>JAZHFQ010000574.1:1200000-2400000 GCA_038387885.1 Spodoptera picta | reverse complement strand
CAAGATAAAATTGTAAGTAAATGTCTGTTTCTTCGTATCGAATTATCATAAAATACTCGGAAAATTTTAGCTCTTTAACACTAGAACGACGGAAAAAATCGTCTACCTACAAAGACGGCGAGCGGTCAAATGACTGCTCCAAGTTTTTTGATATGTTTTTATGTTTAAGTGCTAGAAATGGTACATTTAGTATTAAACATGGTATAATATACTGTTAATTAAGTAATATGTATAGAATTTCTAATTTTATCATTTTGTTTACATTACAAAAGCCGCAAAGTGGGTTTTTGCAATTGTCGCATTCTTTATGGGTTTTGTATTTGCATTTGTGTATATAATATTTAGGAATTTACTGGATTTTGTGCAGAAGATTGTGAAGTAAAAGATCTAGACTCTTCAGGCAAGGATTCAGTTTCAGAGAGTCTTCTTCAATTTATACTTTGCTTCTAAGTTCGCCACCTGAACTTAGTATAAATAGCCTTTGTTTCATGTAATATTCTACATTTTCCTATACCAAATGAAGGAGTTATATCTAAAAAGGAAAATTATCTAAATTATGTTATATCTTTGCTAGGTCTCAAATATGAAAAAAAAATCTATTTCATCATTGAGATGCTCGTAACATTTTGACCAGTATTTGCAAAAAGTTTCACAAGACGCATCTGTATCAACGGATTTATCGACATTTGACCACTTAGAGTAGATGCCATTTGAGGTGTGTACAAGATACAGTCGATAGTTGTGAAAAGACCTTGATGCTCAGAATCATCCAAACTCCTTTAACAGCCTTTATCACTACCACAGCAACGACTACAACCACGAGAACCCGACCTGTCAACGTCTGATAAATTTGCTCGAAGTATCTGGTCTTTCAGGTCACTTCCGTCCGTAGAGGAACTCGAACTGACAAGTAGTATCACATAATTGTCGTTGCTATCACGTTTTGTACTTTCAGAGTCACAATCAGAATCATCTTCACAAATATTTTGTAAGTAACAAACAATTTTTCATTTTCAAGACTACAAGACGTTGCGACCACAAACTACTTTCAACAATTTCGTAAAAGTTGACATGGTACGGTCTCATTTGATAAACAAACTATAAACAATGAATTAGTGTACATAATTTTTATTCTACCCTCTCATATTACACTTATAAACACTCATCGGTTGTTAGCGGTCAAATGACTGCCGCCGTCTTTGTCGGTAGATCAAAATTTTATATAATAAATAAAAGAGTTGTGATTTATTTTCATACATAGTTGCATTTAACTAGTAAAATAAATAAAAGTCACAAAGTCTCAGTTTAAAAACTCAAATAGATTTCAAGTTATTCAACATTTAAAATCAAATTGCGGTCAAATGACTGCTCCCGTCTTTCTAGTGTTAACAAAGTCGCACACCACAAGTAAATAACATCCTTTTGGCAAATATTCTGCCACGATACATCCCGTAAGAAACGTAAGTACATAGTAAATTATATATACGTTACATATTGGCTCATAATAATTACAGCGACTTTTGCAACAAAGAAAGTAAATGTCACACGCTGTCCAGTGTCCAAAATTCCGATGACGTCATTGGATGTCAAATTAAATCAGCAACTCGTTATTAGTGGTCATTACTGACTGCAGTCCGAACTCAAATTGCATTTTTTTGCTATCACTCTCAAAAGTACAGTCACGCACAATTTTATGTCAAACATCTTTTATTTTTATTTATTTTTGTCTTAATCTTAATTTGTAGTGAACGTGTATGGTTTTATTTTCATTTAAAAGTAAATTCAACTGACAAAACTAGGCTAATAGGTAACGTGAGTAACATACAGACATATTTTGTAACACTGATGATCACGAATGACCTCTTATCATCCAATTTACTAATGTACGGTCATACATACGTGGATGATCAGTCTACACATATTCGCTAAGGTAAATTCATAACACCGGATCAGGCACGACTGTAAAGGAAACCAATTCTTAAATAAAATTGAACGTATTAATTACTAACAATGATAACTATCCCACGAGACAGTGTACTCCATTTTGTACAATATAGCTGCCTAGTGTATGTATACAAAGTATACCGTAAGTACTTTATAAATTAGGTATAACAATAGTACAATATGCGGCAACAAATTAACATTAAACAAATGTATTGTGATCGACTTGATTAAGGTTAGTAATCTATTTTCTTTCACGTGAAAAGTTCATGGAGTTTAAGCGAGGCGGTCACATGTGAATTCATTCGTTCTGTTCTGTGCACATTACGCACACAAACGTATACATTGTCGCAAAAATGTAGTACGTTATTGAAAACATTGTAATTATAAATCATTCGTTTTGTTAACTTACATTTTCATTTACGTTTTGATACAAAACACAAAAATATTCCTTATTATGGCCACGACTAACTTAGGTAATTAAATATTACTTTGGCATATAATTTTACGCTGGTACCAAGTGTACTTGCTAGACGGGACAGCTTTCCAACTGTTTCCAAGTAAATTGGCGAACTCAAGCGAGTTCAACCTTGAAACAGATCATTATATTCCATAACGACATGAGCAAGTATGTGGAATTACATAATGATACGTTATTATAATACACGATAATCAATTTCTAAATTATTATTTTTTTGTGTAGATCTGTGTTTGTTTAGTGTGAAATTGTTATTGTGTTGTATTGCTTAGTATTTAAGCAATGATTAATGGTTTTTGCACTAGGTAAATAAAAAAATATTGTCATATACAAAATAGTCGAATATTTTACTGACACATTTTTAATACGCACAATTTATGCCAAATATCATAAGACATACAGTATGATAATTTTCTAGCTGACTGTACACGTTAAGATTTTCCTTAGACAACCAATTAGCGGCGGTGAAGGAAAGTTGGTAAATGAACATAAAAACAGTTTAATTAAATGTTAGTAAGTGTAATGATTTATTTTACGTTCTATGTGCCGCCTCGCCAGTTAAATACTAACTGAGATTAATACTAGTCGAACAAGTTTTCACTAACTGTATTTTATTACGGATGACTTTTCACGGACATGTTACATTTACGCTTTCTAACTGAAATACATTTATGTAGTTGAATTGTTGTTGATATTTTATTACATATAAAACAGTATTAAAAAAAATGTGGACATTTGCTCATATTTAAACGTAGATATTTATTATTTCGGCGCAGAATGAGACAAACCTAAATTCTCGCATAAAAATACCTAATTACTTTTCCAATATTTTCGACAAGAAAAACAAATGAACTCACGTAACTCTCAATTTTCTTTCCATTCACCGGTACAGAAGACAAGTTATTTTCGACACAAAAAAATCCAACTTCAAAATTAAGAAACTCAAGCCAAAAATCTAAACTCCTGAGCAGCTAGCAATACACAATGGTACACTGATTACACAAATCTAACTAAAGCAACAATGAGCGACTTTAGAATTTTTTTCAGTTGTTTAATAACATAGTTGGCATGTAACCGGCACTCGCTAAACAATCACACAGCTGAACGGAAACTTAAAACTTAGTTATAGTTGTTTTACAATTTCCAAACAACTTAATATCAACTTTTCCGTAACCGAAGACCGATTTCAACAACTTTCATGGGATTCGAGTAATATAAGAAGTAACTAATAAAAACATAATAAGTAACTAATAAATAGAGAAGCAAAGAACCAGAAAACAAAATAAATAAATATGTGAATAACTAAAACTATAACAGTAAATAAAAAGGACGACAAAAAATAAAAACACCCTTAATTAGATGTCAAAGAGTACTTTGAAACATGTCCGCAATAAGCTTAAATTAAATCATGTTCAATTCTTTTATATATTATACTTATTTTATTTGCAGGATTAATAAAAAATACGCAGTAACCTATTTTGACCTAGTGTTCAATCCAAGATAATCATTTACTTATCTAAAAAAAATATTATAATAACTATTTTAACTAAATGCTGATGACCTATAAGATTTATATTTTTTTTAATCAGCTATAATCGTATTTTTAAAAACTTTAAGTTAATTATCTTATATCGTTTGATAACCCTGTAACCTTTAGACCAAGTTTAATAAAAAGAACCAGTAAGATTAGGTAATTCGTACTTGAAACATGCAGAATGATAAGGTAACGAATACTGAAACTGCAAGCCTTTTGTGTAACAAAACAATAATAATAATATGTATCACACATTAATAAAGAATGCTTCTAAAACCGTAGCAATTTTTTCCTAAAACTATACGTATGTATGTACAGAATTTACATCAAATAAGTCGACTATAACACCAACCACCTCCATTGGCGCGTAATAAAATGTTGTAGTCAAAGGACCACTATTTTTCAATGAAGCAGTAAGGTACGGAAACAAACTAATAATATCCACTGATAAACAAATAGGTCGCCATTATCTCAGATTTAGCGGAAGTTTTATAAAACAAAAAAGATTCTAGATAAACGCAGATATGTGCGTAAGAAAAGTTTAAATGTTATCAAAATATTTGCTAGCACGATAACTGATAAAAAATATATTATTTGCCAACCCTTATCTTGAACGAAATGGGGTGTATTTTGTCTGTTTCTCTTAAAAGACGTCATCAGCTAATCGCGAATTGTTTTCTTTTATAAAATTTGAACTACAAAACAAACCTACAAGGGGATACGAAGCCATTTTACATAATAACATATGTTTCTTTCCCGTTACACTTCACCCGTTCACGAGTATGAAGTGTGTGTCAGCAATTGGTCTGGTCAACCTTTTTATTGGGAACGGAACAACCCAACACACAGCGCCACCGACTGTAGGACATTTATGTGTGCATGACGCCTCAACCTTGCTACGTGTGCCGTTTCCAATAAAGCTTACAATAGTCCAAAAGTCAATAGGTTATTTTCTATATCTACATATTTCTGCATACACATTTCCTCATGTTGCATTCGTTTTATCACAAGGAACATTCCCCGCACAAAAGAGCACCCATAACCGACGCGTACCTGTGTTTGATGGCCATTTTCAGGTTGTAGTCCCTTCCTCACTCTCATCATGCTAATGGTTTAATCCCCTAATGTTCCTCATAATGAATGAGCTTCGGCCCACCATAATACTAAATTAATTGTTAAAATTTTAGCCAGTCTTAAATCTTTGGTGGCACCTAAGACCATCTACATGCGGTTGATGATTTAACCAGTGAAACATACATCTGCTTATTGATAAAACAAATTAGCATCGTCGCTAAAGCACAAAACTGTAGACTTTCTATTGACATACAAACTTTCTTGCATTACAAATATAGTACCTATATATATAATGTATATGGTATATGTTTCCATGCAATAAGGTTGGTACGTGATGAAGATTACTTTAGTAATGTTATACAATAAAAGGTTTTCTGATGCAAGTCACGTGGAGTATTAATAATGGACTAGAATACTACCTTGTTGGTCTTGGCACCTAAGGAGGAGATATCAGATCAATAGGAATAGGCTCTACCCCCACAAACTGGTGAATAGTTGACCATAGCGTTAATTACCATTGTTTTATGGTATGTTTTAGCACGTATGTAATACTGCAGACTTGACTAAAGAATAAGAAGTCCAGAAAGATGGTCCTTTTGTACCAGTGTTAAGTACATGTAAAGCGGTTCCTAATATTTTGCAAAATAGGTACTGTACAGACGTGTTCAATGGCGAAACGTTGGTATGCAATTTATTATTATCATAATCAAACTAAATCTGTTATTGTTGTTTCTAATAACAATATTGAAGATGAAGGACAGAATGCTAATAGCAACAATAATCTATTAATAGGATGTTGCAACAAAGTATCTGTTGACATGTTATGATAATACATGCATAATAAGATAACCGGCTGAATTCCTCATATTTACAAATTCATAGAATCCGGTCTTTGTTGAATATTTCACTAGTAGGTACATACACTGCCTCGTTGGCCGAGTGGTCGCAAGTGCGACTGCCGGGCAAGGGGTCTCGGGTTCGATTCCCGGGTCGGGCAAAGTATTACTGGGTTTTTAAAAAATTCTCAGTAGTAGCACGGAGTCTGGAAATGTGCCCGGTATATGGCAATAGGCTCACCCCCTATTACATGGGACTCGTAACATAAAATAGTGAAAAGTGGGTGTTACATTGTACAGTGGCATTAAGTGCCGTAATGTGCACCTCTGCCTACCCCTTCGGGGATAAAAAGGCGTGATGTTATGGTGTATGTTGTAGGTACATACATACATACATTAAATTGATGTAGCAGTACGCCTACAATAATACGACACAACCTTTCGAAGAACTGGATGGAAATACCGCGTTTCGACCAGCTATGTCATTCGTCATGTACAAATCAAATGCCCACTGCATCAAGGACCGTTGCCCAATATAATCTGAAAATGCTATGCAGCTTTTTACAAAACCGTACCAAAGGACCAAAATAAATACCAGCCAAACCAAAAGGACCAACAAAATATTTTGCTCTAACAATGTAACAATATTATTAGCGTACTAAACGGAACTAATACGAATAAATATATGGAATGGCGACACGGAAATATTCCCGTACATCCTAGGTCATACATTTTATTGATATATTCCACAATACACCAAGGTTTTGGCAGTTTTACTTAGGACAGTCAGCCCAACCACGTAGTTGCATAAATTTTGATTGCATGCTTTAGTTTTAGTGTACTATAAACAGGACATTTTGTTAGACATAGTATATTGAGGTTATAATGGGATTAATATTTTGTGAATATGTGCTGGACTTGGCCTACCTCAAAGGTATTCAGTGTGAGTGAGGTTTTACGACCCGGGTCAGTTCGGTGGGCGGTCTAAATATAACTGAGACGTTTACGTTGGTATTGAATTATGTTCCAAAACATAACTATAAAAGTTAACATAACATCACGTCCCTAACTCACTAGAGTTAGACAGGAATGCTTAGCAAAACTAGTTTTCGCCAGTTATTTATGTCTTTCAGATGAGTTTCTGAACTGGATGCTGAGATTATTAACTAAAATATTCAACTACTGAGCTTAGAACATACAATTCTTAATAGGCATTTTATGTCTTCTAAAAAAAGTACAAAGTTTATTGAGTCGGCGTAAATTCAACGTAATCGTCACATTTAATTTCGAATTCCCTCTAAACTTCACAAGTTTGCCATTCCGAAGATTTCTAGAGCAGTTTTATTCCGAATAAGTATTAGAAAGGAGAGTTTTAGTGTTTACTTAACCGTACGTGTATGGCCTTTTAAGACGTAATAGCTTTAAAAATGATTTTTGAAACTCCAGTGAGTATTATAGCTTTAAGAGTTTGCGAAATGTTCAGTCTAACTAAAGAACGCCATTAAACTATGCTACTAAACGTGCTACCGGTCTAGACAACCTTGGGTACTTATTTATAGTGCCAACAGTTGCATGTTTAATGTATAATTTTGTTTTAGATCGGAATAACGGTTTAAATTCCTTTTAGAATCACCTAGCGATATAGCTGAGATAATTTTGACAACACAACTCTAATGACTTCATGTACTGATGTCATAGGATAATTTGGAAATAAAATCATAATCATTATTATCTGACATTATTAGGCCTTGCTATAATACCCTAAACTACAATGATATAATTTTCAACTTACCTAACCTTAGGTATTTCATTACATACTGTCGATAAGTATTGAGTACCTCATGTCATATACTAAAGCCCTGGAGCCCACAATGTCCTAATATAATAATCTGCTACAGTCAAGAGTATGATAGCTCAAGTGGCCCTTCAAGTCTACTATCAGTTGTAATCCGTACTGTCACGCATTCAAATACTATAGATAAAGCTATGTTTTCAAATATTACGGCACATTGACCTTGCCTTTACTTTAATATGTATAAATTGTAAATGAAAATAAAAATGTACAATAAACTTTATCACGAAACGGGAGAACAAAAATGCACATGTTACAATACCTTTAAGATAAATACTATACTAAGTAATTAGGGACAGTAAATAAACAAAAGGAAAGAGAAGGAAAGGAAACAAAAGATCTATTAAAACAAACACTTAGAAATGAACAGATAAGAGAAAACAAAAGATGAACTTTTGATCTTGAAACCAAAGAAATTGAAACGAGAACTTATGCGGAGCTACCACATTCATTCGCAATGATTCAGGGGATTAACAGCACACAAAAATTACCTTCCGTGGTAAACGTCTTGCGGTCATGAACGAAATGGATAATTACTATTACTTATATAAACATAAGCCATTTTCCTTCCTCCATGATCCTTATTCATAGCTTCATTAATTGAGGTTCCATTCATTACGTAGTGGGAAATAACAATGCATAAGATAGACAAAATATACACATATTTCCTTCTTTTGTTTAGAACAGTTTTCATTCATAAAAGGGATTTCCTATGGCCCAACGTCAGCATCTGATGACTTGACTAATTATGACTATGTTAAGGAAGAAGGTAGGTAGGACAAAAAGAAAATATTTTCCAAAAATCAGTCGATGTATGACATTAACGATGAGCTGGTCTTTTACGTCAGTAACATTGAAGGTTTTTTCTGAGGATAGACACATTCGAAGCCTAAGCTAAAGACTCACTGCGTTCTGCATGCAAATTGTCATAATATAGAGGTACATTACGCATATCCAAAAAAAATACTTACTAGTTAGTTTGATATTTAATTTGTTTTGTCTATATCAGGAAGCATGAATGAAAAACGACTGTTTTTGTGAAATACTGTAAGATAATAAACCAAATCTAATGAAAACGCTACCATTGTTTAACCAGCGTTTGTAATCAAACGGTAACAACGATTGTCCTCTCAACGCTTACTTCAAATAAAGAATATAAAGATATCCAACCAGTCAAATACCACAAACCAAAATAATTTGGTGATAATCCAATTTTGAGATTATTTCTATGTAGTTTCTGTTAAAAGTCAAAAACAAATATCGATCCGGAGATTTTCGATGATTATCGAAGATAATCCAGGATATGAATTTTCTGAATCTAACGAAGAACCACCAAAACATGAATAAGACATGAAACATTCAAAGTCGATTGTAATAATGGTTGGCACTATCTAGTTACACGTGAGGTGACACGCCAGTGTACGCGTGAAATCGATATATAGCGACCATTTCACAACGTCCCCAAGTGTAATCTTTCTTTAATATTGCAATACATTGTATTAGTAATTGTGCTTTAGGTGATAAGTAATTAAAATAGAACTAGTACAGTCTTGGCTTCGCATAGGTGCCATTATGACTGTAGAAATTTAGAAAATAGAACTTTTTTATTGTGGCCGCTTTTGGGCCGCTCGATGGATCACGATGATCTCCATAGCTTAAATTAGACATCACTAGGGCATTGTCAACCAGCTACAAAAATGTTGAGTGTTGACCCTTTTAAAATAACAGAATACATAATATAACACTGTACAACTTAATGCCACTGTACAATGTAACACTCACTTTTCACTATTTATGTTACGAGTTCCATGTAATAGGGGGTAGGCCTATTACCCTATACCGGGCACAATTCCAAACTCTGTGCTACCCTGTAATACCTCCTTTGCCCGACCTGGGAATCAAACCCGAGACTCCTTGCCCAACAGCCGCACTTGCAACCATTCAGCCAACGAGGCAGTCAATAACAGAAAACATTATTTAAATTGCTAGAACGTGGTCTATGGAACAATAAAAATGTTGTACAGTTATCATAATATTATATTTAACTCGTCGAGTACCGGTTTTGTAGACACAATTATAGAACAATAGGTTGCGGTCACCGGTGACCGCTTGGTGTTTGACAGTTTAAGACGCAATTTAAAAAGAATATGCTTAGTAGAATCTCCTTCGAGATGGTCACGGTTACGGCTGTTAGATCAACGAACTTGCATATAAATATGTTTCCGCACGAGTTAATTAAAACTAAATGGTTAAGTAACTAAGATTAATTCTAAGCTCGTATCTGATTATAATTAACCAACTTCATTATAGTTACTATTAGAAAATAAGATGATTCTGTGTTTAACCGCTTGAATGTACCGATATGAGATAATAGAAAATACACTATGTCTCGCGTGGATCCACGTTTAGACACAGGACGGGTTAAGAGAAGAAGTGATCCTTCAGACGAAAAAAGGTAATTAGAATGATATTGATTTAGCTCATGAGATTGTCGACATGCGGGATGTGGATTCGCGCAATCATTGTGCCGATAGTCATATCTGCCAATGGCCTCATTGCTTAAAGTTTCGACCAACATCTGAGTAGGCTAGCGTTTGATGGTTGGGTCAAGGGCCTGATGCAGAAAGCAACAGGTACTTCTGGACACGGAGCGTATTGTCCGGAAATTCCTGTCTCTTGGAGCCCTGATCTGATGACTAGCTTGGATTTCTCCTGTTACTGGTAGGCTACAGCTTCTTATATTTTTAAACCTTATTTTTTTTTTATAAATAATTAAATATTTAAAAATATACTAACCAAGTAAACAAAATATATAAAGAAAGAATAATAATTTATAGAATATATATTAAAGAAGGGCCAAATTAAAAGTACCCTTAACCGACGAGCAAAAGATTGATGATTGTTAATGAAGCGAAAGAGGTATGTAAGAATCGTAGTAATTGGCGTTCCTTAGCCTCTGCCTATCCATGGGAGACAGGCGTGAAGCTATGTATGTATGTATGTATGTATGTATGTAATAATTTAATGAAACACGACAACTTCTTTTATTACTAACACTTCTGTCAGACAAGGTTATGATAGTGTAACCTTCGTTATTAAGAATTAGGTTATCAAATGCAGAATGCGATTTTTGTGAATATAATTGATAAATTCGACAGATTAGCTCATTTTAATATACAGTTCTATTACAGAAGTATTGAATTTCTAACAACTAACAAACACCCCTAAGAAGTTTATTTCTTTTTCGCGTGAATACATATATACAATACATACATTAGAGAAGTACAATTATTCAGATGTCTAGCCAATGTATTAAACAGTATGCAATCTAGTATCATTAATTTTAATATCACTGAACTACGCAAATCTATCGTATTAGCACAATGTACCATAAATAATTCTTCAATACTTTGTTTCGTTACAATTTAACATATAAGTACGTCAGTTTAGACTGCGCACTATTGAAACACGTTTTACAAAAATGTTACACCTGTATAATGAGTAACTACTTACATAGTTAGGTATGTCTAGATTGTAAATATTAACATCTATTTATGTAGATATACATACAAAATTTAATGTTTACAATGCTATAGGTATAGGCACATAATTTTTAATGACTGTACAAAATGTATGTTAATTCATAACTTTCTTTGTTATGTTTGTTATTGTTGGAAGTTTACATAACAAATCGGATAGTTTAGCAGAAAATTATTCTATTTCTTCAATAAAAAAAAATTTACTGCCTCGTTGGCCGAGTGGTCGCAAGTGCGACTACCGGGCAAGGGGTCTCGGGTTCGATTCCCGGTCCGGGCAAAGTATCACTGGGTTTTTAAAAATCTCAGTAGTAGCACGGAGTCTGGAAATGTGTCCCCTATTACATGGGACTCATAATATAAATAGTGAAAAGTGGGTGTTACATTGTACAGTGGCATAATAATGTGCACCTCTACCTACCCTTTCGGGAATAAAAGGCGTGATGTTAAAAAAATAACTCATTGCGCTTACGCCTTACGTCCAATAAAATAAACTAAACGCACATGCCTAGGAAAAAGCAGTTAGGTACATTCTATTAAACTAGATCCCTTCCTAACCATTGAGAGAAAATAATAACTTAATAAGCATGAAGGTTGTATATTGAATAATTCAAATGTCCGTAACAGTTAACGGCCGAGACCAATGGCAAAAGAAGTCATCGCATATTTACTTTTTTGCTCAAGTTATCGCCATATACATAATCCATAACTATTCATAATCCAAAAAAAAAAAACAAGACTGACGTCGGTAAAAAAGAAATAATTCTTGACACGTGACTGATATTTTTAAAGCTTTAAGCAATAAAAAGTTTATTAGTAAAGAAACCTCTTGATTGCTTAGGTATTATAAAAATATTATTATACCTAAGTATAATCGCTTTATCTTGCGGGTACAATTAAATAATACAGTTTACAAACGCCAATATTTATTTACCTTCTTCCATCTGCTTGATAAGTGTTATTTACACTACAGTAATGAAATAGTAAAGTTTATTGTATTAAGTTTTATATTATTTATTTATGTTAGTTTTTATTTCAATGATCAATAGTAAAAAGTATCTCAATGATATGTGCATTACTTTAATTGAAATAATGGATAATTACGTCTAATAGCACAGCCCCTTTTTACAGAATTGTTAGATAAATAATTGGCATCTAAAATAACGGTATCTTTTTTTATGTAGATAAAACAAGTTTTCGTATTTTTTTCGGAAGCCTCGAACTATTTTTGTATTTAAAATAAATGGATATGCCTAACTGAATTTGCATAATAAAATAAAACATAATAAATATAATAACATTTTTGGGTAATTTTTAAATCAAAATGTATTAAGAAAAACTTACCGTTCAAAAGGAAACAATAAAACCGATCGAGCTCACTGGCACACAACACTTCACTAAAGCAAAAAACGAATATATATTTTTTTAAATAAATTGGCGCTAAAATTGACAAGTTATTCGAAATTCGGAAAAAGAATTTAATATGGCGGAGCGCGCGTCCGCTGCGGCGATTCAACGCTGAATGATAACAGGTTGTGTTGGCGGCAGCGTAATTATATCAATGAGAGTCGAGCATTTCTGTGCAAGTTAGGTGTAGGAGTCAGTCACACTATCTACTGAATAGTCGGGTGAGTAATACCATATAATATTGTGCTACATCATTCATGGTTGCAGTTCGACAACCAACTAAGGACAACTTGCCGACAACCCGCCAATCCGGATTGATGGTTTATATAAAAAAACCGTACGAAAATTGAGGAAAAATTTACAATATATCTGTTACCTCTAGGCAAAACAAGTCAAACACTACCATTGCACATAAATTATGGTTTAGTTTTTAAGTTTAAGAAGCCTATTCAAACCACAAACCTATATGCATAATATTTTTCTTTGCACGTTACCGCAAGTTTATGTGATCATCATTACAATTCACATATACCAACAGCCAGTAAAAATAAACAAAATAAATATGTAAAAGTACGTTACCTGCAACCACTTACTGTAATTATATAAGGATCAAAAGACCGTGAAGAAGTCTATTAAGTATACTTTTACAGTTATCTTATAATCTCAACAAAAAGAAATAAAATGTTTCTTTCATTTATTCAACTTTGGATACCTACGTTTATTTTTGAAGACACCGGTATTTTGCATTTCAGTATGAAGAAACATATTCGACGCAAAGGAATGTAAGACCAATACCTAACCTACGTGTCTAATTGAAATGAAAAATCTAACTAAAGAATAATAGGTTTTAATTGCCTACATTACAGCCTGCTGGAAAATCGGGGCGCCAAGAAATCGATATTTACCTCCCAAAGCTAAGGAAAACTTCTTAAGGAAAGAAATAGTACCTAACACAATTAATTGAACATGTAACAAAGACATACGGAATTCATTGAAGTATAAATGCCTTCAAATTAGACGCTTACCAAGAAAACGAAAGGAAAATGAGACGTGTAGGTACAAAAATTATCCTTGTTTATGGAAGTCAAATAGACAATGGGTACAGAATAGAAATAGATAATAACTAATGGCTTTTTAAGCGTTGAAAAATCAGAGAAAGTACTTAAGACGCCTATAGGTAAGTACTTACTTACATATAATATTCCTATCTAGAACTATTTGTGAGTGTCAAGTATTTTAAAGCGACGACGTCTGCTTTGTGATCTCAGTAACCCTAGCTATATTATTGTTCTGCAAATCTTCTATTCCATAGTAGATTTTAAGATTATACTTTTTTTTTAATTGAGTCATAATAATGGAATATTACAACAAGATTTTCAAAAACAATATGCTTGTCATTTTTGATCGACAATGATTTCGAAATAGTTAGATAAAAATAAACAATAAGGATGTCCTGTCAAAAAAACTGCTGACAATCTTAATGATAACGATGATAAGGAAATATCCACGACAAGCTAGATACTGCAATAATGACTCCGCTAATTCAATAACAGCTCTATAATTAGGCGTTATAGTTGTAACATCATAGAACACTGAAATGACGTCAGATTCCATGACACGGCGTTTATTGATTTCATAACTTTTGTAATTTCGTCATCATTTTATTTTCTAGTGTTTAGGTACAGTGTAAGCTGCATGATAAGCTGCCAGTAATAGATTAATCGTGTGAAAAAGATAACATTTTATGTCATGGTTGTGAAGTAGCTCGTGTTCAGAATTAAAGTAATTAATTATGACTTGTTTAATAATATTTAACACATATTCTTTTGATTAGAAGTTCGCTGGTTGAGGTTCTCAATTTAGGGATCATCAAATAAAGAATTAAGTCAAAGATCATTAAAGAAGTCAGGCATTCGCCCCTAAAACTAAATGGGTATGATCAATGGGTATAATCGAGTAAACTACCGACATCATCAATCATCAAATATTTTATCGATCTCCCCCTATGAATGCGATTTTGAATCATATATAAATATATCGAGTAGAATATTGATGAATATTGTATAGTAATTACGTAAATCGGTAGGCACTTCATTAAAATCATATACGGAACAAATACGTGACTGACATAATTTTTCACGGGATTATTATCTCACGAGCATGGTCCCCGCGAAATCATTCTGATAATATTTGACCCCCTGATGTAACAAACTGGTTTATACCTATATATTTATTTTGTGCTGTCATGTAACTTAATTAGGAAGTCTCTGGACTTTGTTAAGTAGGTATTAATTTGAAGGAAGGAAGACAAGAGAGGGCAAAGGAGAAGATCAATATAATTTTTGATAGTCCCTAAGTATGTTACAACATACGCGGAGATTATGGAATCCCTCCTGTATGTCGGAGGTTTTTGCTGAGCAGTGAGCCGTGAACGTCTTCACGCTGATGAATTTGATATCTTCTAAGTGGGAAAAGAAAATAGCATGGCAGTTTTTTCATTGCAATAATATTGAGGAAAATATCTATTTAACTAATAAAAAGGAAAATATCAGTTACTGCAACGCAATGGTGCCAGAACAAGAGCAAGGTCTCAAGTAAAACAAATCGGCTTTCTCCATACGCATATCATAGCACGGTGCAATGCGTGTTTATTAAAAGTGAAACGGAGCGTTCGATGCACTTTTATATCGGACCGGCCAATCGGCTATGGTAAATGACGACAACCGCACGCTCATTGAAAAAAATGGCCGTTGCATCATAAAGAATAATAAATGTCATCATTATGCATGAAAGAGTAGTTTAATATACAGGGGAAAATATCTGCACGCATTGTAAAGCTTTTGAGGAAATACTGAAAACCAATATTTTACGAGGTAAATCTTAATCATTGTGTAATCTACACGCCCCATCTGTTATATTACATTTGCATGCAATTTGCATATTGCATAGACCTGAGATTTATGATGTATTGCCTAATTGTATACGGAGCTGCGGAGGACTTAGCGGGTTGTTGGGCCTCCGGCTCGAAGAGCAGAAGTAGGAACGGGGTGGTTTTTAGTCAGTACGAGTCCGACACTCCCTCTCGCCTAACCCAAGCCGGGAGAAGTCATTGGATGATTTCCCCCCTCAAGAAAAAAAAGTACTTATTTGTAAATGTATGCTCATGACTTTGTAGTCGCACTAAGTTTGATCTAGTGATCAAACTACAGCAATAGAACCGGTTTCAAGATTCATTATATGCATCTGCATGCATTATTATCTAATAAGACTGATTCTAACAAACCCTACTTAAGCAGGTACCTACGCTGTAAATAAAAGAAAACAATTTGATAGTTATTTATGTATTTGTCTCATTAACCCAAAGAATACAATAACCCCAAGATGTCAAGTACATATTGATTAATAAATGTCAAGTCATTCGAATCAAATCTCGTTCGGGCCAGATTGTGGCTTGTGGCACGTATTGCAATAATCAACGTCGTTTTTTTATTACTCTTTTGAACATTCTATTAATTAATTGAAAGTCATTAATCTTGAAATCGCCATTGATGTGGTTATCAAAGTAAAATAACTAGTTCATGAATACCTACTTCGTAAACAGACCATCTCATAGTCCTACTAGTCCTGCCGTCTACATCTAAGTTATCGAAAACCCTTGCCAAGAGAGCGTAAAAGGATGACAAAGTCAAATTATGCATGTTTATGAAATAATAAAAGAAATACTTACTATACTCTTAAGAACTTTCCTTGAATCAAATTGTCCATTTTGAGGGAATAGGCATAGCCTATAACTAAGGACCAAGCCGTTTTAATATACAAAATGGGATGTTTAAGTAGAATATTATGCTGAAGACTAAACTAAGTAGAGATATCATGGTTCGACTATAAGGACCACAAAAAACCAGACTATTAATATCACAACTACTTACCTAATGAAAAATACAAACGCCGATTATTTACGCGAACTTATCAAAAATATGGCCAAATACTCAAACACCAAAACGTTTCAAGATCAGTCTTTCCATTTCTACAAAATTGAAATGACAGAGACAGCATAAGACTTAAATTCATCATAAGTACTAAATGTAGTTTCAGTATACGGCCGATACGGTGGACAATAAATGCAAATCATGGCACAAGTTAATGAGTTTGATAGATATGAGTTTTAAAGTGTCATAAATTATTATTTACATACGATTACTTGCAATAACTTCTTAGATAAAAGTGCCTTGTAACGTTATTGTCTTTAAGTTAGGTTATGATCATTGACTCATGAGCACATGGCTGATATGTACATGAAAAATACTTGATATAGTTCATGTACGAGATACCTATTTTTTGGGCTGATATGAGTATTCTGGGTTTATTTTCCAAATAAATGAGTAAGTGGTATATATTAAGTCGCTTACCGTTTAGTACAGAAGTTGTTTATGAAGATAGCCGGTTGCATGGTTGATATTATTATTTCCATTTGTATAATTATGAAACTCCCATCATCTGAAACAAAATATGCGATATTTAAAAATGTATAGTCACTTATTTTCTTGTCTTAATTTTCAGTTGTTCGTAAGTTTACAGAGCGAATGCTACGAACATCATTTTAATAGGTTTACATGGGTTTAGGAACGTACCTACTGACTTCGAAAATCTACATCGGTAGAAAACGGTTGAATTCCGAACCTACCATTACAGATTCTTTTGGCTAAAGAAATCGAAATATCTGATTGTTTACAATAAGTAAAAAATAAGTCATCGAGCACAAATACTTAGGACATAGGTACCTATTTACATAAGAAACTACAAGTCATCTCTAATGTTACATATTGTTATGGTCTCTGGGTTTTTTATGCAGATGACTTAATTCCTAAAGAATTGTTCTTCAATTTATATACATAAAGAATAGGCAAGGAAAACCTACATGCCCATTCAGTCGATTCAATTCATAAGTGATGTTTAAGTACCTATCTAAGAGATGAATATTCTTAAGAGGCTTTAATTAATGACTACAGAGTATAAAATAAGGACATATTACAATGGAAAGACCCCAAGACAGAAGAGGAAAAAATAGCACAAGATAGATATAAATCCATATAGATGCATGAATGTACAAACACACCAGTGCGGGTGCCCATATAACAAGAACACAGATTAGTCTATTAGACTATGCAGGCCACAATCTCTCCTCGTTACGCTGTCTATCCATTTATCAATCGTAACATTCCTACAGGAGGTTATTTGCAAGCTGTTATCCTATTATGGCATAGATTAGAGAGTTCGGGTGTTCGCACAATTGGACAATTGTCAGATCGTTAAGGAGTATTCTTCCTATTCGTCACCGATAGCCGGGTCAGACGGCCAGTCAAGTGGGAGGAATGAGGTACCTACTTGTGAGGTTACTGCATTTGACTTCTATGCACTTTCGAATATTTGTTGTAGTTTTATAAAATGTTACGGTTTTGTTGTAGAAGTGTTTTATAGACATGCTATTGATGGAGAAGTTTAGCTACCAAGTAACTTTGTTACCGAGGCGTTAAGAAATACGAAATCAATTTTTGACATTAACAGAGGCCTTAGTACGAGTTTGTTTTACGTTAAAGTAATCAACGAGTTCGTTCGCGCTCGATTGGTTGCTTCATTGGCGCCGAATCAAGTACGAATCTTAAACGTAAATACTAAGGCCTCTGATGTTACACTTAACAAAAAGATTTTTATAAACAAACATATTCATTATTTTTTTAAACTAGCTAGAGCAGATAATTTTTTATGGACTCTGGCTTACGAATAAAATTTTGTATTCAAATTTTTGGCCATGCTGACGTGGACAGGGATCTACCCTGTCGAATATCTGCGGACTTCTGGGGGTCCTTCTGGGCCTTAGGAAACTAGGTAAGGTGTCATATTATAGAAGTACCTAATTTGAATAAATCCTATTTTTATGCTAAATCGACATCTGCAAAAACGGATGCGTCATCCTTAATGAATCTTATTGGCAAACAAAGATGGATTTGTTAGGCCAATCTGTAATGAATTTTATTCATATACTTATTTGAACATAAAGTAAACATTTGTTTAACAGCATAATTGTATGAATCATTTACTTCAATGATAAACACGCTTTGATTGGGTTTCCTTGCTATATTTTTGAAAATTTCACGGATTTTTTCACCGAGAGACCGGTAGAGACAGCAGATCTTGTGTGGTAAATACACAACTGTTTTCAATAACTGTATTTAGTAATCAACCTACTTTCTTAAGCATTTGCGTACTTTAGATTTTAGTCTTAAGATTAACATGTTTAATAAGTATTAGGTAAATATCCATATATGTAGAGGTAAGATTTCAATATACGTCCTATTTCTATATGAAGCATAACTAAACGCAATTAACCTTGGATTTTAAGTTATTAAACACAGCGCGAATAAATGGAAAACAATAACAACCATGACAATAGTTCAAGCAGCTGCTGTTTACGCCTGTTATTTTTTCTAAAAACTAAGTGCCTAGTTGCCGACGTAGTTTTTTTATTTACGGGGGGCTGCAGACTTTGCGGGGGTTCCAGAGTGAAGCACGAGTAGGAACGGAGTGGTTTTTAGTTAGTAAGAGTATGACACTTCCTCTCGCCTCACCCACAAAGTCATTTGTTGATTTTTCCTCCTCAAAAAAAGGTATTTGTTTAGTTAGGCGAATGAATAACAAGTAACATCAGCTATTTTTATCGCATGGAAAATTATAACATGTTGCAACGTTCCTTGTGAAACTGGGACAGGTTTATTTTCGTCAGAACATCTTCAAAATTAAGTGGAAAGTTTAGAACTACGGAAAACTACTGGAATGCCAATGGGAAACTATCTGAATCGAAAAACGGAACAGCTCTTGGCCGGTTGGATAAGCTTTTGCTTGTGACTGGGATGGGCGAAAAATTATAATTACTTATTAAATCATTAAATGTTTTATTATTACTATGATTTAACAAGCATTTTGGACTAGATAAGAAATCTGAAAATCCGAGCGAAAGTAAAATTAAACTTAAATAGGTATAGGTATAAACTTCATTCCTCAAAAGCATTATTATATGTAACTAACTGACCCAAAAACCTTCGTACCACCTCAATTTTTTTTTCGACTGCCTTCTCACTGTTTAAACCTTCTATAAACTTCCACATAACTTGGTTCAGACGTTCTCGAGTTTTAGCGAGACTAACGAACAGAAATTCAGTTTTATTTAACAAGGACAACGAGTCCCTGAAGTCTACGATCAAATGGCACCAGGTAGACGGCAAGGTTCTTACAGTCATCAAAAAAATATTAAAAAATTCCAAATCATACTCCATTTTAGAACCCTAATTAAATGCGCCAACTTTAGTGAAATTTGCCACTACTACTGCAGTACACATTTTTTCAGTACAAACACTTAAACTAGGGCGAAAATTTTACAGAAAATACTTGGTTCATGAAAAAACAACATTGTTTTCTAAACTAAAGCAATTGCTTCAGAATTTATAATTCCATAATACTGAAACACTATTCAGGATAACGTAATCAGAAATACAGACGAGAAAATAAAGAATTGTAGCAACAAGAGTTAAAAGACTGGCACAGAGTGTACTTTTTCGTGGATAACACATAAGTCATTATAATTTAAAAACTATCTTCGAATTTTTTAATATTTTTCTGGTAACTGTTGGAGCCTTGCCAATCACTTGGCGCCATTTGATCGTCGACTTCAGGGAAACTCTGTATGTATAAAATGAAATATACAGAAGTTTACATAGTTAATTATATACTTTAGAACTGAACTTAAACTCAAATAAATTTGACAAACAGATAACACAAGCCCAACAAACTAGTTCTAATATTATATCAAATTCTGTAGGGGCTATAACCAGCATTGAACCTCAGATTCCATAGACCTCATTATGACTGAACTATGATATTCAAAGTAAATATGGATGATTCAATCATTCTTGATGTGAGGCCAGTCTTATCTTAATTCTAATTATAACCCCTAAACTCTTATCATGCCCTTTTAGTATACAATGACTTTACAATTTTAGCTAATTAATTATAATTTTGTGCAATAATTTTGGTAAATTTTTTTCTTAATCTAGAGGTATATTTTTTATTACAATTTTATATCCATATTTTTTTTTATTTTATGCAGTATTCAACAGTGAATAGAGTTAGATGAGAGATGTTCTTTATATTTGTGTGATATTTCGTACTTCTGGCAAAATTGAATGGAAAAACTTTAGTAGGTACTTATAAATAATAAAATAATACCTAAAAATAAATAAAAATAACTACAATACCTAGGTAATTGACTTTTTTGTGACCTATAAGGTCAATAATAGATATACTTAATAAAAACAATTTCTTTAAAAACATTTTTTTTGTGTGAGATGATATTATCGGCTCTGTAAATTCCAACTTCTATCACAAACAATAAACAATGTAACCATAAAATAATAAACACTCTTTTAACTTTTAAGAGATAAAGTTCAAGACCTCTTTCCTGACAAAACAATACTTTGTCTGTGACGAGCCACAGACATGTAGCATCTTTTGACCGTGGATATTTATTGGTCATTTCTCCAATAGATCAACAAACATTTATAAACTGGCATCAAAATATTTACTTAAAAGATAGGAGCAAATAACAACAAAGACTGCTCTAGTTATTTTGAGACATTGCCCTTATTAAGTGTCAGTAATTGTTTTCCACATCGGTTAAAACAGGGGTAATAAGAGTAGAGAGGTAAATAGAGGCAAAAGCAGAAGTTCTTCATAATATCTATTCACCCCTCTTCTGTCTCTATTCACGTATCTAAGGATACCCTGTTTTACCATAGACTACTAGATGTATTTACTTTTATATACTGTTATAGAGAAATAATATGAATTACTATTAAACCACTACATTTTTTTTATTATTAGAGCAAATAATAGAGTAGGGTGCTTTAGATGAATGTGATATTATTCACATGCATACTTATTATCTTTGGAAAGTCCAAGTGTGGGAAATACTTATACAAAAAAAAACAGAATATCTTCTCAATTACATCAGTAATGATGTAAGGATGTTTGTAAAACTGATCCTACCTTTGGTGCCAGACAAGTACCTCAGCCATGTTTTTATAAAAAAAAATTGAATGAATATAAAACTATATATAATTATAATAAACTTTCTAAACAAAACTTGATCATTGTTATAACTTATGGGAAAAAATATAATAATTTATAAAATGTATAAAACTACTATCCATAAGTATATAGTTTGATTTTACCTAATCATTGTAAAATAATGGAAAAAGTGTACAATTACGGCGGCAAAATGTTATTCCGTGGTAATATTAAAATCAAGTAGAACAATTAAATAATAGGTAGGTATTATTGACCTTATCTACTGACGAGTGTATGCATGTGCGAATGTGGGCGTATCACGGGTTGTCTGCTAGGTTTGTATGTAAAGATATTTAAATCACGTGAAATTGAGAACTAAATAAACATTTACCTATTCTATAAACGTATAATATTTATCATGTTCATAAACAGAATAGAGAATTAAATACAAAAACTGACTGAATTACTCAACTTACCCAAAAATTATGTCCCAAAGTCTACAACTATAACATTTAGGGCACTGCCCTTATTTGCAGACCTCATTCTTATATATTTTATCATGAAAAACTATATTAATTTTCGAAGAAAATTTGAAAAACAAAGCGAAAATTCAACCAACAAAGAAATTGACATTGCATTGTGTTGACGTTGACACTTAAACATGACATGACAATATTCATGTCATCACGTTTTGTTACTGCTAACACAGAAATACGATTCAAAAATTAAAAATATTAATATAATAGAAATCATTTATTAATTTGTATAAACGCATTAATAAACATCAATATTACTGTATAAAATAACTATATTTGAGGTAGTTCAATTAAGGCAACACACTTAACAAACAGTTTAACTTAAACATTATAAAGTTAACAAAAAACATTAGATCTATGTACTGATATTAATATTAATGAGTTTAACATCAAATAAGATGAAATCTGAGTACAACTCCATAAAAGTCTATGTCAAGGGTCTTTTTAAAGCTTTTCTCTCTTTATTTAATTTATATGCAGCAGACATCTTTTGGCAGTTATCCTTGTGCACTTTATCATGATCAACTATTCTTTTAGGGTAATCCTGTCCAATTATGCAACCTGCTGCCATTTGAACACTTTTTGGTGCTTTCCAAGGCTCATAGATGAAAGCAGTGGGATATTTTTTTAATTCAGGGACATACTTCCTTATGTACAGACCTTCTTTATCTGTTTTCTTGCCAAAAGCTACTGGACTGTAAACTCTGAAGAATTTATAAAAGAAGGCAGAAGCTGAGAGCCACATCCAATTACCTGCATTTAATGACCAATCATAGTCTAGTAAGTAGTCTTCAAATACTTTGGCTCCTTCTTCCCAAGAAATCCACAAATCTCCTCTTGTAAGGAAACAAGCAACCATGTGGCGAGCCAAATGATGTATCCATCCTTCTTGTTTGAGTTGACGCATTATGGCATCAACAAAAGGGTATCCTGTTTTGCCTTCTGCCCATGCTTTCAAGTGCTCCTCATTTTTACCCCAAGGAATTTGGGTACATACTGCATTTCCAACCATCTTGTCAAAATTTTCAGTACCAGCTCCAGCGGTGTAGTAGAATTCTCTCCACATTAATTGCCCCATTAGGGACACAGGGGGTTCTGTGTGACGCATACCGCTTAATGCTTCCTTTAGTTTGTGGTAAAACAGTTTGGATGATAAACATCCATGACTGATATAAGGACTCAATACTGTGGTACTTGGCTCTAAACTGTTTGGGGATGAATTTGGCTTTTCAAACTTGCACACCCATTGTTTTCGAGCCATATACATATTCAATCTTTTTAAGCCTTCTGTTTCACCTCCTGGATATTTCAAGGGTTCCAAATCTGATTCATCAATATCAAGTTCATCAAAACTTGGAACATCATACTTTTTGGAATCAGAATTTTTTGGGTTACAGTGCTCAGATATTGGTTTAGTTATATCAATACAATCCTTTACTTGCATATCCTGTACTAATGAGAGGAACTTTTGATATGTCATGGGGACATTACCATTGTTCTTTTTCAATACACTGTGGACATCATAGACAGTGTGTTGGACTCTACGGACCACAAATATATCATTCTTTTCAGCAAACTTATCAAGTTCCTCATCTTGTTTCACATAGATTGGGTCAATATCAACTTGGCAAGTCAAGTATTTAACTTGCCATTTGTTATGTAACTTAACTAACTCTTCCACAGCATTTCCTCTGATAACATATAAGCGAGAATTCAATTTCTTCAAATTATTGTCAAGATCTTGAAGGCTCTGTACCAAAAATCTTAATCTGTTAATTCCTATCTTACTTTTAATTTCAGGATCCAAGAAGTATACTGGTCTTAAAAGGTGTTTACGGTTTTCAGCCTTAAAAAAGAAAATTGATAGATAGGTATAAAAAAATTATAGATTATACCTACCAACATTAATAAGGAGGCTATTCGTCATTGAAATGAATTAAAAGGGTGTGTACAAACTAGCAAAATGATAAAACAATGAACTATACCTATAGTAAAAAAATAACAAATCGAAATAGGTAGTTGATTCAAAAAGTAAAACGCCAACAGCAGATTATTTGAATAACTTACTTCGTTTATTGCATTACGTAGCGCAAGATTATCATGAATTCGTAAATCTAATCTAAACCAATGAATAACGGACGGTACTTTAGTCATTATAGATAACCTTTTTTGAATACTTGATAAAAATGCGCTGAAAACTTGAAAAGCGGAGCAGTTCAGTCAGGCAGGTCACAAGAGAATCTGACACTGACAGAGACACTTGGTGACACTTGACACTTACGAAGGCTTCGCCTTGATGATATATCATTATTTTATGTTTTTTTCGCACCATGGTCTGATAACAATTTTTTAAAATGGATTTATTTTAGAAAACAAGGCAGTACTTAGATAATCTTATATGATACCAATATAAAAAGTCGTCATTTCATGAGATGATATTTCTGAACGAGTACGGATTTGGAGATGACAGATGACAGTAACTCATATTTGATACAGTTGTCATGGTTACATGTGTAACGTTACGAGATTGGTGTTCATTTTGATCGGTGTCAATATGATATGATTTCATTGGTTGTTAAGTTAATTCTTGTAGAGTTTAGACCTATCAAAAAGATATACTGTCAATTTGATTGTCGTGATTTCGTTCAATTTGTTTACATAAATGTAAACATTAGATTTAGTTAGTTTGGATAGTAGTTTCAGCTGAGAAATTCATTCATTATGACAGTATTTGAGCTAAAATTAAATGTTTAATCATGAGTGTGTAGTGGAAGCTAGATAATCGGCGATGTGATGCTGCAACATGCCAAAAATTATCGAGTTAACAGTGGAAATAGATGTACAGAGAGTAAGTTTCTTATTTGCTTCTAACAAGTGATTTGTAGCTCTTTTTCATACCTTTCTCTAATTTTTAATTTAATTCATGTCTATTAAGTTACCTATAAGTAACTATATTAAATACCTACATAATTATTAGACTATGACCTTGACCCTATAAAGTTTGTTTCATGAGTTTTGTAAAGTCTGAATGTTCTAATTCAGTGGTTCCCAAAGTTGTAAAGACTATGACCTATCTAAATCAAGTTATAAACCTCAGGACCCACATATACATAACATCATGGCTGTCTCCCATGGGGGGTAGCAGACTCTATGGATCCACTTTTAGGAAATGAATTCCCAAACTATGGGTTGCGACCCATAGTTTGAGAAACCCTGTTCTAATTATTAAACAAAACTATACTTATATCCAAGAAACTTGTAAACAGTACTTGGCTCACAAGCTGTTCACGTATTTAGTTTGAGACTGATACAACAAATCAACTTAAGTAGGTACATCTTTTTTGAAAAGTACTAATGAGATATTTTTGTTTTGTTATTTCCATTCAAAATATGTAAGCGTCAAATAATTTTATTTTTTTTTCCAATTACATTTGCAATCAGCCCCAAGGCTGAGCAAATCTTCTGTGCAATCTGTCATGCTGAGTGGCTTCCCATTGGAAGCTCTACTCATCTGCTGCCTAGACCTATTGTCTGTCTTCGAGTTCTAGGATGTGGTGTTGTTTTAAACGTTTCACATACTGGTTCATGGAGAGTTGGCGAGTGAGTTCGTTAGCATGTCGGGTTAACCGTTCTTTGTATTTAGCTGCAAGGCTCCTAATTTCTTCCTTGATTGTTCTCATTTCAAGGTGATTGTGTAATTCATTGTTGGTTATGTACCATGGTACTTCCGCGATGGTTCTCAAGATTTTGTTCTGTTGGCGTTGGAGAATTTCTATATTAGAATCGCTTGCGCTGCCCCATAGTTGCAGACCATACGTCCAAATGGGTTTCAAGATTACTTTGTAGATTAGTAGTTTGTTGTCTAGGGAGAGCCTTGAATTCCTTCCCAGCATCCAGTAAAGACTGTTGTATTTTAACTGGAGCTCCTGCTTTTTATATTTGATGTGTTGCTTCCAGGTTAATTTACGATCAATGTGTAGGCCAAGATATTTTACATGATCACTGTGAGGTAGAGTGCAGTGGCCCAATTTTACAGGTGGGCAGTTTCCTTTTCTAAGAGAAAATGTTGCTTGCACTGACTTTGTAGCACTAGCCTTTATTTTCCACTTTTGCAGCCACTCATCTACTTTATTAAGACCAATCTGCAGTTTTTCAAATGCCACTTTTGGATTTTTAGCGCTCGCTAATATAGCGGTGTCATCTGCAAATGTGGCTGTAGTTACCCCTAGTCAGCTGTGTAAAGTGTGTAGAGTAGAGGTCCGAGAACTGATCCCTGTGGCATCAATTTTATGGAAATTCGAATAGGCATCTCCCACTTTTACATGGAATATGCGGTCCTCGAGATATGATTTAAATATTGGAAAGTATGAGTGAGAAATATTATCTTTTACCTTACATAGCAATCCTTTGTGCCACATCTTATCAAATGCCTGCTGGATATCTAAGAACACTGATGAGCAGTATTCTTTCTGTTCTAAGGATCTTCTTATGGCATCATAATATACTCTGTGGATTTGTTCTACTGTACCATGACGTTCTCTGAAGCCAAATTGATGGTCAGGTATCACCTTGCGTTCTAGGAGACTTGGCATTATTCTTCGAAGTATTGTCTTCTCCGCTACCTTAGATAGAGTAGGTAGCAGACTGATTGGGCGATAAGATGTTTTTTCGGTAATTAATTTGCCAGCCTTGTAGACCATGATTATTTGCGAGACTTTCCACGCATTCGGTAAGTACCCTATACGTAACATAGCGTTGAAGATGGTGGTGATGAATACAAAAGCTTTTCTCGGTAGTTGCAGTAATACTTCCTTTGTTATTAGATCGTAACCAGGTGACTTTTTGCTATCTAGTCGATTGATAGTTTTTATGACTTCTGCGGGCGACACGGGTCTCGGTGGGAGATAGATCCATTTGAAGGTCTTGTTTAAGAATGAGATCAACATATTCTTCTGTTGAGTGGTCTTGGGTATCATTTGGTTTGAAGACGCTTATTAGGTGATTCGCGAACAAGTCCGCTTTTTCTTGATTTGTTCTGGCCCAGTTGTTGTCCTGTCTTAGCGGGGATTTTGGTAAGTTAGGTCTGTCACAGGAACGGGTAATTTTCCATAGAGAGTAGTTATTAGCTTTAGTAGCAGTTAGAGACTCTAGCTTTGTTAGAGACTCTAGTCATCCGATCACATGATCGGATGACCCATCATTACACGAGTCTATCTTTAAGTACTGTTTGGACAGTCCCTTTGTTACGAAAAAGTCGAGCACGTCCGGGATTCGATTGTGATCGGCTGGCCAGTTTGTAGGTTCTGATGGAGCAATCATGCTTAGAAGATTTATATCAGCGCTCAACTTTAGTTGTCTTCCCCTGGTTGTTGTCAGTCTTGAACCCCAATGTATATGTTTGGAGTTCCAATCGCCTCCTGCAATGAAGCGATTGCCTAGACTTGAGAAGTAGTGGGAGAACAGGTTAGAGTTTATTCGATGTTTTGGAGGGCAATAAACAGCTGAGACATTGAAATATCCACATTTGTCTTGTATTCCAACTGTAGTAGCCTGTATTTGCTCCGTTCTATATTCAGGTAATAGATGGTGTTTAATACTATTGCAAATAATTATAGCTGATCCCGCATGACCTGTACCATCGGGATGGTTTGTAGTGTAAGTCAAGAACCCTTTGATTTTGACATTAGATTTGTCTGTGCAGTGAGCCTAAGATATCAAGACTATGTCCAGTTTGTGCTCAGCCATCAGTATCTCGAGTTCATCTTTGTTGGGTGAGAGTCCATTTATGTTCCATGTCGCCAGTCTTAACTCAAGGCCTGTTAACCTTGTAGTTTGGTTATGAGCGTAGTTATGAGGCTCATTTGTTGTAGGATAAGGTCAAATTTTTCATTTTGTTTGTTGAGAATACTTTCTAATACCGCTATATTTTGGCTTACATTTGGTGTGGTATGTTCTGTGGTAGCTTTGTTTGGTTCGTTTCTAGTAGCTTTGGCATATGAATATGGTTCTTTTCCTTGCTCATAGGTGGGCAATTGTTGAACAGTATTTTTCGAAAGGTTTGTTTCGGCAGTGGTGTCTTTTACAATAGCATGTCTGTCGGTTCTACGATGACCATATTTATTAATTTTCCTGGCAAGTATTTCTCTATATACCTCGCAGCCTTTATAGTTTGCCGGGTGGGAACCTTGGCACAATACACATTGAGCTGGTGTATTTCTATCCCGTTTAGGGCAGTCAGAGGTTTTGTGTGCCTGGGCGCATTTCACACAGCGGAATGGTCTCATACAGTAATTTTTGGTGTGCCCATATTGTTGACACCGCTGGCACTGTACAATTATATTTTTCTTCTTGGGATCCTCTATGGTTACTGATTGGTGGTAAATGTATTTGATTTCTTTGGCTGCTTTGTTTTTCTCGCTAGGTAATAGATTTACAAAAAAGGTTGAGGTCGGTTTTTTCTCAGGACCATATCTGGAGTTTATGATTTCGCCGACGACTGTATTTCCGGTCTTTTCGATTTCTTCTTTTATCTCAATTTTGGATGTTGTGTGATGGATATTCCGAATGACTATACGGCAGTATCTTTCTTCTTTTTTTCTGAATGTATGTCCTATTAGTCCATTTCCGCGGAATTTGGTGATGATTTTTTTGTAGACTTCCATATCTTGTATATTGATTCTTAGTTGGTTTCTATTTGTGATCCTATATGTGTATGAGCTTTTCTCTGCAATACTTTCCATGAGTTCAGTCAATTTGTTGACGTCTTCTATACCATACAATACAATGGGAGGGGGTTTGCTGGTCTTTTTTTCTACTGTTTTTTCAGACTCAGTAGTCTCTTCAGTCAGGTCAATTGGTAGTTGACTGAACATGTTGTTGGTGGTTATGTTCTCAGGGGAATCGCTGACTTTTTTCCGTTTCGGATTTCTAGAGCCTGGTACTTTCTGCCAAGGAGGGGGATACGTAGTGCCTTGCTCGCTTGGAAGATCTGTAGTGGCCGTGCATTTTGGTGGTTCTGACACATTTTCTGTGCTCAAGCTTCCCAAGGAGCTGCTTCTAGACCTTGTAACAAACAGGCCGCGATGAAACGCTTGCTGTATAAGTTTTTTGCTGCCAGTAGTATTTACTGTAATGGAAGCCTGGTCGCCAACTTCCATTAAGTCTTCGGTAGCTAATTTCTCACTCTCCGGCCTGGGTACCAGAGAGCGCCGGGGGTTAGCCGGATCGCATGACATACAATACTTCTCATTATTAGACATTTCCATAGATAAGGGGTTGGGAGAAAATACTCATACTACCTTCCCGAGGTAGTATTGCAGCAATTTTAGGGGGCATATAAATTCCCTAGGCCTGCTGTAGCCTTAATTGTTTTTTTTTTTGTTTGGTCGCTGCCAGTGACTCAGCGTTGTTGCTCGTTTAGCACCACCCAGGGGACGCGTGTAGGGTGGGCCTAGGACAGGTGGTAATTCCTACGGACGCGAGCAACTCCATCCCCCAAATAATTAAACACTCTTTTTTGTTCCTTTCCTTTTAATGGCAAGCTTTGCATTTTTCCTCACCAGGTATCATGTCCGGGAGTGTGGTTATGCCAAGATGGACGAGTCTCTCTCACAGTGTTTGCGCTGGGAACCAGCTACCAGACCTGTCTACTGCCTCCCATCTTCCCACTCATGTTCAAAGACATCTTCTACTTCCGCAAAAGATTTCAAGAATCATGCGCATTGAATAACATTTGCTGTTTGTTAAGTAAGTACTTATAGGTACCTATATTAATACTTATTTTTGAGATAACAATCTGACTTTTATTGAGGCTCTCACGGAATATAGTTTTCTATATTCCGTGGAGGCTCTAGACCAGGGATGGCCAACTTGTTTAGACCCAAGATCGATTTTTCCCTGTCAACACCTAGTATGATCTACCAATTACATTACTACTTAAAATCTTAAATGAAACAGCATAATTCGTAATCAATTATGTAATATTTTTATTTTATTATGAGGGAAAACATAAAACCACTCCATATTATTACAATTGGTAATATCATTGTGCAATGTATTTAATTTTTTTTTAATTGCCAAGTTCGCTTGCCAAGTCGCGATCCACTGGTTGGCCACCCATGCTCTAGACAAATGGACCGCAACTGCAATCCAACCGCAAATTGTAGTTTAAATACAGTCATGTCAGGACTGCAATTGAACTGCGAACCAAACATGCAGTCTGATTGCAGTTCTATTGCAGTCATGACCAAACAAGCATTCCAACTGCAGTTGAACAGTTGCAGTTGTCTCAACTGCATTCAGACTGCATCCAAACTGCAATTTGCAGTTGAAATGCGGTTCATCTGTTTAGAGCTTAAGTTGGCTTTCTGTTAAAAATAGAGGATAACATATTGTTAATAACTCATTATGATTGCTAAGCTTTTATTGTATGGGTTTATCAATAACGGTCATCATAGTTTGAACATCTGGTACCTACACTGATTACACAAAATAAATATTGGCTAGCAATATTAGCTATTTTATTATTAAATTAAATATTTTAACAAAAATACTGCAATCAGTTCTTTGATTAATATAAATACATACTTATTAGGTATCACATCATCTGTACCTACTTACATTGTATAGAGGTACATCTGTACCTACTCACGCACATGATCACAATACTAGACTAGTTACCACTACTAGGCGCAAACATATCCTGAAGCCATGGATTACTCCTGGTCTTCTGAGGTGCATGAGAAATCGGGATAACCTCTATAAAAAGTCGAAAAGAAATCCTAACAATGACATTATGCAAGTAACATATAAAAGATACAGAACCTTCTGCAACAACATTCTTAAGAAAGTAAAAAACACACATGAAAAAGATAGAATAAACAACGCAGGTAAAAATAATAAGAAACTATCAAAGAAACTATGAAATTATCAAAGACATAACGTATACGAAAAGAGTGAATGAACAATCCACTCAACTAATTTCACCTGAAGATCCTCTTAAATCTGTCAACGAAGTAAATTCATATTTTGCAACAATAGGAAAGACTAGTAGAAAAATGTAAGCAAAATAACCCTATTTTCCAAGCTGACTTCAGTGATACAGATTCATTCCCCCAATCACTGGCTCTTTTACCCACAGACGAAGATGAAGTTAAATCTCTTATTTTAAATCTAAAAAATGATTGTGCGTTAGGTCTTGATAATATATCAGGCAGTTTGTTGAAAAGATATGTAAATATTCTTACTGAACCAATAACGTTCATATGCAATAAGTCCTTCGAAACGGGAGTCTTTCCACGAGCTTTTAAAAAGGCTAAAATTACTCCAGTTTTCAAGAATGGGGATAGATGCTGTGTCAACAACTACCTATCTCTATTCTGCCAACCATGTCCAAAATTATAGAAAGGTTGATGAATAATAGGCTAGTAACATTTCTAGAAAAAAATAATCTCCTATCTCAGTCCCAGTTTGGTTTTCGTGCCAAAAGATCTACCTCTGACGCAGTACATCTGGTAACAGATTATATTGTTTCAAATTTAGATAAAAAGAATAAAACAATAGCAATATATCTGAACTTAGCAAAGGCATTCGATACAGTATCTATTCCCATCTTGATCAAAAAACTTGACCACCTAGGAGTAAGAGGGTTACAGCTGAAGTTATACGAGGACTACTTGCACGGAAGAACCCAGGTGGTTAAAGTTGAGAACTGGGTAAGCGATGAATTACCTATTGAGTGTGGCGTCCCTCAGGGTAGTATCCTTGGCCCGTCATTGTTTCTAGTCTACATAAATGATCTACATATGTCAAACAGAATTGACTGCCCTACTTTTTCATAGTGACACATGGGAAGACGCGTTTAGATGGGCTCAACAGGGTCTAGACGAAGTAACTCGATGACTCAATAAGAATCGACTTCCAATTACATATTGAGACACTAACCACCAGAACCCGCAAATTAATCTTTATTTTTAGGAATCTTCGCCATGTAGCAGATAGCAAAATAATTAAAACTGTATACTATGCCTTATGTCAATCCGTCTTTACCTATTGCATAACGTCGTGGGGTGGTGCAGCCAAATCTTACTTACTCAAGTTAGAACGAGCCCAGAGGGCCATCCTTAAAGTAAGTTTATTCCTGCATTTCCGTTACCAAACCTATGATCTATATCAGCGATTCAATGATCTGACAGTTCGCCAGCTATTCATCCTGTACACCGTTCTAAAAATGCACTCTCCGCTACCATTTAATTCGGATAATTCCACAAGCAGGAGAAGACTTACTACCATCTGCCATATAGAAAGAAAACATTTTGGTTTCACTCAAAACTTCTTTACCTTTTTAGGCCCATACCTATATAACAAAATAAATAAAGAGCTAAGCATTTATTATCTCACCAGAAGTAAATGTAATGAAAGCGTCAGCGACTGGCTAAATAAACCAGACTATGAGGAGACTGAAAAAATTCTGAGACCACTTTCCTAAGCTACAACTGATGCAGAATTATCAATCACTACATTCATATCAACACTTCCACCTCATTCACTTACCTATACACACCCACACATAATACACATCAACTCACTCACTTACATACACATACACACGCACTCACACTACATTGTTACACACCCACAGTCACACACACTCATACACTGTTGTCCATTTTCTTTAATTAAGTAAATACTTTATATTGTTCAATGTCTCCGGGGGTCACCCGGGCCTGGTGATCTGTAATACAGGTTATACCTTTAACAGACACCAGTCTCTTAATTGTAACATATTATATAATTTGTATCCGTAGAGTATTTTTGAGAAAATAAAGATTTTTATTATTATTATACATTGTAGACACACCCTTGAACTGTATTTTTATTTGGTTTTTCATTAGGTACATTTATATTCTCACTAGCTTTTGCACACAGCGCCATGTATACCAATAATTTCGTTTCCCCTGGAGAATATCAAATTTTTCCGGGATAAAAAGTACCCTATTTAATCCAGACTTCTAACTTTACGTCTGCAAAATTTCAAAGCAATCGGTTTAGTAGTTAGGGCGTGAAAGTGGAACAAACAAACTCACTTTCCGATTTATAATATTAAGTAGGGATAAGTAAGGATTATCTACCAAGCCTTAAAATATTGTGTATGTAGGACTGAGTCTATATAGTAGATGATGTAGTATAGAAGGAAATCAAAAGTGACATGCCTGACATACTATCACATTAATATTGCAAATGTGAAAGTTTCCTTGTTTTAATGTCTGGATATTTGTTCGTCAATCACGCTGAAACTACTGAACGTATTTTGATGAAATTTGGAATACCTACAAGCAGAATATGGGCTGAATTAGGTGATAGAATACTTTTTCCATGGGATAAAACAGGAATCATGTTCTACGCGGACGAAGTCGCGGGCAACAGCTAGTACTGCATATACCATACTTATTATATTTTTTATCAATGTTTCAGAGGAAGAAACAATATACTGTGAGCTGGTGCAATGGTGTGATGACTGTGCTTCTAGTGAGTGTGTGATCCTGGCTCAGTACCTGGGAGCTTTGAACGATGTGCTCTTCCCGCCCAACATGTGCTCCAACGATGGAGTGGATCTACTCATGAGGAGGGCTAAGGATTTCCCTGTAATATATTTTTTCCTTAATACTTTATCTGTCCTTGCTCTAGTTTTACTAAACCGTTTTATAACTAAAAGATAAATATTTTTTTTTTATTTTTGCATTATGTATTAGAAATCATTTAATTATTTTATACAACTTGAACATATTATAATATGGGTGGCATGTCATTCATTTTCATTAAAAATAATTAATTAAGTACAAATACTCCGTCCAAAAGGTCGTACCTGAACACCTATATAGTTATCAAGCGATTTTAATAGGCAAAAGGGGCCCATTCGATGAATTTGCCACGGGTCTCGAACAATATAAGTAATTGTTACGCCACTGTTCTTACAGAAAAGAATAGACGGATTAGCAAATTCAAAACAGAGTTAAAAAATCTATTTTGCAGGGTATACTATCTCCTAAAATCGAGATAGCAACAAAAGTGCGTATAGATGAGGTATGGAACCAGACTCACCCCGTGCCTTCGACGCTGAAAGTTGCCTGTCATTGCTCGCCTCGCGACGAGGCTTCCCGACAGAGGCAGGTTTGCCATTCTGCACGGTACCATAGGTGAGTTGGTACGACTGTATTGCCCTCATACTAAAGTACTAGAAATCGACGTAGGTAATTATTTTCTCTTATCATTTAGGGGGCGTCCATAAATTACGTGAGGTGTTTTTTTAATTATCTGCCCCTCCCTCCCCCCTTGGTGAGATTTCGTGAGATTTTATTCAACAGCCTCCCCCATCCCCCAATCTCACGTGAGAATTTTCAAAATGTTGGTTTTTCACGTAAACGCGTTGGATTGTTATTGCAAATAGAAAAAAATCCATGTGCAAAAACCATCTACAATTAAATCTTAAGCATGTACCTACAATCTGGAATAAATGAACTATGAAGTCGGTAAAAATAGTATTTTTTTTGTTACTATCAGAAAAAAAAATTACGTGATATTTGCCGCCCCCCCCCTTCTCCAACGTAAGATTAGATGAGATTTGAGTCTACCCCTTAAACATCCCACGTAATTTATGGACGCCCCCTTATGTATCTCCTGTTTTTTCCGTCGAGTCATAGACGTGCCTTACCTATATAGGTATATATGTGTCAGCATCGGATACCTATATTACCTACCTAAGACGATCTAAATATCACATAATGTACACACTTAGATATTTTTTTCTGGTAACAAACTCGTAAGAAAAATACCTTAAACAATTTGTAGCAGTGACCTAATGACTGAATTCCGACCAAGGTGTCTTAAGTAGTAACGCAAAAATAGACTTTTAATTTTATCTAAAACTTACAGGAACAAATGTTTGAAACACGCGAGGGCGCCATCAGGACCAAGGTCAAGATCACGGTCTGGGTCCTCGGGCTCGAAGTCATGTTGCAGTCTGACTCAGAACGATGCGGAGTATGTCAATTGTGACTGTCCTATGTAGGTAACACAGACTTTCACTATAAAAAAAATTAAACCCATCCTAACTCTACATATGTTTCCAAAGGAATAGGAAAATAGGATGGAGGAAATACAACATGAAATGAATAACTCATCCTAGTCACATGATACCAAAATTATATTCCATCTGTCATTTGAGGAAAAAATTGACTTTGCCTATTACTTTGAGATTGTTAACATTACATTGCTTTATATGAGTGTGAATAGTAAGTAGTTAGGTATAGGTACCTACAGTCAGTCAACAATTGGTATGCTTCTGAGAAAATAAATAAACTTCATACAAAGACAAATCATTTCAACGTTATATGAGAAATCATTGCCAATGGCGTAGCTTGCCCTTTTTTTTCTTTAAGTGGGGAATATCATCGAATGACTGCTCCCGCCTGGGTGAGGCGGGAGGGAATGTCAGACTCTTACTGACTAAAAACCACCCTGTTTCTTCTCCTGCACGTCGAGCCGGAGCCCCGGTTACCCGTTGGGATCTCCGCGACGCGTAGCTTGCCCTAGAGTAGTTAGACTTTGTCGAACTCCATAATAATATGTTTCATCTAGCTAATACGACGTATAACGGTATCTACACCCTACTAAACACCTTTCATACTTTATAGTCCAATACCAAAAACTGGTATGATGACCTGCCCACATCAGAAATCGCAACGTCGCAGCCGTTCGCCTTTCCGCGAGTATTGTGTCTACAATGTACAAAATACAGATACATGGATAAACAAACCGTTCATTGGCAGTAATGATACCCATTCTTATGATGATCATACGATAAGGTGAAGGCTTGATATGTTAGGTACTTGTAGGTAGTAATATTGTTTAATAGTACTTAGATCAAATAGTGTGTACCTAGTCAGTAGTTAATGCAGTTGTTTATGTGTGTAGTAGGCTAGTAGGCTTGGTCTAGTCGTTTGTTATCGATTTTTATGCTTAACAAGTACCTACTAGTTTGATTTTGTGATTTATTTTTAAAGTTGTAACTTTGATATTTTTTTACTTATTGTACAGTCGACGTCAAAAGTTGATGAACACATTTGGATTTTAAAAATTGCTGTACAGGGTATTTCTTAAATCGGTCAACATGACAAGCGCCAGAAATAAATAATTATCTTGTGTTACATTTAAGGTGCTTTTTTGTTCGCTGATTTAGGTATAATACGGTGTACAACGTTTTTGAAAATCTAAACGTGTTCATCAACTTTTGTGGCTGACCATGCTATATGCGATGACTATATTTTTTTTTTACTTATTTATTATATTTTATTAGATGATGCCACAGTAGTGGGTATCATCTTATAAAATTTAAGTAAGGTAAAAGTAGAATAGTTACAAATAGATTTGTATAAGTCCAGTTTCCTAATGGTCCCTGTAGAATAAATAAAAAAAAACACAATAGAAGTAAAACTTAAGTTAGCTCCTATATCGCTAAAGTTTGTTTGTAGGTAATGTAACCATACTAAAATGACAAGAAAAATGTTACTCATGATTTCCTTAAATGACTTGATTGACTGCCTCGTTGGCCGAGTGGTCGCAAGTGCGACTGCCGGGCAAGGGGTCTCGGGTTCGAATCCCGGGTCGGGCAAAGTATTACTGTGTTTTTAAAAATTCCCAGTAATAGCACGGAGTCTGGAAATGTGCCCGGTATATGGCAATAGGCTCACCCCCTATTACATGGGACTCGTAACATACCTAAATAGTGAAAAGTGGGTGTTACATTGTACAGTGGCATTAAGTGCCGTAATGTGCACCTCTGCCTACCCCTTCGGGGATAAAAAGGCGTGATGTTATGTTATGTTATGTTATGATTTCCTTAAATCTAGTCTCATCATTATGATTTTCCAGATCAATGGGCAGCACTGAGAAGCCGTACTCCAAACGTCAGAAAGAGGAGAAACACACGAAAACTATCCTAGAAAGCAGATACATCGACCATGATAGATACACAAACGCCAGCACACAGGACTATGCGACAAAACATTTTAAAACTAAAATAACCCCTTGTGTATGTGAAATCTGTAAACGATACCATGAACTATTTCATACGAACAAAGGATAAAACATTTGACAGGTCAATAAGGACCAATTTGCAATAACTACCTCATTGAAAATGACTGCGTGACAGGATGTAGGTAAGTAATACAGTTTGTGATTAATGAGCAAAGGAAATTGTACTTTAATGTTGTCATCAAATGTTATACATTGTTATATTTTTCTTCATAAGATTTTAACCAATGTTTATAACTAATCATGCATGCTTATCTGTTTTTTAAAAGTTCGATATTCTAACAAAAATTGTATAGACAAAATCTTGTGTAGTGTAAGTTTTGTTAAAAAAATATTGTTTTCAAATTATTAATTTATCTTATTTATAAACTAAAATATTATAATTTAAATTTATTATTCTATAAATCAATTGTTATACTTTTTTCTTATACAAGTTGAAGAAATAGAGGATCATGAAATAAAACACATAAAATCATTAAATTCCTATTCTTTTATTATTATTATTTAGTATTATATGTAATATGTATAGTTTGACGCTAAGGTAACTTAAAAATAATAATTAAAATTAAGTGATATGGCTTCACTTTAAAACTAATTTGACAATAAGGACTTAGGAAAGGCCTCAGTGAACAAAATGTTTATAATCACTTAAAATAATAAATCAAATAAAATATTATCTACATTTCCACGCTCAATTTTCATGTGAACACAAAATCGTTTTTTTAATGAACCGGGGTAACATGCATCAGTGGGTTTGACTTTGTTTAACTAAACATTTTTTTAATTTGTGCACGGAAAATTGAACTTTATTGATGAAAACATTGGACGGTTATTTACCACATTAGACAGTAATATTATCATACTAAACTGCACCATTTTTTAAAGTATTAACTTAAAAACTAATCTTAATATGAATTGAATTATTTGTTTATTATGCATTTATTATTCTACCATATTTATGTACAAGGCACACAATTATCTTCCAAACATGCAGCAACATTGCCATATTGGAAAAATAACTAGTTAAATAGGTGTTACCAGATTCTGCTTATTATACTTTTCTACTAATAAGAGGTAGAGAAGAGAAAGCTTTAAAGAAATGGATCTCTTTATAGATAACCTCGTTTCTAGAATGAAATACAGTATAAACATAAATGGGGTGAATAGAAATAGGTACTCAGTGCAGAGTATAGTAGATCATTCTGATTCTAAAGTATTTATTTTCTGGATTATGAATATATTCAGGCTTTAGCAATGGTTTTTTTTTTCATACTGGATAGGTTGACTTTTGGCTACCATCTTGCCTGGTTATTTATCCTTATTCAGTTCCTTAGGTCCTATTCACCCCACTAGAAAAATAGTACTAAAGATTATAGTTGTAGGTATCAGTATAATTAATATCTTATAATAGTACATACATCTATATGGACGGAAGACCTATAGTCAGCCTTTTGCTTCAACCCTTAAAGTTGAATTTACCTAATTACATAATTTTATTATGACAATTCATACTTTTGTACATTATTCGACTTTTATATTCCTTATTCATACAAACCATTAAATTTAATCGCCCTTAGATTGAGGAATATCCCCAAAACTTAAAAATAATATTTTATAATGGATATTTCTAGTACCACTAAAATTGATTACCAGTTTTTTTTACAAATAGGTATTTATGATCTCCTTTTTAAACTATGCTAGTCTCATAATATTTGTCTCATGTTGCTATGAAACGATACCACCCAAATATACTACCCCATTCCCTACCTAAACATGGAATCTGTGTCCATTGTTGCAACCCAAGAAAAACATGAAGCTCTACATGATGAACAGCGCCATCTCTTTTTGGCATCCCAACAACAGTTTCTCCAAAATCTCTTTCAAAAGTCTCGTAATCATTTTGTTGCTTATCAAGGAGTATTTGCACTGACTTTGTGTCCTTTTCTGGAAATTCGGTCTTTTCTCTTAGTGTATTTAGTACAATCGGCAACAAATGTTATTAGAGCTACAAAGGCGAATACTCCATAGAATATTGCTAGAGAAATGAGGAAAGTGTCATCAGTCCATTCCCAAAGATGGTTAGAACGAAGATACTCGTAGTTGGAAAGAACTTGAGTACCGTTCGGAGGAGGGCACGGTGATTGTACTATTATATCCTTGTACGGTCCCTGGAAACAGAAAAGAGTTTTTAAAGGTGGTCACACATTCTATGATTCTTGGTCATTTTTGGAAAAGCTTTCAGAAGGTGCATCACATGGACATTATGTCGTCACAGGAGAAACTAAGGAGAACAATTAATACTAAAAACAAGCTGAAAAGTTATAGTGGCTGTAAATAACTACGAACGAATCGGAATAATTATTATAAGCCCTAGATAAAAGTATAATAGAGCGACAAAATCTCACCTGTTTATTGTTACACCTATTACTAATACTGCTCCTCAGCGCCACTTCACTGAGCTCCCTCTCCAATAGTTCCGGTAGAGTCCATCTAGAGGGCGACACGATCTGAAGCCACGTGACGTAATCCGGCAGATCTTTACTGTGTATCATCACGCCATTGACAAGGGTGCTGAGCAATAGGCAGAACCCTGCTATGACTGCGGCAGTCTTCTCCATTGGCACAAGGAATATTGTCGCTCGACACAACATTTGTATACTTATCAGATAAAGCAGCATGTAACCTGGAATTTGATAAATTGGACTAATTAGTATTATATAGAAGACGAGAAGTTTCGATTAAATATTGTTTAAAAACCATCCAAAATAAAGAAACACATTTGTCTCCAGTCTCAAATGAGAACAGCAGAATACCCATTACCCAGCTTTTGGTTGAAAGATTTATATGTAGAAGAAACTTGCCTAAGTATAAATAAAATCCGTCGAAGGAGGCGGGAGACTGAGCGTACAACCCACTCATAGCGTAGCTCGGCACTAAATACGCCAGCCAAGTCAAACCTGCTGACCATAACTCCAAAAATTGCTGGAAAAATAAGCAAAAAATAAATATAAAACAATACCTCTACAATATCTATAATTTTGCATTTCATTGCAAATTATAATCTTCCCCGTGTTTGTTTCTCTAATTACTTCTTCAAGTTAAAGTCTTCCCCTATTTTAGGCAAAATCAAAGTTACTATACTTCTCGTTCAATTTTCGATCCGATTCAAAACTTTTCACAGTAATTCGGAGGAAATACAGATCTCCTTCTCCAGTGCAAATGAGTATTAAACTTTCTATTCTTTTCCTTCTTAACTGATTAAGAAAAACTTACATCAAAAAGTATGAACACAGTTCTAGAGTACAGTCCCACGGCGATGTCTCTCTCCACATGATGTCGCATTGAGCTGGCTTCTCTCGCACTCAGCCACAACAGGATTGGCCAAACGGTGAGGCACATTACTGTATAATGGAAGCCTACCCGGTCGTTCTGTGTAAGCTGCGAAGAAAGATTAGGATTGAGGTTAATGAACTATTTAAAAAAATCTTAGATTAGTGAGTTTAGAAGTCTCTGTCCATTGCGGACATAAGCCTCTCTAAAAAGAAGTTTTGAGGTTAGGTATTGAAAGACCCAGAAGTCTCCAAAGCCCAAAGTTATAAAATGTCAGAATATAAATTAAGATACCTTCGGATCTGTAACAGGAAGATCCCAGAACACGGCACCGGTAATCAAAGACATTATTGCGGCCAAGAGTATCCGAGTTATCACGTTCGATAATGTTGTAGATTGAGTGAATAGGAGACTTTTCCTGAAACATGAAAACAACGTCGATTTATAATTGTGCTTTATAAAGTTGTTTGACCAATAAAAATCTTCAGAGCAGTTTTATTATTACAAAAGTTCTAAAACAAACTCACTCTATAAGGGCTCCAGCCTGTACAAGCACATTAGGCCGGGTAAGTGGTGCGGGTAGAGGCACGGGCGGCGGTGGGTCAGGCGGCGCTTGCGCACCAGCGAACACATTGGCAAGTGCAGAGATGCGACCCGATGATTCCAACATAGCAGCCGCTGACAAGTCGTCCAGCGTCACCAGATCCACTTAAAGGTTGAACATTTTTAGAATCAATTTTGGGTTCACGTAACTACAATGTACCAAGTCTAGAATATAAATGGTTTAAAAAAATGAAATGACTTACAATAATAATCTGAAGGGTTCTTGAAAGCTGGGCAGGGATAATCGATGGAAGCAAAATATGGCAACATATCCCTTCTGTACCCGCTGAACATCGTTCTACCGGCTGAGATTAAGACCACCTTAAAAAAATATACGACATAAGCAACCGCTTAAAACCGTAATAAAACAGAAAAAGGGTAGGGCTACAATTTACCTTAGTAAGCATTGCGAAAATCTCATAAGTTGGTGGATGCAGTGACATGATGACAACTCTACCAGTACTGGCCCAGTTTCTCAAGTATTCCACCAGGAAGAAAGTGTCGAAGATGTCCATCTCCTTAGTCGGTTGGTCTAAGATTAGTATGGCCATGTCTAGAAGTAGCTGGCACGCAACGTTGAGGCGACGGATCTCTGATCGAGTGAGGCGACCTACGTTCGTGTCCCGGACTTGTTCTAACCCCAGTTCTTCTATCAGAAGATTTATCTGGAATCATTTGAAAGTGATAACAAAAGATGTCAAATGTTTTGTAGCATATCATCATAAATTGAACATGTTTTTCACCCTTTGAGCTTTTTCCAAGAACACTCTGGAAACAGTACAATGACAATTTTCTGGATAGGTCTGAATAGAAAAGCAAAAAAATATTGTACATCGCTACATACCCTGTCTCTATCGTCCATTTTAACCTGCCCATTATTTCTTGGTCTTCTCAAAGCGGCGTGGAACTTCAAGGTATGTTCAACTGTCATGGAGGCACATAGGGAAGTGTCTTTACGAACGTATGCTGCAACCTTTCGAAGAGTTGAGGAAGCAACTGGTTGACCATTGAGGACTATGTCGCCTGTTAGTTTCTGGAGAAAAAGAGAACGTAGATGGAACATCTAAACATTCACATGTCGTTTTCTTCATCATCATAAAGAAGACAGATGTTGCAAATTTTTCTAATCTTTTTTAATAGTCTACTTTGCCATATCCATAAGTATACCAAGACAATACCAAGATCATATTCATACCTTTCGCACACCAGCTAAAACATCGAGTAGTCCAGTGGCCTCGTGATGAGATGTTGCTAGAACCGCTAATATTTCTCCAGACTTTACTTCGAAACTCAGACCAGACACCAGTAGAGTTGACTTGTTTTCCGGTGCTGTTATTTCTAAACTGTTTACCTGTAAACCGAATAATCTGGTTAACAACATTTTAGAAAAAAAAAGTTGTAGAAATTTGCTTTAATAAGTATATTTGTTTGACTACAAAACGTCATTACTTTCGAGTTAATTTTTTCTTTTGCATACGGCAGAGAATGCTTTTAGTAATGCCAGGCATCCAATCAGCAATCCATCATTTTACGGTAGACTTGGAACTTTCATAATTTATTCAGCTAAAAAGAAACATTTCACCAAGTCTATCACAATCAAACTTAGTTACAATATTCAATACTCACATAATAATTAGGGTAAATATACGCAGAGTGTGTGTATCCGTCCAGATGGTCGCCTGGTCTCAGTGTGGAGTGTTTTCTAGACTGAGCTATAGACATGTGACTGCCTGCCTTTGACATCCGACCGCCCAAGTGGGAAGGTGACATTAGGTAGCTGGAATAAAAAATATTCATTACAAGCATCAGTCGGAGAACACGTAGTTTTGGAATAGCCAAACAATAACAAAGGTCACATTTTAAAACAAGTTGTCTGTAACTTTGTCTTGTCTAAACACAAACGTTTCGGGACATTTATGCAGGTCATGCAAATACCATTTCCACATAAAAATTCAACCTACATTTTATAGCGTTATACCAAAATATGACGTATACAAATGAATGTAAGGTCGTTTTTCTTTACCTTTGGTGGTCTCCATCAGGGACGTAGTCGGCTACACTGTTTCTTCTATTGCTATAGTGGGTTCGATGTTGGGGTCGTGCATCAATGCCTAGTAGATTGGCTTCACTGACTGACTTGTGTCTGGAATTCGTCCATTGACCGTCTCCACGGATACCAGCCTGCTGCATAGCTACCACTGGAACTCCTGTGTTCGGCTGGAAGGAAGATAAGAGAAAAATGAGTTCCGTCTTTCATGGTTCCGTTACTTTATGGATAGATCCTTTGGTACTTTTTACTCGGTTTTTCTATTATCGGTTTTAGGACATGAAGTGGTAACGTATAATTTCTATTCTGTCTAAACCATTAACAGCTATTTTGATCTTTAGCTATTTCACAAATGGTGAAAGTATCAATGAATATGAACAGAAGCTGCCATTAAATCGTCGAATGAATCATCAATAAATAAATGCAGGGTAAATGACCTTGTCTCCCAGGCTGCGGGTTTAACAGAAATAGTTGAATCATCAACTTGTTGTATTAAAAAAAGAAAGTGCGAACCTGTAAAGATGGGTGTACATTCTGCATCCTAAAGTCGGGGTCCGACCGGTACTTGCGACTGTATTTGTAGTTAGTGGTAGTCTCGTTGTCTGAACTGTCGTAACCTGATGATGTCTCGCGCATACCTCGACTCTGTCTTTGGATCCTGTGAAACAAATATTTTACATGAAATATTACTTAACGCGTTAAAAATTCTATAATAGAACAATAAACGGGCTTGACTCCTGTCTGTCCAGTGTCCATATTACATGGGCTTCATAACACTAGGTACTTAGCCATAGATGGAAGGAGAGGCAAAAAGAACATGATGAGGATAAGATTTTTTTATTACTTACCTAGGCACAGGTTTCATGCCACTCCCGATCGAAGTCTTAGGTTTAGGAGTCCCTGAGCGCTGCGACCCGTTGTGGTTCGGCGGAAATACCCGAGGAAGTCCGAACTTCAGGTACGTATACATATTGGAGCCGAGTGCCGATCTGGTGACAAAGTATAAAGATTCTGTAGGACAAGGTAAGGCAAACACCGTGACATAAATTTCATTAACAGCGAGGCCGATATTGCAATGAAACGAGGTACTATATGTAGAGGTATGTTACAATCATTTTTTACGAGCCACCGATTTAATGGAAATTTTAATAGCAAAACAAAACTGATTGTATGTTCTACAATAGTTAAAAATATAACGAAATGCCGCAATAATATTCGCTGTGTAAATTATGTCATACGGGTTGTGTAGACATTTATAGAGTCTTGATAATAATTAGTGTCTACTGAATCGACAATATGTAGTTGTTAGCGAAATAAAACATTGAAACCTGAATCCAAGATATTACGTATAATATTTTGCAACAATGAAATGGATGGTAGTTCCAAACATTTCAGAAAGGGGATTCCAAATACGTAAAAAGAAACCTAAGAGAAATCAGCAATATTTAAGTGAAAAATAATAATAAAATGTACTTACTTGGGTCCATATCGTGGATGTGACAGGATGGACTGCACGGTGGTGTCCCTAAGCTGGAAGTTCCCGTATGGCAGGGGGCTCTTGTCTGTGCTGCCCAACGCACTGTCAGTGAAGTCCGAATTCAGGTTTTGCCTAAAACATAGCAATGTTTTTGTTTTACGCTCTTTTATTATAAACAATGGTTTATCGAGCTCATTATCTATGTTAGTGCCACAGTTCTCACGCCAGACGGCCGTACTAAATATATTTGTTACGCGGTCGAAATTTTATGCGTAGTACGAATTGAAGTGAGATTTTCAACTGTAACGACCCTGAACTTCATCTTCGTGAATTTAATTGGGTTCGTTTATTTACAACTTTGTACATTGAACATATTCTTTTTCATCAGGGTTTTGGTAGCATTATAAGCAGTTGTGTATCTCGCATGTATGCTATTTGCATAGCATGTAATACGAAGACGATTTCCGTGATTCAGAGTCGTACCATTAACTCGTCGAGTACCGGTTTTGCAGACACAATTATAGAACAATAGGTTGCGGTCACCGGTGACCGCTTGGTATTTGACAGTTTAATACCATAACCAACGCCTACGGTTTCACGTAACAATGAAAATCGTCTTCGTGGGTGGTAACATACGCACAATCAGTGAACACATGTCTAACAAAATCTAAGTATTTTTTTCCTTTTTAAATTTCCTTTTTTTCGACTTCAAAATCATCATTCCTGCTTATTACTGGTAGGTAGTATACATGGCCTGTAGCCATGTATATGATGTGTGACATCAATCTATACAAAACCAGGTGTCACGTCGCATCAACTTTCCGCACATTTAACGTTCAGTTTATACTGGTTATAAAGATCGATGTGTAGCCGTGTGTACAAATCACTAAAATTGGTATTTAATCAGAAAACCAACAATCGTTACTTAGCGTTAGCCTTAAAGGCCTGTGCAGTCAACAACATTTGTTTCATTATAAAATATTAACATTCAGTTGTGAAGCTAACACGTTCTGCCGAAAGTCAAGAACTTTTCGTGACTTAATTTTAACCCCAAATATGTATTAACCTCTATCAAAAGTGTTATATTCACCTGTATATCGACCACGCGTGCAGATCCTCTGAGTGCATCCCTCGGTGGTCGTGCATCAGCGGGTTGGATGGCACCGAGTACCTCCGCTCCCCACCGAGGCCCAGCGCCGACTGTGACATTGTATGCCTTTATTGTACCTGGATTTGAATAAAAATTGTGAAAAAATCTTCAATATATCCATAAATAAGATCATGTCATATCTTGTAAACAGTTTAAGTAGATCGTCTTCTAGAAGTAGTTCTCTTGGTACCTGTGTCATTCCAATGTGATGTCGATTTCTTTCTCCAGCTTACGCATGATCATTCAACGTGTTTGCATCTGAAACAAAAGATATAACTCTCTTAGATTCTATATAGACATATTATTGTGAATCAGTTCAATCAATTTGATTTTTTCTATCTCTTAACTAAATTTGTATCCTACATTCCATACACTTCTACTATAATACAACAGTACATAACAGTATTGGCATGTTCAATTCACATGGCATTTCCCAACAGTGATCGACATTGGCCATATCCCGTACAAAGCTGTCTGGCTGCTGGCATGGCGAATCAAAGGCCGTACTACGTTGCATCACCAACAGCCAGTTGACTAGTCGACCGGACGCACGCGCGACAACCAATCTAACCATCTCATTGTCGAAAGTTGCGAAATGTATGAACATGTCAACGAGCATTTGTTTTTTAATTCAATTTTGTTATTAACGGCGTGATGTAATTTAAACGTGGACACGTTTGGTGTAGAAGGTCATTGGTAAATCATTGTGCATATAAATGTTTTGCACTTCCGCATTTGCGCATAACCATGGGCGTCAACGTCATTACTTAAATTGTTTATGGTAAAGTCTAGTGAAAATTTTCGGTTGTCAAAGAGTAGAGAGATCGAAAATCTCTCGAAGAGAAGTTTAAAAAAAAACAAACGTTGCCCCAATCTAGCATTTTCTTCTTTGTCGAGGGTGTGTTTATAAAGATACAAGTTCACATACAAATGACACCCAGACCAGAAATAACAATTTGTGGATCACATAAAGAGTTGCTCCGTGCGGCAATCGCTCCGGCTACACGTTGCAGCCTGTTGCCCAGCTTCTGCAACAACCGTGCATTCGAATGAATTACCCTAGGAAACTAAAACCATAATACATATATCACATATGCAGCCCCATGCCTTGAACTAGACATCGATTATGTGGCAGTAAATAGAACCATTAACAAACCGTGGGACCTCAAGCACGGCGCATTGTTCCATAATTACGAAGATTCTGTTAATTGAACAGTGTTAACTAACATGATTTATTATTCTCGTCTACTCTAGCTTTAATTGGAGTGACAACTTCATAGACGTGCAAAAACTAAAAGCAGTCGGGAAGTAAGTTGAAGCTTAACAACGTGTTGTCGAGCGTGAAAGCATCGAACACGATATTACTATAATCTTCTAAGGCCAAGTTACGGAGATTAGCGTCATATTTGCAATTTAATTACCCCTGCTCCGCCTGAATGACTTCAATCACCATCAGCTTTATTACTTTTGTAACATAGATGTGTCTATAGAACCGGTACACGGCATTACCATAGTTCATTGTCTTTCAAGTGTCATTTCGGAAGTAACTGGACAGACCCTCACCTAGTTAGATAGCGTGATGCGTGATACTTGGCGCTTTGCCTGTAAGAAGTTGCGTGTCTTTATGATAATTGCAGCCAGTTTTATTGATGAACATTGCATTGAGTAATGCCGCCTCTCACATATTGTATGGGATAAATAATGATGGAGATAACGAAGGGGAACATACGCCACATTTTATTAATAGCTGTTCGGTAATTTTACATCAGTTCAGCGATTCGTCTTCATTTATTTTGTTAAGATTCCGGGTAATGTTTTGTGTGAGGTTTGTAAAAACTGTTTAGTTTGATTTTAAAAAGGATTTGCTCTTTTAAATATATGGTGGTAAGTATTCAAAAGTAAGTTTATAAAGTTGTCAGATTGTCTATGTTTGTAAGAAGTTTTCGTTGTGTGCTGATAGAGGCGCTGTTTTTTTTGTCTGCGTTCAAATACTTAAATATCGTAATTTATAAGAATTCTGACAAGTGCTTTTATTGAAATATTCCCTAATCCCAATAAAAAAAATGAATCTAGAAGTAGTAATAAAATGCTTGGCAATGTAAGTAGGTATAGGAATTATACTCCTGCTATACTCTGTGTGTCTCAAACTTCGTGTCAGTGACTGTCTAACGAATGTAATAAAAAGGCTATGCTAGCTTTATTATACATTCAGATTTAGTCATCTAATCCTTTATTTGATTTTATCTTCCTAAAGCAATCTACATAGCTTCCATCTTGAGTAATTCAAAGATTAAAGCCTTCATGCACATATCCTTTTTGTAGTTATTATGTAGCATGATCTTATCTGTGGCGTATGCTACTGACGCATGCGTAATAAAGGTGAATTGACCAAGTAAAATGTTAATAAGCCTACCTACTCTATACAAGTTTATTAAGAACCTATTTAGGAATTTTATGGTTCTTGATTCTTGTATGCTTTTACATTAAAAATGCAGACGTTTTTGCATTCCGAAATAAGTATTATGATAGTTAATTGCAGTAGATATGACTGTCTTCTCAATTTAAACCTATTGTGGTAAGTAGTAGGTGGAAATCAACGGATGATTAACCCTGACGGTTGGTGGTAGTGGGCGCATATCAAGATATCCCTTTGTATGTTAATTACAAGTAATTTAGTATTACATACACGACCTTCCATCCTCTGTTCTACCGATGGAACCTTTGAAATGTCACGCGATAACTCACGAAGTAGGTATGTATTCATTCAATTATTTTTTACAACTGCCGGTCGCGTTGGTAGAACATTGGTGTCGTGTTGGAAATATAGAAATAAATATGTTAAGTTGAAAGCAATTTATTGTTACGCTCATCGCGTTTTTCATTTATTCAATTGCTACCAAAAGTATTTAAGAAATAAGAGACCGTATAAGTAAGTAAAAAAAGGACAAAGAAATCAGAACCAACGTGTTTAACTCATACAAACTGTCTAGTTTTTTCTAAATACACCAAAGTAGACAAAATATTAAACCATCTGATTAAATACAAACTGCGCTTACACTAAGTAAATCTCATGTTACCGACTTCTTAAATTACTTTGTCGTGTCTATGAGTTATAAGTTAGAAATAATAACAAAGCATTGTTTTCAAATAAAATAAGTCAAGGTTGTGTGAAATTAACATTCTGTGCGAAGAAGTCGTTAACTTAATAAGTAGCAGAATCAGTATGCGCAGGCGCCACCCACATTACATAACTTGCGTCCTCCAAATTCCTAAAGATTTTAGTTAACACTTACAACATTTGCGTGACCAATTAGTATTTATTTGTCTTTTTATTGCGAAATATAACAATTTAAATATACTGCAAAAATATAGACTTTGATACATTAGTATAGTCTCCTGAGTCAGCATTGTAAGTGCAGAGTAATAAATCGCATTAGACCTTTGCATTGTTAGGACTTGATTGTATAAAGAGTGGCGCCTGCGTCTGAGTGCCTAGGTACTATGAAATATTGCCAGGATACAATGCGTAGGCAGACGCCACAAAGTTATTTCTCCAGCAAATCATCTTCTATAGCATTACAACGCAAATTCCATTCGCCTTGTAGGTAAGACGGATTAACATAATAAGATCGACATTATGGAAATCGTTAAATTCCATATTGTAAGCATAGTTCTTGTTGTTTTATTGTCTGCGGGATAATTGTGCACTGCAGACATTGAGAAATAGCTGACTGCCGCCATGATAATCTACATCTGACATACATTGTCAGGCAAATAATCCGGCGCGCACAAAACGTCAGTGCGTGACTCTTGCGCACGCATTCTCTATTACGCCTTCAATGTTGTACGCAAATTTCTCTGTTCTCAAGTAAATGGGCAATGCGTGTATGAAGGCTATAGAGACTTGGAACAGGGGCTATTTTTACCCGGGATGGCATGCGAGCTGGGCGCACCGGGTCGCTGACCCGTCGCGCGCCATACTCTATTGCACGTAGCCATTCTTTGTCGCAGAAATTGCACAAACAAAGGGAAGAAAATTGAGACAAATTGATTTCGTGAGCTTTGATTATGCCTGAAATTGAAGAGATTCCACCTTCAGGCCTTCTCGATTTTAGACTTGCGTTGAGACAAGATATAACTGCAACCGACATCGTAATTAATAAAGTTCATTTTCAAGTATTGTTAGGTTGTTTAGTCAATGGTTTTCAATGTAAAAATACAAGCAATTATCACTACATAGTATAAAACATTGTCGCTATCCGCCGTCTGTCTGTCCCTATGTATGCTTAGATAGATCTTTAAAACTACGCAACGGATTTTGATGCGGTTTTTTTGATAGATAGAGTGATTCTTAAGGAAGGTTTATATGTAGAGGTACAATACATGCACATTGCACCCGTGCGAAGTCGGGGCGGGTCGCTAGTAGATATAAAGTATCTAAGAAAAGACGTAAAATCATGACTTAAAACTTAAAAATAGCAACTTAAGAAAAGCTGTTATGGTGAATTTAAAACGGTACCTACTGGACAATTGGACATTGTAAGTAATAAACGTAAATACTTAATCTTAATCGAGAGATGTCAAACCGACCCTAGACTTAGACTTAACCTAGCCATGTCATTAAAATACCATTGTTAATGGTGATGGAGGCAGTCTCGTGGCTAGAAGATTGATTGCCTCTGTCTGTCCAGTCACCGTTTCGAGTCGCGCAAGAAACAAATCTAGATATTAAACCAAAAGTCTAGAGTTATTACGTAGGTAACTGTTTGTTGTGTTTATTCGTGTGTAGTGAGTAATTATTTACAGTATTTTTTGCTGAACGGAGAAACATTTTTAGTTTTAATCTACGTAGTACACACGGCTACACATCAAGCTTTACATAACCAGTATAAACTGAACGTTAAATGTGCGGAAAGATGATGCGACGCGATACCAGGATAAACTGGTTTTGTATAGATTGATGTGTGGCTGTGTGTACTTAGGGGCAGGAAAGAAATCCAGTGATTCTGCTTATGGTGTCACGCACAAACCGACCGATTTTATTAATGATTGATGATGTAAGTATAGATTTATAGAAGGATAGATGAAAGGATATACTAGATTTTCTTATAAACCTTTTTGGTCCACACAAACTTTGAGTCATCAAACTAAAGCCCTGATGGGGATGAAATATTGGAAAGTGACAAGATGTTGACTTGCATAATAACGTCTAATGCCTTGTTTGCATTATACTAGTATTTTAGTCAAGTAGCGAGTAATTTATTTTATCTCTCGCTTCTATTTTGGGACTGAGGCGAGAGGGAAATACTAAACTCGCTACTCGACTAAAATATTAGCATAGTGCGAACAAAGCATTCGATCCAGACAGTGTCATGAGTAAATCCTTACTATTATAAATCGGAAAGTGAGTTTGTTTGTTTGTTTGTTCCGCTTTCACGCCGTAACTTCTAAACCGATTGCTTTGAATTTTTGCAGGCGTAAAGTTAGAAGTCCGGAATAAATAATAGGGTACTTTTTATCCCGGAAAATTTTTATATTCCCGAGGGAAAACAAAAGAATGATGAAGAAAGATGGCGCTGTGGGTATTGGTATATGTCACATAGGCTACTTTTATTCTTTTGTGACGCGAGCGAAGCCGCGGGTAAAAGCTAGTACTGACATAAAACCCACAAAGAATAGCGATCTGGAATATTAGATTCCGCATTCTTCTACCTAAGCTAACCCAGTAACATAGCTAAAAGTGTAAAATATCACGAGTTATCGGCAATAGTCATGACATATCTCACTATTCAGTCACGAGACACTTAGTACCGCTATGCCAATACGTTTCCATTATTGTATGAATTGTAATGCGCCTACGCACGTCGACGGTTAAACTTGAACTTATCATGGGAACCGCATTCAACATATATGCTCGTTAGACATAAATGTTTATTTTTTTTATAATTTTAATATGTCGTTATTGCATCTATGTTATGTTGGTGTAATTTACAAGTGAAGTACGTAAATCCTATCCAATATATGCAGATCGGACATTTTTATTATATAACACTTAGTTAGCAGACTATTTTTAAACCGTGGTCTGTAGTATAAATAGAGATTTTGTTCGCAGTCGGGAACTTAACATAACTAAATAAAACTAATGAAAATATTAGCAGCTGCATTGCCCCATAAGTGAACAACGAATTAGATGGTCGATGTACGTGTAGGTTTAGTCTATATGAACCCTCAACGAAAATAAAAAACGGTAAAAGAAATACAATCAAAACAAAGAAAAAATAAACAATAATAGTAATACGCAATTATCGACTACAGTTACAAATTGTACGAGTGAGTCGCATTACGTTACACGTTACCCGCGCACGCGCAACTATTGAATAAATTAGAACATAACATCCGATATAATTCGTAAGTGTTCCGGTTTTTAACTTCTAAGGTTTCGATCGTTACTCGCGATGCTTTTCGAGAATTCGGTTATGTTTCAAAACCGTTTACTGCTATGTACTTACAGGGGCATTTGTTTCTATGTGTGTGTGTGTGTGTGTGTGTGTGTGTGTGTGTGTCATCCATCAATCAAACCGAAGAATGGAATATGACATCATGTTTATCATCGCCATATTTATCATTATTTTATTTCTTTTACGCCAGTTATTTTATTTCCTAGTCAAATCTACGTTAAAGTACCCATTTTTCTAAGGGGGGAAAATCATCGTATTACTGCTCCCGCCTGGGTGAGGAGGGAGACTCTTACTGATCAGACTCTTACTGACTACAAACCACCCCATTCCTTCTCCTGCACGTCGAGTCGGAGCTCCGGTAATGTACCCATTAGGCACATTTTTAGACTGGGTGCTATTACCCCACTTCATAACACTGAAATAAAATAAGTAGTTTTTCAATTTCCTGATCACCAAAGCGATCAATTTTATAAAAACTCATTTTAATTGTGAATCCTCATCCACCATTAAATATGAGATTACTCCTCAGAAATAAGTCACTTAAAGAGGAGAAATAAGATACCTAAAAAATGCTTCGATGCCAAGACTGCTAAGTAGGCAGAATACCAAATTTATGTATTTTCAAAATCCTCTTGCTTTTGAGTCATTCGTTTTGCACTAATCACAAAGATATTCTTGGTATTTCCTGAGTAAATAAATAAGGCTTAGAACACAACCACATTTTACTACCAGGTATTAGATAGGCAGCATGAATAATCCTTTGTTTCTATAAATTTATTGCCATTAGATTACCAACTATACTTTTAAACTTTTGCGTTGCATTTTCTGCAAACCTACATAACATTAATTTTGGAACTTGTCTTAAAAATCCACCACATACCATCGTGTTGATTACGAGAACGTAAATGGTTACCGGGGCTCCGGCTCGAAGTGCAGGAGTAGGAACGGGGTGGTTTTTAGTCAGTAAGAGTCTAACTTCTCCAACCTGGTTGAGTCATTCCCCCCTTAAAAAAACCATCACAATACACGTGTTCGCCTCAAAGTGACACAAACGCCCTCTGCGTTATAATTGCAGTGATTTTAAGGTATGCCCGCACAACGGGCCACGCTGCTCAGTTGACTCATGTAATATACCGGCTAAAGTTTTCACCGTTATTTCAACGAATACCCATTGCATTTGTTACTGGTATGTTGTTAATGGTATAAGGTATATTCTGATAGAATTTTAAGAGGAGAGCTTCATCGTAAACAAATTTGGTGTTGTTTATCTTTATCTTGTCCTATTTTGTGATTCTCTAGTATTTTCTCTCTAAGTTTATGGTTTTCTGCTAATTGTTTTATCTTATCGTTGTTCAAGTAGGTATCTTTCTGCAAAACGTTTCGTTTCTTATACTTAGTTGTTTAATTATTTTTCAGACTGTTTATCTTCTTTGTCATTTGCTACTTTAACACCATGTTTGCGTGCGATATTTTTTAATCTACTTTGCTTTTCTCACCGGTCGAAATGAAAGAAAGAAAGAAAGAAAAAACATTTATTTGGCAATTACACGCACAGAAAACAAATAACATAAAAAAATAAAAATACATATATATAAACAAAATACTAATAATAAACTTACAAGAATAGAGATCAGAACAGAAAACATCACAATATAACAAAATAATAATACGATAATAACAGAATTTTGAATAGACAATAAAAAAAATCTAATAAACAAAATAATAATATTAATTTGCGCGTGCTAATGCCAAAAGGGCCTCCACCTCAGCATATAGTTGGACGTTTGTGCCCAACGCTGGTTTTCAGGTGGCACCCTGCACTCACGGACGGCGATGCCGCCCCTCAATGAGGACAGAAAATAAACATGAAATTGTATAAATAATATAAATTTTGCTGAATATGTGTGTGTGTGTGAAAAATGAGCGTTAAAGTTGAACTCATTCCTAGCAAGCAATGTGTTGGCAGTGTTGGCACGTCGCTTCGTCTTTATTAAAAAGAAAAGATTGCTGATAAGTGGAACGAAGTGAGATTGATTGTTTGCTTGAGAGATTTCATCTAGATTGAGTTTTCTAACACTTATTGTTTCAAATGTTCGTAAAACCATCAATGGCTTGAAATGATTCGCTGCGTGCTGACGAAATGAGGTACGTTTAGGCCTCATATGGAATTTATGCGTTCGCTTCGCACAAATGACAGTCGATGATGTATGTAAATTGCGCCTGTATGCCACAACAACATAAACTATTCACTATGCATTCGGTAGAAACCTGGTGTGTAGAAAATAGCCAAAATTATTTTATTACATTTAAATTTTTGCAACATATGCATTTTAAGAAATTCTAAGAACTTTCGGCTGTCGTAAATTCACAAAACTAATTCTATACTAGTATACTTTATAGTTATCTTTGGCTATTTCCAAGATTTTCTCATACGAGGAATGTTAAAATTTTGTCAAAACAACTAGATTCGAGGAGACAGAAATAAATTGTTCTAATAACCATTACTATTATTAGAACCACACATTATTTGCAATGACACATACTAGCTTACTCAGTAATGAAGTCATTTTACAAGGTGTCTCTTGCGCCGTGAGATATGGCTTTGCAGTTTGCATCATTTAGACGCAAATATTGGTCCATCTTATCTTAGAAAAGATTTATGAAACAAGAGCCTGGGTAATTTTACTTAAGTATTACTAAACTTAATAATGAAATGAAAATAAAAGGTGTCACCAATAGACCGTGACTGTCCCATGCTGGACTAGTCGCCTCCTCTGCATAATCTGGGTTTGCTTGTCATAATCTCCATGATTAGCATACAGGTTGGAGATCCCAGTTTAAATGTTCAGGTAATGAAAGCGTTGCTGTTACAAAGGTGTTAAAGTTATGTATAACGTACCTACTTGGCTAGGCTGGCCGGCTCGACCGGAGTGATACCACAACCTCACAGAAAACCAACGTGAAGCAACGCTTGCGTTGTGTTTCGTCGTGTGAGTGGGGTTACCGGAGGCCCCATTAATTGTAATATAAAAATAACCGCTTTTTACTACACGCATATTAATATCTATACAATACACATAGAAACAAAAATAACAATTTTACTAGTTTTGTATATCTGTCTGACTGTAGTGGATGGTCTCTGGAATGGGTGGACCAATTTTGCAAGACTTTTATTGATAGCCAGCTGACGTACTAACGAATAACATAGGCTACTTTTATTTTGGTAAATTGAAACAAAAAGAAAGTCGCGGGCAACAGCTATTTGTGAATAAGACACTTAGTATGAATAGTGAGCAGCCTGTATATCAAAATGGCAACCCTAAAAAAACAACGAAGGAAATATTGAAAGACTGTTACCCGTAACGACATAATGAAAGAACAAATGCGAAAAAGATGGAGGCTGCAGCGCAATGTAAAATTGCTTACAAAAGCACAACCGTTAGAAATCCATGGTATTACTTCCATTGTCAACAGTTCGCACGATAGGAACACTTAAATTAAAATAACATTAGACATCTAATTTATACAATGATATTAAGAAAATGATGTGATTGTAACATGGTCATCAATTCGACCTACTGACTGGAGTAATGTGGACTTCTAAGGTTGAAGGGAGCGAAAAAATAATGGGGACCAAGGATCTAGCTGTGTAATTGGTCTATACAAACAACAAGTTTGATTTATTTATTTTTTGTAAATTCTATACATTTATTAATTAAATAGACATAAATAAAATTAATATTAACTATTACTAAATGAAAATATGACTGGCAGCATTACCGCATTCAACGTGGCAATTCTGCACCCTACCTCACGATAACGATGAGGAAATTTTTTTTTTTGATGCCTAATGATAGCTTTTTATTTATATTTTAAGTTATATATTTTCATTTAGTAATAATTTAAATTGATTAGTTATCTTCTCAAACTTATTATGAGTAACTAAACCTAAACCTTTTCTTGGTTGCAGAATTGAAACATCTTCAATTTGTGACTCATTTTTATTGTTGAAAAAAGAATGATCTATGTATGTATGTGAATAAGTGAACCAAATCTGACGTAATTAGAAATTAGTTTAAAAACTTAATTAAATGATAAACGCACCATTCAACTTTCAACATATTTTAATATCTTTCTTTTTGCGTTAAAATATACAGAACATGGGCATTTTTTATTTATTGATTTTCTCCTGATTGCAAAGTGATCATTAGCATATGATTTCACTTTCGTATGCACGGCTTATTAGTATTTACATATGCAAAGGAGCGCCTAACCATATCTGACTGCCATTCATTCCATTGGGTACATAATTGTTTAATAAATAAACCGATAGCGGATATAAATGTTCGATTTTTATAATACTTTTACCAATTTTGGGAAATTGAAAAATTGGTCTCTCTGTCTCTATCTATATATTTCATAGGATCGCTAAATCATTATGTTGTCTAAATGCCTACGCATAAACGACAATTGGTCGATAATTTACCTTTTGAGCACACAGAATAACTTAAAAAAAATGAATTGCAAAATTATATAGGTATCTATTAAGTACGTATACAAGTACCTATAAATTTGTTAAGCTTTTTACACGAAAATATTTGGGATTCCGAAAATCAAAGAGAAGTAAATAATCTTGTTATTATAACCGTTATTAAAACTTTGAACCACAATTACTGAAATTAGACCAAAGTTACACATATAACGAGGGAACTATCTGCGGTTTACAATTCATATCAAATTGCGAACCAAAAAAATATTAATGTATCATCCCGCTTCCACCTAAAACTTGAACACCACTTAGAAGTATTGCACAAGCGAAAACATTATTCATTTTGATGGAATGTCGCCACAACCGCACCGGACACTATCAATGAAAGGAAACGTATCTAGAAATTAATATACAACCAAATTGTCACTTCCTTCCATTAATACTTATAATTACTACATATTATGAACCGACAGACTTCTGAACTTTACCTAATTGCTGGGTGGAACCTAAAACAGGCAAATTTTAGAACATTTACATTAATTTCCATCTTATCGGTTTCCCTTCATTTTCCTTGAGAAACTGTTCGTTTTAAAGCCAAATACGTGCTTAATTTAAGTAGATACTTAGGTATTTTATTGCCTCTGCCCTAGTTAGAATTGGCTACTTAGTCAGACTTAGGTGCCTACTTATTAATACAGTAACAGGTGCAGTTGGTAACTTAGATATATAGATAGGTCTGTCGCTTTTGTTTCGGTTTTTTCTTAAGACATGTTCATTCTACTTTATAAAATAAAACCTTTTTTCTGACTGCACATCTATAACATAACATCATGCCTTTTTACCCCGAAGGGGTAGGCAAAGTATTGTAACACCCACTTTTCACTACTTATGTTATAAGTCTCATATAATAGAGGGAGATCCTATTGACATATAATGGGCACAATTCCAGACTCCGTGCTACAACTGAGATTTTTTTTTTTAATCCTGAAGTCCTTTTCCTGTGAATCGAACTCGAGACTCCTTGCCCGGCAGTCACACTTGCGACCACTCGGCCAACAAAGCAGTCTATTACGCTAGGAAATGTAAAATAGTTACTCACCAATAAACATTTTCAAATGATACAGAAAATCTCAGAGAGAAAGGTCCAACAATTATGCAAACTAGCTACCAATAACAAAACCTTCTAATTTCTAACTGTTATCCTATGGCTATTTTGAAATCTGACACTTTTGACCCCTCAAGTTAAATCCTATACGATTATCTATGGGTGCAGTCACGCGAACCAGTAACGGCTTAATCAACGGTTAGGAAACTAACTATCGGTTCCGCGGCTTCAGATAAAGACTTCAAGGAGCCTTGTAATTAAGTATTAGGGATGTGAATGGCGTTTCGGTTCTGATTTCGAGTATAGGAATAGTGTTGTGATGGTTTCGGTTATGGATATATTTTTTTTTGGCTAAGCCATTAGTTCGAATTAGACAGTCTAAAAATATGAAACTTTTGAAACATTTAAATAAGAGTAGGATATACGATGACAATTAAAAACGAGTCAGCAAATCTTACTTATGGAGTATAAGTCTATGCCCAAAACATTTATTTGTGATGCTCGGTAACCAATTGCAACGATTTTTTCACCTAATGTCCTACACTTTTCGGTTACAGTTACGGAGCTCCTTAACATCCCTGGCAATTATCAAATTATACTGATTACTTAACGGTTCCAACATGAGTGTCAGGAATGTATTTACACAAGTGGGTCTATTCGCGGGCTTTCTAAGCCTATTAGTCTGCCACCGACACAATGTAGCTAATTCTCATACATTTAGAGGTATAGGAAATCGGTTAGACTAAGTTGATGAAATTGTGCGAAGACTTGTTGCTATGGAATGTTATTAGTTATGATAACAGTCTATAAGTCTTACTTGACTTAATGTCACCTAGTTGGGGCCGATACTATAGTTCTCTAAAAGTAAGATACTATGGTAAAGGTCTGTAAAATCGATTTCAATTTGAATTTAAAGTACTATTTTTAGAAGAATGAGAGATAGAGAGAGATTTCGTTATAAAAATTACAATTAAGTACGCCTAGTAGTCTGGTACGCCTAGTATTCTGGTACGTCTAGTAGTCTAAATTAGGCCAATGAAAATGAGAGAAAAGATCCACCATCAAAATAAAATTTGGTTTCAAAAAATAGAAAGCATTAAACACTATCCCGGTAAATCACATTCTAATACCAAAAAACAATATAAATTGTTGAATCATTTCACAAAACAGTCTTGTAACATGATTATATCGAGTTGTGTCACAATAAAATAAATTGTCTTATTAACTTTTACGACAGAACCAGATGGCATAGATCGGTAAAATTATTAGAAAATAATCGTAAAGAATCGTCGTTAGTCATTACGTTACAAGCAGTAATCATTGTCTGATTCGCTTTCATTCGATTTAAAAGCTTGATCATCGAGTGACAATCGATAAGGCTAAAATTAAATATTGCCAAATCGATTCATTCACTTGGTTTTTGCTATATTCCAAGTTCCATTCTGCGATTGGATTGGGTCAACCAGTTTTTTGCACTGTGACTGTTGAATTGCTACCCTCTACTATATTTGTATTAAGATTTCAGTAAGGTGACTGCGTCATTATCCGAGTGGTCGTAAGTGCGACTGCCGGGCAAGGAGTCTCGAGTTCGATTCCCGGGTCGGGCAAAGTATTACTGGGTTTTTAAAATATTCTCAGTAGTAGCACGGAGTCAGGAATTGTGCTCGGTATATGGCAATAGGCTCACCCCCTATTACATGGCACTCATAACATAAATAGTGAAAAGTGGGTGTTACATTGTACAGTGGTATAATGTGCACCTCTGCCTACCCGTTCGGGGATAAAAGGCGTAATGTTATGTTATGTTATTTCAGTAAGGTTCTAGTTTAAAGGAACTAATTGGGTAAGACTATAAGAACTATCTTTAAGAAGTTTGAGACATAAAGAAACAGGTTCAGATTTATGTGAACCATTTAGAACAAATAGGAAGCTTGCAATGCATTTACAAAAACAAGAACATTTTCAGACTCCACACTGCTGCCGAGAATGTCGAAATACATTTCCAATTATACCTTGCCCAATTTATTTCTGAGTCATACAACCACTTACATACAATGACATTTCCATACGATTAACCCAGTCACAAAAAATATTTTTGCGTAAAGTCGTATGCATTTCTCCTTCAATAAGCACATCCTCTAGAATTCAAAACAGCTTACAGAATGTGAGAGCTGCATACATTAGAACTCAGTGGTTGAGATTTATACCCACTGCAATAACTACTACAAATACAATCCAGGACAAATCCGGGGAAACTCGAACGGTCATCGACCCTGACCTCCTGGCAAACAAGCAAGCTTACACACATAAAAGCATATATTTTTATTCAAAAAACTTTCGCTTTATCCGCTTATCAGCTTTGCTAATATGTTTGTAAAATGTTGTCTCAGAAATAACTGTCTATATTTTGATGTTGATCTTCCATCTCATGCAGTTTACTTTTACAAGATCTTAAGTTAGATAAATTAAACTTTTACAAGCTGTTTAACTGTAAATATGAAGATTACAGAATTTACAGAATAAAACTGTATCCCATATTCCCATAGGTGTGTCTATGTATTCGGAGATTGTCTTTTAATAAGTACCTACAAGGTGTAGGCTACAAGGTGTAGGTAGGTACCTACATTTTAAATAGAAATAGAAATAAATAGAAATAGAAATTTATTCGCAGGAACATGTGATACAATGGATCTTAGTCTAATTTTCAACAGTACAGTGTATTCCACCTTTTCCAGGCATGCAAATGTTTGTTTATAGTAGGCACTTTATATAATATAGAATATAAATCCAATTTCATTGATTAATTATTACGTAATGTCAAAATAATGATTCCAAAATGTCAAATTAATTTTTTAAATACATGTCAAGGCAAAATACATTATGTCAAATACATTATGTCTGTAAAATTACATGTCCTAATATTAAAATCTATTTCGTTCTACAATTCCATAGTCAATGAAGTCTTTAATACTGTAAAAACATTTTTCAATTAGCCATGCTTTCAACTTAATTCTAAATTGACGCAAAGGTAGTTCTCTAATAGATCGAGGAATTTTATTATATACTCTAATTGCCATTATTGCACAATTCTTGCCATAAAGAGTACTGCGACAATTATCCATTTTTAGTTTGGATGCATCTCGTTGTAAATGCTTACTATCTTCATTCACTCTATTAAACAAGTTATAATTTCTTACGAACATACCAATCTCAAAAATATACAGAGATGCCAAAGTCATAACGCTCAGCTTTATGAAAAGCGGTTTGCATGTCTCTAATGGTCCTACTCCACATATGGCCCTAATGCATTTTTTCTGAACTATGAATGCTCTGTCTATATCACATGAATTGCCCCACAACAACAGGCCATACCTCAACACAGAGTTCACATAACCGTGATACGCCAATAGCGCTGAGCTTTCATTTGTCGTTTTGCGTAGTTGCCTAAGTGCATAAACAAATTTATTTAATTTCTTGCAGACATTTTCTACGTGTAGTTTCCAATTACAGTTTTCGTCTAGCATAATACCCAAGAATTTAATATTGTTATCTTTAGAGACCGATTGACCTGAATAACTGATATTTAGCCTGGGTGGTTTACGCTTATAATTAGCAAACTGAACATATTTAGTTTTGGAGACATTAATTTCCAAATCATTGTCCTGAAGCCAGTGTATAATGGCCTCCAAAGTCTCATTTATTTCCTGCTCGTAAGGTTTTACTTTTACTTTTCCTGTGTCGGACACCACAACAGATATATCATCAGCAAAGAGGACACATTTTTTGTCGGTAATATTAGGCAAGTCATTAATATACAAAAGGAATAAAAGCGGTCCGAGGACGCTTCCCTGTGGTACGCCTGTTCCATTCATTTTAATCGAAGATTTGTGAGATACTGAGACTAATTTTTCGTTAACTCGAGAAATCTCTACGTACTGCGTTCTATTGGTTAAGTAACTACGCAACCAATCTTGAGCCGGTCCGCGGATACCATACCGATCACATTTATCCAGCAGTTTACTGTGATTGACTAGATCAAATGCTTTGCTCATGTCTAGAAAGAGTACGGTTACAGGTAATTTCTTGTCTATAGTTTGAGTGATAGAGCTTATCAGTGAGTATGCAGCGAGTGTGGTAGATTTACCAGCTTGAAATCCATTTTGTTCTTTTTTTATAACATCAAATTTATTAAGAAATTCCGTGAGTCGTCGATGCATTATTTTTTCATAGATTTTTGAAAAAATCGGTATCAAAGTTATTGGTCTATAATTAGTTAAATGCGAATGTGATTCTTTTTTATAAAGGGGTTTTACTATTGATATTTTTAAATTATCGGGAAAGACACCTTCTGACAGTGAGATATTAATAAGGTAAGACAAAACAGAGGATATTTCATTAATACACGACTTCAGCACAACTGTAGAAACCTCATCGTAGCCAACTGACTTTTTATTTTTAAGGAAGGTTTTTTGCCAGCAGTTAGATACGTTCTTCCAAACATTTTCCGGAATCCAATTTTTATTTCTTCGATTAGTGCGGTGGTTGGGCAACCGGCTCCCATGCAACGTGTAGCGGGTTCGATTCCACGGAACAACTCTTTGTGTGATCCACAAATTGTTGTTTTTTGGTCTGAGTGTCATGTGGATGATAAATAGGAGAAAATTCCCAATAATAAAATAGAATTACGACATCGAAATCAGAACCTATATTTGGACTACACGGCATATAAACTACATCGGTATATAAACTACCAAGCAAAACGGATATTTAAAAATATTTATAAAAAAAAATTAAAACAAGAAACTTTCTTCGTGAATGTTCCGGACATAAGCGAATTCCGTGTGAAAGTAAAAGTTGTGATCTATCGTTATTATTAAATACCTGACACCGTTTTGTACCTCGTAATGTGTTAATTAATAACAGCTCTTTTATTTATGGATAGATTAAAGTCAGTCAAGTTTACATCCAGCATAAAACGAAAAGCTAAATATAAATACAGCGGCTATTGCCATTAAAGTCTTACAGAGCAGGTGTAGTGTGTAGATGATGTGCAGAGAACAAAAACAATACGTTATTTCATCGATGTATCAATAAAAGAGAAGAGCATAATAATTAGAATCCAGGGATATACAATATACATACATACATAACATAACATCACGCCTTTTTATCTTAATGCCACTGTACAATGTAAGACTCATTTTTCACTATTTATGTTATATAAGTATGTACCAGGGGGTGAGCATATTGCCATATACCGGGCACATTGCCAGACTCCGTGCTACTACGGAGATTTTTAAAAACCCAGTAATACTTTATATACATACATATACATAATTATGTATTTTATATTAAAACTTTCGTGACACATACTAAATTAAATATTATATTTTCAGCTAAAACATAATGATTAGCCGAAACATATGATTAAATAAATTACATATGTATTTTTCAGAATATCATTTAATGGTTGCCTATTGCATCCTGAAACTTCCTACTCTGATAAACGGGTCTAGCAACATAACTGCCTAAAACACACATACCATTCGAAGAAACAAATCATAGTAAGTAACAATTACATACCTCTATTATCTCATTCACAATCACAGAATGAACTTCGTAACAAATAATTACATAGTTCACCAATTTCCTTCCTGAACACAATCGATTCATCACAAACTCGTTCACTTCCTACAGAACGTAACGTCACACTCGAGTGCATTACTCGATTCTAGATTGAACGATAAATCGATAATCGATACAATTATCTCACTTCTCGTGAGATTTGCTACAGCACTAAATACTTATTTGCTACAGTATTTTACGCATAGTAATCTGTTAATGGATGTAAGAAAGTAGATATTGTAATTAAATTTCTTTGTACTGATGGCTCTTTAAATTAACTAGTTAAGTACCTATATTCAGACCACCGCGGATGGGGCCCAATAGGGCTGATGCCGATTCGGAGCGGAGAACTTAACGGGTTACCGGGGCTCCGGCTTGAATTGCAGGAGCAGGAACGGGTGGTTTTAATCAGTAAAAGTCTGATAGTACCTTCCGCCTCACCCAGGCGGGAGAAGCCATGCGATGATTTTCACCCCTTAAAAAAAGTATGTACCTACCTATATATATAGTTTTATTGTATTGAATTTATCTTAATTTATATCGTAAAACTTGATTGGAAGCATCTGTGTTGCATCCATATCTTAGTATTTTAATTTTTTTATACTAAAACGGTGGCAATAACAGCACACGCCCCACCTAATGGTAGGTGGTTACCGTGGCCTATGAAAGCTTACAACACATTTATCTTAAATATTTTTCTTCTTATCTCAAAACTTTTCTTTTTCGATTTTTATAAATTCAGTTCACCTTATTGCATGCAGTTGGAGCACTAAAGGAAACATTAACCAATTATTTTATTCTTTGGCTGCTATCAAGCAAATCTCTTCAATAAGTAGGTATCGTATAATTTACCTACATAAATATCGTATAATTTGAGCCAAGTCAAATTTTATATTCCACCTAATCAGCGTTAAACTATTTATGACTACGCAAGTAATGGACAGTACATTCAAAACTCTTCACTTTATCATCAATAAATAAGTACTCATAGAATGAGCTCTCCATACTCAGTCAGCTAAACTTAACATCTTAAAACATCTTGTTAACAAACGTAATAATTAAATAACTTTTATTGCAAGTAAAAGTTATGATTTATTGGAAACTCTCTTCTTAAGTTTCTAGTTTTAAGCCTCGTAATATGATGTCTGTAATTTTATTCTAGAAAGCATTTAGACATGGATTTCTTTACAAATATTGTGTGTATTTCGATCCGAAAATTTCAATGACACTTTATCATAAGGTATGTATGAAACTCAAAAATTACAGCTTTACAGCCGCAGTTAAGAGGGTCCGGCCAGGTCAGCGCAAGCGCCAGACGTACTGGTGGTCGCAAGAGCTGGCTGCTCTACGCAGTGCATGCACTGCTGCGCGACGCCGGTACACCAGGCACCGCAGGCTTCGTATCCGTCCTCAGGACGCAGAAGTCAGAGAGGCGGAGTTGTACGAGGGGTACAAGGCGGCGAAGGCCGCCCTCAAAGCGGAGATACGGCGGGCCAAAGAGAATGCCCTCCAGGAGTTCTTGGAGACTCTGAACAGAGACCCGTGGGGACGCCCCTACCGGATGGTGCGGGATAAGCTCCGCACATGGGCTCCCCCGCTAACTCAGAGTCTCCGGCCAGAGGTAGTGGAGGAGGTGGTCGGCGCCTTGTTCCCCCGACTACAGAGGGGTTTCACCCCTCCGTCCATGACTCCGCCCCCTGCGGTGCCCTATGCGGGCCACAGCGAAGACGACGGCGACACAGTTTCGGAGGTGACCGAGGCCGAGTTGAGAGCTGCGGTGCGCCGGATGGGCGCCAAGAACAGGCTCTCGAGCCTCGATTAATTGGTCTCTACAGCGCATGCTTGGAAAGGGGCCAGTTCCCGCAATTGTGGAAGGCGGGTAAATTGGTCCTAGTGAAGAAGCCGGGGCGCCCTGCGGACTCTCCGTCCGCGTACCGGCCCATCGTGTTGCTCGACGAGGTGGGAAAAGTTTTCGAAAGGATCATTTCGAACCGCCTCGTCGCGCACCTGTCGGATGTTGGGCCGGACCTGTCAGACGGCCAGTTCGGCTTCCGCAGAGGGCGTTCCACGGTGGACGCCATCATGCGTATAAGAGACCTCACGACGGGGACTGCAGTGTCCAGGGGTAAGGTCGTAGTGGCGGTGTCCTTGGACATCGCCAATGCCTTCAACTCCCTGTCCTGGAGCTGCATTTTGGAGGCACTTCGATATCATCGGGTGCCCACCTATCTCCGTCGTGTAATCGAGGCATACCTGACGGAACGGTCCGTCATTTGCCCCGGTCACCGAGGTAAGTGGAACCGGCGAGAGACGTCGCGCGGTGTTCGGTTTTGGGGCCGCTCCTGTGGAACATCGGCTATGACTGGGTGCTGCGCACCGACCTCCCGAGCAACGTCAGCGTGGTCTGTTACGCTGACGACACACTGGTGGTAGTTCAAGGGAGGTCGCATCAGGCGGCGGCTAATTTAACGGCGAGAGCGGTTACGATAATCGTTGAAAGAATCCGGCAACTGGGACTCGCGTTGGCGCTCCACAAGTCCGAGGCCATGTGTTTTCATGGCCGCGGGAACGCGCCATCTCCGGGTGAGTCCCAATTAACGGCGGGAGGAGTTATCATCGGCGTCGAGACAACGATGAAGTACCTAGGACTCGTCCTCGACAGTCGGTGGAACTTCGTGGAGCATTTCCGACGTTTGGCTCCTAAGTTGGAAAAGACAGGGGCGGCGCTTAAGCGCCTCCTACCCAACCTCGGGGGGCCAAACGCCTCCTGCCGGAGGTTATACGCCGGGGTCGTGCGGTCCATGGCCCTCTACGGCGCCCCTGTGTGGGCGCCGAACCTGATGCGGCGGCCTGCTCGGGCGCTGCTCACATCACAGAGGGTCATGGCCATCCGATTGATACGCGGATATCGCACGATCTCCGGGGAGGCGGCGAACCTCCTTGCCGGATTACCGCCGTGGGATCTGGAGGCGAAGGTGCTCGCGCGCGTGTTTTGTTTACGCGCGGAGGCACGACGCCGGGGCGAATCTGCGCTGCCGCGCCAGATTAAAGCGTGGCGGGATGAGCTCCGGCGTGATCTCATGGCGGAATGGCAGCAACGACTGTCGCAACCGAAGGCTGGGCTCGCTGTCATTGTAGCGGTAAGTCCCCTCTTTGAGGAGTGGCTTGAGAGACGCTACGGCGTCCTCACCTACCGCCTGACGCAGGTGCTTACCGGATACGGAAGTTTCGGTAGGTTCCTGTTTCGGATTGGGCGGGAGGAAACGCCCGGGTGTCATCACTGCGAGGATCGCCCGGAGGACACGGTGGAGCATACGGTGGCAGTGTGTCCTGCGTGGACTGAGCACCGCCGTGTCCTCAGGAATGTGATCGGCGACGGCGACCTCTCGCGTCCGGCTCTGGTTCAGACCATGGTACGGAGCGAGGGGCACTGGGATGCCGTCTCCTCCTTCTTCGAAGCAGTCATGCTATCTAAGGAGGAGGCGGAGCGCGTGAGGGAACGAACCTCCTTAGGACCCGGCCGTCGCGAGAGACACTCTGGGCGTCGGGGATCGCGAGACGATCTCCGGCCACCGTAAGCACGGGCCTGCGGACGGCGAGCACGGGTGACTCGCCGCCCGACCAGAACCAGGCCCGAGCGTACGGCGCGTCGCGTTCCGCGCGCGCCTCAAGGAGCCATCAGACCACCACAGATGGGGCCTAACAGGGCTGATGCCGATACGGAGCCGCGGAAGACTTAACGGGTTGCCGGGGCTCCGGCTTGAAGTGCAGAAGTAGTAACGGGGTGGTTTTTAGTCAGTAAGAGTCTGAAAAAAAGTTACGATTCTTGTTCCAAAGAAAATACTCACTTTACAGAACATCAGAAAACATCCAATAGAAAATCTGTAAATAAAACAAAAGAAAGGTTTAGTTAACATAACATAACATCACGCCTATTATCTCCGAAGGGGTAGGCAGAGGTGTACATTATGCCCATGTAATAGGGGGTGAGCCTATTGCTATATATCGGGCACAATTACAAACTCCGTGCTACTACTGTGTTATTTTTGAAAAACCCAGTAATACTTTGCCCGACCCGGGAATCGAACCCGAGACCCCTTGCCCGGCAGTCGCACTTGCGACCGATCGGCCAATGAGGCAAGGTTTAGTTAAGTAAAAGCATAAAACAATACCTACACATACTCACAGGGAAAGGAAATCGATAATTTCGTGAAAGCAGTTAGAGTTACATATCAATGAATTCGTAACGGTCACGCGTGTATGTACGCAATTGTACTTACGAGGTTCATGTCCCGGCGTGGAACTAATTCTCAAACAAGCCTATGTTACGTCAGCAACCTATTATTACTACACACCTAAGTTTTCAAGCGTAGAACACAAAACTGTGCATATTTTAGCACTTCCCTTTTGAAAGTGATAGGAAATAGGGATATAAATTCTTTAATTAAGTTTCTAATAGGTAAATAAATGCAGAACTTAATCGAATTAGTGTAGTGTAAATTATGTAGGTATACAATTTCCTTGTAATACAATAAAAATAGGCGATGAAAAATAAATCAATATGAATATACTTAAATATAAGTGCTAATAAATACATGTAACGCTAGAAAAAATCTAACGTTACGCTATTTACCCTATTTACTAAAATGTAGAACTTCGTCTATGTAGTGACCTCACCACTCGATCATCAATATCATGTCTGTAACAGTCGAAAATACACAAATCAGAACCCAAACTCGTCTTACTATGAGTAGAATTTGCTTGAAAACACACTGAAGTTCTTAGTCCTAATCAACACGATTTTAATCATCCTATCACCCTGTAAACTACACATCACACATCAACAACATATAAATGCCCACTCCTGAGCAAAACCTCTTCTCACACGGAGAAGGTTTAAGCATTAATCACCACGCTGGCTCAGTGCGGGTTGGCGATTTCAAACTTATAATTAGAATTTATAAGCCCAGGTTTCCTCATAATGTTTTCCTTCACCGTTTATCAGTGGTGTCTGAATAATCTTAGAAGTAGGTACAAATATCTAACTCTGAAAAAGTCATATTGGTACTAGCCTTTGGTAGGTTTCGAATCCGCAAGAGAAGCGGGCGTCTTAAACCTCCGCCACCACAACGTGTTTACTCAACAAAGATTAAAGAGTTTGATTCAGCGTTCGCCAAAGAAAATTGTCATCGTAAACCGTGTCTTGTGATTTCATGCCCTAACAGCATGATCTAGTCTACTTAACTAGAGAATGTCGGACTGTTGAACTAAATTCCAAAGTAAATTGACCAAGGGACTAAAATATTACTACTTCAAAGATAAAGATACGGTTGATATTCTGATTCTGACTCAATCTGACTGAATCATCAGATGAAATGTTAATGTAAAATAGTATTTATTTCATAAGTAACTCTATCTGTTTAATACCATAGTATAGTTCTATTCGTGATATTGTTATATTTATGTTTATTATGTTTACTGTTTAACATTATGACACAATTATTACTATGTTTAGTTAGAAATTAATTATTTATTTATTATGCAAGTACCACATACTTAAACACAATGCAAATTGTTATAAGAATACAAGAAAATATATAAATATAATTAAACAATATATACCTTAAGACATGTCATAATAATAATAATAGGTGTAAAGCTAACATTGAAATACGTCGAACTTCATCTAAATCAGCTAAGTAGTTTTTGAGTTCAACACCAAACAACAATCTTAGTCATACAAGTTGACATTATCAATTAGTTATTTTTTCTGTAATCAATACCAAAATCAGATGAATGTCAGTTAAAGGTTGCAAATATGCTAATTTATTCTTGCAAGAACATAATGATAAATGTTAATGACTCGAAATAGCTGTCATTAAATGAATAATTAAAACATACTAGCATTGTGAACTATTACTAAAAGATTATTTTGCAATAGTAACACTCATACGCAAATAGCATTTAGATTGAGCAAGAAGACATTAGATTTATCAATCAACGTGCCGTACGTACGTCAACCGGTATGCCTATGAAAATGAGATTAATCTTCTGTCATCACTCAATGATTGATTGTCATTGAATAATCGTTGAACCAATTTATAGGGAAGTTGTTACAACATTTCTTTATCTTCAATGTGGTTACGACATAAAGTTATGAAGAGCTTCTTTTTAATTGCTATGAAATAATTAAATCTGCATAGGCCTTTTTTACGAGGGGGAGGCACCTTCAAAAGGCGCTTAGATTTTTAGGGGTAAGAGACTAGGGAGTGTGGATTTTTATCTCACTAAAACCATCTCGGTGGCCTTTTCGGCACCTATAAGGGGCACCGGGACCTCTAACAGGCCCACTCCGGAACGGGGAACATTGCAACGCCTGATATGGCACAAACTGCATAGGCCTAGAAATCATATATCTTGTTTTTCAGTACAGGTAGTCGATAAACGAAAACTAACTTAACAATATCATGCCATCATGATCGAAGGTTTAAATTGCTAAAATGTTGATCATTGGCCATTTTTATTTCCCGAACACCCACTTTTCATAAGGTCTATTGTCGTAAACATGACACCATTCTAAGTTGCTTGCTATCACCTACTTACTACCTACAAATTTTCGAAAATGAAATTCTTCTCGCTCGTCAGTCGCGCTCGCGTTTTGCTTCACCACTGTAGCAATAAGAAATCAGTGAAATTTTCGTTTTGCGTTTACAAACGTACAAGTCCACTCCATCTGTTTAATAAATAAAAAATAATAATCCTACAGGAGATGGCTTTGTATTTGTAGAAAAAGAAATCTCAACTTTTTGACAATGACTAACTTTTCACAGTTATAAATAAGAAATATAGTCTTAACCGTCTTTGTAACAAACGTCAATAAATCACTCAATCACCAAGAAAGTTACTTTGTATTCAAAACACAGCCTCCGTTTAATTACAGACCGTTTAGTCTCATTTATTTAGTGTATACAATTAGAACATCAATGTGTACAGCAAATCACTCAAATGGAGCAGTCGGGCATCAAACGGCGACTAGTCACGATATGAAACGACATATTGATTCATTTGCACGAGAATATCCGCTGAAAAACTTTTCATATATTCAGTTACCGATCAAATAATTAATGTCTTTGATATCATTTCGTAAATTAATGAACACTTTTTTTACGTTTAGTCTCTGTTTACGAAATTGATTTACGGCCTGTTTTAATTTCACCATCTAAAGATTTACTTACTAGTTAAAGTTTTGATAAGATTTATATTTTTTTATGGCATAAACTGGATGGATTACTTGATGATAAGCAATCGGCGTCGTCCATGGACTCCCGAAACACCACAAGTGCGTTACCGGCCTTTTGGGGATTAGGAATTTAAGGTTTGTTTGGGTTTCAGGTATATTGGGAAGAGGGGTAATTGGGTGTCCGGTAACCTCACTCACACGACGAAACACAACGCAAGCGTTGCTTCACGTCGGTTTTCTGTGAGGCCGTGGTATCACTCCGGTCGAGCCGGCCCATTCGTGCGCCGAAGTATGGCTCTCCCACACTTAGCTTGTATGGAGTTTTTCTTAAATTCGATCTTTAATTAGCTAAACTACATACAGAAAAATAGACTATTATTCAGACTAAAAGTTAAAATAACAATATGAGCAAAATTACTGTTAAGTTTGGCTCACTAGACAATACAGATATATTATGTTATCGATAAGTAAGTCATTATGTACTAGGACGTTTTTTTTTAAATATGATGTGTCTACGTTTGGCCACTATCTCGCCTGCGATATATCTATTTATGCGCTAGCTAGATACAAACGTAATTACACCTACGTAATGGTTATTTTAAGTTATTCTATTGTATTGCGATCCTTTTATGGACAATAGTAGGATATTTAGACTAATACTTTAATAACAATATGTTAACAATATGTATAAACAAATATTTCTAAGCCTTTTTGTCTAACCACCTTGATTAAACGAATCCTCGTGATAGCTACTAAATAAAGTTTAGAATAAAAATAGAGGTACAATAAAAGAATTTACTAACACATTTAACTAATTTAATAAATAATATAAAATGATGCGAAAAAATTGCAACAATAAAACTATTTGCGTTATGCGCAAGAGTCGTCGACACGGCACGCGGTGTTCAGGCGAGTAAAATTTGCACATTGGCGATAATTAAAATTATACTCCATTATGTGGGTCAAGATTACAATCAAAGACGTTTGTGCAACATTATATTGTGACTGCAACGCGCAACCATCGTTCACATCACTATGTGATTTGTGTGAACAGGATCTTTTAGTATCTAGTTAGAAATAAATTATGTTACTCTATTGTCTCTACCCAGACGATGGCAGATTTATTGCTTTAATCACCTCATCACTTTTACTGTCCCCTTGAGTGCCGTAGAGGTTGAATAAGGGATACATAATTGATATACACCGGGCTTCAACACTCTTAAATCTCCTATCCATCAGCCGGAGAACCATAAGCGGGGAGATTAATGGTAAACTCACTTATGCAGAGGAGTTCCTTAATCCAGCTCTGAAGTTTAAATCAGCAGGGCTGTTGATATTGACGATGACAATGTGAAGAACTGGAAGTAAGTGGAAACAAAATGTCCTAAGAAGTTCCACTTATGATCACTCAACCAACAAGGCAGTCAATTACCGAGCACAAAGTAAAGTAAACCAATGGAAAATTACAAAGATACAAACAGAAACTCTTCCTCAAAAGATACTAATATAATTCTAAAGACAGTCGTAGGCGCATGTAACGGGTTGTAAATAGGAGCGCACGACGGCGCTTACGAACAGCGCCGATTAGCTCCGGATGAATAAACAACACGATTGCTGCTTTTAACGTAACTGGAGTATTAGTGGCTAGCAATCGTGGATCGGAACGAAGAAGAAAAATGTCTTCGATTTGAAAAGTAAATAAACTCACGCATACATCTGCATGTGTAACTTACGCTTTTATTCGGTTGAAAACAATAATTGAGAGCAATTTTACGAGGTTGGAATAGTTTCAAATAAAACATTTTGATTGATGTTGGTGGTCACGAGTATGATAACTTTTTTTAATTTATAGAGCTCACCTACTTTCGTGTCAAGTAGTCTTTTTATCTTCAGCATATCCAAGAGGTGTATTTTTATTTCGGATAAAACCAGTTTGAACGAAATTATACTAAGTTGATGATAATAATAATAATGATCAAGTATGTTGTATACTAAATGACTGCAATACTAAAAGAAGAAAGACAAATTAAGCATGAATTTACAAATATTTCACTGCAAAAGTTTTTTTCCCGCGTTTATTTATCCCGCGTCCAATTACATCATTACTTGTAAGTACCTGTCACTTCATAATAACCTCATAACCTGGTTCTTTACTTAAAATGACATTTTCTTATCATGGACGCAGATCAGCTGTTTTTCGTTGGACACGGTCAATTTCTTAATTGGTTTACCGCTCTTGATCGTAATAATTCCATAAAACATGTTGTTGGTAACACTCTTTATCATACCCAACAAATACATGTCTCAAAGAAATATATTGTACCACCAATCTTTGCTGAAAAGTCCATTCCAGACGTTTATCCGATGAGACTCGGAAAATGACGCCTGAGAATTTTCAACCGTTGTACCTATTTGATTGGAATCCAAATGGAGTTTTAATCACTGAAACCTCACGTGAATGGATACTCCGAACCTGATCGAACAAAGGCCAGACAAAAGTTAAGCTGAAATACTCAAACGCCACTCAATTTTAACTCACGCTTAAACATAGTTCTGTCACCTACAAACGTTTTGTAAAATGACATAGATGGCACTATATTCAAATACAATTTAAAATTTAGTCGCCTCTCAGTATTCGGTCGTTAGACAGTTACTTAGGAACCCTTCAAGACAAATAAAGGTATTTAAAGGCTTCTCTAATCGAATCATCAATTAAAACAATATTAAGAAAACATTAGAAATGTGCGTCGATTAGTGACACAGTTACCTTGACCGTATATAACCTCGTGTGAATGTTATTAGCATAAGAATCGAACCGATATGCATCGCGTTCACACGTCTCCTCTGCGTATAGTAAGCTAGCAACTATCGTGACACCATAATGTGATGATTCATCAAATAAAATTGACTTTTATATTGTCTTGTTAGAAAAACTAAAGATGTTATTTGTCTTGTTGTATTTTAAAGTTGTTGGTTGATACGTTTTGTAACGGTATGGTATATCGGTATGAGCCTTAGGTTGTTAAAACTGTATGTAATACGTATGTAGTAGTGTATGGCTCTTGGTGTCTTGGTATGTTTTAGCTAACTGTTATTCAATACTACTTATTACACCTGTGTGCATAGTCGTATGGCCTGTATACCGTCGTATTTCTGAATACTCGTAAGAAGTACTTTATTCTATGAAGATTGCTTAATAAAAAAATTGTATAGATATTTGCATATTATTACGGTTCAGTGACTGTACCGTGTGACAGCGTTCCTTAAAGAGCCATCAGACCACCACAGATAAGGCCCAACAGGGCTGATGCCGATATAAGGAGCTGCGGAGGACTTAACAGGTTACCGGGGCTCCGGCTCAAAGTGCAGGAGTAGGAACGGGATGGTTTTTAGTCAGTAAGAGTCTGACACTACTTCTCGCCTCACCCAGGCGGAATCAGACAGCCGATGATTTTCCCCACTTAAAAAAAAAACGGTGCAGTCACAAATTCATTTTTGAAAACTAAACGAATGGGGATGATGACAGGGTATGAAAATTAAAAATATAATTAGTCCGTAACTTAGGTAATAAAAAAATATTAGACACGTATTTTTTTATTTTGTTGTATAATAAAACAATACTTAGATAAAACGAATCAAAGTTTAGGAGTGGGGGCTAAAACGTCATTTCTTAGTATAAAATGTACTGAGAAGTGACGTCACGCGACATTTCAAATCAATATATCTTCGAAACTATTCGTTTCCGTAAGAAAATAAAAAATACGTGTCTAATGTTTTTAAATAATCTACCAGACGGACATTAAAATAAAAATTAGTCGTCTACCCCATTCCAAAATAACACTTTAACAAATTGATATGTCTACTAATAAAACGGAAAGCGAAATCCGGATACTATAATATAAACGATTTCTCGATCTTTAATTTAAGCTTTAAGGAAACCAGAGTAGCGCATTAAAGTCAACTCTAGAAACTCCTTTTTCCTGTACCATCATCCATCAGACTATATATATTACGAACGCGAAAAACAGAAATGTATACAAAAAGTAAAAACTGTTCAAAGTTCAATACACGTTTATTGAACGATCACTTAAATAAAGTAGGTCTCCTAAAAACGACACGTGCTGACGACTGATCAGTGTCATGAGAAAATGACAATAAAGATGTTACGTCGAACGTGCGATGTTACTCGATCGGATCGGATATGAAACCAGGTCATTTACCGCACGACGTGACACTGCTGTCATATTGAACGAAAGTCTCTTGTGAACTTCCTATGTTCCCATTTGGAGTTATATTGTGTCCTTGTGGACCGTATATTTAGACGAAAGGACTAAACAAAAGGTCCCGGTCGGGACTGCGGACGACCTTGCGGGGTTACCTGGGCTCCAGCTCGAAGCTAGAGTAGGAAAGGGGTGGTTTTTAATCAGCAAGTGTCTGATCCTCCCTCTCGTCATACCTAAGGTGGAATAAGAAGTCATTTGATGATTTCATTTTAATCGGATGGAAGAAAATGTATCTCAAAAGACTGTTCATGTATCCGAAGGGATCATTTGTGTATCTTAAAGGACTGTTCAGTGTTCATATGACCTAAAAGATTTGGGATAAGGATCAAAGAAGCAACGGATGCGAAAAAAACATAACTTTAAAAATTTCTACATATAGGTGTGGTAGCATAGCTAGGCTTAAACGGATGCACCAATATTAAAGTGACTTTTTTGTTAGATAGCTGGTTTCCTTATAATGATTCATACATGATATACTTACTTCATTGGACGTTTTAAGAGGAAGGGAATTTCCCGGCAGAAATATTTAAGTCAAACTTAATTAATTGATCAAAAATAACTAGAATACCTAGTAGTAAATTATTCTTGGAAAACAAAGCCGTAGCCATTTTGTATGCAGAAAATGTCCGTTCATTTCCGTAACCAAATAGTTTCAATTAAAATGTAACGAATTTTTGAACATTCCAAAGCACTTAAATATGTGATGCGGATATCAAAAACATTGTTCACATTTCCTCATTTTCTAGTGGAAAAACTATAATAAAAAAAACTGATTTATCGAATAACGTTTAATTCTTTGTGTAAAATAGTATGCGTATGATTGGTCTATGACCTTGATATGTTGATGACTATGTCTCGTAACTCTTATATCAATTCAGAAAACTAATTCAAGTAAAGTTACCAATATCTTACGTTAAAAACGTAACACAAAACATGAGAAAAGCAATACAAAAACAGCAATTACTAGTTTGTTGCTTCGACATCTGTTGCTCATAAAATCCGATCGACTAATGCAATTAGCTCTAGTTGTGTAGTGTGGTATCGCACAAAAACTACAGCCTGTTCAAACTTCGTGGGATAACTGCAATAATAAATAATCTACATACTACGTTGTGTATAGATTTACGAGAGAAATTACGATTTCATGTCCATTCTTGAAGATGCAAATTGGAGATAATAATTTTCCGTTTCTTTCTAGTTAAAGTAATGTACTGCTTCGTCGGTTGACTGGTTACAAATGTGACTGAACTGTTGGGATATCTTTTGCATATCAAAAAAAATTGTAGTTCCAGGCCCAGCTTCTGACAATAAGGTCAACGGACTCGTCATTTTAATCGTTTTAAATAGGATTTTTTTTAAATGGGGAAAATAATCGAATCACTTCTCCCGCCTGGGTGAGGCAGGAGGGAGTGTCAGACTCTTACTGACTAAAAACCACCCCGTTCCTACTCGTGCACTTCCAGCCGGAGCCCCGGTAACCCGTTACTCCGCGACGTATTAAATAGGATAGGCCCTAACACACAGGTAAAGAATGGAAACTGTTTATGTTCACCTTTGTCTTACTCTCACGGCCTAAAAGGGTGATGTTAAGTCAAGTCAGTCTTTTGAAATGAGACGAGTTGGTAGAGGAGCAGGGTGGATGAAAGCAGATTTACGAAAGATGTATACAAATACAGAGCGGATATGAATGGGACGCCCTAGACGGGCATAATTATATGGACCCGATTACCTACCTATATTTAAAAGAAGGGCCAAATTAAAAGTACCCTTAATCGACGAGCATGTATGAAAAGACTGATGACTGTTGATGAAGCGAAAGAGGTTTTGGCGATCCATAGTCTTCGCGTACCCCCATGGGAGGCCGGCTTCTTTTACAGTCTAATCAAAAAGTGTTTAAATTCAATAAATAAAGAGCTATTATGTGTTAGATTAATTGACATCAACAAACGTAATAATTGCCGTCTTCTTGTGGTCATAATTATATCATTGTAATAAGCAGGTTTTGTGTCACAATCACATTGCAATTTAATTTGTATTGACTATTGTCTTGTTGACGTTTGCGTTCTTGTAAAATTTTTATTATTACAATCTGCGCATTTGTTTTTTGTATTTTGTAAAATATCAACGTAAATCACACATTTTTCCGATTTGTACAAGGTCTGCATTAAAATTAATAACAATTTAAAATATTGCTTTATGCGATCTGTTCTGAGAAGTGTTAGTTTTACACAATACTATTTTCTTGTTCGTTCAACGGTCTCAACTGTTTTCTTTCTTCTTTAGAACATGATTTTTTTGTAGTTTACTTGGCTTTTCAACAGTTTCTTGTATCAGATTTTCCTCAAATCGTAAATGGTTTTTCAAACATCACAGTTTTAAAGCTGAGAGATTAAATTTCTTGCTCAAAGCTTACAACAAAAACTTTTAATTGTAATCGATAAAAAGTTGTACCAGCGATGTCAAGCTGGTTTAATCAGTTCATCCCAAAACTAGTTTGTTGTGGATAGACATGTTTATGCTCTAGTTTTTAATGTTGTACCGAGTCAGATTCGTTTCGCAGTTGGGAAATGAAAAGGTTAAGATATCATCCGTTATCTTACGGTAACTGGTTGGATGTTTGTCGACGCCATCATTCTACTGTCCACATTGTTCTGATTAGCCCAGTTTTCGTACGCTCTAGCCTAAACCAACTTAGCTGTAAAATGTAATTACTCGTGTGAGTCGAATTTTGTTTTTATTGTTCACGCAACGGGAGATGTTGTTTAGATGTTAATTTTTCTAGTTATGATCCGTTTTAGTATAGACTTCATGTTTCTTGACAATTGGACTCACCCAACAGTTACTGGACAAATGCATATGCATTTTTCTGGAACACCTGAACAGTTTTTATACGTATTTATGAAACTAAATGGTTTTCTGTGGCCACGTTGATATGAGTTGGAACCTTGCATTTACAATTATCATAATTATCAGGCCGTAAACTAAAACACGGTGAATACTCCTCCCAGCAACATTTTTAACATTGATAATTTTGTAACTACATAGTTGTAACTAAAGTCTCTATTAGCTCTTAGTATGTGGTTTCTTTAACACTGTTCCGAAGTCTTCTTTTTTTTCAGACGATTCACTTGATGCTAAGCGATCAGCGCCGCCCATGGACACCCGCAACACCAAGGGAGCCACAGTAGCGTTGGCGGCCTTTTAAAAAAATTCGCTCTTATCTGAAACATTTATTGCATTTTGTGTTTCGATCTAATTCTTATCAATCTCCAAATATTTATTAATAATATCAATTATTAATATCATCTAGCGATCTGCGACTCATGCAGGTTTTAACCATCTCCAGAAGCCGTCTTTTTAGTCCCTTGCCTTCTGGGTCGAGATTTAACGTTCGGTAAGAACGTTGTTATAAACAAATCGAATTTTGGAGGCAAACTGATCAAGTGGGGTGTACCTATAATAAAATTGTTAATTTACCAAATGATGACAAAATTCTAGCCAATAGGTAGGTATCTACCAAGTTTCCCTCCTTTTTCCTTATAATAGTGAGTGAGACTATAAACAACTAATTGGACAATAGACATCGTCATCCAACTGACCCCCGATTGAATAAACCGTAAAGGTTATTTACACGATCGATTAGACACAGGTTCTAATGCAGCCGATTACTTAGCAATTGAATACCTACTTACCATTACAAACACGAGAGCTAGGAGGTAAGAATAGCATTTTATTACAGAGATTGCTCAACTTGTATTAATGTTTATGATAATTTAAAGTTCAAAGCACTGAATAAGGACTTACCTAAAAAGGCCCTAGTGTGTACTAAGGGTTGGCCAATAGAGAATTTCCTTGCGCCAAGTCATTTGACAGCCTTGTTTTTATAATAACTATCGTGAGATATGCTAAATTAATTAAAATCGCGGGTTACTCATGTGAATATACTGAGAAAAGCTCTACTAGTTTCAAACCACAGACGGGTTCTTCCTCATGAGCAGCGTGCGCGGTCGCGGCGACGTCGCGCAGCTCACAGCAGTGAGCTTTATTAGCAGCAATGCTACAAAGACTGAAATCACTTTAGCCAGTGATTAGACGATTTGGAACACAAATTGGACACCACTGTAAGCAAACATGAGAAATTTATGTAATAAAACTTACAACCACAATCTACATACACTGTAAATTCTTAGTATTGCTTCAAACCTAGGTTCCGTTCTCCACGGGACATTACAACTGTATACAGAACTCCATAATTGCAAAGTTCAGTGAGAAATAACACATAGGTATCTCATATAATTTGTGTCATATGGACTGCGACGGTAAGTGATCCGTAGTGCACAGTTAGGTATATTATGTGACAACACCAGTGTCTAATGTTAGGCACTATTACTCGGATTAAATATTGCGTTATGTTTACAATTTCACGGTACATCGAGCATTTGCGACAGTGGCGCCTCCTTGGTAAATTATTGCGTAGAGATAATAAGTGCGGTTCGTGAATTTCGACATATTATCTGTATTATTTATAAAGGCCTCATAATAAGAAAACAGCAGGTAACATAACAACATACCTAACCTTGCTATTACCTAAGTAGATTTAGTTTTACTTTTATTTCAGTTAGTATCAAATAGTCTCAATAACAAACAGTCGTTCAAGTCTTTGACCTGAACTTAATCAATTCTACAATTTAAAAATAAAAATTAAGGTGTTAATGTTTCAAGCATTTTATTAAACGTAGTTTTTGCACAACTGCCTAAAATATGGCAATTATAATTACATTTGGCATTTAAATTGACCATGTCTTTTATTGTGGTAGTAAGTAATCAACGAAATCACACCAAACCAGTTTTGGAGTTCAGGATTTCTCGGATTTCTCATATTTTATGTTCATTGCGCGTTTTTGGAACGAAGAATGCAGGCTTTCTCTCTTTTGATATCATCCGAATGTCATTTTTTATCTTATCATTTAAATTCTATACTTTAGTGAAATTTTCAAAACGAGAATGTCAAACTTCTTTCAAATTAGCGCCAAAAATCTATGAATTGTTCATAGATTTTTTACTTTCTGGTCTACGTATCGTTGGCAACGACCGTAGAACATACAGCCATACAGTCTACCCTAGGCTGCGGTGTTTGAAAGTTAAAAGGGGGACGTGCGACGCGCTCCATCAGGCATACAAAACGCAAGAACAGCTGAGCTTGAGAGAGTAACCTTGATGCGACCGAAGAAAGCGTCCGGAACGATCGACGAGATGCCAATTAAACGGAATACGAATAGACGTTAAGGTGAAACCGCAGAGTGCAACCTCCTTTAACGTAGACAACGCTAACGTGCTTAGTGTTCGAATTTTAAAATAAAAATAGAAATTCCGATGGCATAGTATCACTTCAGGTTAATTAATCCATTATCCAAAACGGCATTCAAAAATACAAATTCATTCATTTGTGAAAATTACTTTTTATTCATTAGAATTTAATCTATCTTATTACCAAAATGGACAGGTCTTAGGTATTAAATTAATTACGTTTAGATAATAGTTATGATTCCTCAAGAAGCAAAAGTAGTTAAAATTGAATAATTGTTTTATTGCTTCGTGCTTTCGTCGCGGTCAATCAATACTGCATTTAATTTTACATCGAATTTTGCTAAATTGGAACCTTGACATTATGTGGAGGGCCGAATTCTTGAATACTTCTAACACCATAAATCATATTATATTTTAAATGGCTGACTGACATTTTGTTAATAGGTGGAATCTAGATTAACTTTATAAAGTTATAATTTATTTAATTTGATTAAAAACTATAAAATTTTAAAAATAAGTGCCAGGACGCAATTCGATTTCGAAATGGGTTCTTAGTAACCATAGACAACAATAAACAATCAATATAAAAAAACAAGCGCACGTTTGTCTGTGGAAGTGGACGCCATAATATTTTTATGGCGCACAATTATTTTGTAATACGACCTTACTCAATGTCAGAGTGGTGTCCACTACTTAATTATAGGCTATCATCACCTGTTTGATAAATATTCTAGCCACGTACAATGACTGCTGATAGGACGTATAAATAAAGGTCAGGCTATAACACTTCAATGACAAAATACCAAAATACCAATGGAAAAGAGAAATAAAAATTGTTTCATACAATACGAGTACAAAAACTGGCTAAATAACTTGACTAATATTCGTAGCTTAAAACAAAGTCTAATAGGTAAGCCACACACTGATTTCGATTTTAGAAACGACTGGAAGAAAAATATACAGCTCTTTTGTTCATCTTCTAACACAGATATACTCGTTTCTTTGACGACATTATTCGATACGGGCTTCGTTTAGACTTTAATCATCAACATTTTCCATTCTTCGTTCAAATAATCCTTATTCGGAAACGGCAGATGTGCTACATAATAGCAACCAATGAAAATTTTCTCTTGCGACTACGCATTAGGTAAGTGAAATTCCATTCACAATAATTCGGCTTATCATTGACTTAGATCACAGTTAAAATAGAACGTGGATCGGTTTGGCATCGACACTAATCCACATCGGATCACTGTTCTGATAAAAATGTAAAACAATGGCGTCCGTTCCGTTCGCCGGCACTCTTGCGCATGTAACGTACCGAGCTAGGAAACTATCCTGCATTGTGAAACACACGTTGTAAATTATATTAATTTGTACCTATTTAAAAACAAAAATAGGCGATACTAATCTTCAGTAAGCCTTGGTTCTAAAATTGCGTAAAGTGCAATTGTGTTAACTAACAATTAAGTAGAATGCAGCAAACGTTTAGCGTAATGCTTCGGTTAGGTGTTCAGGTCTGATGCACAGATGAGAATGTTAGAAATAACTTATGTCGTACAAGGTAATCTCTTCATACCTATAATCAAGAGGCCTCCTCAATATTCCAAGTAAGTTGAAGACTACTTTATGATGTTTGTGATACTTAATGTATTGTTTACGTAGACTAGAAATGTGCAAGGTATTTTTTTTAATAGGGGAATATCATCGAATGACTGCTCCCGCCTGGGTTAGGCGGGAGGAAGCGTCAGACTCTTACTGAATATAAACCACCCCGTTCCTTCTCCTGCACTTCGAGCCGGAGCCCCGGTAACCCGTTAGGTTCTCCGCGATATGTGCAAGGTATGGCAGTACGACTTTTACAGATGAAAAGTTGGTAATCTAATGTAGTATTATGTCCACACGTTCCGAAATACGAAAAGATTAGATGTCGAGGTCGGTGTTTAAACAGACATTTTATCCACACGACAGTATCCACTACTTTACCGCAAAATGGCAATCAAACGTGCACTTGCATATCTCAAGTTCCACACAACAAAAATTTTAAGATACGTCTGTCCCTAACCTCACGTCAATATTGGCGGTCATTGTACAAAATTCAAAATGGTGTAACTCCCAACTTTAATAAATTATATTGAATTACTTAACCGGTTTTATGGTCCATTGTTCTGTTAGGGACTCTGTTACGAACGTGCGAGAATTCGTTGCTAAGGTGGAGTTTTAAATAGAGCGAAGTATGAGCGAAAATATTTTTCTTTTTATTCAAATTTCCTTGTCAAATTGATTCAAATAGGTCGTGATTACTAATAATGTAGGGGTAGTCAATTTATAAGCAATCTATACCAAAGTTCTGGCTAGGTGAAGTGATCAACCTTCAAAGTGGCTGGCAGTGGTTGGATAAGAAAGATTGAAAATTAAACTCGTGACGAAGTTACGGACGGGTTATTAGAGAAGCATAATATGTCCAGCAGCTTCATTCAGCTTTTTTCTTCGAACTGCTGCATTTATATAATTGATGGACAAAAATAACTAGGACTATGAAAATGGCAGCAAAAATATAGCATAGCCGAACACAGGTAGTGGTTAAACTCCTTAAGTGCGTAAAGAGACAAAATGCTATCACTATGTGATGTACACAATTTATTGTGAGAACCATCTTGTTATTAGGCGCCATTTGGTTGTTCCCGCTATAAATCCCGTTCGCTTATATGCAAATCACCGGTATTGTGGAGACGAAAAACTATAGCAATTTAGCCATATCGCCTTCAGACTATCGGTATCCTGAAAGTCTATCTTAAGTGCTATAAATTAGGGTGCTATTTTGTTTTGTAGTTGTTAGATATAAGATAAACTCTTCTGAAGGTATTATAGTACCTACAGACCTAAGTACTTTATTGCGTAATAGATTTATATAGGCATCTACCATGCAAATGTAGTTTAGTTTTGGAACTGATTCTCTGATTTATTGTCTGATTGATATATGGACATATTCGCACACGATGATTCCGTGAGTCGACTTTCTAACATTAACAGTTTGACTGCCAACAGAAAACTGTTGAAGGTAAATCCTCCGCTATCGTGGTCCATACCTTGTACCCCATGGCGTTCAAGGTGTTAAATATAAAAAAATATAAGTACGAAATTCTAAATTACTTAGTACCTAACCTTTCTCAAATAGTACGCACGCTCGGACCTGGAGTTTAGCTATTGTTTATCAGCATAGAAATAGAAAGTAATGAAACAATATTGAAATATTACAAACATTAGTTGCCATCACGGAACCCTTGTACCCGAATTAAAATTCCGTACGTCATTGTTTATTACATAACATAACATCACGCCTTTTATCCCCGAAGGGGTAGGCAGAGGTGCACATAGAAGTAACACCCACTTTTCACAATTTATGTTATGAGTCCCATGTAATAGGGGGTGAACCTATTGCCATATACCGGGCACATTTCCAGACTCCGTGCTACTACTGAGATTTTTTAAAAACCCAGTAATACTTTGCCCGACCCGGGAATCGAACCCGAGACCCCTTGCCCGGCAGTCGCACTTGCGACCACTCGGCCAACGAGGCAGTCATTGTTTATTTTTTGTTATAATAGTGAAATGAACCGTAAAATCGTTGAGTTTTTACAAAACATTTGTAATAACAAATTAGAGAGTCGGTATGTCTGTGTGTTCGTGCAACGGATGTTAGCGGATGCGTTCATATGGGCGTCAGTTTCCGTTTTAGGACATTATGCATTTTAATTTGAATATCAATTTCATTCGTCTGTCATATAAAAAATTGGCTTTTAATTTTTATAAATCGTTTTGTTACAAGTTAGCTTTGTGTTTAGTGTGACTTAGTGTGAGGTTTTCGGTTCGTTATCTACATAGATAGGAAAAAGTTGTGCTGAATAGGTATCTGACATCAGAATAGGGTAGATGACTAATTTTTATGTTAATGTCCGTCTGGTAGATTATTTTATAACATTAGACAGGTATTTTTTTAAAGAAACGAATACTTTCGACTAATATGTTTTCATTACCTAACTGACGGACTAATTAGATTTTTAATTTTCATACCCTATCATCATCCGTATTTTACGCACTGAGTCAGGTTTTTACAGCTAAAACAACATAATAAACATTTACCACTGAAACTGCCAACGCTTTTAGAACTACCATTGATACGCATCTCACGCTATTCAAACCCCGAAGAAGTTAGACCAAGGTGCACCCTATGTTCACCAGTTGAAGTAACTTAAAAGTCATAATTATAAGCTATAATCAAATAGGTACCATTTCCTACTGACGTAAAATCCATTTAGACAATTGATATGTCTTCTGTAAAAACCACAAAACTCACTGTATCATTTTATCTACTCTACCTCTAGCATCTTAAGACCGCAAATAAAAAAGTTGCAAGGCCAGTGTCCCAGTAGCTCAGTATATGACGCAATCATGCCATCATCCCACGTCTCCGGTGTCAATGCCACCGCTAATGAACACATGCCTGATAGCTTAATGATTACATACTCGGATACATCTGTAATCAAAGTCTTTTGCTGCGTACCTGCTTGTAAGATTATAGGGCATGTTGTAGTGATTACCTACATGTCGATATGACTAGTTTGAGATTGATAGATAAGTTCAAAGACACAGTGAGACATTCTTAATCATTTAATGCTGTAAGAGACTACTTACTGAATAACTGATGACTGCCTCGTTGGCCGAGTGGTCGCAAGTGCGCTTGCTGGGCAAGGGGTCTCGGGTTGTATTCCCGGATCGGGCAAAGTATTACAGAGTTTTTAAAAAAAAAGCCTAAAGTCTAGCAGTGGGCTGCCACAGGGTGTGGATGTTGGTTTTCCTTTATTTTATTTAAAAAACAACTTTATGAATGTAATGTAAAAATTTAATACATAAGTACATCCGAGGCTGTGTGGCGAATATTTGAATTTCCGATCCATGAGCGGCATCCTACAGTCTTACAGTTAGCTGTCCACTTAGAAAACGGCCAAAGGGTGTATTTTACCCTAGAAACGGCTGAACAAGTGGCTCATAACCCACGTAAAACTACTTTGCTGGCGTTCTTTGAGCTCTGTAATGACGACGAATTCGCAAAGACACTTTTATACCACGAAGTCCCGCAATACTACACATGGGCCAATAATAAATTCACAAGAAGGAGGCGTGGTGAGGACGTAGTTGGCCATCCAGGTATAAAAAAGATGCCGCTTTAGGAAGAGTCTACGGTGTACATCCTTCTCAATCAGAGTGCTTTTATCTTAGGATGTTGCTACATCACGTACGTGGTCCAACCTCATTTGAGTAGGTACTCAAAAACCGTTGACGGACTTCTCAAAGAAACCTATCAAGCAGCTTGCCGTGACAGAGGTTTGCTAGAAAATGATGACCACTGGAAAAATACTCTGAGAGAAGCATCACTTTCGCAATGTCCAGTACAACTGGGAGACTTATTTGTGGTCATCCTTTTATTTTATCAGCCATCGGAACCATTGTGCTTTTAAGAAATTTAAGCCCTCCGAGCATGTGCAATGGGACGAGACTGCTTATTAACTCGTCGAGTACCGGTTTCGCAGACACAATTATAGAACAATAGGCTGCGGTCACCGGTGACCGCTTGGTATTTGACAGTTTAAGGAATTGAAGGACAATTTAATTGTAGCGACTATTATCACTGGTCCAGCGGCTGGTCAACTAGCTCATATACCGAGGATACCGATGATCACAACTGATCTGCCAATCCCTTTTAAACGACTTCAGTTTCCGGTCAAATCATCTTTCGCGTTAACTATTAACAAGTCCCAAGGCCAAACCTTCGAATTATTAGGGATCGATCTACGAAAAGAATGTTTCACTCATGGCCAATTGTATGTTGGCCTATCACGTGTCGGAGCTCCTGAAAATCAATTTATTTTGCTGCCACAAAATAAAACTACTTCAAATATCGTTTACAGGGAAGCTCTGACTCACTAAAACTAATGGCTTTTGTTTTTTTGTAGATAATATGATATTTGTAAAAAATTTAAAAATAAAAAAAAACCAAAAAAGCATTAATAAAAATATGAATAAAAAAATTCATTAAAAAAAATTGTAACTTCCTTTACAATTTTACTTTTTTTTTAAACCCGACGCAAAAAAGAAGTGTATATGTGTGTGTGTATGTACCCGTGCGAAGCCGGGGCGGGCCGCTAGTGTATAATAAAATCGTAGGAAAGTGAAAACTGTACATCGAATATTTTTTTAAACGATTGCTTTGGCCGTAGTCTACAATCGATACCGAAACCAAAAATATGGTTTTTTAGATTTTTTGTCTGTTTGTCTGTATGTATGTCCGGCATGAACTCAAAAAGTGCTGCATGGATTTACTTCAAATTTTGCAAGAATATTACTAAGAGGTCGGGTCAAATAGGCTACATATTATCATGCTATAAACTACGGGGGAGGAGCTGTAAATCACTATTCTGTGAAATCACTAAATGATGAATTTATTCTTGTCAAGATACGATCATCGATTGCAGCCACCTAGATGTGCGACCTCGGATGCGCAAAATAATAAAGTGCCAACAAACAATAGACTTGCGTAAGTGCGTGCATCATTGGGCGGCGTGGTTGTGTGGACTTTACGGTTATTGACAATTTGTGGGACTTGCCTCATAATTGTTATAAATTGATAGTAACAGCCCTATGTTACGTTATTTTATAACTGTGTAAAAATACCCTAAGGACTGTTATGAAGTAAAATCACTATAGTAGTCATCAAAGTCGTAGATATTTAAAAGTACATATATAAAATAAATTGTTAACCTGTATTAAACAATTTAGTTTATTTGTATTAACATGTTTTATTTTTCGTAAAATATGTTTATCGTAGGACCGTAATAGGTACGCTATTATGTTATTCGTAGGAAAAAATATGTTTGTCGAATCCTACACTTAAACAGTATCGAATACTTACTTGACTTACTTGACTTATAGTCCTATGTCCCCTAGATGGGGCAGAGGGCGTCCACAGAGGTTCTCCATCTCGATCGATCTTGAGCTTCTCGCTTCACCTCGCTCCACGTCATTCCGATGCTCGCCGCCTCTGCTATCACAGTACGACGCCAGGTTTGCCGAGGGCGGCCACGCTTCCTTTTTCCCTGGGGATTCCAATCCAGCGCTTGCTTGGAAATATGGTCGGGACCCCTTCGGAGCGTATGGCCTATCCATCCCCATTTGCGACGTTTGATCTGATGGTCGATCGGAGTTTCGCGGCATCTCTCCAATAGGTCTACATTGGAGATGATCTCGGGCCAGAAAATACCGAGAATGCGACGTAAGCATCGGTTGACGAAAACTTGGATTTGGCGGGAGATGTCTTTCGTGACCTTCCACGTCTCGCACCCGTAGAGCAGTACGGATTTGACATTGGACCCGAAGATTCTGAGCTTAATTCTTCGGGTCAGTTTCCGTGACTGCCACACAGGTCTCAGCTGCGCGTAAGTAGCTCGGGCTTTGGCAATCCGTGAGGCGATGTCCTCCTCACTCCCTCCAGTTTCTGACACGACGCTCCCGAGGTAAGTAAACTTGTGGACGCGTTCCACTGCCTCAGTGCCAATCAGCAACGGTGAATTATTCTTCACGCCCGATCTCATATCTTTGGTCTTCCGTGTGTTGATCTTGAGGCCTGTTTTTGCCGCTTCCTGACGCAGATCGTTTAGCTTTGCTTGCATGTCGGCGTGGGTATGACTAAGCAGGCAAAGATCGTCGGCATAGTCCAAGTCTTCTAGGACGTTGGATAATCCCCATTCTATCCCGCGGCGCCGATCTTCTGAAATGCGAAGCATAATTCCGTCAAGTACGACCAGGAATAGAAGCGGCGACAGGAGGCAGCCTTGACGTACACCCGCATGCACTGTTATGTCATCCGATATCAGCCCGTTATGGGTTACCCTACAGGAATATTTCCTATAAATGCTCTCCAATAAACGGACAATCTTCGGCGGCACTCCGATGTCCAGTAGACGAGACCAGATGCTAGACCACTTCAACGTATCAAAAGCTTTTTCGAAGTCAACAAATGTGAGATAAATCTCACGTTGCCATTCTGATGCCTGTTCTAATATGATACGAAGAGTGTTGATCTGGTCCGTACATGAGCGGTTCGTGCGGAAACCAGCCTGCTCCCTGCGGAGCAGTGGATCTATGGCCTTCGTCAGCCTATCCAGAATGATTTTGCAAAAGACCTTAGCAGGTATCGAGAGCAATGTGATACCTCTCCAGTTGTCACATATACTAAGGTCTCCTTTCTTTGGCACAGTTATGATAAGACCTTTGTTCCAATCATCTGGGAGCTCTTCCTTAGTCCAAATTTTTACAATAAGAGGCGTTAGAACTTTGACAGCGGAGGATAAGTCGGCTTGTAGCATTTCCGCCGTGATTAGGTCGAGTCCTGGTGCTTTGCCTGTCTTTAAAGAGCGGACTGCTTTAGCTACTTCCGAGGCTGACGGTGGTTCAACGTCAATGTCAAGTAGCCGCGGTGGTGTGGGATAAATATTTAGTGCATCAGGTGTAGCTGTCGCTGATAAGCGGAAGACCTCTTCAAAGTGTTCACGCCAACGTGCTAGCTGCTCTTCTGGAGTCGCAATAAGCTGACCATCCTTACATTTCAGGGGCTTCTTCCTCCTAAACTTACTGTCACCTACCAAGGATTTTGTTGCTTGGTATAAATCCTTTAAGTTGCCGGTGTTTGCAGCTTGTTGAGCACGATCCGCAATACCGTCAGCCCACTGTCGCCTATCCCTGCGGGTACTGCGGTAGATTTCCTTGCGCTTTTGACGGTATTGCGTGTTAAGATCGGCTCGAACAGTGTCGTTGTGAGTCTCAAGAAGCTTCAGATGAAGTTTTCTCCTGTCCTCGATCAGATCCCATGTGCGTTGCGACATCCAGTCCTCTCGTGAGTGAGTCGTTTTGTGCCCTAAGACGTTGGAGCTGGTCTCTGTGTAGGCCACTTTAATGCGGTTCCACTCCTCGTCCAGTGAGTCTACCGCTGCTTCAAGTGTGGCAAAACGATTGCGCAATTCCAGTTGGAACGATTTTCGCGTCCCTGGGTCATGCAACTTGCTCACCTCGAATCTTCTTCCAACTCTGCCAGGTCCTCTATATGCATGGGCTACCGCAATCTTAAGACGGGTTTCAACAACAATATCGGCTCCCCTACGGTTGCGGACATCGAGCAAAGACGAACGCCATTTGGAACTTATGGCAATGTGGTCAATCTGGTTCCTTGTGACGCCATCGGGTGATGTCCAGGTGTATTTATGATGATCTCCATGAATAAATAATGTTCCTCCGATAGTTAGGTCGTGGTTCTGGCAAAATTCGATAAAACGCTCACCATTCTCATTACATACCCCAAGTCCCTGTGTGCCCATATGCCGCGTGCGGTTAGTGTTATCGCGGCCAACCTTTGCGTTTAGGTCTCCCATGACGACTACGATATCTTGCTTCTTTATGGTCTTCATTGTGGCGTTGAGAGCATTATAAAAGTCATCTTTGATATCCTCCTGTGCTGCATTGGTTGGGGCGTAACATTGGACGATCGAGATGTTTCGGGCTCTTGTACCGAATAACAATGTAGTTAAATAAAATTAACAATCGACTTACTTATAAAAAATATGACATAATTCCCAATATTAAATAATCTATTTTCATAATTTATAAGCTATAAATAAACCTTGTAAGCCCAAAAAAGGAATGGCACGCATGCGTATCAGAATATAGAATATATATTGATGACTCACTTGTATAGGTATTGGTTTTTCTTGAAACATGATCTTAGAAACATGTTCATTTTTTGTTTATGTATAATAAAGTCTTGAGGTTACCTAAATATTTATAAAACAAAACTTAAACTCAGCAGTTCATAAATATATTACTATACGACAAAATTATGGTGCGAAGTCCAAGCGATTTAGACAGACATGCACAAAATAACCATGCAAAAAGTATGTTCAAGCAATTCCCACCCTTACCAAATGCAACACAAACAAAACACACTCAATATCAACAAGCAAAAGCCTACAAAGTCTATATTCCGCAACACGTATTTTTATGCACAACGTAGGTTAAACTAGGTTACCTAGGTATGCCTAGTACTCACACCAACACATAAGATATCACCGTACAATAGAACATGCGTTGCTAAGCAGGTCAATGACTTGCTTTATCATCAAGTTTCTTGAACAACCAGTAATGTTACACTCACTCATATAATTGTCACTTTATATTCTCTAACCATTGAAAATTCCAACTTTCTTTACGAAAGTCTTCTAAGAAAATCGTTACTCTTAAAACTCAAGATAATATACTGATCATTGCATCTTTTCTCTGTCAATGATGACATCTTATTTAATTCAAATTACTGATTGACTTGATGAATACTAATAGGAAAATTTTGTTGGGTATTTTTCTAAAATTCATACAGTATTATGTCTAAAACTGTACCCCGGATATGGCAATAAGCTCAACCCTTTTTCGTACTCATAGCATAACCGGTGGAAAGTGTTAATGCATTGTTAAATTGCACATTTTCACCAAGCCTGCCAAGTTCATCGGGGATTAAAAAGACCGAAAGATCTGCATATTATTTTATATAGTCTACAATGGGATCGGTTCCCCCCATAATTCAAATGCAAGTGCTAGATAAACTATTCTTGGCTAAACCCGTTAGACTAGACCTGTTGGCAAATCGATGCTATTCCGTTTTCCTTGCCTGGGTTTTACGAAAGGGGAATACAATCTACTTATCTGATGTTCGATTTATCGCGTTCTAGTTTAAATTGAATACATTTCCAGTAAAGTTACTAATAATATCCAATAGTAGAAATAATATATTATGCAATTCAATTATATATACAATTAATATTAACTATAACTAAATGAAAATATATACAACTTAAAATATAAATAACTATGAACTAAAATATTTACACCTTTAAAAAAAGTAAAAATAAATAAATACGCTATAAGGCATCAAAAAATATCCAATTGGAATGAATTGAGATTGTGGACTGGCAACGTGGTCTCTAAGACGAAATTAGAATCGATCCATGTTTTTGATAGAATAATAAAATTTCTACTTAGATCAATCTTATTGTCTTCAAAGATTTTGGTTTAAGATATAACTTAAGGTTTAAGGTTTAGTTTGGTTTAAGATATAACTTAATCAAATTTAAGGTTCGTGAGCATCTACAGAAAAGGCTAGCAGACTCAACACACACTTAGGTCATGTACGTATTTATATATTTATATGTGTATAATCATGTATATTTATATATTATATTATGTTATATATTTGCCTTCGTATATTTAGGTATATATATGTCCCATACTTATTTGTATACTATCCCTTACTGTTCGTTTTGCATTACGTATATATTAGTACTTCTTCATTATATTTAATTAGTAAATATTGTGTGATATGTATAATTGTATATACTACCATAACAACGATGTTTAAAACTCACAACAGTGTTAAACGTTTACACCTACTATTGTGTCTCTCTGCATCACCCTAAGGTTGACTGTTACAGAATGCCACTAGGCATTAAGTCCGCCATTGTATACAATTGCAAGAAGTGTAAATAAATAAATAAATAAAATAACCATTAATTTTCCTGTTAGCTTAAAAGCTAACAGGAAAATTAAAACTTAAAAGTTATAGTTCTAATATTATCTATTAAAGTGTGCTTAGTCCCTATGTCCATAGGCACGACAACTTGTCACGAATTCGCATAATTATAGTGACAACAATCGTAACCGACCCTTCGTGTTCACGACAGTTCAACACTTTCCTTGTTACAAAGAAAGTTTGTCTACATTGTTACTTATTATTATAGCTTATTTCGTAATAAATTCACTTTACCATTCAGCATTAACTAGACCATTTAAATAACTAAGTGATTTGTAATGAATGTTACCCTATTACCAAAAAAGAAATACAGTAAGTTGCCATTTTTTGTTTTGACCGATAACAGTTGATGTTAATGACCTTTTGACATTTTTAAATCTAATTGAGGCTACCGTATACTGTCCAGATGGCGCCAAAGTAGTATTAGGTCATGTTTATTCAATCACTGCAGCTGCCAAAAAAGGAATGTTTAATGACTGCATACTAAAAGTAGAAAAAAAAATGTTTTTGAACTAGAGACCTTTCGTTACACTAGCAATACTGACGGTAACGCTTATTCAATTTTAAAATTCAGTTGGAGTAAATTCTAAACTCGTATCATTAACATGATTTTAATTTATTAAATGAGTAACAATAATCACGTATTACGCATATTTATCTCCTAATACAAGTTCTCTAGTTATAAAGGACGCTTTCTTCTCCACCTTGGAAAGCTAGTTAATCCGGTTCTCACAACCAAGTTTACTTATAATATATTTTATTATATTGTTATTCGGATTTGACCCGTGCCGAGCTTGTTAGACGAAGAACATTAGATAAACAGTGCCATTATCAATGCGATTTCTCGAGTTTTAATCTTATTTTGATAGAAGGAAATTGGTTGATCTGTAATTGTGTATTAATTACAATCAATACTTAAAGGTAGTTACCAGGAATATCAACAAAAATGGTCACAATTAAGAACAGATGCTATTGTGTACTGATATTTTGATATTAAAGCACGAAGTAGTAGAATTTTTGGAAACAAAACAAATCAATTTAATGAATTAAACAATTAACAATCCTGCCACCTAAAACATACGCTCTAATTCTAATTGCCATAAACAAACTCCAATAACACAATCACATAAAGGAAATACCAATAGCCAGTATGTTATGTTTGGTAATTTTGAAAACAAATCGTGGTATTAGGAAACATTGCAATAGCGAAGATGCCTTACAAATCGTAAAGAGTAGTGCAGCGGTTCCCAATCGGTGGTCCGCAGAAGACCAAATAATGGTTCGCGAAATGAAAAAAAAAACAAACAAACAAGACATCTTTGTCCAATATCCACGGTTACAGCTCGAATTAAACTTACGTCAAAGAAGAAAACTGAGGGGAGCAACTGATTTATATAGTACAAATATCTTATTTTTCCCACAACCCTGGAGAAAACCTTAGATCCTTACCTTAACTAGCATGATATAAAAGTCTTCCTTAATCTAGAAAGGTTCAATGGGATCCCTTTTTTTGAAGGGGGAATCCAATTACTTCTCTCGCCTTGTCTCAGCTCATATCCTAAATGACTAAAAACTACCTCGTTCCTACTTCGAGTTGGAGCGCCGGTAGCCCGTTAGGTTGTACGCAGCTCCGGAGATTGAGAACCCCTGGTGTAGTGTATCACATTTTACGTAAGATGGTGGCTCGGAATGGCAGGTAATGGGTAGCGGGTCTGAAGCCATGATTGCAGGTTACATACATAACATGTCACACTGTCAGCCTGTAGAAAGTAGACGCTAAGTAGTCATTGGTATGGTTACGGTTTTGAATATGCGATTCGCAATGGAAACTGTTTAAATATGTACGGTATGGGTTGTTTATATTGGAGCGAATTTTTAATAGAATTGGGATGATACCCTGTCAGTATGAGAATTAAAAATCTAATTAGTCTGTAAGTTAGATAATTAAAAAATATTAGACACGTATTTTTTTATTTTATTAACACTTCTGTATAATAATCATACGATAATAACTGAATCTGAAATTGTTCCTGGTGTATGACAATAGGCTCGTTCTCCTCAATATTTCCTATTTTTGTGTCGATAAGGATTTAATTTCGATTGCACGGTTGGTGCGGTGGCTGGGTAACGCTGAAGCGCAACGTGTTTCGGGTGCGATTCCCGCACGGAACAACTCTTGTGGGTGTGATATGTATGTGAACTTATATGTTTGCAAACGCACTCACGACACAGGAGAAAATCACTAGTGCGGGGCAAACATTTTTTTTAAGGATAATATCATATTTTTGTATATTTTTTAAATACAGCGCATATTTCGACACGTGAAAAACGGATTCTTTCAAAACAGAATTCCATCTGTTAACCTAAATTACAGGTGCAATACCTTTAGTTTTAGAAGTACATTTTGTATGCACATATTGTGCTAGTTACCCATTAGATAACACAAGTGGAGCGAGCGAGTTCATTACTCAAATGCGGCATAATAATTTAAACGTGAAATTATACTAAGTTGGACATAAATGCATGAAGTTTTGCCATAATTATGTTGTCAAATGCAATAATGTTGGTGTACTCGGTTCACGTTACCGTTTTCGTCGAATATACTCGTGTTCAATGTCTCTAAGAATAACCATTACCTAAGTATGTGTTTTGTCTTTCAGACTTGGCCGTTCAGATTATCCTTGGAATTAATGTCAATTACGGACTTTTTTTTATGGCATAAGCCGATAAACGAGCAGACGGATCACCTGATGGTAAGCAATAGGCGTCGCCCATGGACACCTGGAACACCGGAGGCATTACAAGTGCGTTACCGGCCTTTTGGGGATTAGGAGTTTTAAGATCGTTGAGGTTTCAAGGATTGGGGAGATTGGAGAAGGAGAGGGTAATTGGGCCTCCGGTAACCTCACTCACACGACGAAACACAACGCAAGCGTTACTTTACGTCGGTTTTCTGTGAGGCCCTGGTATCATTCCGGTCGAGCCAGCCCATTCGTGCCGAAGCATGGCTCTCCCGCACTTACTGACTGGACTAATCATTGTCCCATATACCTACTACCGCTGTTTGTCCGGCGACTATACCTGTATCCTGTAACTCGTCGAGTACCGTCATTATAGAACAATAGGTTGCGGTCACCGGAGACCGCTTGGTGTTTGACAGTTTAAACTAATACGCATAGCTGGGCATTAACTCGTTAATCCGTTAATCGTTAATTAACGAAGTTAACATTTTGATTAACGGATTAACTTTTAAGTTAACTTTTAAAAATGTTAACGGACACGTTAACTTCCGTTAAAATGCATTAAGTCCGTTAATCGTTAATCCAATGCCTACTATTTACCGCATGATACCGCGGTGTGGCGCGAAAAACAGGTTCAGACAAGTATGAAATGACAAGTGCCTGGCGGCGCGTGGCAGCGCGTGAAACAAAAACAAAACTAGATATATTTGACGGCGCGTGCGAGTGAGAAAACTGCGAATATTTTTTTTTTGTTTGATCATTTCATTACTTAGCGCCGGTGCTTACAGTGACGAGTGTTTTGTTTGTGAGTGTAATTTAGTTAGAAAATATGTATTGTGCAGTGTAGTAATTAAAACCATATCATGGAAGACATGGCATCGAATTCCAGCGATGCTGATGAGAATCCATGGCCACATTTGACTGAGTATGTGGAATTTGTATCCAGATCGGGCCAGCAAATACTTTTTGCGTATAAGAGATGCTTCCCGAAAGACACCAAAATAAAAGTTCATGTATCAAGCCTGGATAATTTGAAACAACATGTAAGACATGTGACTCATGTACCCTTTTTTTTTAAGGGGGGAAAATCATCGAATGACTGCTCCCGGCTGGGTGAGGCGGGAGGGAGTGTCAGACTCTTACCGCCTAAAAACCACCCCGTTCCTTCTTCTGCACGTCGAGCCGGAGCCCCGGTTACCTGTTAGGTTGTCCGCGACTCCGAATCGGCATCGGCCCTATTGGGCCCCATCTGTGGTGGTCTGATGGCTCTTTGAGGCGCGCGCGGAACGCGACGCGCCGTGCGCTCGGGTCTGTTTCTGGTCGGACGGGGAGCCACCCATGCTCGCCGTCCGCAGGCCCGCGCTTACCGTGGCCGGAGATCGTCTCGTGATCCCCGACGCCCGGTGTGTCCTTCGCGAAGGCTGGGTTGCGAGGAGGCAGCGCTTCGCTGCCTCACGCAACCCGCCTCCTCCTTAGCTAGCATGACTGCTTCGCAAAAGGAGGAGACGGCATCCTAGTCCCCCTCGCTCCGCGTCATAGCCTACACTAGGCCCGGACGCGAGAGGTCGCCATAGCCGATCACTTCCCTGAGGGCACGGCGGTGCTCAGCCCACGCAGGGCATTTCGCTACAGTGTGTTCCACCGTGTCCTCGGGGCGGTCCTCGCAGTGATGACACCCAGACGTTTCATCCCGCCCCATCAGACACAGGTACCTCCCGAAACTCCCATGTCCGGTGAGGACCTGCGTCAGGCGGTAGGTGAGGACGCCGTAGCGTCTCTCAAGCCACTCCTCAAAGAGAGAACTTACCGCTGCGATGGCAGCGAGCCCAGCCCTCGGTTGCGACTCATGTACCCTAAATGAGTCTTTCTTTCTTTTCTTCTTTCTTTCTACGTACAGTTTGAAGAGATTGTTAAGGTGGGCTCTAACCGGGGCAAGACAAAAAGGAGAACTCATTCTGACAATGATAGCACAAGTAGCAGTAATCCTAATCCTGTTAAAAGAAGAATACAACAGGGACGATAGCTGGCTGTCGGGGAATCCTGCAGTGGCGAAAATGTAATTTTACACATATTAATGGATTAACGATTAACGTTAACTTGCGTTAATTCTTCCGACATGTAACGCTTTAACGTTTAACGAAGCTAACTTTTTTTGTAGCGGATTAACGATTAACGAAGTTAACTATTTGATTAACGGTGCCCAGCTATGCTAATACGGCATATCCAAAACTTAATACGACTGTCTCGTGGGTTTCATTTGATAGTAGCAATCACGAACGAAGTATCCGAAAGCTCTAGTTAGTGGCTGTAGATTTACATATACGTCTTTTATACCGAAGAGGTAGGCAGAGGTGTACATTACGGCACTTAATGCCACTGTGCAATGTAACACCCACTTTTCACTGTTAAAGTTATGAGTTCCATGTAATATTGGATGAGCACATACCGGGCACATTTCCAGACACCGTGCTGCTACTGAGAATTTTTTAAAAACCCAGTTATATTTTGCTCGACCTGGGACTTGAACCCGAGACCCCTTGCCCGGCAGTCACTTGCGACCACTCGGCCAACGAGACAGTAAATAGTTGTAGATGTACACAATCTATTAACTTTTATCGATACTTTCATACATACATAAATGTATGTTCCAAGCAGTCATAACATTGTAAGTTGATAATTATAAGAATTACGAACAGTCATGGTCCGTCGCGGGGGCAACCACATTTAATTGGATCTTAGCTCACGATGTTCGAAACAGACCGAAGAATAAGATCTAAATATTAATTTAACGAATTAACTAATTTTTTTAAGGTCAGTCTGGTGTTAGTTTGGTAATACGCAGACGGCCCAGATACTTACATTGTTATACTTACATAACATAACATCACGCCTTTTATCCCCGAAGGGGTAGGCAGAGGTGCACATTCTACCACAGTACAATGTAACACCCACTTTTCACTAGTTGTTATGAGTCCCATGTAATAGGGGGTGAGCCTATTGCCATATACCGGGCACATTTCCAGACTCCGTGCTACTACTGAGAATTTTAAAAAAAAACCCCAGTAATACTTTGCCCGACCCGGGAATCGAACCCGAGACCCCTTGCCCGGCAGTCGCACTTGCGACTACTCGGCCAACGAGGCAGTTATACTTATGTAGGTTCAATATAAATACCCAAGTAATGGTAGGTAAGTTTACTTGTTCGCGCTTATTTTATTTATTGATATGGTGTCAATTTTTCTTGTCCTTTTTCTAATCCTTTCCAAATCTGATTTTCTTCTCTTCTTCTGGTAAGGAATAAAGCAATAGTCAAATATTTCATGCCAAACTCAATTGGAAACTTATTCTCTTTTCAAAATTGTACATTTTGCTTTATGTAAAATTAAAAAAAATAAATTATTCGGAGTCTTACTCTAATTCGTAATTTAATTCGTAGACTCTGGTGTGTCGTAGCGGAGAACCTAACGGGTTACCGGGGCTCTGGCTCGAAGTGCGGGAGAAGGAACGGGGTGGTATCTACCACCCCGTTCCTTCTTCCCCTGACTAAATAGTCAGTAAGAGTCTGACACTCCCTCCCGCCTCACCCAGGCGGGAGCACTCATTCCATGATTTTTCCCCCTTAAAAAAAGGACTCTGGTGTCAAACCAGATTAATTAAATTTCAGTATATAAAATCGTACAAAATGAACTGCCTAATTAGATTACCGATCTTTATATAGGTATTTATTTATTATTCCTCAATGGCTTCTAAACGTCTCATCTTTCAAATGTTTCAACAGTTAATTTTTTTCTACAATAATTTTGCACGCTCGCCGCGTCAAACCGACCGAGCGAATTAAGGTCTTAAGACTTAAAAAAACGTTAAACGCTACAAATAAAGTATAATAACTGAATATAATTCTTTGGATGACTCATCAAATAACTTTTGTTGCTGGTCATATTTTTATACCCGTAATACTAACCTATAACCTCGTTTCATTCAAGATTTCAAGTTCTCATCTTCCATTTTAAGTAAGCTACGATCATCATAACTAATTGATAGTTCAGCACTAGTATTTTAATTTAAAGCAATGTTACGTTAAACGCCATGGGGGACACCATGTGGGCCACGATAGCAGAGGATTTTCCCTCAACAATAACATGTCGGCAGTCAAAGGCTTAAGTAAAGTTTTTGGACAAATTATTGATCAATTCTTTTGCTCAGTCTATTTTGTTTTAACCGACTTCTTTTGTTGTAACGAAACTTTTCCTCACTCAATACTAGACGCCCTGCTCAAAATTGATACTTCTTCTTTAAGGGGGAAAAACCCAATACATTGACTCCTACCGCCATGGTTGAAGCGAGAAGTTCAGAAGCGAGGACTGCACGGTTGGTGCGGTGGCTGGGCAACCGGCTGCCATGCAACGTGTCGCGGGTTCGATTCCCGCACGGAACAACACTTTGTGCGATCCACAAATTGTTGTTTCGGGTCTGGGTGTCATGTGTATGTGAACTTGTATGTTTGTAAACGCACCCACGACACAGGAGATAATCCTAGTGTGGGGAAACGTTTTTTTTAAAGAAAGAAGAAGAAGAAGAACGAAGAAAGAAGTGTTAGATCCTTATTAACTAAAAATCACTCCGTTCCTATTCCTACTTCGAGCCGGAGCCCTGGTAACCCGCCAGGTCGCCCGCACTTAAAACTAAGTTACAGTATATTAGACAAACTAAGATAAATATTAAAATGATGAGGTCAGTGTCTGTCTGAGACATAATACGACACTAGCGCCACACTTTGCCCGCACGGTACACGTTAACGTTGACTCACCTGCGCCTGCGATTACAGTTCGTTAACATCAAACCATTGTTTCAAATATAATTCGGATATATCGAATCTTGAGAAGAATTAAATTGAATTATTTTTTGTTTAGGTTACTGAGGATATTTTTGAGTTTAAAGTAATTGTATGATTTTTTGCGCTTTTGGATGTTATTGACATCTTTATGGCAGACATGCGGGTAGAAACTGTTTCTTAAACTTTTTGAAGATTTCCTCAATGTTGTCAAGATCCTCTCATTCATTTTATATAAATCTATCGTTCTACGTAGTACCAAGAAAGACTATTGTTGTTGATATCTAAAAAGAATTTGCTGAAACAGAACCAATTTTATTGAATAAAACCTATTCTTGATGGTCAAATGCAGTTCATTCGTTACGTTTTTGTATTTACAAACTCTTCACAATAATTCTAATGACTATTTAATTTAGATAGCAAACTGTATCGTCATGGGTTTCTAAATTATCCAGAATAGTAGGACATTCTTTTCTTTGTGAGCTGCAATTTTGCAAGTAGGTATCCAATAGCAATTAATGTTTGTGAAGAATTGATTTAAGATAATCCGTGGCTTTAACGGCTCATTGAGGCCTCAGAATGGCCTCATTCCGAACTTAACTATCGTTGTGATCTGATCGAAACTTTTTGCTGCAAACATTAATGAAACGAGTATTGAGGACATGCGATTGAAAAACCAAACAAAACCCTATGTTGTGTGTAAATTATAATAAATTTATGAAGATCGTAGTTACATGTTAATTGAGAAAAATATAGTTATTCGTACTGTTTCAGTAGAACAATTTTAATAAAAAAATGATGACGAACAACTCCAGTGCTAAATGTTCTGCTCAGCAAACATGTTCATAGTTCAACTAACACCAACGTCTTAATCGTGTCTCGTGACTGAGAAGTCATGATTTCCTTATTTTTATTAAGAATCATAACAGAGATAAGGTTCAGAATTAACTGGCAAATATTTAGATGTGCAACTGAGATATAAAAAGTTTCAAAGTTGAACATTTTCATTGAGCTTACCGGTAACACGGCCAACGGGACTCCGGCGCAACACTTCAAAACTGAACACAGATTCACTGAGCACTAAACAAATACAACGACACTAAACTCACGATACAAAAAAAAACATTTATTTTTCTAAATGTTGTAACAGTTGCTATTTCGTATTATATTCGTTCGTTTCGATAACAGACCTCGTTTCTTTATTAGATTGTTATTTCTGCGAGTTACCAGCGACTATACGACCGTGCGGAGTCGTACTGAGTCAGTGACACTGCGCAAGTCGCCCCCTCTCTCTCACACCCCGCCTAACTCAGGTGAAAAGAACGAGACAACTAATCATTGGAATGCATCAACATAAAGAAGGTAGTATTGCGTGGGTGTCTCGCCTTCATATCAGGTTTTGTTACGAGTGCGAGAGGAATGGAGATAGTCTTTAGCCTTTCTGAGGTTCACGGTGAGTAAGTGCGGCAACCATGCGTAGAAATTATGTGGAAAAATGAGGCTTTCATTGTTAAGGAGATGTGCTTCATTGTTATAAAAGGTGGTAAAATAAATCGAATCTACCATCAATTTTGATTAGCTACCGAGTCTCACTCCCTCTCGCCTCACCCGGGCGGGAGAGGTCATTGGATGATTTTCCACATCAAAAAAACCGCATCAAAAAATTTAAATAAGTTCAAGTTCATAATAAGTACTTGATTAAAAATTACAAACAAACTTAAACCAATGCAAAAATAATTTCCAACATATGTACATATTTCCAATTTACAACCTCTCACAGGGATTACGGATAAATCCTGTTTAAATCATATACATAAAAACAGGATAATGTAGCCAATAAACGCAAGCCTGTTTGCTTCTTTCAGATTATTTTTAAACAATCCTCGTACCTACCCACTTACATTGTAGATAGGTAGTAGGCGTCGTCAAAGACGACGAGTCACTTTGAAACCTTCGCCTTAACAGATATGCTACAAAACTGTCAAGCAAAAATAAACCGTATGGCACTTAACATAAGATTCAATTTACAACCATTACAAACTTGTTCTAAAAATCAAGTGCAAACATAGAAGTGAAGTTAGCCACAGGTAATTTTGGCAACGTCGCTAACTGTTAAGTTTCGTTTGAAGTTAACTGCAGTTAGATTAGTTTGCTGCATCTCACCGACGTGGAGGCTGTGTCGCTCTGAGATGCATTTGTTTGTGTTTTAAATTTAAAATTAAAGTATTTTGAGAAAGTTAAAGTTTTAAAATGATCGGAAGTGATTATACTTTGGAGTTGTGCAATGTTTTTCATTCTGGACAGGTTTGTTTTGTTTTTTATTGTTTTATTAATGGTTAGGTCGCAAGCGAAACAGTTGTGGACTTACTAATGTTTTAGCAACATTGATATAGAAGTTACCTTCTAAGTTTAAGTTATAGTTGACATTTTTTTATGAATTAAATAAGATCGTCACTAAAGGACGTGATTATAATTCTATTAATGACTTACAATTTTTTATTTAGTACAAATTACATAAAACTTAGAAATCTTAGTAATTTTAGCAAGTTATGATCTCAATATAACAGACCGCCTTAGTATTATTATAATGGGTCAATGTGAAATGTCTTATATTGATGCGTTGAAGTCTTTTGCATTACGAGATTGTAATGCCTAAAATATGTCAAGTGCAATTTGTGCTTAAAGGGTCCATTATAAACAACGCCGTGTTTATTTATTTCGTTTTCGTGATGGTATTAAAATACATGTGTTTTAGATTTCTATGTAACTTATATGTAAAGTTTTTATAAAAGAAAAAGGTGAATTCTATAAGATGCATATGTATTTAGTTTCATTAATTCCATAATTCAATATTTACTCTGCAAATACGATTGTCTCATAGAAAAAACATTGTTTCTTTATCTTCAAGATTGGTTTTCGTTTGTTTCCGTTCAGGTAGAGCCTGGCAGCTTTTTTCAGCGGCTGACTGGTGGTGTGAAGACCGGGGTCATCCTGAAAGATGTCTCATTCACGACACACAGTGGGGAGGTCACAGCCATATTGGGGTCGAAAGGTAGAATATTAAAAAAAATGTATTCATATTTTAACATTACATAACATCACGCCTTTGACCCTCGAAGGGGAAGAGGTGCACATTAATAACTTAATGCCACTGTAAAATGTAACAACCACTACTCCAAAATGAAAAAGAACTAACAAGAAACTGAATAACGAAACCATTTTCTATAATAATTATTTTATTACTGGTCTATTTACGAGAGATGGAAAGTGTGACGGGGATATTGAAAGGAGAGTGAAAGCGGGAAATAGTGTTAATGGTGCTTTACATACTGTCATGTCGAGTAAAATAATATCCAGCAAAGCTCGACTTGCTGTAATGCAGTGTGTATTGACACCAACGCTTATGTATGGTAGTGAATCATGGGTGTGGCAGAAGAAGCATGAAAGCAGGATTAATGCGGTGGAAATGAGAGCCCTAAGAAGTATGTGTGGACTAAAATTGAGTGATCGAGTGAAAAATAGTGTTATTAGAGAAAGGTGTGGATTGAACGATGATGTAGTGACAAGGATTGAAAAGGGTTTACGCTTACTTACGCTTAAGGGATTACGCTGGTTTGGACATGTAGAAAGGATGGATGAAAGTAGAGTAACGAAGGAAGTGTACAGAGCGGATATGAATGGGGCCGTCGGTAGAGGGCGCCCTAGACGGACATATAGTGACCAGATTGGCGATATATTAAAGAAGGGCCAAATTAAAAGTACCCTTAACCGACGAGCATGCATGAAAAGATTGATGACTGTTAATGAAGCGAAAGAGGTATGTAAGAATCGTAGTAATTGGCGTTCCTTAGTCTCTGCCTACCCCCATGGGAGACAGGCGTGAAGTTATGTATGTATGTATGTCTACTAATGGTCCAGTGCTATATATACTACTGCCGTTGCCACCAGATAAATTTATTTACTGCTTTAGAAAATTCTCAGTAGGTATTTAGCATGGAAGCAGCAATAGCCAAATCTTTAAGTAAACAAATCCATTAATAGTGAAAAATAGAGGTTATAATTAATAATGTGCACCTCCGTATTTCCCTTCTAGAATTAAAATGCGTAATATATCGTATCCTTGTTATTAAGAGTATTCATTCTTCTAAAAAGTATACTAAAATGTTAGTTTAATTCCCCAGGCAGTGGCAAACGAGCCCTCCTGGACGTGATAGCTAGTCGCGTGCCTTCGAAAGGCCACATCTTGTTGGAGGGAGTGCCGCTGGAGGCTGACCACTTCAACAGCACATGTGCGCTGGTGCGACATAATACACGACTACTACCAGGACTGAGCGTGCAACAGACACTTAGCCTGTCACTTACTAAGGTAAAGTATATGAAGAAAGGTTGTTAAGTCTTTAACTGCCGATTAAAAACGATTGAAGTCAAACCGGCAAGGCGGTCAAAATTATTAACTTGATGTGCCCATTGACGATACTCGCGATCAAATAGTTTAAACTGTAATGGTAAAAATGACTATCAAAAGATTGCATTTAAATTGTGTCTTTGTTCTAATTTCTGTTGTCTGTGTAGGTACTGCACTTGTGATAATAGGTGTATAATATACCTCATTGTATACCAATTGTTTCTGTTCTAGGTTTCAGGATACTTGAAATCATCGAAAGTGAAGCAAGTAATGGCTGATCTAGCATTGTCGAACGTAAGTCATAGTTATTCATAGCTTCAAATATATAAAGATAAAGATATATTTATTTGTATAAACATGTGTGGGTAACATTATACATATCAATGCAAATGCAGATGATAAAATAAACACTGTAACGTCTCAACATGTTTTGTCATAATTGGCGTACAAAATAATTATAAAATTTATAAATCTATCAAAGAGACAACTAAAGTTAAAACATATGAAACAATGAACTTATAAATTATCATTTAAAAAATCCTTAATATGGTAATAACAATGCTTAATAAGTAATTTTTTTAGTTCTTTTTTGAACAAATTATTATTATTTATATTTTTCAAATTATGCGGAATTTTATTATATATTAAAGGTGCCATACAAAACACACTTTTACGGAGAAGTGCTGTTTTCGCAGAGTGAGGCTTAGATAATGTTTATATTTCTTGCGTCTATTCCTAACAATATTATCTGCTAAGAGAGGAAACCAGAGAGGGTTATTTCTTACAAATAAAGCTATTTCCAAGATGTATAGTGACGGAAGTGTCAATATATGGTACTCCTTAAACAGTGGTTGACAGCTGTCAGTAGTTTTAATCCTGAACATGGCCCGGATACAGCGTTTTTGCATTTTAAATACCATATCCGTGTTGGTCGAGTTTCCCCAAAATATTAGACCGTATCTAAGCACCGATTCTATCAGCCCATAATATGCCGTCAATAACGCGTCTCTGCTCACTGTTGATGACAGTTTATACATCGCATAAGATAAGCTACTTATTTTTGTACAAAGCTCTTCAGTATGACATTTCCAATTGAGTCTATTGTCAATTTTTAAACCAAGAAATTTGGCTGTTTCTACTTCTTTAATTACATTATTTTTATATATTACTTTAAATTGAATTGCATTTTGAGGTCTTTGACTGTAATTCATTGCATTTGTTTTATTCATATTAATTTTTAAATTATTATTGTCAAGCCATGTTATTACTGAATTTAGGGACTCATTTATGTCGATTTCAAATAACTGTTTATCTTTACATATAATATTAATTGTGCTGTCGTCTGCAAATAATATCATAGGTTGCACAGTTGCACGAGGAAGATCATTAATGTAAGTAATAAATAGCGTGGGTCCCAGTATGCTACCTTGGGGAACACCGTATGTAACATGTCTCACTTGGGATTGATACTGGTGTATGATAGGTGCAATTAGTTTTATAACCAAAAAACGAATTCATTTTCTCAGGTTGCTCACAAATGCGTAACAAATCTCACAAAGAGTGAATATAGAAGATTGATTATTGGAGTACAACTGATCAGAGATCCGAGTAAGTGGCACAACCCTATTTAAAAACTACAACTAAAACCTTAATGTCTTTCATCCCTATCTTACACACTTACTTAATTATTCATCAGATTCGCCTTGAATGTCCCTCTGAAACTGACACTCTTTTCTCTTGTCAAAAAGGGGAGATCCGCTATCTTGAAAATTATTCAATCTAAGGTAAACCTCTTTTCCAGTAATTTTACTGCTTGACGAACCGACCTGGGACCTGGATCCACTGAACACATACCTGGTGATATCAATACTGTCTAATGCTGCGAAGAAGTACGGTACCGACATCATACTCACGATGGAGAAGCCTAGATCAGGTCAGTAGTATTTACAATCTGGTCTTTACCACACCTACCTAGAGGTACTAGATAAGAGAACTACGATGTGACTAGAGAATTATATTGACACCTGATTGAAAAAGAGTAACCTATGAAGTTTCTTGCTCGTTCTTCTCCATAGGAATCTGCACCTTAGAATGAGCAAATACTTTTAATTTTTTGTTGACGTTCAAAAGTGCCTTTCTGGTCTAATTGATGATTTTGACTTTGACTTTGATGGATGTAAACTGTTCAATCGATGCACAGAGGCTAAATAGATACCACCAAATTAAAAAAAAAATTAACTCGAACCTTCGACAGCTGCAGTCTTCAATCAGTTGACGCTATTTTGAACAACTAGGCGCCTTAAGAATCAATAAGATAAATAATACTTATAATAAGACTTATTTGAATCATACTTACCTACTGACACTGATTGTGTTTGTGACGCATCATGTTCAAGAATTTCACAATAAAAATGTACCTAACACTCACTTTAATGTCAACATTAACCTTCGAAACAGATCGTAGTTCTTTCAAGTTGCAAACATAAGTGTAGAGGTAGTTATGTAAATGTAAATGTAGTTATGTAAAGTTACTTGTATTATTGAAACTTGTATTATTAGTTGTATTGTAGTAACTTACATTCTTGCCGGTAATAGAATTTACTTACAATCTGCATGCCATGCGCAATTTTTTTTTTGTGGCATTATCCGGTAAACGAGCAGACGGATCACCTGATGGTAAGCAATCGGCGTCACCCATGGAAACCTGGAACACCAGAGGCGTTACAAGTGCGTTACCGGCATTTTGGGGATTAGGAGTTTGAGGATCGTTGGGGATTCAGGGATTGGGGAGATTGGGGAAGGGGAAGGTAATTGGGCCTCCGGTAACCTCACTCACACGACGAAACACAACGCAAGCTTGCTTTGCTCTTCACGTCGGTTTTCTGTGAGGCCGTGGTATCACTCCGGCCGAGCCAGCCCATTCGTGCCGAAGCATGGCTCACCCACACTATGAAAATGCAATGGATTAGTAATAAATAACTTCAATATCTTAATTGGGCTTTTATTTAATCAAAAAAAAATATTTCGACTGTTCAATACAATAAAATATAAAAAAATAATCACACATTCATTAATAAATTTTATGACCAACTTAATTGTAGTAATAGTTAACTATCCTGTTTGACGCTAGAAAAACGTGACGTCACAATACACAATCTCGTACAAAATTCATATTGACTAATTGGCAAGTACGCAATTAAAGTTTTCTTGTACTAGATCCTCAGTGATAGCAACTATAAAAATTAGATACAGATTGAAAAAATCCAGTGCTTACGACTACTACACCAATGTCCCAATGCTACACTACCTACGTAGTTTAAAAATAAAACATATTTTCTACGTATTACTACTGCACTGCATAGTATAAAATAAAATCGCTATCCGCCGTCTGTCTGTCCCTATGTATGCTCAGGGTGCTTACTCTTGAAACCAATCTCAATGTCAATGCAATTTCAATCCAATAAAATCTCAATAATTATCCAATGTCAAAACTATACAACCCCTATCGTAGCTGCTAAAGTAGCATTTAGAGTACGGAATATAAAACCAAACTCAATACCATTTAGTTCTTGAAATATCCACGCAATACGGATGCAAAAGGCGCTAGTGTTACAACTCATCTTTAAAACTACGCAACGTATTTTGATGCGGTTTTTTTTAATAGATAGAGTGGTTTTTAAGGAAGGTTTATATGTATAATACATGCATATTACACCCGTGCGAAGGCGGGCCATGTCGCTAGTACAAAATAAATCGGTTATGTTTAATAGGTATTTTTTTTTTTTTTTTTTTTTTAAGGGGGGAAAATCATCGAATGACTTCTCCCGCCTGGGTGAGGCGGGAGGGAGTGTCAGACTCTTACTGACTAAAAACCACCCCGTTCCTTCTCCTGCACGTCGAGCCGGAGCCCCGGTTACCCGTTAGGTTCTCCGCGACTCCGAATCGGCATCGGCCGTATTGGGCCCCATCTGTGGTGGTCTGATGGCTCTTTGAGGCGCGCGCGGAACGCGACGCGCCGTACGCTCGGGTCTGTTTCTGGTCGGACGGGGAGCCACCCATGCTCGCCGTCCGCAGGCCCGCGCTTACGGTGGCCGGAGATCGTCTCGCGATCCCCGACGCCCGGTGTGTCCTTCGCGACGGCTGGGTTGCGAGGAGGCAGCGCTTCGCTGCCTCACGCGTCCCGCCTCCTCCTTAGCTAGCATCACTGCTTCGCAAAAGGAGGAGACGGCATCCCAGTCCCCCTCGCTCCGCATCATGGCCTGCACTAGGCCCGGACGCGAGAGGTCGCCGTCGCCGATCACTTCCCTGAGGACACGGCGGTGCTCAGCCCACGAAGGGCATTCTCCCACCGTGTGTTCCACCGTGTCCTCAGGGCGGTCCTCGCAGTGATGACACCCGGGCGTTTCCTCCCGCCCCATCAGACACAGGTACCTCCCGAAACTTCCATGTCCGGTGAGGACCTGCGTCAGGCGGTAGGTGAGGACGCCGTAGCGTCTCTCAAGCCACTCCTCAAAGAGGGGACTTACCGCTGCGATGGCAGCGAGCCCAGCCCTCGGTTGCGACAGTCGTTGCTGCCACTCCGCCATGAGATCGCGCCGGAGCTCATCCCGCCACGCACTTATCTGGCGCGGCAGCGGAGTTTCGCCCCGGCGACGTGCCTCCGCGCGCATGCTGTACACGCGCGCGAGCACCTTCGCCTCCAGATCCCACGGCGGTAATCCGGCAAGGAGGTTCGCCGACTCCCCAGAGATCGTGCGGTATCCGCGGATCATTCGGATCGCCATGACCCTCTGTGCCATGAGCAGCGTCCGAGCGGGACGCCGCAACAGGTTTGGCGCCCAAACAGGGGCGCCGTAGAGGGCCATGGACCGCACGACCCCGGCGTATAACCTCCGGCAGGAGGCGTTTGGCCCCCCGAGGTTGGGGAGGATGCGTTTGAACGCAGCCCCCGTCCTCTCCAACTTTGGAGCCAAACGTCGGAAATGCTCTATGAAGTTCCACCGACTGTCGAGGACGAGTCCTAGGTACTTCATCGTCGTCTCGACGCCGATGGTAACTCCTCCCGCCGTTATTTGAGACCCACCCGGAGGTGGCGCGTTCCCGCGGCCATGAAAACACATGGCCTCGGACTTGTGGAGCGCCACCTCGAGTCCCAACTGCCGGATTCTCTCAACGACTGTCGCAACCGCTGTCGCCATTAAGTCGGCCGCCGCCTGGTGTGACCTCCCGTGCGCTAGCACCAGCGTATCGTCGGCGTAGCATATTGTGCTAACGCCGTTCGGGAGGTCGGTGCGCAGCACCCAGTCATAGCCGATGTTCCACAGGAGCGGCCCCAGAACCGAACCCTGTGGAACACCGCGTGACATCTCTCGCCGGTTCCACTCGCCCCGGTGACCGGGGTAGCTGACGGACCTGTCCGTCAGGTAAGCCTCGATTACACGACGGAGGTAGGTAGGCACCCGATGATATCGGAGTGCCTCCAAGATGCAGCTCCAGGGCAGGGAGTTGAAGACGTTGGCGATGTCCAGAGACACCGCCACTACGACCTTACCCCTGGACACTGCAGTCCCCGTCGTGAGGTCTCTAACGCGCATGATGGCGTCCACCGTGGAGCGCCCTCTGCGGAAGCCGAACTGGCCGTCCGACAAGTCCGGCCCAATGTCCGTCAGGTGCGCGACGAGGCGGTTCGAAATGATTCTTTCGAAGACTTTCCCCACCTCGTCGAGCAACACTATGGGCCGGTACGCGGACGGAGAGTCCGCAGGGCGCCCCGTCTTCCGCACGAGGACCAGTTTTCCCGCTTTCCAGAGAAGCGGGAACTGGCCTCTCTCCAGACATGCGCTGTAGAGACCAATCAATCGAGGCCCGAGAGCCTCTGAGGCCAGGACCCATGCCTTGCCATGCAGGCCGTCGGGTCCTGGGGCGGTGTTCTTGGCGCCCATCCGGCGCACCGCCGCTCTCAATTCTGCCTCGGTCACCTCTGGGACGATGTCGTCGTCGTCGTCGCTGTAGCCCGCGTCGGGCACCGCAGGGGGCGGAGTCATATACGGAGGGGTGAACCCCCTCCACAGTCGAGGGAACAGGGTGCCAATCACCTCCTCCAAGACTTCTTGCCGGAGACTCTGGGTGAGCGGGGGAGCCCAAGCGCGGAGCTTGTCGCGTACCATCCGGTACGGGCGTCCCCACGGATCTCTGTCCAGAGTCCCCAGCATCTCTCGGCGGGCCTCCTCCTTGGCCCGCAATATCTCCACCTTGAGGAGGGCCTTGGCCGCCCTGTATCCCTCGTACAACTCCGCCTCTCTCGCCTCCGCATTAGGAGGACGGATGCGGCGCCTGCGGTGCCTAGTGTACTGGCGTCGCGCAGCAGTGCACGCCTTGCGTAGAGCTGCTAGCTCTTGCGACCACCAGTACACCTGGCGCTTTTGTTGCCTCGACCGGATCCGGGGCATCGCCACGTCACAGATCCTGGACATGGCGTCCTGGAGCCACTTGGCCTCATCGTCTATGTCGGCAGGCCTGACCGGTGGTATCACCCAGGCCTGCACGATGGCGGCTTCCAGGAGCAGCTCCCGGTCCAGCTGTTTCAACGCCCAACGCGGGCCACATGGGGCCTGTCTGACCGGCGGGTCTGCGGACTCGGCGGAGACGTCGAACCGGATATACCGGTGGTCGGAGTACGTCTCCACCTCCTCCATGACGCGCCAGTCAACAATACGCGGTGACAGAGCAGGGCTGGCGAACGAGATGTCCACCACCGACTCGCCCTGCATCCGCACGCACGTGGGGACAGAACCCCGGTTCAGGACCACTAGGCCCGTCTCAAGGGCCCAGTCTTCCACCATCCTACCCCGGACGTCGGTGAACCGGGAACCCCAAGCCAAGTTTTTGGCGTTGAAGTCCCCGAGGACGAGCACGGGGAGGGAACGGAACCCGACGACGACGGTGACCAACTCCCTCAAGGAGTTGTGGAACTCGGCAAGAGTTCGGTTCGGAGAGAAGTACACGCCCACCACAGCGAGCTCTCCGAACCGTGCTGCGACACAACCCCGGCCTCTTTGAGCAGCCTCAAGAGTCGGGGTACCGGCGGCGGCCGACGAGATGATGGTCACCGAGCCGTCCAGGTCCGCCACCCAGTGATCCCTGGGCAGGACAAAGTACGGCTCGGAGACCACGGCGACATTGATCGACCACTGCGCCATGCTCTGGAGCAGGAGATCCTGAGCAGCGGCGCAGTGGTTGATGTTCGCCTGGAGGAGGCGGAATGGGGCCATTATTGGCAGTCCATTCCGACCTCCTCAGTGGCGGCAGCGGCGACTGCGGTGGCAGTGGCGGCGGCGGCGGCGGAAACGGCAGGGGCGGCGGAGGGCCTACCTTTGCCCTTGGGTTTGGCGGGAGGGGAGCAGCCTTTGCTCCCGACCCGGTGATTGGCCGGCTTGCCAGCCGCCGCACATGCATTGCAGTGCAGCGGGGCGGAGCACGAGCCGGCCTTGTGACCGGGCCGACCGCAGCGGAAGCAACAGTCGCTGCGGTCCACCTCCGAGGTGCATTTGACGCTCACGTGCTCCCCCACGTGACAGCGGTAGCACCTCAGAGGCCGGGTCTCGAGCAGCTTGACCTGCGCCGAGACCCATCCCACCAAGAGCCTTTTGCCCTCCTTCAGCTTCTTGGCCGCTGTGACGGGGCAGCTGACCACAACAGTGCGCAGCCCCGAGTTGTCCGGGCGGATGGCGCCTGCCTTGATTTGGTCAGCAGGGCACCCTCCCGTCCTGGCCACAGCGGCCACCACCTCCGTCTCCGTTACGGAGTCGTCCAGGCCCAAGATCCTGACATCCAGGCATTTGGTGGGCCTGGACACGCGGGCCTCGTCCGCACCGAGGCACGCCCTAAGCCTCTCGGCCAGGGCGTCGGCCGATGGGCCGCTGGTCGCGCCGGGGACCTCCAAAAGACGGGCTCCGGTAGCGGTCACCTTGACCGCGAACCCGTCCGGGGCCCCGAACTCCGCAGGAGTCACCGCCCCCTTTAATTTGGCGAGGACGTCGCCATACGTAACGCCCCTGTTGACCGCCTCGGGCTGCAGTGTAATTACTACAGCCGCGGTCTTAGGGGCGAGGAGCAAGGCAGCAGCGCGTTTCTCCCTGCGCTGCTGCTGCCGTCGTTGCCGCTGCGCCTTTTTTCGGCGCTTCCGGCCCTCCTTGGCAACTCTCCTCGCCTCGCCGGATGTTTAATAGGTATTAGGTACCTATCGCATACATTTCACCCACATAGTTCTCATTATGTTGCTAATAACATGTGTTATTGTCCATGTAGGCACTATCTACTATATCACTGTAGTGTACCCCTCATTCTATTCATACGTTACTAAAAACATTTACTATTAGTGTATGCACAGCTGTACATACAATATGTCGAAATATCATTTCACTGTCGTATTTCATAATTATACCATCGGGTCATTGTCCTTTGATACCTTTTGTAGGAACTAAACTTACGTATTGTTAACAGTTGTGGCCTATGCATTTAATCAGGTATACACGTTGATTTTGCACGTTGAAACAATTAGTTAACGGTTGGTGCGGTGGCTGGGCAACTGGCTGCCGCACAACGTGTCGCGGATTCGATTCCCGCACGAAGTAACTCTTTGAGTAATCCACTTATTGTTGTTCCGGGTCTGGGTGTAATGTGTATGTGAACTTGTATGTTTGTAAACGCACCCACGGCACAGGAGAAAATTCTAGTGTCGTGGGTGCTTTTTTTGTTATGTTAAACGTTCCCCACGTTTATTTTAAAGAAAGAAACAAAAAATTAATTATTTCTAAACAATAACAGACACATGGTGCTCAGTTCTGCCTCATGAGCTAGGAGTTTACTTACAATCCTTTGAACCAAACTCAATTTGCAGATGTTTTCCCATTTCTGGACCGTGTGGTGTACCTATGTCTCGGAGACGTGGTATACGCTGGTCCTACGAGGAACCTCCTGGATTACTTCGGAAGCATTGGCTTTCCCTGCCCACAATTGGAGAACCCATTGATGTATTATTGTAAGTATTTGCTCTGGTTTTTGCGATCTACAGTTCGCAGGTGTCTATAAAATGTCATCTCCGAATTTTAAACTGATAACTTTACTCTTACCCGCAGTATGCCTATCAACGGTGGACCGAAGATCACGCGATAGGTTTATAGAATCCAACCACCAGATAGCAGCACTGGTGGAGAAGTTCAAGCTGGAAGGCCAGGGTATAATGCAGGGCAATCTGCACGAGAACAACCGCATTGTGAATCCTAACAAGATACAGATGAATTATGGAAAGCCGGGAGGATTACAAGTTATCTGGATGCTGTATTTGTAAGTAAACATGAGTAAACTTAAGACAGCGGTATATAGGGTGGAACTTTGTAATGGTACCTATAGGGCAAGTACTCTTAATACTTAAGATATAAATTTTTACTCAAAGAAAACTTTTCTTTATTTTTGAAAAGAAACAAAATAGCATTCAGAGATTTTTAAAATTAGCTTGCCTCACACGGTAATCGAACCGATTAAAATCTGTCAAAGTTTGCACCCTATACTTTTATTGCATCGATTGTTGCTTCCGAAAAGATAGGCACGTTTTCTTTGAGTATAATTTTCTATCTTAAGTATTGACTAGTGCTTCCCCTAGGAAATATTTAGTCAAATAAAACTTTCGTTTATTTTTTTTACTCAAGTAAATCTTTCCTTTATTTTTGAAAAGAAACAAAAATGCATTCAGAGATTTCAAAAATTAGCTTGCCTCACACCGTAATCGAACCGATTAAAAACTGTCAAAGTTTGCACCCTGTAGGTACCTACTTTTATTGCATCGATTGTTGTTTCCGAAAAGATAGGGATGTTTTCTTTGGGTACAATTTTCTATCTTAAGTATTGAGAGTACATACATCCCCTTCAGGTGTCATTACAAAATTCCACCTTGTATAGAAAACTAATTTCTGCTCTAGCATAATCTATCCCTGTTCCAAATTTTCACCCGATCCCTTCAGCCCAATACGGCTTGGTAACGTGGCAAAAGTTGGCGTGATTGAGTAACAAACATTAACACAACAAACATACAAACTTTCCCATTATAATATTAGTAAGAAGTAAAATGTGCGTTCCTAAAGTGTCTGTTTATTTGCAGGAGGCTACTAGTGTCCATATTCAACCTGAAGAAGAATGGAATGAAGCAAATGTTCATGAGACTGTTCAGTCTGCCGCTGTACTTCTTTATATTGTGGATATTCTACAATGAAGCTAAGGTAAGTCTTTTCAGCAGTCATGGGTGTTCTCTTGGGCGGGGAGTGTTGCTTGTGATGAAACGAATGCAACATGAGGAAATGTGTGTGCAGAAACATGTAGAAATAGAATATAACCAATTGACTTTGGACTATTGTACGCTTTATTGGAATCGGCCCACGTGGCTAGGGTTGAGGCGTCATGCACACATAAATGTCCTACAGTCGGTGGCGCTGTGTGTTGGGTTGTTCCGTTCCCAATAAAAAGGTTGACCGGACCAATTGCTGACACACACGTCATACTCGTGAACGGGTGCCTTCTGCTGGGTCAGGTCGGCTCTCCCATCTTGTTGGTGGGCTGGTTTCATAAAGCCTTTGAAATAGAAATAAATAAATAGTGCCTAATTATTATGTAACCTATACTTTTGGTAATAATTATAGATGTAGTTAATTGTAGTGTGTAACTAGGTTCCCTCTTTACTTTATAAAAATTGACTAGATGTATTATAATTAAAAAACTGTATGACAAGGGCAAGGACCTAGAGTCCGTGGAGAACTAATCTAAAATAATAAAAAAAAAAGGTAAGACTTACGAAATTTTGAAAAATCACAGTCCGATCTAGTAGAATGACCAATGTTCAGGAGTGCAATAGACATCCTGTGGTTGATATGGTGATGATTACCCTCGATAAAACATGAACGTGTAATAAAGCATTACTTTTAACATTAAGGTCATCAGTCTGCATTTGTCAACATTGATCAAAATCTATAGGAGCCTGTTTGATTCCAGGATTATCAAAGAGCTTTCATCACGAAGAGTGGTCTGATCTTCAACGCCATGGTGGGGACCTACTTCATCAGTATTCTGAACACGATTTGTTTATGTAAGTTCAGCACGTCGATATTGCCGCGTCCGCGCACGCTGTTCATGAGGAAGAACCCCTCTGTGGTTCGAAACTAGTAGAGCTTTTCTCAGTATATTTACGTGAGTAACCCGCGTGTTTACTTAATTTAGTATGTCTCACGATAGTTATTATAAAAACATATAGGTACAGTTGACTATTTATATGTTGGCTTTATTGGTTTATGTTGTCTCCTAACTCGTTATTTGTATTAAATGTCTACAGATAGTCCATACCGCACCCGTTACTACCAGGAGTCGCAGGAGGGTCTATATAGCGGTGCCAGCTTACTCCTGTCGTGGAACCTCGTCTCACTGCCGTTCTCGTTTCTCAGCACTCTAGCCTCAGCTGCTGTTATATACCCGTACGTACCTACCAATGTTTGTAGTAAAATGTACAAAAATATGTTAACGTTTAACTCGTCGTGTATCTAAACGTGGATCTACGCGAGACACAGTGTAGTTTCTATTGTATATAACGTATATAACGGGCATTCAATTGGTTATAAGGACTAACCATCAGCACTATGGTGACCAAATAAGTCCTTAATAAGTTGCCGCGTGGTGACGCCACGCAGGTAATCTTTCCGGGAGTATTAAGAGCCAACTAATGTCCAAATACTCAATCGCCACTCAATCTAAAGTGGCGCTTGTATGCATAGTATTGTCACCACAAATTCTTTGTAAAATGACAGAGATGCATAGTCTAAGTCGAAGTCAAATTCTTTTCAATTAGACCAAGATAGAAAATATTGAACTATTAAAAAAATATCGATCTGTCGTTCAGTCCTCTAGAGAAGCTATTTGTTCGTTCCAAAGTGTAGATTCCTATGGAGAAGAACGGGCAAGAAACTCTATAGGTTGCTCTTTTTCAATCAGGTTCACAATCCAATTCTTGGTTACATTATTTCGTTCATAGCCATATATTTAAGTAGGTACAACTTGAAATTGAAATGGACAGATTTTAGAGATTAAATAAATTTTGGTACCTAAATCTAAACTATTTGAACTGCGGTCTCCAACCCACCTACCTGCATGATGCGGAAATTCTATTAAACCCTCTAATGTCGAGGAAGCTCTTAGTGACCTTAGTTCAGAAGACTGTCAGTGTAACGGGCTGTTGATGACTGATGTACGTCCTTATCTGGTTCTCACTGGATCAGTCTGGTTTCTCTTTCCCGTGAACTTCTTTTGATTGATAATGACCTCTATCCTTCCATCTCCAGGATCCTATCAGACATATCAGAAAACATGGACTTCTTGTACTTCGCGCTGGCGCTGTGGTCGTGCTACGTGTACGCTGAGCAGCAAGCTATCGCCGTGATGATGTTCGTGAAGAACGGCCTCGTGGCCGGCATCGTCAACATATACATCACTTGTATTTATATCATGCTGGCTAGCGGAGTTTTAAGGTAAGATGTTAATACCTATTCATGTTTATTTTCACCAGTTCTTTCTTGTTGGTCAAGTAGTTCAGAGGTGCTCAAAGTCTGACGAAAGCGCTTTTTTGATTCCCATGAGATGGTACATTCGTTAGACCTACACGTGTATAGTATAACTATATAGGACCCAATAATATCACGCCTATTGTAATTTTTCGCCATTTTGTTATAATTATGCTCAACAAGGGCCTATTGGCTAGTTTCCTAGGTTTAAAATAAATTGTTTCAACTTATCAGCGCAATAAATAATTGAAAAATAATCATACTCTCCAATACAAAATTCATAGAAGAGTATCGTTTTTGACATTTCAATAAAAGTATTGAATTTGGCTACCTGTCAACTACCATATTGTGTAACTGAAATATCCTTCGTTACAGATCATACAAAGGCTTCGAAGAATGGCTCTACTACTTGACCTACATCACTCACACGCGATACGCGTCTATCTTCATGCATCGCAACGTGTTCAAGCAGCCCACTTTCAACATACTCCCGTACAGTGACCAGGAAAACTGCACATCAACTATATCTAGTCTTTTACAAACTTCATCAAGTCCTAATACAAATTCCAATGCGAACTGTCGATATGCTAGTGGGAAAGCTTTTCTCACTGAACGATTTACGTCCAAGAACTTTAATGGAGATTTTTATACTGCTGGTGATTTCAATTCTGAATTCAATTTAGGTGTGTCATTTGCTTTCTCCCTTGGCATAATGGTGTTCAACAAGTTTTTGTATCTAATGCCTTTGCCTAGTTATATCACTGATAAGTTTAGAGAATAAGTTAAAATGTTGAGAGTTTATGTTGAATCTGCTGTCCGTCCGATTTTTTATTATACCTCTAAATCTGTATTTTATGTGTTAATTATAGTATTATAATAAATAATGATATTATTTGAAAATTTGATTTTTTTGACGCTACAGTTGTATATTCAAATGTAACCGAATATAAAGCTTGCAACAAAATGAAATAATTTAATAATGAAGATTAACTATGAAAGTTATATTCAATATGATTGCACGGTTGGTGTGGTGGCTGGGCTTACCGGCCACGTAACGTGTCACGGGTTCGATTCTCGCTCGGAACAACTACTTGTGTGATCCACAAATTGTTGTTCCGGGTCTGGGTGTCATGTTTATGTGAACTTGTATTTTTGTAATCGCACCCCCGACCAAAGAGTATAATAAGTATAGGGGAACCCACGACACACGAGAAAATCCTACTGTGGGACAATGTTTATTTAAAAAAATATATATGTGCTTAATGTACACATTTGTGTACCTTACCTTTCGAAAGATTTATTTATTCACATAACATCACGCCTTTTATCCCCGAAGGTGTTGGCAGAGGTGCACACAGAAGTAACACCCACTTTTCACTATTTATGTTATGAGTCCCATGTAATAGGGGGTGAGCCTATTGCCATATACCGGGCACATTTCCAGACTCCGTGCTACTACTGAGAATTTTTTTTAAACTCAGTAATACTTTGCCCGACCCGGGAATCGAACCCGAGACCCCTTGCCCGGCAGCCGCACTTGCGACCACTCGGCCAACGAGGCAGTCGTCGAGGCAGATATATTTATTTTTAACAAAAGTATGTAATGAAAGGTATGTCATAATAAAAACCTTATTAATTCTTCTTAGGATACATTTTATTAACTTACACTTACATATCACGCACTACTTACAAAAAAACCACATACAAATTATGGTTGATTGTTACTAGCCAGATCATTGGTAAAAAACATTTGAATAATATATTTTGCATATGTTGTTTACAGACTCAATTGTATGAAAAAAGGATGTTTAATACATTACTCAATACATGGGATATAAAAAATGTTATACATTTACTCATCAAAAGTTTTATTTATTAATTTATTATGTATTATCTAAACATATATGTTTTGGGCTCGCTGCCATCGCAGCGGTAAGTCCCCTCTTTGAGGAGTGGCTTGAGAGACGCTACGGCGTCCTCACCTACCGCCTGACGCAGGTCCTCACCGGACATGGAAGTTTCGGGAGGTACCTGTGTCTGATGGGGCGGGAGGAAACGCCCGGGTGTCATCACTGCGAGGACCGCCCTGAGGACACGGTGGAACACACGGTGGGAGAATGCCCTTCGTGGGCTGAGCACCGCCGTGTCCTCAGGGAAGTGATCGGCGACGGCGACCTCTCGCGTCCGGGCCTAGTGCAGGCCATGATGCGGAGCGAGGGGGATTGGGATGCCGTCTCCTCCTTTTGCGAAGCAGTCATGCTAGCTAAGGAGGAAGCGGGACGCGTGAGGCAGCGAAGCGCTGCCTCCTCGCAACCCAGCCATCGCGAAGGACACACCGGGCGTCGGGGATCGCGAGACGATCTCCGGCCACCGTAAGCGCGGGCCTGCGGACGGCGAGCATGGGTGGCTCCCCGTCCGACCAGAAACAGACCCGAGCGTACGGCGCGTCGCGTTCCGCGCGCGCCTCAAAGAGCCATCAGACCACCACAGATGGGGCCCAATAGGGCCGATGCCGATTCGGAGTCGCGGAGAACCTAACGGGTAACCGGGGCTCCGGCTCGACGTGCAGGAGAAGGAACGGGGTGGTTTTTAGTCAGTAAGAGTCTGACACTCCCTCCCGCCTCACCCAGGCGGGGGCAGTCATTCGATGATTTTCCCCACTTAAAAAAAAAAAAAAAAAAAAAACATATATGTTTGTAAACAATCATGACACAGGAGAAAATCCTAGTTTGGGGCCATGTTTTTTTTTTAAAATATATTCTAGGTATTAAAAAGTTAAATGTTTACACTATGCTTTGTGTAACGCAATAAACAGCTCCCTATGTGGTAAGCGTATTTTATAAACTGGGACCATTATACACACACATACATGTGAACAAAATACAGCACTTTTAAGTGTAAACATTTTCTTAAAATTGTTATTTTATTATTAAAATCCATCTAGATTTTCAATTTCATTGTTCTAAGTACCTAACTCCATTCTTATGGTATAAGAGGTCAACATAAGGTGGATGTTCAATACCACAATACTTTAAAAATCATTCAGGAAGACATCAACTTACTCACTCAACCAGGATAATTTGAAACTACTGTCAATTCAATGGTCTTTATGTATAGTTGTTGTAAAATTGTGTACTTTTTCTATGACACTCTTTCGGTTTTCGGATACTAATACATACCTATTACACTGAGGGTTAGTGTTCTTTCCGCGTAGTAGGTGGCGCTAGCTTTGATCGTGTTTGTGTGATCATTGCGGCAGTGAAAAGTTAATTCAATGTCTTGATTAATAGACCATAAAGTAGTCTTTTGGTTAATAGACCATAGGCCACACTAATGCCCCCAGTGGCAAACTCAAGCGCCATAGCCCCTAATAATGATATTATTAATTAGAGTTAAATATTTCCATTAATCGTTTGAAACGTGATAATGTTATCCTTAGGTACGGTCTACTGATTCATGAGATGGTAAAATCGTCAATAACTTTTAACTCTTTGTATGGGTACAGCACTGCTGAATCTGTGGTCTGTTCACTCTCACTCTCAGCTTGTAAACATGCTGATCCATCTTCTGTAAATAAGGTAACATGAAGTTAATTATATTAAATACAATTTTTATTTGTAAAAAAATATTGCATTCGCTGACTTAATATAAATATGAGTAATCATTTAAACCATATAAAACTCACCTCCATAAACTATTATTGGTTTGTTTAATTTCGTCACTGTGACCTGCAAGAAAAAATAACAATTCTTATAGAAATCTGCAAAATCCTATAGCCTAAAGTAACAAATAGAGTGCTACTTTTTATCTCCTTTTGTCGCAATAACTCAGCAGAAAAAGTAAATCAGGCAAAAACTTACAGGAGACAGCACAATCTCTCGATACTTCTTGAGATATAACTTTAGTGGCTCCACGTAGTTATCAAAGCCCAGTGCATTCATTGCAAACAAGACATCTTCTCCGTTAATCGTCTTCCTCTTCTCAACTTGACAACGATCACTAGCTTCACTTGTAACAAATGATATGAACTCTGATATGCATTCCTGGACACACTCCCTTGCATCTTTGGCAATCTGTAGAAGTATTTGAATAAGGATTTATAAATTTTAAAACAAAAGTAGTGTTACATTGATGTTTAAATTAGAACGGTTAATATTTTTAGAGGTATCTAACTCCATCAGGCTTGTGATTAGAATATTACAATTGGCTAAGTTATTACATTAACTCTTGGCTTGGCTTTTCTCACTATTCACCATTATTGGTTCTCAGCTAACAAATTAGTGAGACATATAACAAAAGAGATTGATATTTTTTAGTATTGCAGTATTACTCACTTTTCCATTTTCAGGTATAGCTCTCTTCATGATTTTAGCAATGTTTGCAATAGGCAGGAACCTATCTTGTTCCCGCAGCGGAGCATTTTTACTTCCAGAATCAGAGTTATTCTCCTCATCTGAAATTAAAATATTTATATTTCTGAACTGATTCGTCTCGTGAAAATAATTTATTCATACCTAAAAACATACAAAATTAGTTGCAAATTCGTAATAACTAAATGATGTCTTAGTGGACCATACTAGTTAATCTTTAGTAGCATGGGTGCACTACTTTATGATAGGTTCATGTGCTACTACGGAATAGATTAGTGTTGGATGAATGCAGAAATGGACATCTAATGCAAAGGTCGAATGACGAAGAATGTTCAAGAAAAATGTGTTAAGAGTATGACGTACATTTCAGACCTTGAATACATACCCAACACATCATCAGAGTTTACGACATATTCACAACGTATGTTATTCTCTTCGTCGACAAGATATCCATTGTCTAAACGCACTAAATCATTACCGATTTCGTCGTTTTCCATGGTGTACAAGAAGTATTCACTGCAGTAATAAGGTTACTTCTTATAAGACACAGGAACAAGATTATAGCAGAAATAGATTGCACTATATATATGTTCTACTACTTGTTTACTACACAAATGCACAAGCTAACTCGTTTCTTCGTAAAAATCACCAATTTTATAATGTTTACAACACCACACAGCACAAGACGAAAACTCAATAAATCATAATCATAGACAACTGACAAACAAAAGTGACAAACATAGAGCATAGAGTCACTAATTTGACGGAGGAAATCAATCACCAACTATCGACTACATAGTGATGTCCACAACTCGATTAAAACTACTATTTATTTATTTGTATTTGTTTCCTTCAGTATTTGGCTACTTAGGGTGATAGTTTAAGAGATTTCAAAAAAAATATGTTGTATAATAATTCTGTTATCGTAGCATAACTAAAAGAAGTAACATTATTTAATTTTGAATTAACCATAATTGTGTAAAAACCTATTTTTAATCGACTATTCATAAACCTGTTAGTTATATAGTCTACCCGCGTACCGTGCGCGTACCCTTTTGGACAACCCTATAAATTCTCCGTTCCGCGATGTAGGTTGCTGGAAGATAATTTTTCAATAAGCACAATAAATACAGTTCACCTTTACCAAACCTAAGCCGACAATATCTAAAAACAGTGGGTATCGCCACTGTATAACAGGGCACGCCACCACTAAACTTATTAGTGAAATAGGTTATTTCAGTTTGGGCCCAGTGAACAACAAACGCTTATCAAGCAAAATATCGGTATAATTTGCAAAATAATCAATCAGAATGGGTGTACCTAAATTCTTCAGGTACACAAGTGAGAGGTACCCTTGCCTCAACGAGCTGGTGAAGCAGTATCAGGTATGGACTTGATCTTTAGAATTATTCAATACATACCCTTGTATGAGAAAATAATATTTCAAATTAAACTGTACCTAACTATTATAAAATCTTATTGTAATGTTGTTAGATGTTATTGTTCTAATTTGAGCTTCTTTCTAACTTATCATGTTTCAATAATAGGAATTTGTATGTGTATTAGTATAATAGTCTCACATAATTTGTTATTTAGGTAGTTCTATGACTGAAATGTACCTTTGGAATAGCTTATTTGCTTCTCATGCTGCTAATCATATATTTACAGATTCTCAGTAGAGTTTGTTGTAGGCCACGTGTCTATCATAGCAATAATATTTCCAAAATAATTGCACAACTTTTGCCATACAATGATAATATATGTCACACAACATGCTTTAATAAACAAACAGTATAACTAAGCATACTGGTCACATTATACATACATAACATCACGCCTTTTATCCCCGAAGGGGTAGGCAGAGGTGCACATTCTACCACAGTACAATGTAACACCCACTTTTCACTAGTTGTTATGAGTCCCATGTAATAGGGGGTGAGCCTATTGCCATATACCGGGCACATTTCCAGACTCCGTGCTACTACTGAGAATTTTAAAAAACCCAGTAATACTTTGCCCGACCCGGGAATCGAACCCGAGACCCCTTGCCCGGCAGTCGCACTTGCGACTACTCGGCCAACGAGGCAGTCAGATAATATTCACCTTATTTTTAGGTATACTAAACGATAGAAATGAAAATCCAGCCACTTATAAGAATTCTAATTTTTTATGAAAAATTTTCTAAGTCCCGCGCCATAGCGCCCCTAAGGCTACACTCCAACCGAAGGACTTAATCCTTTCTTCTTGTGGATATAAATGAGTTAACAAAGTCCAGAACACATAGCTAGTTAAAAATAAAGTATCTACCCTACATTTCTCTTAAGACTTTTACAATAACTTTGACCCTCTTTCTCCTTGTTAAAGTATTTCCCAAAATGTAAACCTGCATTTAGATGTGTAGAATAACAATAATGAAATGACATTAATTAATATAATTATCAAAATCAAGTATTTCACTAAAATTAAATAAACACCATACCATAATTAAAAATAGAGACAGGATTACACAAAACTAGAATCTGTTTTAGTTATTTTAATACATTGATATATCATCCCCTTAATTTGTTCATACTAAAGTTGTCTCATATATATCAGAAATAAGATCTATAATGGGGTTAGGGGAGAGTGGTCACCACTTGGGAATTGAACAGTTAAATTATGAATTTCATATAATTCTTAAAACCTCTTTTCTCATTTCAGATACCAGACTTTGACAACATGTATTTAGACATGAATGGAATAATTCACAACTGTTCACATCCTGATGATTCAAACCCACATTTCCGTATAACAGAGAAGAAGATTTTCGAAGACATCTTCCATTACCTAACCATACTGTTTCAAATTATTAAGCCTAAGAAATTATTCTTTATGGCTATTGATGGTGTTGCTCCTAGAGCAAAGATGAACCAGCAGAGAGGCAGAAGGTAACTTGACATTTATCATTATTTATAAAACAGTCCCCTTCCATGTTAGTTTGTCTGTTTGTATCTGGTTCCTGAGAAAAGTTTACATGTCTAGTTTTAACCACACAGATGAAACTGCTTGTAACTAGCAGTTTCATCTGTGTGGTTAAAACTAAAAATTTCTAATTCTTTGTTCAAAGGATTGATCCTAAGGAGGTGTTAATGAACACCACTATAAACTCATTTAAAAAAAAACAAAATGTACCCTAGCAACACTTACACAAAGCAATATCAATCATAAAGCTTGCAAACTATACATGATTTTATCTGATGGGTAATCAAGCGACTATTGTCCCATAATATTATTATATGTTACGAATGTTTACTGTCTCAATAACTATTTAATCAAGTAAACCTTAACTCAGTCTTTAAAATACTAACTGAAAACCTAACTTATGTGTGTAATAATTATGTAGGTATAAAACTTCTGTTTATGATGAACTTCCTAACTGATAAACAATACCCAGCTGAGCATAGAATATTCATAAGCTGTTATATTATTGTCTATGAAATAAATAGTCATAATAAAATATAGTTATCTTTAGTTCTCTACCTAGAAAATTATTTTAAAGCTTTTTTTTTGTTTCATAAAGTAAATATTTTATTTTGTTCCTTTCATTGCTATTTAGTATTTTATTAGTAAGTATCTGTTGCTCGCAACTTTGTCCGCGTATAATATGAATTTTAGGACATACAGCTTATTTTTTTGCTTGTAAATCAGCTACCTTCCAGTGAAAGTGTAGCCAAAATCGGTCCAGCCATTTTAGAGATTAGCCAGTACAAAAAGACAGACAAACAAGAATTTAGATAGATAGATTCATTTATTTGCCTGAAATATGGTGGTTTACAGATTTTATGACACAACATTAGTTCATCATATCTCGCCTATAAATTTGGCATGCAAATACTTTAACAAAACTAAATCACAATTTTCAAAAATGATTCTAAGTTAGAACAAACAACTAAACACAACCCTTGCTAATGATTCCAAATCAAAACAAGACAAACTAAGTTACAATTTCCAATAATCAATAATGACTCCAATTCAAAACAAAAAAAAAATAAACTACAATGTTGTTGAATATCAATAATTAAAAAGCGGAGAAATTGAAATAATTAATAAATTAAATTCTCAAATTGAAATCCAGAGTTATTAAATTAAAAATGTCAAAAACAAAAATTTTAGGCTTCAATGAATGAATTACAATGTCAATGTAACAAATGTGTATGTAACATCTAGACACTGTGATCGTGGGTTCGAATCGCGCTAAATCCAAAGTTCTTTATTCTTAATTTGGATTTGTTTTTATTTTTGGATTTTTTACTTGTTATTGTTAATAAAAAATAATGGCAGCTGAACCAAATATTACAATGAGGAAAAAGCCGTTATCACAGTCATTAGAAATCAATGACAGCTATGACTCGCTAGATTGTTCACAGTCAAGCGATAAACATGGACAAAGTCTGGACTTATCTCCAACCATGTACTCAGGTTGTGTGGAAGAAATGAGGTCTGAGATTGTAGCCTTAAAATTGAATTTGGAAACTACTCAAAATGAAATGGACAATCTTATAATTGAAAACGTAGACCTTAAAAACCAAATAAGTCAGCTTTCGCATGAAATTCTGATACTGAAACAAATTTGCAGCAGCCCAGCGTTCCTGACTAAAAAGCATATCTCATCGAGCAGGAAAAATAGTGTGAGACGCAGACTAACAGACGTTTTCTGTCATAGTCCTACCAATCGATGTGTAAAGGAGAAAAGTAATATTTCCACGCAACTACCTACATCATTTCAGGATCCTAACACTAGAGTACAAGCATTGGAAAAACAAATGGCGGATTTGACCCAACAATTATTACAAGCGGAAAGTGAGATAATCCGTCTTAATCAGCAAATAAATGATTTTGAGCAAGCGGATAACTACCCGGGAAGAGATTTCACATTGCAATACAAAAATACGACTTCTAGGGAAATATTCGAACGCATGAGGACCAAATTGTGCATCCTAACTAACAGTACCACATACGGAAAATTGCAAACTTTAGAACACTTAATTCCCCATCAATTTAATTACTGTCGCCATACTTTGCCTAATTGTAGTATCAAACGATTACTACAAGATATTGACATAAAATTATCGGACTATACCTTAAATGATTACTGCATCATCATGTTGGGAGAACGGGGTATTAAGGGTACTAATGACTACATTGGGTTGGTGAGAACCATAAGGGAATCGTTAGCACAAATAACTAACACAAATGTAATACTTTGCACTCCCACATACATTTGCGGGGCTCTTATTCATAATAATAATCATAAATAAATAATAGTTGAAATATTTAATAATCTATTAAGTGTGGAATTGCAAAGCAATAATGTTGTATATTTTTTTGACTCAAACCATAACCTCACGTTAGACATGTTTTCAAATAGGACGGGGAGAATTAATATAAAAGGAATTAAAAATATTTATAGGACCATTTTGGACAATATATATACTGATTTGACTAATACTGGCACTATAGAACGAACAAACTTGGTAAATGGTTCTGTACAGGACAATTCATTGCATTTTTTTCGTGAATAGTCATTCATGTAATAAGCAAAAGATATCAACTGGTAATAGCTGTGCAAGAAACATGTACAAAACATTAAATATCTACCATCAAAACCTATGTGGAATAAACACCAAAAAGGATGACCTAGAAGTGTATTTGTGCGGATTGAACAAGGAAATAGATTTTATCTGTATTAGTGAACATTTTTTGAACCAATCATTAGCAACCCAGTTTAGTTTCAATAATTATAGTTTGAGTTCTTATAACACTAGATTAAATAAAAAGCGTGGAGGTACTTTGATATTGTCATTAAGTGATAGAAAAGTAGAAGACTTAAAATTTTGTAAACAACTTTATAAAATTAACTGTTTTGAGGTTTGTGGTGTAAAAGATTTGGAGACAAATGCACATATTATTTGTTGCTACAGAACTCCTGAGAATAGTAATTTAGATATTTTTTTGCAAAGACTTGAACAGCTGTTACAGCATTTCGTCAATAAACAGTGTATAATTTGTGGAGATTTTAATATTAATTTATGAAAAGATGACTCAAAACGACATTCTTTTGTATCACTCTTGACATGTTACAATTTTCGACATTTAATTTACACAGATACATTCTGCCGTAATAATTCAAGTTCGTGTATAGACAATATAATGACTAACATTGGTGAGGCAATTATCAAAAGTGTTAACATAGACCATAATGGTCTATCTGACGGGCATGCGGGCCTTTTTTGTACATTGACATTGGAAAAAGTGGCTTTTGGAGGAAAACCTACTTATATATACAGTGAAAGAAGATTATATAATGCAGGAAACAAATCTTGTTTTAGGCGAAAGTTGTTACAAGAAAATTGGTGCGCAGGGACATTTATTGACACACTTAATGAACTACATTCTGACACATTTAGTAAAAAGAAAATAAAAACAAATACAAAAAACAGCAATAAATCAAAATGGTTAACTACGGGAATAAGAGTATCTAGCAAAATGAAACGGTTTCTTAAAATTATTGGCGGAAATAATTGTGACGATTCAATAGAAAAATATCGCAGTAACTATTTTAGGATATATAGAAAAGTAGTACGATACTAGTAGTAAGAAAGGAAATAAATAAAGCTCAGAATTCTAGTAAAGTTATCTGGAAAACCGTAAATAGCAAGAGGAACCCTAAAACATACGTAAAGGACGATTTTATACTTATGAGTAATAATAAAATAATTTTTAATCCCACAGAAGTTGGTAATACTCTAATGGAAAAATTTTGTAATAATACAAATAATATTATCAGAGGTAATGGTGCAGCAATAGAATGTCTACAGAAGCATTGAATACGAATAGAGGATAATATGGTTTTTGACGCTGTTACGCCTAAAGAAGTTTTTAATTTGGTTAAAAGTATGGATAGTAAATCGTCTTTTGGCTATGATGAAATTCCCATGACTGTCATAAAAGATAACATCGATGTCTTAGCTGGCCCTTTTGCCGATTCAATAAATGAATATATAAGTAAGAGTATTTTTCCAGATCAATTTAAGTTAGCTAGGGTGCTACCTATACACAAAAAGGGCTCCAAAACAGACCCGGGCAATTATAGGCCTATCTCCTTGCTGCCGGTATGCTCTAAGATATTTGAAAAAATTATGAAAAAGAGACTAGTGTGTCATTTGCATAAACACCAGATTATAACCGACCAACAATTCGGTTATCAAAATGATATAGGAACGATAGATGCCATTGACATGTTAATTGATGATGTGGTATGTAAGTTGAATGCTAAACTAAAAGTGGCAGGTCTTTTCCTCGACTTAAGTTCTGCGTTTGATACTGTAGAACACTGCATTCTTCTCAGTAAGTTGGACTTCTATGGAGTAAGAGGAAATGTTTTGAATTTATTTAAATCATATTTGCATAAAAGAACGCAGTATGTAGAAATTACGCAAATTTCAGAAGAGGGATTTAATAAGGTACACAAATCGGACACGGTTACAATAAATAAAGGTGTACCACAAGGATCAGTCTTGGGCCCTGTGTTTTTTATAATATTTATTAATGATCTGATAGCTTATATAAAAAGTATATCAGATGATACTAAACTGGTGGTGTTTGCCGATGACACAAGCGCTATTATAGCTAGTGAGAATATCCAACATTTAGAAAAAAAAATTAACTTTATCTTATGTGCTCTTGAAAAGTGGTTCACTGTGAATAATCTAAAACTAAATTTAAAAAAGACGCAATGTTTATTATTCAAATCAACAGCAAAGAACAAGGATACCGTCAAAGTACATTTATTGGGGAATCAGGTAGATATTGTAGACAATGTAAGATTTTTGGGGGTACAGATAGATGCACTTTTGAATTGGAAGAGGGAATTGGAAGTGGTCACAAACACTATGAGTGGTGCTTGTTATGCTCTTAGCAGTCTAAGGGATGAACTAACCATTTCTCACCTCAGAATGGTTTATTTTGCACTTATAGAGTCTAGACTTAGATATAGCATAAAGTTCTGGGGTAACAGTTACCATTATAACATTAATGCTGCTTTCGTTATGCAGAAAAGAGCCTTGAGAACTATGCTTCGCATAGAACAAACACAGTCTTGCAGAGATCATTTTAAAAAACTCCAAATTCTCACAGTACCGTGCCTTTATATCTTGGTGTTGCTCAGTCATTTCATTAAAAATATCCATAAGTTCGAAACTGAGGATCAGAGACATATTAGAGTAAATACTCGAAGAAAGGACCTATCGAATTCCATACAGCCTAAACTTAATGTCGTTAAACATGCTTCAAGAGTGCAATCAGTAAATATCTACAATAAGCTGCCTGTACAATTGAAAAGCTTCACTAATCTAAATGAGTTTAAGAGAAAATTAAAGACATTGTTATTAAGGAAATGTTATTACAGCATTGAGGAGTTTCTGAAAGATAAACATAGTTGATGCTAAAATTGAGATTACTAGTGACTTATTTTATATTTAGTATTCCAATCTGACACATTTAAATTGTTTGTTGACATGTAATTAAATTACTCGTATGTTGTTTTGAAATTATTAGTAAGTTAAATGAAGTTTTTATTTATGTATGAATTTAATTTATGTATGATTGTGTTTTATTTTAATTGAATTGTATTGCTTTTACCTGAGTTTCTTGATTTTTTATGTGATTATTTTTAATTTTGGTTCAAAACCGTATTCGACACAAATGTAAATTTGTTTATGAATAAATAAAATTGAAAAATTGAATAGAACAATAATAATCACATTTCAGATGTCAATAAATCAATTAACAATGTCAAAAATTAAAAAAAAACGTACAAATTCAAATGTCAGGTAATATGTCTAAAAAAAAAACAAAACAAAATTCTTCATTCATGTTTCCTATTTGTTCCTACATTTACAAACTCTTTAACAGTATAAAAGCAATTTTCAAGAAGCCATACTTTGAGATGCCTTCGAAATAGGCGGAATGGGAGCTCTCTAACAACCTTTGGTATGATATTAAAAATCTTAATTGCCATTTGACCTGTGTTATTACGACAGTATGCTGTTCTACATCTCGGCACTGTCAGTTTTGTAGGATCTCTTGACATTTTGCCTAGCTTATATCTATTGTCGCTATCGGCTGTACTAAATAAATGAGGGTGCTTCTTTACAAATACTCCCATTTCCAGCACATACAATGAGGCCAAAGTTAATATTTTATTATCTTTAAAAATAGGCCTGCACGATTCTAGTGGACCAGCACCAAATACAGCTCGCAAACACTTCTTTTGCACCACAAAAGCCCTATTGTAATCAGTGGAGTTACCCCAAATGATTATGCCGTATCTAAGCACCGAAGAGACGTATCCATGATAAGCCAATAGAGCGGCATTAGGTCCAACAGATACCCTAAGATTTCTTAGCGCAAATGCAAAGCTGTTTAGTCTATTACATACGCTTTCTATGTGTTTTTTCCAATTGCAATTTCTGTCAATTACTATACCTAAAAATTTTGTGTAGTCAACTTCAATTTCATTATCACCAACCACGTTCATTAATTCCCTAGTCATTTTGTAATTACCAAAATTAATATATTTTGTCTTGGAAACATTCACATTCAAATTATTCTGTTCTAGCCATTTTATTATAGTTTTTATTGCAGAATTTACTCTATCTTCAAGTTGTTCATTATTATTGTCTCTATTAACTAACACTGAAATATCGTCTGCAAACAACACACACTTATTGTTGGTCACTTTTGGCAAGTCATTTATATATAGAAGAAAAAGCAAGGGTCCCAAAATACTACTAAACTATTATACTACTAAAAAATTAAACTACTAAAAAATACTACTAAAAAATTTTAACTTGCTATATGTGATGCGTATGCATATAATAAAGCGGTTATTTCAATATTACAAACGGTCACTCCAATTTTATTTATCTGTGTAGATAAACCATACAATATACTATTTTTCAATATTATAGGTTTAGATCAGCAAGAGAAGCAGAGAAGTTAGAAGAAGACGCCAGAAACAAAGGTATTTTTGAACCTTTTTTGGTCCAATTATTTATTAAATTGAGCAATTCGAGTCGTCTGTACTACCATGCCTATTTACATATTTATATCAATCGAATAGTGCAGAATATTGATTATCAGATGGTATTTTCTTTACGAGTACCTTACAATTTGTACCATAAAAAAATACAATATTGTCAAAGTTCAAATGGCTACTATAATTGTATTGTAACATAAAGTCAACATTTAAACGGCTTAATCAATTTGTTTGCTTAGAAAAATATGCTGTCAGCAATGCAAAACGTGAATATATAACGTGCAAGCCGGCTAAGCAAATAAAATTGTGTGAAAAATACTTTGAAGTTATAAGTAACTGCCTAATTTCGGAATACTCAAACGTTACTCAAGTTTAAGTCGCGCTTAAGTATATTTCTGTCTCTACAAATTCTTTGTGAAATGACAGAGATGGCATGATATTTAAGCACGACTTAAAATTGAGTAACGTTTCAATATTCCGGCATAAGTATCTGAAACAATTTTTATTTAACTACTAGCTTTTACCCGCGGCCTCGCTCGCGTCACAAAAGGATAAAAAGCCAATGTGACATATACCAATATATACAGCGCTATCTATACCAATACTTTTGTTTTCCCTCGGGAATATTAAATTTTTCTTGGATAAAAAGTACCCTATTATTTAATCCGGACTTCTAACTATACATCTGCAAAAATTCAAAGCAATCGGTTTAGTAGTTATGGCGTGAAAGCGGAACAAACAAACAAACAAACTCACTTTCCGATTTATAATATTAGTAAGGATAAGGATAGTAAGGAAGTAAGGATCATTGAATGAAACTGCTACTCACGTAAATTATTCGAGATCGAGATAAGCTCTACTAGTTTCTAGTCACTTTGGGAGGCTTATTCATGAGCACCATTCGCACGACGGTGACGCGACGTGGAGTAGCTTCAGTAGCCTCAAAGTTGCATATTTCAAGTACCTAATTTAGTATATGTTTGTGCAAAGGCGAAACACTGCCATCGGAGAAGCGCTTCGACAGCAACTGCATCACGCCGGGCACCGTGTTCATGGCTCGTCTACACGAACAGCTCAAGTACTTCGTCAAGTCCAAGATTTCCACCGACCCCCTCTGGGCTAAAGTCAAGGTCATACTATCTGGACATGAGGTGAGAGATTGGCTAACTACATAATGTACATTTTGAAATACTTTTGTTCTATTATGTATCTTCAGAATATTTCTCCTCTTTTCCTCTATTTTATTACGGCATCATTTTATGAACTTCTTAATTTTTATATCATTCCTCACAGACATACTACGATCTTAGCATGTCCTCTACTTCTCCATCCAGCTTCATTTAAATTCAGCATAATGATATCTGTGACTTTAAACTTAAATTAACTTCAAAACCAAAGTAACAAAGTCGAAATTACAACTCTACAATTTCGTTCCTAAGTTAAATAGAAACTAGTCTTCGTAAGTAAATATTTAAGAGTTACAATGGAGTTTCAAAATTAAAACATAATTCCTTTTAAGTTTAATGAAAACTACACTTTACTTGTAAGCACTGAAGGTCAATAATTGAATGTTGTAAACAGACGCCTGGAGAAGGTGAGCATAAGATAATGGACTACATCAGATGGTCGCGGTCTCAGCCGGACTACGATCCCAACACGAGACACTGTCTGTATGGACTGGACGCTGATCTCATCATGTTGGGCATGTGCACACACGAACCGCATTTTGCACTGCTTAGAGAAGAGGTAAGCTTCCCTCAGTCCTGTATAATATCAGAGAATAAATAACTTGTGTTTTGATACTTTGAAACTTAGGTACTCACTTATTAAGCTTATTAAATTCATTCGTATTTGATTTTAAAGTAATGAGGTGATAAAGAGGACACAATATGGTGACGAGTCCTTCCTTCCTATTGTTATTCGAGAGCTGTGAAGTGAGATTACCTTGCTTTAATAGTTTGTAGGACTAAATAGAATAGACGTTAAGACAAACGGGTGTGAGTATTGTCTAACTCTCTTTTTGTTACTCTGGACTAAAACCAGCATGTTGACAAAACCAATCTGCATATAAGTTCACATTCTGCATCACCCAATGGTCGACTATCAGAGAATGCCGACGGCAATAAGCCCGCCAATTTCACAGTATATGTGCAATAAAGTTTAAATAAATAAGTAACTTAGAAGAGCAACAAGAAACTCCATTTTGGAATGAGCACCAAGCTTCACTGACTGACTGACTGACAGACAAATTTATTTTGTATTTCTTGACGTTTCAAAAGTACCAAATTATGGTTTAATTGAAGTAAATGTTCTGACTTTGACTTTGAGAAGTTTTTATAAACATTCACCATTACTTCAATATCTACTAAAATATAATTTATCAATAGGGTACCTAGATGACTAATTTTTATTTTAATGTCCGTCTGGTAGATTATTTAAAAACATTAGACGGGTATTTTTTATTTTCTTACGGAAACGATAATTTCGAAGATATACTTACTGATTTGAAATAACGTATGACGTCACTTTTGAGTACGATTTATACTAAAGTTTTTGAGTACGATTTTATAAAATTACGTAGCTACCCCCCACTCCTAAACTTTGATTCGTTTTATCTTAGTATTGTTTTCTTATACGACAAAATAAAAAAGTACGTGACTAATATTTTTTTCATCACCTAACTGAGGGAGTAATTAGATTTTTAATTTACAAGCCCTGTCATCATCCCTGTTCTTTAATTAAACTGTCAAACACCAAGCGGTCACCGGTGACCGCAACCTATTGTTCTATAATTGTGTCTATAATGACGGTACTCGACGAGTTAATTATTGTATTTTCGGTTGACTCACGTAACTGTTTGAAGAGGAACTCGACTAGTTACGTAAGTCAGGCGAAAACATAATATTTAATTTAGTATGTCTCACGAAAGTTTTAATATAATAAATGTTTAATTATTTCTCAGGTAAAATTCGGTAAAAGTACAAATCGTGCGACGTGCCCCGAAGAGACTAATTTCTACCTCCTACATTTATCGTTGTTAAGAGAATATTTAGAACAAGAGTTTATATCTATTAAGGACAAGCTGCCGTTTCAGTACGACTTGGAGAAAATTGTCGATGACTGGGTGCTAATGGGATTCTTAGTGGGCAATGACTTTATACCCAACTTGCCCAACATGCACATTAGTAACGATGCCTTGCCTGTCCTATATAGTACTTACATGAAAGTGCTGCCTACTTTAGACGGTGAGTAATTTAGTATTTCTTGTACATTGTCAGCCACCCGTAAGGTGGATATATGACCTGATTGAGGTCGCAGGGAGCCGCTAGATGCATGTCGTTCCCAACGGCCTATCTGGAAGTTATTGGGGAAGGCCAGTTCAGGAGACGAAGTCATTTGGTTGATATTAACATGATTATGTACATTTACTTGAAATAACCCTTTTTCAAATTGCACACGCACATTATCATATTATCCATTAAAATTATGGAATTGAGATCGATTTTTGACACTTCTTTCACAATTTCTGTCAAAAATTTCGATCATTCCATCTATTTTTAATTAATGATAGGTTTAAATGCTGAACTGGTCCCATTTCACCGCAGACTTGAGACATTAGTAGATGTATATAAACTTGTGTGTAAAATCTGTACGTGTCACCTATTTTAGCGTGTGAAATAAAGTCTCTCTTTCTTTCTTTATTTCTAAATTATGGCTGCTAATATAAAAGGTTTTAGGACTGACTTTGGCAAGAAATTTTTGTTTCAATGAGGCAGATAGAACTAGGTAGTGTGAACCTCTCGTCCAATAGGAAATTAGATAGTGTAACCATTGGACGTTCAATATTTGATGGCTACAGTGATTGGACAAACAGACCTGCGCCATACCTAAGCAAAATAATAGTAGCCTCCATTCCGAAGTTATGTCAAGTATTTAACTACCTCCTTTGGTAAAAAAAAAAATTTAGGTGTGCATCCTCAAGCCTTTAATTCTCCAATTCCCCTATATCTTTGATCATTTTTCTACATATTTATATATCTTGCAGGTTATATAAATGAGTCTGGAGATCTGAACTTGAGGAGGTTTGAAGTGTTCATGCAGGAACTTGCCAAGATCGACATGGAGAAGTTTCAGGACACATATGCAGACCTCAAGTTTTTTGAGGCCAAGACTGGCAGGAGGCCTAATGCTAATGAGAGGAAAGATGTATGTATTCGTTCTGTCATTATTATTTGCAATCAATTTTCAACCTTAAACTTTCTATGATGTAGTTGAAAATCGGAAAAAGATACTAAAGTTTGTCTACTCTTTACTAACATTTCCTTTGTTTCGCAGTACAAGCCAAATAATGACGAGACGTTCAATGTAAACGTTGAGGATATCAAAGCAAACAAACCGGATGACGAGCTTCAAGCATTGATCAATGCGACGGAGGACATGGTAAGCACTAACATGTTTTTTATTATAAAAAGGTGACTATAGTACGTAAGGAGTAGAAAAACCGATGGATCACCTGATACAAGTAACCAGCGCCGCCCTAGATTAATCGCACCACTAGAGGAAATACAAATGTGTTGCCAGCCTTCTATCTGACAAACATACTTTCGCATTTATATTAGTAAGTAAAGATCGGTTTACTTTTTACAGTTTATGGACGATATGGAAATAGAAAATGAAGATGAAGAGTACGAAGAGACTAGTGATGGTAAATGTTTAATTTTTTAAGTAAAACTAGCTTATTTTAGATTTGATTGATGAAGGGAGGTCATATGGACCTGTTTTTTATTTATGTACACCGATCAAATCGCTCGAATTAAAATTCTATTATCATTCTTTTTTGCAGAGGAAGCTAATATGGCAATGGAATTCATACTACACAAAAAAGATTATTATATGAACAAATTAGACTATTCTAAAGTCACAGAGTAAGTTAATCAATATTCTATTTTTACAATTAAATAATGTGGAATAAAATTGAACAAAAATGGCCTGAATATAACTAAATGTAAAGGACAATGATACAATTTGGTCCTTTAATACAATATGTCAGATATTGTCAATGCGGCTCATAATCGTTATCATAAATGATTAAGGACTCTGGTCAGGCTCGAAACTGGTTGGACGTTCCAGCAGTTGAGTCGGTTACTTGGACATTATTTGATATAGATCTATTCTTAATAATAAGGTTCTTTATATTACAACTAGTCTCTAATTACAGTGAAGTGTTAGCTCACCAAGCAGAAGGCTACGTGCGAGCGATTCAATGGAATCTGTTCTACTATTACAAGGGGTGTCCGTCTTGGTGTTGGTACTACCCACATCATTACGCACCCTATATCTCAGATATTAAAGGATTCGCAGATCTAAAGATTGAGTTTGAACTTGGAGAACCTTTCAAACCTTTTGAGCAGGTATGTTGCAAAAGATATTATAGAATATAATTAGCTTAGTTAAGTGTTTTGATTTTCGCTCTAGCTAGATGGCGCTAGTGACCAGTGTTAAGTCCCCTTCATTCAGTCACTAATAATTTGTAAATGTTAAGTACTTTAAGAATGTGTGAAATAGCTTTTTTAAAACACAATATACGATATAAATTACCTATCATATTTCTATTCACTAACAACGACTTTACTATAGGGTATCCTAAAACTTGACCAACTACTGAGACAAGAACAGTAGCATCTACCAGTAGCACCCTAATCTTCCGTGATCCAATCACGATCCCCAAGCAAACAGCCAATCAGGGGATAAACAACTCTATGTTCTCTTCAGTCAAGTCAAGTTAAAATCATTTATTTCAATTAGACCAGGAAGGCACTGTGAACTCAAACAAAAATTTCAGTGTCAGACTTAAAAAGGGCCTTTTAACAGAGGTGATCATATTTTTCCCAGCTCCTAGCAGTATTACCAGCAGCGAGCAAGCAGCTCCTACCAGCTCCGTTTCACGCGTTGATGACGGACGAGGACTCTCCCATAGTCCACTACTACCCCATCAACTTCGAAACGGATCTCAACGGAAAGAGAAACGACTGGGAAGCTGTCGTACTCATACCTTTTATCGATGAGGTAAGCAAAAATAACCTTTATCATAGATGAATATAAGGTTTGTTATTAACCTCTTTTCTGCCGGCATATGAGACAATAGAAAACACATTGTATCTCGCGTTTATCCGCGTTCCGGCATATCGTGGGTTAATCAAGTCTTACTTATTCAATTCATCGGTGAGCTAATTGAAAATGGCCTTTAGGTGTAATGATAATAAGGTTTATTATTGAAAATTGAACGTGCTAGCAAAGTAAAAGTTTAAATGTTCTAGGTAAATCTTCTGTCGGCCATGGAGCCCTGTTATCAAAGACTGACGGAAGAAGAGAAAAGTCGGAATGCACATGGACCTATGTTAGTGTATAACTGGACTCAGAAAAACCTAGGTAAGTTCATACGACAAAGGTCAATAGTTTTTAATCGAGTTCAAAAAAAAGGAGGTTATCCATTCGATCCGTATGTATGTAATATTTTAAAACTGCCCAGTTTTCATATATGTTAAGTCTACGTATATCAGCGTCTGAATAAATGTGCCAAATATTATAAACTAGCTACTTCCGCGCGGTTTCACACGCTCTGCTCATCTCCTCTTGGTCGTAGCGTGATGTTTTATAGCCTATAGCCATCCTCGATAAATACGCCATCCAACACAAAAAGAATTATTCAAATCAGACTTGTAGTTACGGAGATTAGCGCGTTCAAACAAACAAACAAAAAACCAAACTCTTCCGCTTTATATAATAATAATAGTATAAGAGTATAAGATATTGTTTCACTACGGTTTTCTGTGAGGCCGTGTATCAATGTTCATGTCCACCGAGTAATTTATTAACTATTTTCTAAAAACAGGTGTATTGTTAGCGCCTCAACACTTCGATGCGATCGCTGAATGCCACGCTACAGAGACTGAAGTATGGAGGCAGGAGTTAGAAGTCCCCGACAGTATGTTGAAGAGAGGAATGCTACCTAATGCTAAGAGGGACATGCTGTTCCCTGGGTTCCCTACTATGAGGCATCTTAAGTATGAGGTAAGTGATTTACAAGGAAAAATTGTTATAACCATCGTTGGAAATGTTAAAAAGATTTGTTTCCTTAATTGTAAAAAAAACAATTACCGTTATAATGAAATATACAACATTAAACTGTCAAATACCAAGCGGTCACCGGTGACCGCAACCTATTGTTCTATAATTGTGTTTGCAAAACCGGTACTCGACGAGTTAAATTAAACTTATGAGTTAACTCGGGTAGTTTGATGCGTAACGTTGCCTACCGCGCATACAGCATATAGTTACGAGCCCCTGTTTAACTTGAAACCAGTCGAGCTTACTCGAACAGTATTATTTCATTGATTTTTATAAATTTCTTAATTAATTCAAAAATATAATTCATAGTTCTGATTTCTCACTTTCGCTTCTGTTCTATTTTACAGACAAGTATCAAAAAGGGTAAAGTAAAAGTATTTGATCAGCCGTCTCGCAATGAGAACATGATAGTAGAGATAATAAGAGAATCGGAGACCGAAGACCCAATCACTGAAGTAGCTAAGAAAATGTTAGGAAAAGTCATATGGGCCGGCTGGCCACATCTCACTAGGGCTAAGTAAGTATGAACCATTTAAATGTATTTTGTGATTTTTTGTTTTGGGATTAGTTTTGCGTGATTGTGTTTATTGATCGTATAGGTTTTTTCACATTAATTTCTTTTAGTAAAAATGATGCAGATTCAAGAACAATATGTGTTCTCTCAAAATGGTTCTTATTGATATTATTACAATCATTTATTGATCGACACGCATATGCAAGCGCAATAAGTACAAAAGTAAATAAATAAATAGCACCAAAGTTTGCGCATGTATGCGCAATAAAATTACTAGCATGTACAATTTTTGGTAAATAAAATCAAGAAGAAAAGTTTTGAATTTCCCATTTGATATCCTGTTATCGTGATACAAGAAAAGTTCGTGATACAAGAGTAGATTTGGACACACGATAATGACTGTACAATGGCATGTACGTCAACCTACTTCAATTTGTCAATGTCTTTTTCCATTGGATTATCGACTTAATAACAAAGTAATAAAGTTGAAAATCTTATAAAACTCTCACATATATTACAATATCTTTGTACAGAGTAATATCAGTATCGAACGATAAGTTGAGACTCCACCACATAGACCAGCAGAACAACAACCCGGACGGCTCGCCCAACTACTCCACGGAGACCAACAGTGGGAACCTACATAAACAGTGGATCAGTGAACGATCCACTATTATTGAACAGTAAGTTTACTTGCAATCTCTTACGGCTGCCGGCTGACATTATTTGTATGGAGTTTTGTCAAAAATAAATCTTAATCCACTAATTTTGAACTGATCAACCGTTAATAAAATAAGTACTTTTTGTTACGCATGGTCGCGTAGTGTTTCAATTAAAAATAAAAGTTTTTCGACGTAAATTTATTACAGTATATATCTATAATAGTCAATCTATCGAATACCTAGCGATTTTTATCAAAAGTCTCGGAAACGGCTTCAACGATTTTCTTGGCATTATTCACTCACTTAGGGGGATTTCGATCGGCGATCCAGCTAAGTTTCATTGTCAGAAAATGTTTAAAAAAATACTAAGCAGAGCTCAGTCATCTAGCTACTAATTATTTATGTTAGTTACGTGACATTTACACCCGAAGACTAAAAAGCTATTCAAGTTTAATGTACTCAAATATCGCGCCATCTCTGTCATTTGACGAAGAATTTGTAGTGACAGAACTATACTTAAGCGCGACTTCAAATTGTGTTGTATTTAGACATCAGAATAATAAGATGTATAAACACCCCTTTTAAATTATGTACATTTTCTTTCAGCAATATGAATCGACTCGGCATTGAATTGGGTGAAGTGACTACAATAATTCATGCCGTCAATTTGAAAGGTGAGTTTTACATAATATACATAACCACCACATAATCTTGTATTTCAGGGTCTGACCGACACACATTAATTATATTTGAATTTGTCTTGCTCCAATGCCTACTTACAGAAATATGCACATTTCGTTTAAAGTTTACTATAACTTTATCTCTAATCCCCCTCGCTCCACATTGTCAACCTGAACTTGCTTGAATGCACTTGTAACTCGCGGACTAGACTGCACGGTTGGCGCGGTGGCTGGCCAACTGGCTGCCGCACAATATGTCGCGGGTTCGTGCCTCATAGAACAAATCTTTGTGTGATCCGCAGATTGTTGTTCTGGGTCTGGGTGTAATGTGTATGTGAAATTGTATGTTTTTAACGCACCCACAGGAGAAAATCCAAGTGTGGGACAACGTTTAAAAACAGATTTAACTGTAGGAGTTGGAGGTTACTGCTCTTTATAAAATCTAGTACAAGGTTTCAAATTCATAATATCGACACAAGAATTTAATTATGTAAGAAAAAAGTCGTGGCTAATGTTTTAAATTATTCTAGCAGAGAAATATTTAAACAAAATTTAGGAAAAGTTCCTATTATAATAGCGTTATTTCTGACTGACTAAAATCAAAATTATAAAAAAGGGTTTTAAATAAAATGTATTTCCAGGTTTCAAATACATGATCCAAGACAACGTGAAGATGGTAGAAGAACCGGAGTGGTGCACCATCCCTTGCGGGTACGCGTTGCAGGCTGTAGTGACGGACGTCACCGCGCATATATTGCAGGAGGGGGGACGCTTCAGTACGCTACAGGAGGCCTATCCTAACGGGGACTCCGTCTTCTTACTCACGCAAGGACAACATTATGGAGCTCATGCTACTGTGAGTATTATTGTGTTAGCAAAGTAAATTACCAGTTTGGGGGATTTAAAGTTACTTTTTTTACTAAGTTGCGCAAAATGTGTGGTTCTTCTTGCAAGTGTATTTGATATTAATTAGAATAGTCAAACTTTCGCAGTTGCCCTTTGATTTTGCTTATTAAACACTAAAAACTGAAGTTGCACGTTGATACGTAAATGTTTGCTTCAATTGCGCAAACTATTGAACTCATTGCGCTTGCACATATGTGACAAAAACTACTTTTATTTCCTTGATCTTTTCAAACTCAAAGGCACTATCACTACAATACTTCCGCAAAGTGCGCTTGTATTATAATGTATAATTAAAAGTATAATTACCAAATTATTCGGTGATAATTATCGACGTAAACCTGTTAATTAAGGTCGCATAATTCCTAACATGCAGTACCTGATAATTTACAAAACATTACAACATGATGGTAACCTGTACCTTCGTATCCCTTAGGTAGTGGAATCGGAATCGATCCGCAACGGTCGTATAAAGGTGTTAGTAGTGGAGCGCCCGGAGCCCGTCCCGCGCGGCCAGTCGTGCAGCCCGCCCTACCGCACCGCCAACCACGCCGCCGCCGCCTGTGGTAAATACCGCTGAATTACTAGCTTCTGCCAAACACTTCGCCCGCCCTTCCATAGTATCAAAAGTAGCCTGTTCCTTTTATTGTATTGTACCTGTTATTCCTGACCACAGCCCCTGTTCCCAATTTCATTCCGATCACTTTACTGCCAATTTCTATAACATTTCTCAATCCAAAATGTGTGGATTAAGATCGATTTTTGACAGAAACTCCATACAACTACTGCCAAAAATTTATATCGACAGATTTTGGATTAAGATAGTTTATTGAAATTGGCAGTTAGTTTTGACGTAGTTGTGTAACAAACATACATACACAAACTCATTCACAATTTTTTATTTAACTTTTCGAAAAGTAACTAGTAGAGCTTTACTCAGTATTATCACGTGAGTAACCCGCTATTTTTAGTTAAGAAACTATCCTACGAATACACTCTATGAAATCTTATTCCATGTTCGAAGGACTTTGAAATGTCTCACGATAGTCATAAAGGATAGTTTCTATTGGGATTATTATTGTGCAGGTGTATCAGCACAGACGTTATCCCGTATAACTGGCACAATACTGGTGGTGCCGGGGGAACGACACGACCGGCCTACTGAACAACTCAACAAACTCAACCTCGGACTCAATTTGAAGTTTAATAAAAAGGTAAACAACATTAACGAATATTACTTAACCTGTGAACTGTCGGAATGCAAATCTACGCGAGACACAATGAGTTTTCTATTGTCTCATATATCGACAGACAATAGGTTAATTCACAGTAGAATGTATTAATTTTGTCTGAACTTTTTACTTTGAAAATATATGTCAAACAATTTTTTTGTGGCATGTACTTGACTCGAGGATGCCTGATTAGTTTTGAGCGACATCGCGGCTCATAAACATGAGCTACGTGTGCCGCGAGCGATGTTGCATAATAATACTTATAGTATACCGACTCTCGGTTTAACTCGAAAACAGTCGAGTATCTATGAAATTTCATGCTATATATTACGTGACATCAGAAAAAAATTATCAGTTTTTTTGTCCTTATTCAATCATAATTAATACTTATTTTTTATTCGTTTAGAATCTCGAAGTAGCCGGCTATACACGTCGCTGTAAAGTGACCAATACGTGGCTATACTCAGAGCGTTGCATAGAACTAGTGCTAGCGTACGAGAAAAAGTATCCTGAGATCTTCGACGTTATCAGCTCGGGAAAACAGAGCAAGGATACATACTTCGAGAGTGATTTCTACCCACAAGATTTTAGGTGAGACATTTTATTTTTATAACTACCTACGTCCACGCGTTTTCACCCGATCTACTCGGCTGCTATAGATCGCAGCTTGATGTTTTATAGCCTTGCTCGATAAATATGGTACCCAACACAAAAGTAATTTTTCAAATTGGATTTATAGTTCCTGAGATTAGCGCTTTCAAAGAGACAAACGAATTCTTCCAGCTTTATTTAATAATACATACGATAAGATGTGATGTAACAGACACAGAAATTGAGTTAATTTTACGAAAATAGTTCAGTAAGACTTTTTTCTGTAATACTGTATGTTTTAGAATGGATGGTTTTTTACCGGCTTAAATATAGCCGGTACCCTGGACAGGTTTCTTTGAATAAAATTCTATTGACGATCCATGAAAAATACTCTTAAAGTTCTGCTTTAAAGTCGTCAGTTTTAAACAATTCTCGGTTAGCTATTCCACCGAGATTATATTTTGTATCCTGTAAGACAAAGATTTGTACTTTTTGTTTCTTACAGTACTATATAAGGGAATTCCAAACATTAAATCAAAATAATGACATATAAAAACATGATTTCCTTTAACAGTAGTAACAAAGCTCAAGACATAGCGCAGTGGATAAAGGCGCAGGCCCACACCCGCGCCGCGCGGCGCGCGTGCGGGTCGGAGGCGCTGGAGCCCGACGACATGCGGGCGCTCGCCGCCGACCTGCGCGCGCAGGCCGCCGCGCTCTGCGGGGCTGACAAGACGCACTCCATCCAGGTCAAGTGGAACTTGCTGTATAAGGTGACAATTATGAGTGAATAGTAATGATGACGGGGTATGAAAATTAAAAATCTAATTAGTCCGTCAGTTAGGTAATGAAAAACTATTAGACACGTGTTTTTTCACGAATCAAAGTTCAGAAGTGGGAGCTAACACGTCATTTCTACGCATAAAACCTACCACCTATACTCCGTCTGTTTAGGTAGTTAACTATTTGTAAACAAACCATAAAAAGAGTTCTTTATAGTTGACATTTCCATGACTCAAAATACTTTATAAGAAAATAAAATTGTTTCCATTTTTACGACAGTTTTCTCTATTAAATGTTATGTTTCTGTTCCTTTTCACTTATTTCTTAGTAAATATTATATATATCTGCTTGAGCATAATAATTTAATAACATTTATTAAATGATATAATATTTCTTTTATATTATTTTTATATTTCTTTTATATTATTTTTTTTATATTATTTTTTTTTTATATTATTTTTTCACCCTAAAGAGCCTAAAATCCCAGGTATCCAAAACCTTTCTTTATGAACGAAGCATTAGATAATGTTGTCAAATTAAAGAGTACAACTAAGATGTAGCGCGACAATGAAAGTAGCATGTATTACGTTTAGTCGGTTAATCAGGCGCCATTGACAGCTCTCTCGTCGTTTGCGCTCGCGTTCCTATTTTGTTGAATTTATCTTGTTTCTTTGTTTTGTTTTTGTTATTAAGTTATTTAAGTTTAGGTTATTCATCGTTTGTAATTAATGTGTTCAAATATACTGAAGAAACTTGGCCCAAAGACACATATCCGTACAAGAAAGAAATCCGTACATCAGATTCAGAATAGTTTCTATTTAAACATGATAATGAAATAGACCCATAGGCTAGGCTCTTGTACGATTTAGACATTTGTGCTTGTATGTGTATGTGTGACAAATGAACAATTTTAAAGGGAATTTAGTTTAAATTAAAACACGAGAAATATTTGACGTAATAGAAGGTTAAGTATCTCTGTGTCACGTGGTTTTGTTTGTTTACCTTTAGTTAATTGGGCAGATGGACTATAGAAGCGACGGCACGCAATTTTTTAAATCAATATTATCTTCGAAAGTATTTGTTTCTGTAAGAAATTAAAAAATACGTGTCTAATGTTTTAAAATAATCTACCGAACGGACATTAAAATAAAAATTAGGTTATCTACATATTTTTTAAGGGAGAAAAATCATCGAATGACTTCTCCCACCTGGGTGAGGCGGAAGGGACTGTCAGACTTTTACTGACTAAAAACCACCCCGTTCCTACTCCTGCACTTCGATCCGGAACCCCGGCAACCCGTTAGGTTCTCCGCGACTCCGAAGCTTATCTACCCTATTGTCTAGTTATTTAGTAGAAAGAAAGTTGTGGTAAAGTTTTTAGTGGCTTTATTTTAGACTAGCTGTTGCCTGCGACTTCGTCAGCGTAGAATATGATTCCTGTTTTACTTTATGGGGGCATTTATTCGGGATAAAAAGTATTCTATCACCTAACTCAGCCCATACCCGCCTGTATACCAAATTGTATCAAAAACCTTTCTGTAGTTTCAGTGTGACTGATGGCCAAACGTCCAAACAAAGAAACTTTTTCATTTATTATAGAGGTACATATAATGTTATTTGATGCTTAACTGTTTCGTTAATGCTCCTGTGACCTTAACTCCTTTATAGTCTTTTACTTTTATTTCCATTTTCGTATAACATAATCCGTCTAATGATGCATCTATAATAAATGTGCTAGTCATATCTACTACTAAGATACCTAATACTGACTCGAAGTAGGAGTAGGAATAGTCAAGAGTGATTTTTAGTCAAGAGTGTGATACTCGCCTTACTCAGGGCGGGAGTCATTGGAGGATTGTCCTCCTGAAAGTGTAAAATACTAGCATGTACCCCCCCCCCCAGCCGGAGCTCCACAGCGGCAACCTGTGTCCGGACCCGAAGGCAGACTTCCGTCTGTACGACCGCGTCGTCTGCGTGGCGCGGTACATCACGGTGCCGCTGGCCGCCACCGGCACCGTCGTCGCCGTCTGCAGCCCCGGGCCCAGTAATACGGTCCGACTGTCCGACAAACTTAATGCAGACCCCTCATACCTCGTCATGTTCGACCAACCCTTCCCCGGAGCCATGACTGAGGATCTCTTCGAAGAGGCACGGTTTTACAGGTACCTAAGTATGTTCTATCCTATGTCACACTAGCTACTTTCGCGCGGTTTCACACACTCTGCTCAGCTGCTATTGGTCGTAGCGTGGTCGTTCCGCTTTATATAATAGTATAAGATTTATATGCGTCATTCGAAACTCAAACACCTGAAAAGAGCAAATATGTTACATATTTTTTTAAGAAGAGTTTAAGTGATGGTTCTGACACTTCCACCTACCTCATCTAATTATAATCTGTTGTCTGACCACAGATTACACAAGATACATTCATAGTCTCAACTACATCATAGAATATTTCATTTACAAATGATAAACTTAAATAACATATTATTATCAATAAATAGATACAACTTAAAATTGACTAACACAGTGAATAAAAAAAGAATAAAAATCCATCAGTTAGCCGTCAAAGAATTCGTCCGCATAACTGTCGCTGGGGAACGTTCCCAGAAGACTTGTGGCATTGACACCTTAAATGGCAATACTTATTTTCTGTCCGAAGATATGGCCAACCCTCTGGTCACGGTTGGGGTCGATTAGCCAATGAGCAATTTCCTTATAAACCGAATAGAATTTTATTTTCACTATATACTATTAATGTTATTCAGTAAAAGTTCGTTGAAATACTAAAAAAACTGTATTTTGAATGTTTTCCTTAATTCAGCTTCTACATATTTGTGTATAAATATTAATTACAAGCCAATGTTAAAAATAATTGATCCCTTTAATTTTGTAATAAAATATTGTAATTTCCGTTGTTGTGTGCGCAGGATGACTGCAAACAACATGTTGAACTTGTCGTACGGCCGCAAGCTCCGTGCCGCGGCGCCGCCCGTGCTTCCCGCGGACAGTTTCATTCCACAGCGGCCACAGAAACAACCCACACACAACATACTGCGCAGGGAGGACGGACATAATTCTGCTTTTGCTAACTATAGGTGTGTATCTTCACATTGATAGATTTACCCGCGTAAGGTAACAAACAAACTTCGCATTTATATTGGGATTTGTTGTAGATGCGACTTAGACATAACCTAGATCACTGATGGCTGTTTTCACCCACCAGCCATCTAAATCATCTCTTCTCTTAACTAGAGTTACTTAGCATGAAGAAGCGTCTTAACTAACCTGTACCTTTAAAACAAGAATACATAAACATAACATCACGCCTTTTATCCCCGAAGGGGTAGGCAGAGGTACAGTATACGGCACTTAATGCCACTCTACAATGTAACACCCACTTTTCACTATTTATGTTATGAGTCCTATGTAGTAGGGGGTGAGCCTATTGCCATATACCGGGCACAATTCCAGACCCCGTGCGAGAATTTTAATTTAAAAAAATCCAGTATTTTCGGACTTTGCCCAGCCCGAGAATTGAACCCGACAACTCGGCCAACCAGGCAGTTACTAGGTCACAGTTACACTAGGGGACAAATTCCCACGACATGTATCGGCGACATGTCGAGCAAAGCCGGCCGACTTCGCCTGACATTTGAATAAGGTGACAACGCGCGCCTTATGTCCACAGCGACGTTGATGTTGCCACACATGTCGACCAAAGTCCGGCAACGTCGCGCTACTCCACTCAACGTCGCTGGCGACACGTGTCGCAGGACATTTGTCCCCTAGTGTATGTGTGAAAACCAAGATATAGGTAGTTTATTTGTAAACCAAAATGGCGTTAAATGTGACTTAGCTTAGGAGTTTCTTAAAATTTAATAAAGGAGAATGCCCACGGCACTATGGACAAATGTACTGAATTCAACATTGTTGTGTCTTCATCAAATCATCTTTAAAATACTCGATGGCATGTCCAAATACTACCTTAAAAGATTTAATACAAAACATATTGGCAATTTCGAGATATTCACAAAATGAAATTACTATTTTGAGGTTATGTCCGACCAAAAATTAACTGAAAAAAGCTATTTAAAAGGTTCTGAATGAGTTTACGGATGTGCTTGGTATCTTTGAAGCATATTTGTGTAAAATCTGTAACGTTTTAGCTATGTCAAGTGGCCACCCGTGTCTACTTCACCAAGTCTTACTGATTGAGATTTTGCGCATTTTTAAATCAAATGCCCGCGTTTCCATGATATTGCAAAGCATGGAAGGAACCGTTACTAAAATAATTAATTGCTCAGTGTTATCATCATCATTACTGTCTAGGTCCTACTCAAATCATTGATGTGGAAGGTATCATGAAATGGTCTTTATAAATACAGAGGGAAAGGAAAAACACACAAAAACAAATAAAATAAATAAAAGAAGGATTATTTCTTACATTTGTATTTATTCGTCTAAAAATATGTTATCCAAAAATGGTGCTGGAACATTAACATTGTTATAACGAGCCCAGCTCAAATACCACACTATGCACATTACATGCACACAGCAGCCAACAGTTCTTTTTCCTACAAGGCAAGAACAATAGTAACCTACTATAGCGCCTAGAGTATCTCTTACATTTTCGTCTTTATTTATTAAAATATAACTGTAATATATTCTACTAGACACATGCCTCGATTTTATTCTACCTCTCACTAAATAATTGTTAATTCCCAATACTAAAGGTAATTCCTCTTCAAACGCTTCCGATACTTCAATATGGTATATACCATTTTGTCTTATATGTTCGCCATAATAGGATCTGGCTTGTTTAATTTGATATGAGCCTAAAGCAAATCTTTTAAGCTCCACTTGTCCAAGTTTTGGGAAGTGTCTTAATTGTGGTATATTGCCATCTATAGCTGTAAATACAGCGCGTCTTCTATTAATGTTTTCATTAATAATGAAATCTCCTAGGAGATTTGGCAGATGCATCCTGGTTTTAGCAACTTCAAGATATTCTGTGTGTTCGGGCTTATTTTCAATCAATGGATGGAACTTGTTAGTCAATGCACATGTAATCCTAAAATCATCCATCATGTGTGATAGCGCACGATTAAAATAATCTTGTCGTAGAAGTTTAAAATCTCTTTTTATTCGTCCATTAACAACTTCCACCACCCATCGACACATAGTGATACATCTAGATTTATTACTTTTTAAAGTTGTCAGTTGATGCTCACCCTCTGCCAGTGATTCTGGCATATAAGCCTTAAATCCTACAGCTTCCAGATTTGGCAAAGCATCCCTAAAACCTCTGTCTAAAATAAAAACATCATTATTTCTAAAAAATCTTCTCAGTGCACTTTGATCACATTCTAATTCCTGATTGATAATAGTGGAGTCATTCGTTGTGGCTTTATATGGTCCTAAGCATTCTAATATAGTACCATCGCAACAAACAATCATAAAAGGTTTTATGAGATTAGCAAACTTGTGCAAGCTGTATGTATCTTTTTGGAATTTATAATTACTGCTGCTCTGAATATATACATATGTGCCATCACAAATTACTATGGCTGGTTTAACATCTCTCGGTAAATCTGGGTTCCCAAAAAGCCCTTCGGGTATTATTCTATTTCGAGCCGCCACATCTACAACCGTTGTGCTACCAAAACCTAAACATAAAGGCACAAAGTCTTGTAATATGCAGCTTCGCGCTTTGTTTATGTACCGTTCTAATGTGCTGCGAGGCAAATTAAAAAACTGTGACAGTCGTTCATTGCTGTCTCCAGTTCTGATTTTAGCTAAATAAATGCTTAGTGCTAGACTTGCGGACGGTACTTGATCAAAGAGGGATGGTAACATTGATAGTAGTGTCTGTAACTGTTCTACTGTAAATCCCAACCAAAAATGACACATTTTACTATCCAAATTATTGAAATCTGTAAAGTCTACTTTTCTTTCTACAGCTCTCTGCATTAGCGCCATCATATCATCCATCTGATGACCAGTAAAATCACTATATGAAGCCAATAATTCATCCCACATGTTGGTATTCAAATGAAAATTGCAGATCCGGGCACTCAAAGGAACATATATTTTGTAGCGCTGTATCAGTAATTCTTTCAGTATTGATGGTACCAACAGACGCTCATTGTTGTTGCAGTTACTGAATAAACAATGGTTTGGTGTGGCAGCAACACGTTTATAATTTCTTGAATTTACTTTATTAACACTTCGTAATATTGGTTGACCACGGTTAACATTCTGTTCTGGCAGAGGGGGTGGCTCTGGAATGTATAAAACTGGTCCAATATATTCCTGAGATGGGTTCTGGTTAGTAGAACCTTCCAATCGATCAGCATCGTGAGTTTCTTGCCTTTGCATTGTTCTGGTTGCAGTCATCCAGCATGCTCGGCAAACTCTTTCTAGACGTGACACCTGTAGATCAATACAATGACTTGTTTATAATTTAACCAGCCTAAATATGTATCACTAGTAAGATAACAGTAAACGGTGTGGACTATATATTTTAAAAGCCTCTCAGATACGTGTGGACTATATATTTTAAAAGCCTCTCAGATACGCCTAAGAGTGTATAAAGAGCAGCCAATATCCTCGCTTGTTGTATAAAAAGTATATATTACCTGATGAGATGGTATCCTTTGCAGTAATATGATTCTTTGTGGACAGCCTAATGGCACTCTATGAGTTCTTGATCTTAGTATAGAAATCCCACAGCCGTAGCAGACGGCCTGGTGTCCTACTGCAGGTGTCAAATGTCCTTGGCATGTGAGTGCATTTTGCAACAGTGTAAAACACTCATGACACACAGCGTCTTCGGTTGACAGCTGAAAAAAAAACATATTTAATTAAATGATTATAATTATGTGCAACTGCAATCTTAAATGACATAACAAAACATAACATCGCGCCTTTTATCCCCGAACGGGTAGGTAGAAATGCACATTACGGCACTTAATGCCACTGTACAATCTTAAATCTTAAGTTATACTTCACATTATTCATATCCTCGATTGCACAATCCTAGTAAATAAGTTAGTTATTACCAACACATCAGTAGAAGGTACCTAAGTAGGTTATGCTACAATCCGGTAACACAACGGTGAGGTGAGGAACTAATATACACACATAGATTGTACTTGTGTCCTCTAAGATTTGTTATAGAGCACGTAAAATAAAAGCGCCTTGCTAAAAAAAAATCATACTAGGTACTTTTACGTTAAAAATACAATGTTCATTCTTACCGGTGTTGGTGAGATCCAGACTCGTAAAATGTCCATGATGTTATTCGGAATCTCCGACAGCATATGTCTGCGCCTAAGTGGCGTTAATCTCAAAGAGCAGTTGAGACATTGCATCACAGTTGCACTCGCCATGATCACAACTCAAAAAGTTCAGCTTTTATTAATAAACAACACACACGGTGTAAAGGCTTTAAAAGTATGTTTATTTTTAATGGATTGGCAGCAGTTACGGAGGAACTAAAAGGCTCGACTCGACGCACAACATACCAAAACCAGCAGAAATAATATTATTGTATTGCAAAAATATGACAAACGTCAACAATAAACGTCAAATAAGGTTGTACCCATATTGATGAAATATCGATTTTTTTTCTACTTCCGTAAACCAGCCAGTGGTATTTTACTAATACAACTTGGTGCTGATGCCGCCGATTACAGTCACTGATATTGATAATGCCAGCAACAACATGTGCTTCAGAACTTGAGTGTTGTTAATAAATTAAACAATCAATACAAAATCGACATCATTTTATTTTATGTAAGTTCCCTAAGATCGATATAGGAGGATCGTTCATCGATATATGTCACCGTGTCACTACAGACATACTTAGTATTGACAGCCGGTGTTAAAAATGGCGTACTATAATGTCGGAAACATAAAATTACTAATTATTTTTCAAAAAACTATCCCAATATAAATATCATTCAAAGTCTTTTTAAAAATATATTTTTATTTTAGGTATTTAATGTCGTTAGAGATTTTAAGACACAAGTAATTAATCAAGAGTACTGTCCATGGGCATTCTCCTTTGGTGAAATCCGGCATAAGATCCTCATAAATAGGAAATGTGTGAGACATGTTGAATTCTTCGTTCTTGAAAATTAGTCTTATCTTATTGGAAAAACACTTAACATAGGACTAAAATCGTATAAAACAAGCGTAATAAAGTTTTTGAGTTTTCATTTATACTTATATCAAATCTCATCCATTTCTGATCAGTAGTTTAGGTTTTAAATCACATTGTAAAGAATCAATTTCACATTATTCTTAACACAACAGAGAATGTGTACCGTTCGGGGACAAAAGACGTGGTGTTATCTTACAATATATGACACAATAGAAAATACATAATGTTTCGCTTAAATCTTCCAGCAAACAACTGGTTAATAATCAAAGTTAGGATTACAGTATCAATACTTATATTACGATTGTATTCCAGTCCGCCTGGAGACAAGGCAGTGTCGCCGGACGGCCGCAACCACAGCGCTCCTGTTGCGAGCAACGGATCACCCGGGCGGGTACGTTACTCAATTACTAATTGAACCTTCATTTCATTTATTATATCATGTATTTATTGTGTTTCATTCACAAAAAAAAGAACTATAGTCTGTCTAGTATTAGATAAATCATACTTAACCCTTTTTAATGGCATAAGCCATTAAACGAGTAGACGGATCACCCGATGGTAAGCAATCGGCGTCGCCCATGGACACTTGAACACCAGAGGCGTTACAAGTGCGTTACCGGCCTTTTGGGGATTAGGAGTTTGAGGATCGTTGGGGATTCAGGGATTGGGGAGATTGGAGAAGGGAACGGTAATTGGGCCTCCGGTAACCTCACTCACACGACGAAATACAAAGCAAGCGTTGCTTCACGTCGGTTTTCTGTGAGGCCGTGGTATCCGGTCCGGTCGAGCCGGCCCATTCGTGCCGAAGCATGTTTAAGTCTAGTTAAGTCATACAAAATTAGTCTTTGAACATTGGAAATAAGGTCAATAATAAATATGGAGGACACTGATGTCCTCTCGGCTTCAATTTGTACATAGATACCATCTCTTTGATAATATAAGTACTATTTTATATTGCTATTATTCTAAAAATGATGTAATATCCCCAACAGAATAGCGCGACAGATTTACTGAAAAGTCTTCTGAAAATCAGCGAGGATCCTGAAGTTAAGAAGAGCAAGGTACAGTTCCCTTCTAATTAAATTTTTTTACACGTTATAAAATATATTTTCTCGCCGATATTTCCTCAGTTCAGGAACTACTGAACCGATTTTTATATTGTTTTCGCCAGTTAATAGGGTAATTCTTGATGAAGGTTTAACTGTATATTACTTATCAAGATTTCTGTATTTACCTACGCAGAAAACTGTTATCTAAACTTCAAGAAATGTAAATAATATGTATATAATCATTTCCAATTGTTTGTTGAATTAGCCATATAAAAGCTAAACTTTAATCTTCCGTGTAGGAAACTCCATCTTCTGAAAATTCTCGCAACTGGCGAGCGAAGAACGATAATACACAGTCGACTGCTGTCTATCCTCAACAGAGGTAAGGTTTTTAAACTGACAATACTGGCATGCTCATGAATCACCAATACCAATCCAAATTCTCTGAATAAATTTAAAATTTTGAGAAAAATTCAATAGAAAAATCTGTCGAAATTCAATCACAATCCTAAGGTAACTAAAAACGCGGGTTACTGACGTGAAATACTGAGAGAAGTTCTACCATTTTTATTAATTTAGTATATCTCACGATAGTTATTATGAAAATACAATCTAAAGATTTCGCGGACGCTTTAACGAGTTACCGGAGCTCCGTCTCGAAGCAGGTATAGGATCGAGATGTTTTTGATGGGTAAGAGTCGGACACTCCCACAGCCAAGTCGGGAGAAGTCATTAGATGATGATCTCCCCCTCAAACTTCTCTCGTCCAAACATTTTGGATTGCGATTATGATATAAATGAATGTTAATCTATTATTTTTTTATGTTTGATATGTTGTTTATTTTTACGCAAGCACTCCTCCTGTGTTTTGGAGTTTATTTTCTGGGTAAGAAACAGAGTCCTTTATGTCGTTCATAAATAATGTCTATAAGAACTTACTGTAAAACAAATTCAGCTTTAGTATGTAATAAGCTAAAGTTTGAATACACTTTAAACATAATATTATAATCAGGGGTCCGCCGCCACCTCAGAACTGGCGCAAAGAGAACGCATCGCTCGGCAACAACAACCGACAGCCACCTGTCTTCTCTAACTACAAGGTTAGTATACTACCTGACATAACGTAACTACATTAATGTTCATATTGCAATTTACATCTATATCAATAATTTCGTCAAGGGGTACGGTAGACTCGATCGAAACGTTACCTGAATAACAAAATATAAAAAAAAAAACGATTTCGAGTCTACAACTTACGGATACACCGAATTGGGATTACGGGAATTATTTCGTTTTATTTATTTACTAGCTTTTACCCCCGGCTTCGCTCGCGTCACAAAAGGATAAAAGTAGCCTATGTGACATATACCCATACACACAGCGCCATCTATACCAATTCTTTTGATTTCCCTCGGGAATATCAAAATTTTCCGGAAAAAAAGTACCCTATTATTTATTCCGGACTTCTAACTTTAAGCCTGCAAAAAATCAAAGCAATCGGTTCTAAGTTACGGCGTGAAAGTGGAATAAACAAACAAACTCACTTTCCCATTTATAATATTAAGGATTTTAATGACACTGCCAGACAAACCGCAGTCGCCATCTTGAATAGACAATAAACGTTCCGTTTCATACTATCTCTCAAATACGCCTCACCAATCAACACGTTGTCGCGTCAAAAAAAGTATTAATTAACAAGAAATATTAATAATTTCACGCGAACGAAGTTGCGGGTCAAAATGAGATTGAACAGTGTGTCACATACTTATTCCCCAATTTGGAGACCCGTGGTCGGGGCGAGGTTATTGCTAACCGTCAGTCGCCATTATAGACTCGAATAGTACCTATTTTAAAACTTCACATAATTATGTTCATATTGGTCAACTTTCTCTTTTATTCTATATTTGAACAGCAACAACACATATTTCATCATGTATTATGTGAACTTGTATGTTTATAAACGGACACGTGAGGGGCATGTTTTTTTTAATCCAATATAATATATCTAATCCAAATTTTAATTTCTACAGAACCAGGCCGTTCCCTCCTTCCCGCCGTTTCCAACCTTCGGCCAACCCTACCCAGTTCCGAACCAGATCCCGTTCCCCCAGTTCCAGAACCCCCACTTCCAACGCAACCAACAATACAACATGCCACGGAACCAAGGATCCCACAATAGGAGCTTCGAACCCACACAGAACAGGGGCTTCGAACAATCACAGAACAGGAGTTTGGAACCAACTAACATCAGGAATTTGGAACTAACCCATAACAGAAATTTCGATCAACAACCACAGAACCGGAATTTGGATCCACCACAGAACTTCCCCAAACATTTGCCCAGCATTAGCGCTGTTGGACCCAACATTACGTTGGGACCAAGTTGGCACCAACCTACTAATCCACCTAATACACAGGTAATTATTGTAATTTGTATTTATTGATTTTGTAGTGAATTTATCTTTAATTCCCTTTGTATCAAGTATTACCCAATGATAGGTGATTTCCCTGGCTCTTGAACTATGTAGTCATGCATACAAATTGTACAAAAACTATATAAAATACTGTATAATATTGTCAATTACCATATTAGTCAATTTGTGACCTACCTACTGACAACTGAGAATTTCCAAGTCGCCAAGAATCAATAAACAGTATTTTGATTTACAAACATAGACATAAAAGAAATAAGTATTCAGACGCATTCCAATTTTAATTAAGATGAAAGTCCTCTATTTGATTTCAATACATTGAACGTCTATTTCTACGAAAACTTGACTTCTATCATGGAGTTAGTTACTTATCTATGTTGAGTACAAGTAATCAAGTACATATAGTTTATACAATAACATATCGTGCAACGATATACAATTGGAACAGGGGATGTTTCCAACTGAAGTGTACGTGACGCATACTTACGTGTGTGTGTAACAATCGCTCTGCTAATGAGGAAAATCAATACTTTTGTAATTGAGACGTGAACTCGTTGATATAATGGATTATCTACTGGACGGAATGATGACTGCGGTATAAAAAATATTAGCTACTCTCGCTCGATTTCACCCGCTCTGCTCTGCGCCTCTAACGTGACGTTTAGCCTATATATATATAGCCTTCAATACAAATTTTTTTTTTAAACGTTGCCCCACACGCACTCCACACATATTTATTCAAATCGAACCAGTACTTTCTGAGATTATCGCGTTCAAACAAACAAACTCTTCAGCTTTATATTATAATTATACTCATCATCATATCAGCCACAGGACGTTCACTGCTGAACATAGGGATCCCCCATAGTAATTATAATAATTAGAAGATAGGATTTGTTATCACCTCTACCCTTCCCCTGGGTTTCTTAAGAGCCGATTAACAATGTATTTAACAATCCCACCCATGTAGAGTAAGCTCATTTCAACTGTAGTTAATCAAAAGGTATTGTCTCGTTGGACGAGTCAAGAAAAGCTTGTCGGGTGACTTATTTAACGAACGAAACACGTAGTTGAGGTTTTATTCAAGTACAATATCATACTAAAGACTGCTCGGTCGGTGCGGTGACCAGGCACCCGGCTGCTAAGCCACGCGACGCTTCGCGAGTTCGATTCTCACACGGAACAACTCTTTGATCCACAGATTATTCCGGGTCTGGGTGTTATGCGTTCAGACATTGACACAGACACAGGAGAAAATGATTGTGCAATGTTTTTTTTTAAAAAAAACTTAATTCTTTTTGATACATTTAGATTCCGTCCAAAAAGGTTTACTTACTAGTATGCTAATATACATATATCTTCATATTTCCCCTCTAAATAGATGTTCGTTAACAATACAGTGTTGATATCGCAAGTGGTATTATCTTATGAATTCCATTGTTGTACTTAACGTGATAAAGATTCACGCACCGTAATATGATTATGCTAATTAATAAAAGGTAGACAGGTGTAACTTCAACTTTGGATGCTCTTTACTTTTCAAGGGCAATGCGCAAATTTGGTGCCTTTGGTACTGGGGGCTACTGTACCTATTTGTACTTACCTGGGGGCTTACTCTTTGATCCAATTCCGATCGATCGACATTGGTATTGTAAAATTTTGTATTCTTTAGTTGTAGTTTAAACAAAACGGTCTAAATTAGCTGTGCGTAATCAAGTCACCTAACTAGGTGAAAAATTTAAGAAATCCTTTATATTTTCACGTAGTAAAAAGCCAGTGTCTATATTTTAATCTAACTTCATTTGTTTGTTACAGAATCCGAGATCGCCTAACGCTAACAGACCTCCCCCACAAACCAGCAACGATAAAGTCAACAATCCATTCGTACCATTACAAGTACAAACCAGGTAAGTTAAAAACTTTCGGAAACGAAAATATAAATATTTACACCACAGTAAGTTATTACGTAAACTTACATAACATCACGCCTTTTATCCCCGAAGATGTAGGCAGAGGTACACATTAAAACAGTTAATGCCACTATACAATGTAACACACACTATTACACTATTTATGATGTGAGTCCCATGTAATAGGGGATGTGCTTATTGCCATATACCGGGCACAATTTCAGGCTCCGTGCTACTACTGACAAATAAAAAAAACAGTAATACCATGATAGTTGCCGGCAGTCGCACTTGCGTCAACTCGGTCAACGAGACAGTTTTTATATACTTTTACTTATAGGATTTATTTTGACAATGACGGTCTGTGTCCACAATCTGTGGATATTCTTTCCTCCATTGATACCTTCTGATTAATATCAAAATGTGTTAAAAATCCCACTTCAAATAGCCAAATCTACCAACAAATTTATTATTGACACTTTTAGTTAGTAAAAGATAGAAGTCACTTATGAAACTGGCTGTTCATCGTCAACATTAGCTAGTTTCTGTCCACTTCTGGACATATAGCCTATAAGCCAGCGACAGATTTTTAAGACCAATTTCCTCCCAGTTGATAATTTATAGAATATTTCATAGCGTTGTATTATGAAGCCTTATGAATGTCAGCTGCGGGACATACGGCGGGTTGGTCAATTATCGACGGAGAAGAAATAACACACAAAAATTAGTGCATGTCTTACGGACTAATAGGCCTCTCCAACAATCATTAATGAGTATGACTACATGACAATTGTCACCATCATACTAAAAAAACACTTGAAACTCATTAAAATAATTTAAACACTGAATCATTCACTGTCACGTAAACGTGATTGTCTCTGTATTGTTGTAAAATACCTGTATTGTTACACTCACTATGAGTGCTTACTCACAAACACTTCCGTAGAGTAATCCTCTAATAATATATGTAGATGTATGTATGTCCAGTGTGTATTGACTAGATATGCTATCTAAAGTAATATGAAAATCAATAATGCTATTGTTTTTATATGCGTTACATAGGTATTGAAGGTCGATGCAGCGAGGGTAATTTTGCTTTAGTTTTTGCTTACTCTTATTCTTACAAAATAAAGCAACATATAGTACACAGAAATATGTATATAATAGTATACAGTTTATAGGTCGCTGACATACTCGTTTTCCGATTTATTTAACCTTCCAACACCAATGCAAGCTAACATTAAACTATACTTATCATGGCGATAGAACTTATAAATCAAATAATTAAGACTTTGACTGCCAGTAAAAAACTGTTGAAGTTAAATCCTCCGCTAACGTCGGTCACCAGTGACCACCATGGCGTTTAACGTGTTAAATACATTTTTGTATGCTCAAACTTAATAGTTAGTTGGAGTAATTCACTACCAGAAGTCCCTTTTAGTGGCAGTATCATATATATAATAGCCCATAGAAACAAATAGAATAAGAAGGCCACGATATATTCATGGTAGCGCCACTCCAATCAAGTAGCCAGTATCTCTAGAAGGCCACTACGTCTTCTACGAACAAATCCCAACAAGGTTCTGTTAATTTCCATATCTTTCAACAATTTCATTGTTATGCAAGTTACTGAAAGTCACAGAGTAGTTATTGATCAGGTGATTTATTGGAAACTTTTTATTGTATAAAAACGTTACCTCACACTAAGAGTTTCTCCTGTGTCGTGGGTTCGTTTACAGACTCGAAACAACAATTTGTGAATCACACACAGATTTGCTACGTCAAGCGGCAAAGTCAACTTGTACCTTACTTGCACCTTTGAAGTAGCTAATAATGATGTAGCCTTTCTCTCTTTTGGTAGCGACTAACTCGTAAGGTCGTGATGGGCAATCAGCAGGTCTTTCAGCATCAGGCGAGATAGACGCCAAACGCCTTCCCGTTACCTATAAAAAAAGTTACCAGTAGTAAGAAGTTACAGTATTCTGTACACGCATAGCCACATTCAGTCTTCGAGTCTTGGAAGGAAACCGGGTACAGCAATCCTTGCCTACTTCTTTAGCTTCCAATACGTTCATACGTCAAGTCTTACGAGTCCATATTGGCTAACCACACCTTGATGTTTTCCAGAATCTATCTTTTGATTTCAGCTTATATTCTCCTAGTGCGACCGCTGTGTGTGAAATAGTATTTAAAGTTATTTATCCAACAGGCGTGTCTCCCACCCCGGTGGCTCGTCAAGTAAGCAGGATTTGGGTCAGTCGTCGTCACAGAAGTCGACATTACCCAAGCCACAGCCCACGACTGCACCGGTAAGTTTTATACCACCTTCCTTCTCTTATTTATTTATTCTTTTATATACGTTCTAAATAAGTAGTATGAAGTGGTTTTGTTATGCAAAATGATTATGAAATCTTCACTACAGATTATATAATAAAATATTAAGAAATTGGTGCTAAATAAAGAGATCAACTAAACTCGGTACCTTGACACTGGTAACCACCACCAAGTATTTAAATAAAGAACATGACAAAATAAAAAAGGGTGAAAAAGTTGTTAAAATTCTTTTTAAACATTATAAACAGATAAATCAACAGAACCAGGGCCAAACTGCGAAACCAACAAAGAAGAAGAAAAAGTCAAGAATAGCAGCCAACCTGCCTTTCCAAATAGATTAAATTTATTTTAGTTATAATACAGATTATATAGGGTGTTGACTTACCACCATTCTAGACGTTTCAACTGCATTTGTTGAAACTTCAAAAGTAGAAACAGTATTTTTGCTGTTCCTACTACCAAATCCATTGTAGACCTAATTTCCGATGTTTAGAGACTATTTTTGTATAAACGAGTTAAACGCAATCGACCTTTAATTTGTTAGGGCGTGTGTTTGCCGAAGGGTATCTGTTTTAACCTGGGAATCTTCAAGGCCCGAGTGAATAGGTTGATTAGTCGTGCTCCATCGTATACCGTATCTTCGTTTACCACTAGTCGAAAGAGTGGTCAAACGCCCATGACATAAAAATGGCAGCAATTATGTGTTTAAATGTCATTTGTCTATGGGAATATATAGTTTTCGATGTATAGATTATTATTGTTGTAGTGACATAGATTTATATTCATTAGGTATAAGTAAATAAAATCTTTGAAGTATACAAGTGGGTAAGTCACCACCCTATCTCCGATTGTGACCTCTGCTCATAGTGTAGGCAGTGTTCCTAAATATTAATTCTTATTATTTAAGTTTAGGTATCAAATTGTACCTATTGACATATCAAATGGGAACTTAAGACCTTCAAGAGTGATGTGACCTTGTCTATTTACTCCTAGTTTCTGAAAGGTTGATCAATGAGAATTTAATATTTATTAAAATATGTTTTAAGTCTTAGTAATAAAATTGATTTGAAATGAAATCTCATGAAGTTAAATCGATTTTAAGAAACTTATCGGTTCACATTTAATATTGCACTAGACTGGAATTCAGACGACCCAAACGTGCGTTGTATGCAGTTATTCCCACTTGGAACAAATATATAGGTACCTACTTGTGTTACGGTTTTTAGGGAATATATCGTGTACGAATACGTGAAATTCGTGTTCATTAATGCAAATAAGGTTCTAATACGGAAGCTTAAGCATAATTTTAGAGTGACATGGATCCCTTTCAGAAATCCGGAGTGACTTATTTGATAATAATTTAGTTTTCATATTATAAATTGTATTTTATTAATTGAACATTGAAGCCTGCACTAAGACTGGGCTCAATCTATTTATAAGTTTGACTTTGAACTGAGCTTACTATTGAAAAGGAAAGAAAAAAATAGGAAAAGCAAATTTCCGAGGTGAGAAATAAAAGTTTGGTACATGCCTGGATTATATAAAGAAATCTTGTAAATTTTGTAAATATTATGAAGTTTTAATAATCTGTAATGAATGAGTGTGATCAATTTGTTTAAATGTAATAAAATAAAGTTGGGAGTATACGTTCTGGTTGATACCGGACTAAAGTATTATCTTTTCGAGAGTTATCATTAAATGTGAGTGAGATTTGTGGCGCAAATTGGGATTCATATTGGAATGTTAAACAGACAGTCGGCCAACTTATTTAGTATACACCTAAGGAACTAAAGATTGATCCAGAACAGATACAGTAATGTTACACAAAATTGCATGCTTTAACAAAAGCCAGGTCTTTTGTACCCATTGCTTGGTTCAGTAGACAAGCAATGGTCTAAATCAATACTGTACTGAATCAATCATTGTTTTCTAAGCTACATACTAAATAACTTAGCTGGCTAACAGATCGGCAAGTTACATAGTTCCTCAAATCACCGTATTAAGTAAGGTTCTCCCGCGTCATAGACGTTAACAATTGAATTATTTTCTTTTCACTCAAGTACAGAGAGAATATTTTTCTACACCCACCTGTTTACTTCCTTTTATTTTTCATGAGGAAGGCAGATGTGTTAATTTAATTTGAATCTTAAAGCCTGTTTTGCTAGAGTCGATTCTTTACTGCTGCCTTAAGACAGAATAGAAAATGTATTCTATCTCACTTAGGTCTACGCTTCAGTAGGTAAACTGCGGTTAAGTTTCTTTCAGCTTGATTAACTAAAATTTATATGAGAGATACGTACGTTTAACTGGCAGTTGGACTAACTGAACAGAACTTAACGGATGGCAGTGAAAGAGCGCCTTAGTATGACTAATTTTGTGCAAATTACTTATCCAATTACTAATATTATTTGTTTACGCAAAAACATACATAACACGTATTAAAATACGTCATAATCTCTGTCGTTCTATACCGAAGTAACGTAGTGTGAAGATAAAGATACATTATTTAATGTATTCACAAATATATATATAATTAAATTTTAATATAATTTAAAGCCTTTGTTGATGAATGAAATGACTTGACGAGTTAACATTGTGTGTTATTATTGTAATCTCGAGGTGAAACAACTCTGTACTTAATTGCATGTTGAAAAAACAATGTTTTTTTATTACTATCTGTTTTTACGCATTTTGAGTCCTTACTGCCTTGTATTAGGTGGATTATAAAGTCGCGTGCCCATTGTCTATGCTAGGCAAATATTTTAATCTTGGTGGTTCGAAATTCAAAGATGTCGGTCGTGTGCGCGACCTCTCTCCAGTCATGTCATATGGCCATCAGATCTTGAATCAGGTATCAGTTGATGCCTTCACTATAGTAATAAATCCCCCTTAGTTCTCTCGTCTCTATTGAGATCAATTTCCATTGACCATATTTATTTATTTATTTATTTATTTATTTATATATGCTTAATTGTACACATTTATGTAGCTTAAAACAAACAATTCAAGTAAATATGCGTACAATGGGCGGTCTTATCACACAATGGTGATTTCTTCCAGACAACCTTTGGATGGAAATATTTGTAAGAAACCAGATAAGGGGTAGTTACGTGTACAATAAAATAAAAAAAGACAAAATAAAAATGCCTACAATACAACCTACAATAGATATAATATACTAGCAACATAAAAAAGAAATACATAAATAATATACAAAAATACAATAAGCTATGTGTGTTTGTGTGTGTGTGTGTGTGTATTTGTATGGGTATGTATGTACAATTAATGAAAGGAGAAACAGAAGCTTATAGTGTGAGAAAGTGCTCCTTCACAAGGTGTTTAAACTGACGCAAAGTCCGGGCACGACTCACCTCGATAGGCAATTAATTCCACAATCTAGCCGCTTGAACCGTATAAGATTTATCGAAGAAGGAAGAGGAATGTATAGGTATACTTAATTTAAGATTCTCCGACGATCACAGAGACTTCGAATGTGTGTCACCGAGAAACTGAAAACGCTCTTTTAAGTAAAATGGGGTAGAAGGATTGAAAAGAATATTGTACAGTAAAGAAAGAATATGAGAGTTCCGGTGAAATCGAATAGGAAGCCATTTGAGCTTATTACGGAATTCAGTGACATGATCATATTTACGAAGACCAAATATGAATCTGATGGAAAGATTTTGAAGTCGCTCAAGCTTGTCCAATTGTTCCTGTGACAGATCAAGATAGCTGACATCAGCATAATCTAGAATAGGCAGAAGAAGGGATTGAGCAAGTGTAATTTTGGTAGCATAGGGCAAGAAATTACGAAACCGTCTGAGGGAACCCGCCGAAGCAAATAACTTGCGACTGACCATCTCCAACTGCTTTGTCCAAGAGAGAACTGTCCAAGAAGATCCCCAGGTTCTTAACTTCTCGGGAGAAAGGAATATTTGTATTTAAGAAAGAAACCTGAAGAAGATTTGTCCAATCAATTTTGGAAACAGTACGCGCACTACCGATGACAGTCGCTTGCGTTTTGGATGGATTAATTAGTAGTCAACAGTCATTTATTTCTTTTTTATGGAATAGGGTGACAAACGGTAATAGATCACCTGATGATGATAAGCGTAAGCAATCCCTAATACTGGCAACACTATTGTAATTATTAGTGTGTTGCGGACCATCGTCTAGGTGATGTTGCGAGTGTCCTATATTATGGACACCCGTAAAACCAATGCAATATTTTTTATTTTAATATCCGTCTGGTAGATTATTTTAAAACATTAGACCCGTTTTTTTTGTTTCTTTCCGAAACAAATACTTTCGACGATATTTTGATTTGAAATATCGCGTGACGTCACTTCTAGGTGCGTTTTGTACGTAGAAATGACGTTTTAGCTCCCACTTCCAAACTTGGATTCGTTTTATCTAAGTATTGCTTTGTTAATAAGACAAAATAAAAAATAAGTATCTAATATTTTTTCATTACCTGACTGACGGACTTAGATTTTTCATACCCTGTTATCCTGTTTACAATAGCGTTGCTCGCTATTGTGTTAATATACTTGTTTAAAGAAACGAATGGTGCTGGTACTAATTGGAACCCTGCCTTCCTCAATTAACCAAAATCTAAGTTCAACTTCCACGTGTAGACTTTAATAGTACAAAGTACTTAGACAATTATAAATAAATCTATTTTTCTCGTCTATAAAACATTTCCCTAAACCCGTACCTTTTAAATTGTAGTTGCGAAATAGCCTCGTAATAATTGTTATGCATAAATACTCCATAAATGTATAAAATAAAGAAATATAAACTATGTTTCCAGTCTATTCAAACAATTTTGAACTCTATTCCATGTTGTGTTGGTTTCATAATTGTTTATACTGGTTAGAGTTCATTTTTGTATGAATTGACTATGATAAAATTTATTGTTATAGTATCAAATGTTATTTTTTCATTTGTCTCTAAATAATAACTGATTTTGATTGATTTCAGATACATTTTGTATGATATTCTATATTTCTGTATTCTGTATAACTCTACGATTGTGTATATAAAGTTGAGTTTCAATAAATATTTCAAGTTTCAATAAAAGTTAAATTATAATCTTACCTACATCATTTTTCGGCGACTGCATTCGGTTGGACAAATAATTTGTTATCGTACAAAATGTATCACCAAAGATTCAAGTGTTCTAGTTTTAAATGAGCATAATACACGTTTAATTTAAAATATAACGTATATCTTACAACTTAAGGTCCATTTTTTAAAACACATGGCTAAAGGCCTTGTTTGAGTCGATGGGAGTCCTTTATTTTATTGTTAAAATCCATTACTGAATTTTGAATACGAAATATGATATATAGTATAGCTAAAATGCATTTAGTATAATTGCAATAACTACTCTAATGGAAAAATAATAAGATTGAAAATCTTTCAGCAATGGGCAAAGACGGATGATATTATTTTGTTGTTATGTGCAATGTACTCATATATATTTGTTGTATTTTATTCAGTAATGGATTACTTGAAATGACATTCTTACTAGTTACTTATTCAATACTTCTGTGTTTATTTTTAAAATTGTGTTTATTTGACATACTCTTTATTCAGTTTTACCTAATTTTTATATATAAAATCAATATTATGATCCATTAAAGTGAAAGTTGCAAATCCGAATTTGATTTTTATTACCTAGACGTCATAAGAACCTTCTCCTAATCATAACAAATACAACAAAAAAGAAATGGTGAAATCGGTCCAGCCATTCACGCGTGATGCATTGATTCATTTTTGCATGCAAGGGATTCATTTTTATATCATATATACTATAAATTAAAGACTGTACTCCCGCGCGGTATCAGTCACTGCTCAGTTCCTAGTGGTCGTACCATTCAACATGATTCAATTTGTAGTTTCGGAGATCAGCGCGTTGAAACAAGTATTTATATTATGTGTATAGATAGACATACATTGAAATCTGACACATCTGAGTTGAGCGAGTGCGGGAGAGCCATGCTTCGGCACGAATGGGCCGGCTCGACCGCAGATATCACGGCCTCACAGAAAACCGACGTGACAACACTTGCGTTGTCGTTTCCTCGTGTGAGTGAGGTTACCCCTCCCCAGTCTCCCCAATCCCCGAATCTCCCACAATCCTCAAATTCCTAAATCCCAAAATGCCGATAACGCACTTGTAACGCCTCTGGTGTTTCAGGTTTACATGGGCGGCACCGATTGCTTATCATCAGGTGATCCGTCTACTCGTTTACCGGCTCATTCCATAATAAAAAAAAAACTGAAGTAACTAAAATTAGGTACCACGTAGAATTACAAGATTACTTCTAGGTAATTTAAATTCTTACGTCTTGTATATAATTAAAAACGAGAAAATAGCTGTATTAAAGATAAGTAGTCACATGAGAAATATCGCAATTTACTCGACGTGTTGACTACGGTAGCACAACTCGTATATAAAGAAATACGTTCATTTTATTAGGACCTGTTTCAAAATGTCTGGATAGCCGCTATATACCAGATCTTTAATTAAAAACTTAATTTATGCACACAAGTTTGTCGGGTACTTGTGATCAAGATGATGGTGTTTAATGTAAAAAAAAATCCAGTGACTGAATTTCAGTTCAAGGCTTAGCTTCCACATTATGGAACCTAGATCTGAAGTGCCTGAAGAAATCTTATTAGGTATTAAAACTTGATGATAGCGATACAATATACAAACAATTTCGAGTGCTCGTTATACCGGCCACTTGAATCTTACTGCATATAAGGACCGGAATGGAATAACCACACTCATTTATGGTGCTGCAGCGTTATAAGGTCGGTATTTATTTTTTAAATACATAATTAGTGCACATAGTCTTTGTACACGGAAAAAAGCGTAAGCATATTATCTTATTCTACATCTTCCTCATCAAACAAAATGTTTGTAAAATATTCCTCATTAACGACTCATTATGAAAATTTGTTTAGTAGTTTTCTGGTTTATAGCATTTATATGTGGTGTAATTTTGTTTGGTATGTTATAACAGTGATGGTATTCGAATGTGTTTTCCATAGAGCTTGTCCTTCATGGTTATACACCATTAAGTGCTCATGTCATCAGATATCAATTAAAAATATCAGATATTGAGTAGTGTAATTGGTATTTGTACCGTTCTATTCAAACAAATAAATAAATAACTACCAGATATTGAGGAAATAGGGATGTGATATTTTGACATGTAGACTAAAACAAAGTAGTTTAGTCGTCCCCATGAATTTATATTCAAAAGTTTCTATTTAGACTCTGCTTTGTATCGACATAGACATATCCTTTAATTGAATATGTTTTAAAGAGCTACGTTACTATACACAATACATTTGTGTACTTTTTATACAGTAACTGAAAATGCGGGTGTTAGCGCTGTTAGTGTTAGCTGCGACGGCAGTGAGCGTGTCCTGCATGGACATGTGGTTCAACTCCGCCGTTGTGTACCAAATCTACCCACGCTCCTTCATGGACAGCAACGCCGACGGCATCGGAGACTTAAATGGCAAATTGAACATTATGTTAATAGATTTAGAGCTGCCTCGTTGGCCGAGTGGTCACAAGTGCGACTGCAGACAAGGGGTCTCGGGTTCGATTCCCGGGTCGGGCAAAGTATTACTGGGTTTTTAAAAAATGCTTAGTAGTAGCACGGAGTCTGGAATTGTGCCCGGTATATGGCAATAGGCTCACCCCCTATTACATGGGACTCGTAACATAAATAGTGAAAAGTAGGTGTTACATTGTACAGTGGCATAATGTGCACCTTATGCCACTGTACAATGTAACATAATCTGCCTACCCCTGCGGGGATAAAAGGCGTGATGTTATGTTATTTAGAGCTTCATTTTATGTATGGTCGGCCTTTTGTAGTCGATTAGTAAAAGATCTCCCGTTTTGGGTTCGCAATAATTGGATTGTGGCAATAGTCTTGTCCGTGATTGCTGAAATTGAAAACTAAAAAAATTGGGTGTTAATATTTATGAAGTCAAAACCATTCTCCAAATTTCCTTAGACTAACTGCAATGCCCAAACGTCAGAGAATTATTAGCAAAACTATGTAACTAGTAAATTGTAAGGTATTGTGAACCTGATTGAAAAAGAGAGACCTACGGAGTTTCTTGCTCGTTCTCTTCATAGGAATCTACACCTTGAAATGACCAAATAGCTTCACTTTTTTTTGTAGACGTTGAAAAGTGCCATTCTGGCCTAATTGAAATAAATGATTTTGACTTTGACTTTGTTCAGCAGCCAGCAGCCATCCAATTAATAGTGATGTGTCTCATCAGGTATAAAACAAAAGCTGCCGTACTTACAAGAGCTGGGTGTGGATGCAATCTGGCTGTCTCCTATCTACAAGTCTCCTATGTACGACTTTGGGTACGACATCGCTGACTATAAGTCCATAGCGACTGAGTACGGCACTATGGATGACTTCGATGCTCTCATGGTCGAAGCTAAAAGACTCGGTAAGTTTTATAACAGGTACCTGGTACCTTCTTACTTAGGACTATTTTTATTCCTTAATTTTTCATTAATTCCCTTTTGCCTTAAAAAGTGAAATATGTAAAAGTACTGCCTTTTGAGATATTTCGAGATAGAAGTTTTGTCGGGTGTTCTCGAAATGCAACGATGTAAGTAAAACATAATTATGGTAATTTATTCTCATCTAGGTGTCCGTGTGGTGTTGGACTACGTGCCCAACCACACAAGTAACGAGAGCGTATGGTTCACAAACTCCATAGACAAAATAGGCAACTACACTGATTACTACATCTGGGCGGACGGCAAACCTGACGAAGCGAACGCTAGCATTCTCAACCCGCCTAGCAACTGGGTAAGGAAATGTTATAGGTACTCACTTGTACCAGATTCTTCTTAATTTTCTCAGCAATAAATTCGTTTACGATTAAGTATCAGTATTTTTTTATTCTTTCGGATTTCACACACGTTGTGAAATTTTGTGGGGAATAAAATAAGATTTTGTAACTCGATAAATATTTTTTCTTAGCTTTGTTTGATAAAGGGAAATAGCTTTTATCTATAAGGAGTTTCAAGTGCTACAAGAAGGACTGTGTAATGTCTATCGTATCGTAATCATCGGCTCTTGAAAGACAATGTTAATGATGTCATCACGTCATCAGCAATCATTGTTATCAAGTAGCTTGATTGCCACTTTATTATTTGTTGTTCCAAGAAAATAAAGGGAGAGAAATGAAAAGCGGAAAATGCCTATTTCTTTGATAATCCTCCAATGATATCGTAGAAGTACTTAGTGCAAGTTTATTTTAAGGTAAAGCGAGCATTTGTGACGTTCGACGCTCTGATTGGCTGTTCCAAGTTAACCAACAAATAGAAAACTAAACGCGGTAACGTTTCGATAACTCGTATTCAGCACTCTTGAGGCCTTGAGGCTTTAGTACCAGTTTGATTTTTCGCCCTGGTTCATTGGAGCCGGCCAATGAGAGCGACGAACGCGTACTCGTACGAAGCCCTCTGAGAGGATGGTGATTTGTTTAATAAATATGTTAAAGCTTTTTGGAGAAACACCCCTATACATATTTCAAGCAGCACCTGATACGTAATGGTGATTCCTGGCAGGACGAGAGCCAGCATGTTCATAACATCAACTCTGTCGATACTGAACGCGGTCTCGTTTCGATTACTTATAACGTAAAACAAACTTGTAGTAAGCCCTCTGTTTATTTTGATCACCCTACACAGTATGTTCTTAATATGCTTATGTCGCAATAGATTTAAATGGATTTTAACGTTTTGTTGGTCACGATTTTGGCTCGCATACCGAGCCATATCATACTTGAAATGTTGAGGACGAATGATATGTGTATCCCAATAAGCATTCATAAACTTAGCACTTTGTATTGCCTGGTTTATTTTAGCTTATTGTCTCTAAGTCTTCTCTCTCGTCTTTAAGTTCTCATAACTAAAGTTATTTATATTTTAAAGTAAATTCCTTTCAGATCAGTGTATTCCGAAACAGTGCGTGGGAGTACAATGCTAAACGAGGACAGTACTACCTGCATCAGTTTGTCATCGGTCAACCAGACATCAACTATCGATCACCAATACTGCGCGAAGAGATGAAGGTACGTACGTATACAACCTGTAGTTTTGGGTACTTACCAACTAGTTAAATTCAATACGTTTTGCGAATTGTCAGAAACGCCAGTTTCCTATGAATTTGTAGGTACGAGATTGTGTATTGTGAAGTTCCGACATGTTTTTTTTAGCGTCAAACATCATACTTATTTCTTAAATTTGCTGGAAAAATACTAAAATTAAGTTGGTCATAAAATCAATTAATGAAAGTGTCATTATTTTTTAATATTTTCTTATATTGAAGATCACCCCCTATTATATGAGGCTTATGATGTGAATGATGAAAAGTAGACATACGATTGTACAAGTTCGCCTCTTCTTACAACTTCGCGGAATACTGAAAACATGTGATATTAAATTTTAAATCGACTTAGTGCCTTAGCAGGTAACGGAAGTCGCCATTATGATGTGTCGCGGAGATCGTATCCCGCGCACTTATTGTGTATGTAATGTAAACACGTCGTTTATAACAATTTAAATTATAAAAGGTAAAGAAAATAATTTTCTGTTAGACTTAGAAGTAAACTGAGTTGTTAGTGAAGAGATTGTTGTTGACTAACGCTTGAATATTGAAAGGCTACCCAATAATAAGTTTTTTTTATTATTATTATAAAAACGTTGCCCCACATTAGTAATTTCTCCTGTGTCGTGGGTGCGTTTACAAACATACAAGTTCACATACACATGACACCCAGACCCGGAACAACAATTTGTGGATCATACAAAGTGTTGTTCCGTGCGGGAATCGAACCCGCGACAGCAGCTGGTTGCCCAGCCACCGCGCCAACCGTGCCAAGTTGTACATAAATATCGTGCTATCTCTGTTATTTTATAAAGAACTAGCTACTTCCGCGCGGTTCCACACGCTCTGCTCAGCTCCTATTGGTCGTAGCGTGATGTTTTCTAGCCTATAGCCATCCTCGATAAATGCGCTATCTAACACAAAAAGAATTATTCAATTCAGACTTGTAGTTACGGAGATTAGCGCGTTCAAACAAACAAAAAAACAAACTCTTCCACTTTATATAATAGTATAAGTTTTGGAGTGGCAGAACTAAACCGCGGCATAAAATGTGAGTGGCGTTTGTGTATTTCAGCGTAAAACTGATCAATGATTGAGTTTTAAAACTTGACTTAGGATCTCGACCGGGGCTGCAGCTGACCGGGGGCTCAGACTCAAAGCAGAAGTAGTGACGTAGTAATTTTTAGTCAGAAAGAGTCTGTAACTCGTCAGTCATTTGATAATTTATAAAATTTATTAAAAAAAAGCAGAATTAGTAACGTAGTAATTTTTAGTCAGAAAGAGTCTGAAACTCCTCAGTCATTTGATAATTTATATCCCTTCAAAAAATCTTTAATTAGGATAAATCAACGGAAATGAGAAATTATGCCATGATTCACAGGACGTGCTTCGTTTCTGGTTGGAGAAGGGAGTGTCAGGGTTCCGTGTGGATGCGGTCAACATGTTGTATGAAGTGGACCCGGCTGATTTCGGCGGCATTTACCCTAACGAACCTCTGTCAAGTAATTAAGCATTAATTTATACACTAAAGAGCAAAGAATCGATGCCACAACAAAATTTTTTTTCATTTCTTGATAAATTTTTTCTGATGCACGTATTTAATTAATTAGTAACGTATTATGTATAAGAGGCAATTTAGTTACCTCTGAAATGAGAGACTGCCTCGTTAGCCGAGTAGTCGCAGATGCGACTGCCGGGCAAGGGGTCTCGATCGATTCCCGGGTCGGGCAAACCATTACTGGGATTTTTCAAAAAATCTCAGTAGTAGCACGGAGTCTGGAAATGTGCCCGGTATAACACGGGACTCGTAACTTAACAATAGGGAAAAGTGGGTGTTACATTGTAAGTACAGTGGCATTAAGTGCCGTAATGTGCACATCTGCCTATCCCTTCGGGGATAAAAGGCGTGAAGTTATGTTGTTAAAATGAGACAATTTCGTTGTAAAGGAATATTTTTTTAAAGTCATGCGGTTTCATGAAACTAAAAGCCCTTGTAGATCCATTTCTATGCTCGAAAGTATTTGATTAGCTTCAGAAAGATAATCTGATATCAATTTGTACATGTTTAGATACCACTACGGACGTTAACGACTATGGGTACCTCCTGCATCCATACACGAAGGATCTGAACGAGACTTACTATGTAGTTTATGACTGGAGAGATGTTCTCAACGAGTTCGCCCAAAACGAATCAAAGATCATGATGACGGAAGCTTATACTGACATAGACCTGATGATGCGCTACTATGGGGAAGGAAACCGAGACGGATCTATACCATTCAACTTCATTTTCCTCGGGGAACTTAACGGACAGAGTACGGCGAATAACATGCAAACTGTTATTGAGAAGTGGATGTCGAATATGCCATCTGGAAAAATCGCTAACTGGGTGGTAAGTTATTATATGCGGCTCTTAAAACATGTGGCTATATGTCATTTAGCGCTTGTCTACATGTAGAATATAAAACCAAATTATATGGAATTGACGTTATTTTTGACACTTGTCTGTGTCATCCCCATTTAGTTTTCTACTCTCTCTGTAGACAAGCGCTAAAGTGGCGTTTGGCTAAAGGCACTGTTTCGCTACCTTCATAGTTTACGTACGCTATAAACACATGTAACGGATAGTTCATACATTATGTTCCTGATTCTTGATTAACATAGCGGTTATCTAGAGTTTGTTAAAGAGAATCTAAATAGAGATATTTTTCCAACTTTTTATTTCAGTATCAGTATTGCCTATCGAAGCAATGTTTCTGTCTGGAAAGTAAACTGTAATATTTTGTATTTGTTCATAGTTTCTGTTCTTAAAAATCGTTGCCCCACCCTAGGATTTTCTCCTGTGTCGAGAGTGCGTTTACAAACATACAAGTTCACATACACATGACAGCCAGACCCGAAACAACAATTTGTGGATCGCACAAAGAGTTGTTCCGTGCGGGAATCGAACCCGCGACACGTTGTGCGCAGCCGGTTGACCAGGCACCGCGCCACCCGTGCAGTCAACGCACTAGTTAGATTCATCCAGTCGCCCATAGTATTTTGTGGAATTCTTGTATTATTATATCATGATTCTAACTCTTAAAATTAATACTTTCCGTATTGAATACATGAAATTGGAATACAAGGCAGGATTGTATTTATAATTAACCATGTTTCATTTGCAGAATGGTAACCACGACAACACACGAATGGCTTCAAAGCACGGCGTGAAGAGAGTGGATGCTATGAACATGCTGGCCCTCATTCTACCAGGAGTCACCATCACGTATCAGGTAAACCACTTCTATACGTCTTCAACTAACAAATACAAACTTTATTCATCATTACGATCCGTAATGACATAACGATGATGAATAAAGTTCAAATTCTTAATCCCCAAAAAGCTGGTAACGCACTTGTAACGCCTATGGTGTTCCAGGTGTCCATGGGCGACGCCGATTGCTTACCATCAGGTGATCCGTCTGCTCGTTTACCGGCTTATGCCATAAAAAAAACAAAAATCAGTTGGCGCTAGTGAGCCATAAAATCTTCAAGGTCTTATAAAATATTTTTTTGTCTGACAAAAATGTAATGTGTAAATAGACACACTGTTTTGTGATATATTTTTGTTTGCAAAACATTGGTCAAGAAATCTCTTTACATTGCTTTCCTATCATACACTGTCAAAGCAAAACACTAAACGACTTGTTCCACTATTAGGGCGAGGAGCTTGGAATGACAGATGGCAACATCAGTTGGGTGGACACGAAGGACCCGCAGGCCTGCAACACGGAGGACCCCATCAACTACTGGAAGAGCAGCCGCGACCCGGCGCGCACTCCCTTCCACTGGGACGCGGCCGCCAACGCGGGCTTCTCCGCCGCCAGCGCCACCTGGCTGCCCGTCGCCGACAACTACCAGACTGTCAACGTCGCCGTCGAGAAGGCAGCCGCTAAGAGTCACTACAAGGCAAGTCACTCAGTCTATAAATAAAATCTCTTCTGTTACTAAATGACTGAAGAATGAATCATGCTTATGCATGTCCCAAAACTGACTTACGAAAGTATCGCCTTCTTAAATGTATGTGGTGGCCCGGAGGTTTAAGACGCTCGCTTCTCATGCATGAGGGCGCGGGTTTTAAACCTACCAACGGCATGTACCAATGTGACTTTTTCCGAGTTATATGTACTTTCTAAGATTATTTAGAGACCACTGACAAATGGTGAAGGGAAACATCGTGAGGAAACCTGGGCTTATAATTTCTAATTATAACTTTGTGATCGCCAACCCGCATTGAGCAAGCGTGGTGATTAATGCTTTAACCTCCTCTGTGTGAGAAGTGGATTTGCTCAGCAGCATTTATAGGCTGTTGATGATGATGAAATGTACGAACTTATTATAAGATATTGTCGTTCTACTCTCTTCATACTCCGACGGGAGACAAGTGCGACGATACCTATATTTATGTAAGAATGTAGGTGGATGTAGATATTTTATGTACCTTGCTTGGCACTATAGAAATAATGTTGTAATTGAATGTATAGTTCTACAAGGATGTCGTAGCCCTGAAACACACCCCCGCGGTCGCCTCCGGCTCCTTGGGGACACATGCACTCTCCAGTGATGTGCTGGTCGTTACCAGGTACTTACTCTTATCTATCACTATTTTTTTATGGAATGAGCCGGTAAACGAGCACGGATCACCTGGTGGTAACTAATCGGCGTCGCCTATGGACACCCGGAACACAGAAGTGTTACAAAGTTCGTTACCGATCTTTTGGGGATTCAGGGATTTAGGAGATTGGGGAGGGCGGCAATTGGGCCTCCGGTAACCACACCGACACAACGAAACACAATGCAGGCGTTGTTTCACGTCGGTTTTCTGTGAGACCGTGGTATCACTCCGGTCCAGCCGGCCTATTCGTGCGGAAGCATGGCTCTCCCACACTTAAATATGCTCAACTATTTTGTTCTAAATAGGGTCCCGACAAGTTCAAGTGACGCTACGGTCGTGGCAGTATTGAACCTGGCGTCTACTTCCACCACCCTGGACCTGACGTCTGTAGCCGGAGTGCCACAGACCTTGCGCGTGGTTGCGTCAGGTGTCGACTGCGCACTCAATAAAGAGTAAGTGTGCACATTTATTAATAAAATAATGGTTTAAAATTACAATTTGAGTTGGACTGCATAGTTGGTGCAGAACACGTAACGCGTTAAATCATCTGCTCTAGTTAGGAAAACGATAGAAAGAAACCATTAGTTTAACACATTTAAAAGAATCATAAGAGATATTCATTTATCATCATCATCATCAATCAATACATAGTATAAAACAAAGTCGCTTTCGCTGTATGTCCGTATGTATGCTTAGATCTTTAAAACTACGCAACGGATTTTGATGCGGTTTTTTTTAATAGATAGAGTGATTCTTAAGGAAGGTTTGTATGTATAATACATGCATATTGCACCCGTGCGAAACCGGGGCGGGCCGCTAGTATTTCATAATTATGAACCCAAAAACATGCCTAACTGATAAAGTACGATAGTTGACAACTAGTCAAATTCAATAATTTTATACGAAACACCATCTTATGACGTCATCATACTTTCGCGTCAAATAGCACACTTATATCTAAAACAAATGGTAGAATAAATCGAAAATGAAGTATATGAGCTTATGTGTTTGTTAGTATATTTGTTTGTTACTCAATCACCTCAAAACAGCTGAAAGGAACAGGATGAAATTTGGAACAGGGACAGATTGTGGACTGGAATAACAAAAAAGCTACTTTTTCCCCCGACTGCCTCGTTGGCCGAGTGGTCGCAAGTGACTGCCGGGTCGGGCAAAGTATTACTGTGTTTTTAAAAAATCCTCAGTTGTAGCACGGAGTCTAGAATTGTGTATATGGCAATAGACTCACCCCCTATTACATGGGATTCATAACATAAATAGTAAAAAGTGGGTGTTACATTGTACAGTGACATAATGTGCACCGCTACCTATCCCTTCGGGGATTAAAGGCGTGATGTTATGCTACTTTTTCCCTTGGTAATGCGGGCGAAGCCGTCGGCAGAAGCTAATGACATAATAAACTTTTTACAGGGCACAAGTACAGAAAAATAGTGTTACTGTATCTGGCAACTGCGCTATGGTACTAACCGGCGGCGCCACAAGATTCACAATCCCATTAATGTTGTACAGCATTGTATTAGTAATTCTATACCTACAGTAATGAAATAATTCACTCCTTGAAGCCTTTTCATGTATTTTTCTTAGTGAAGTTTTGTTATTGTTTTGATTTTAATAACCTGAGTCTAATATGAACCATCTTGATACAGAATTAGAAAGGAAATGACGTAAGAATTTCTCTAAAACAGTCTTAGCAAGACATACTGTATATTTACTGTCGTGCACCAGACAAGAGGCAGCCATTGTTAAAGGTATTTCAATTCCACTTAGTTACCTTTTTCGAGCAAATAGATCAATGGTTTTTTTTCTTACAACCTACCAATTTACCTGCTTTAACAATGGCATGATTCTATAGTGTATATCATTCATTTCCATCTAAACGACATCACATGTGTATGTGGGAATATCTTACATAAGTATAGATTAAATTATATTATGAATATAAGTATTGTAAATAGAGAATAACATAATTTTGGTTTAGAATTTAATTTATACTTTTGTTATAAATAAATATTAGTGGTTGTCATTTCGTGTTTTTACTTCTTTTCTTGTGACAAGTTTTTATTTCGTTTAAACGGAGATTTGAAGAGTACACAGACTATTTCTTAGAGACATAGGACTGCTTGAAAAGTGATGGAGCATGAAAAGACGACGTAAGAGACGTTCTCTCAAACTCGACTTAGCTCAATAGTATGAAAATAAAGTTATCAAATGTTGAAATTACAATACATCGTTCAAATGTTATTATTAAGCAGTACGGTGACAGCAAAATAGAATATACAACACTATTCTTACCGCCGAGTGTCACTGGACACTCGAAAAATTCGTATGTAGAGGAAGCCTGTGATATAACAGGTGACTCTCATGAGCCAAGTTAAAGATAGTTGCTAGACAGCTAGTTGTCGTCATATTAAAATCTAGGAGTCAGAAGTTCAAAAATCCATCTGTAGCTCCATTTTTCACTTCATCTGTTATTTATTTATTTTACACTTTATTGTACACCATTAAAACATAAGAAAAAATAGTAAAATAAAATGTATACAATAGGCGGTCTTATTGCAGAATGCGATTTCTTACAGACAAGCTTTGAATACACATCAATAGCGTATAAATGCCCACTGCTGAGCACAGCCGGAGAAGGTTTGAGCATTAATCACCACGCTTGCTCAATGCGGGTTGACGATTTCAAACTTATAATTAGAAATTATAAACCCAGGTTTCCTCGCGTATTTTCCTTCATCGTTTGTCAGTGGTGACTAAATAATCTTAGAAAGTACATATAACTCGGAAAAAGTCACATCACGGCAAGTACCTACTACTTGCCGTTGCTAGGTTTCACACCCGCACCCTAATGCATGGGAAGCAGGCGTCTTGAACGTCCGAGCCACAACGACATCAATGGCTTCGAATGGAGCCAGTAATAAGAAATTGGGAAAAAAGAACTAAGGTAAAGTTTGAGCACACCTTAGTAATCGCTTAGTTTTGCCATTGTAAGACCCATAGGAGATATTTTATTTACATGGACCCAAAACCTCATTGATTAAACTAGCTGATTACAAATGACATAATAAACTTTTTACAGGGTACAAGTACAAAGAAACAGTTTAACTGTGTCTGGCAACTGCGCTATGGTACTACAGACCGGTTCAGATTCTGGTGGCAACGGGAACGGTACAGACCCTGGCGGTAACAACGGCACGGACTCTGGCAATGGAACCACCCCCGCCCCCTCCCCCGGTGGTAGTGCCCCAACATTCACGATCCCAATGATGTTGTACAGCATTATAACATTGCTCTTATTCCTACAGTAATTTAAAAATTCAGTCATGAAGCCTTTCATGCGTTTTTCTAATGAAGTTTTATAGTTTTTTGTTATTATTGAGATTGTAACTGAAGTCTAGTACCATGAACTATCAAGACTCAAGATTTGAAAGGTGTATTTTACAGTCTTGCAGCTAACTTCAAACATTACTTCAGTATAGAGGTAATATTGTCAAGGTATTTGGTTTTCCATGAAAATAGATCAATTCTTTACTTATAAACACCTCAATTTGTAATGACAGGATGTTATAGAATTTGCAACTGAAACAGGCTGTTATTTTGAATATTTTGTATTATCTTTCAAAATAACATAATTTATAGCATTTCCATCTAAATGACATCAATGTGTATGTGGTACCTTGTATAAGTATAGATTAAATTATTAATATGTTGTAAATAGAGAATAACATAAGTAGTAACTTGTAGATCCCCACTTCACATAGACTTGTCCATATAATTGTTTGTAATGAATTTAATTTATACTTTTGTTATTATTTATAAATAAATTTCTTGTGGTTGTCATTTTGGATTTTTACTTTTATTATGGAATAGGAGGCAAATGAGCTGACGGATCACTTGATGGTAAGCGATCAGCGCCGCCCATGGACGCCCGCAACACCAGAGGAGTCACAGGTGCGTTGCTGGCATTTTAAAAAGGAGTTAAAATGTTATAAATTACTTTCTTATGGCAAGTTTTTGTCAAGTTTGTTAATTATGTTTAAGGGTACATACAAAGACAGTACTTGCAGCAAGGACATTGATAATGTCACTTAGAAATTATGAAAGCACCAAAACATCTGTAGTTAATGTGTGTCAGGCCATGCCCTGCGACAGATGTCCTTCATGTCACTGTATATGTATTCTGTGTGTAAGTCTATAGTAGCGAGGTGCTACAGTAGATGATTGAAGAGACTATGTTCTCCTTGTTTATTAACATTCTTGACTTAAGGTGAATGCCTAGATAGACCTCGCCATACATTTTTCAGGTGTAGAAATCTCCGTAAATAAATAGTTTCTGCAGAATAAAAGCAACATAATGAGACTTTATAATGTATTATGGTCGCGTATAACCCAAATTTTATATAAAAAACAGTATTTCTAAGAGAATTAGACCGAATAAAAAACGAAAATATCTTTACATGTGTGAGTGACCTGAATCGCACCATCTGATAGAAATTTATAGAACTACCGAGAAATTTGGTTGCTGTCGTGTTAAGAGTTTGCAATTCGTAAACATTCATAATAGATGGCGCTGTTCGAAAATTCAAACAAGCGCCAAGGTTACTACCGAATGACGCGTGAATGCGACTTTGAGATCGTGCGCTGTTGCCATTCCGTCTATGATGTCTTGAACAACTTGCGAATAGTTTCCAGAAAAATGTGTCTCTAGCAAGTTAGCGCCGGGCGCGCGGGTTTGCCCGCGGAAATAACAATTTATGATTTTTAAAATATTTTTATCATGGAATGAGAAATAATTATTTATTTTATTTATTTATTTATAAGCACATGTATAATTTTACAGCACAAGCCAAAACATTATACAGTTAAACAAAAAAAAATGTTACTTATTTAATGGTTTACATAAAGTGAAAAAAATATCTCTACGATCTGCCGATCGGTACGGTGAGAACTTGCGTCAACCGATCGGTCAGGACGCCGTGACGTCTCTCCAGCTACTCCTCAAAGAGGGATCTTACCGCAGACCGTCTTCCTTGATCATCTTTAAAAATCTTTGTAATGTATGTAAGTAGATACTGATAACACATTTTCTGATACGCTTAGCTACTAATCCATTGGTTTGGGTTAAATAAAATCAGAGAATAGAATTTGATGTATAAGTAAGTTATTTATAACTAATCACTAATCAGCGAAGCTACCTACACAATAGTGAAACGTAGGCACCACGTAAATTTATTGATTAAATCATATTTATTTCATGTGAAACTAGCAAGATTAGTCTACACACAGACAAACCACTTTGATTTTTCTTAATTGCTTATTTTACTAGTAATATTAGCACACACAAAGTGCGTCAAGCAGGGTTACCAACTTTATTTTTGGGAGATCGTACCATACATTTTAAAAGATCGTACTTTGCTAAGAATTCATTGCTGCATTTGCATTTGCTTTGAAATTTCAATGAAATAAATGGTAAACAAATGTGGTGTTACTATAACATCAACGCAAAATTTCTCTTAATCTTTGTATAATATTTAAGAATCTGGACACCAATTTAGCAACGAAACTTTACTACGAAGTTTTTTTACTAAAGAAAGGAGCCCCCTTTCTTTAATAAAAAAAACGGAAGAGACTTTGTCATGAAATCCAGACGAAACAATAAACACCAGTATGATTAGAACTTAAACGGGATATTTTAACATGTTTATTATTATTTAAAAAAAACTTATATTAATAAACACCAGTACGTATAACAACAAGACTCCCTACTTGTATTATATTTTTTGTTTATTGACGCTTCTTACACAAATTTTCTTGATTATGAAAGATTCAAAATTATAAGACGTTTGCTAAGTTGAAAAGATATCGAGTCTAGAAATAAAAGTATACTTAGACCAATTATTATACTAATAAGAAATAGATAGGGACATAATTTCAAGTATTTAAATTAGTATTTTTATAGTATAACGACATCTAGTGGTGTCGAAAGTTACTACTATTTACTTTGCATGTGTGTGTAAAAAGTAAAGTCAAGCGGCAAAATCTTTATTTTGTAGTAATCTTTGTATGAGACCAGATAACAAGCACAATGACTATCTGAAAAAATCAAGTTAATGCCCTAGGTGTCGCGAACAATAGTGTTATCTATTAAAGATTTCTAACTTAGCCGTAAAAATTGAAAATGTTCCAAATTGTGGATGTTACGCCATCTAGCGACAAAATGGCATTTGAGATCATCATCCATCCAATCATCCATCCACCTATAAAGGTTAACTGCTGACACCGTAGGGAGGTATGGACTCTATTACCCATTAACTTTTGAGTACAATGTTTATAAAACTAAAACACAATTTCACTTACACATTACTTTATAATAATTATATAAGAACTTGCAAGAATATTGCTCAACTCTTACATAGGTGACACTTAACCTTTAACTACTGACGTGGGTGTCTCATAGACGGCGTGTTCACGAATATAAGAATTTTCCAAAAAAACGTCCAAATAATTGTATTGTAGCTGAGATTGTAACTTATATTTTTTTAACCCATAAATCACCAAGCGGTCACCGGTGACCGCTTTCCACTAATATTACATTACATTATAGACCTTATTTCTAATGTTTAGAGAATACTTTTGTATGACCAAATTTAGGGGATGGATATCAACGGGTTAAGTTATGCGAAATATTTATATTTTAAGTTTATAGAATTTGAATCAGAAACCGCTGATTTCATCCGAGAACGTTGTATTTTTTGCACTTCCTTAATAGAATTATAATAGACCGATCAGAATACAAGTAAATATTGTGCAAATCAGTAAATAAAAATAATCCATTTCGATTAATTATTAAGGTATTTGACATACGTCACGTCACCGTTTATGGTATGAGTAAACCACGTCAGGACTTGAAGGTTAAATACAATTCACTAAAAGTCCATAGCACCTTCTAAGAAACAAAGGCAGTCCACTTTGTTAATGACCAGGTCTAAATCTTTTTTTGCTATAATTTTTCTTTTATTTGTAGCAGTGTATGCATATGTTTCTTTTGCTATAGTTTCCAAAAACAGCTCCTGGAAAACAATGACATGTATTAAGGAAAAAGTAAATTTAAGCCATTATTATAATAGAGGTGTTACCTCTATAACAAATAAATATATGATGAAGAGGTGGAAGCTATTCTGAGGAGAAATTAACAGATCTTTTATTAAATATAAAACGACAGATTTGCGAAAGGATAAAAGGAAGTGTAAACGATATGGACGTACTGCGTCATCACGATTGAAAGTATTTTAAACTTACGGTGGCTTTAGTGACTAGAAACACTGCATCCCCTGATACAACGCTAACATCAGGATCCATTTTCATGATATTCTTGATTCTAGCTATTGGTAGCCTAGTGGAACGAATAACCTCACTCTTGTTTTGTGGGGGAGGCTTTTTACTGTCTGTAGTTTGCTCCTCAGAACTTAGTAAATCTGAATCGTGTATCGTGTTTATATGTTCAGAGTCTGTTGCTTCTAACTCGGCGTGTTGGTGGTCAGCCTCGAGATAATGGTCGGACTCGTCAATTAAATCCGATATATCCACGTCGTCGTAATGATCTTCATCTGCCATTTCTGTTTTTTTAATAGTATATAACACTCATATAAATATAATACAACACGTTGTTTAGTGAATTTGGCGCGGTGTTTTCGGTCGGTCAGTTTATTGTTTCAAGTGACAGTGACATAACTGCTGAGTGCTGACTGATTGACAATGAAGTTCAAATGTTGTGTTGTCAGTGTCAAAATTGACGTAAATGTTGCGTTCAGATATTCAAAACAGACTTATGTAGCGAAACGTATTATATAAGTGCATCGTAAATGTAAGTAAACGAGTGCAAATGGAATCTAATGAAAACAGAAAAAGTAGACACGTCAGTTTTATATTTTAAATATCATCACGCCTTTTATCCCCAAAGGGGTACAGATTACAGCAGAGGTGCACAATACGGCACTTAATGCAATACAATATATTACCTACTTTTCGCTATTTATGTGATATGTCCCATGTAGGGGTAAACCTGTTGCCATATACTGCGTAATTTATAAAGAGCCCAGCAATACTTTGTGCGATTTATACGACGTGAAAATTATATTTAATACAGCCATATCCGACAGTGAATAAATTATAGCAGCACATTCCTAATATGAATTAATAAGAAATTGAGGGATATAAGTTCCTCACTCAACACCACCCTTTACGACTTATCAATATTTCAAATACCAACTGCAGCTCAACAATAACGAATGGTAATCAAAACTTTGACCGTATCACAATGCTGTAATTCAATACCTTGGGCACCTGCTGTGATGGTTTGATAAAAATATTTACTTTATAGTTCACATTGTACTTATCTATAATAACAGTGTGATTTATTCACAAAACATTTGCATGCGAAGAGTTATAAGCAATTGACATTGTCTCTACAAGTGATTATTCGCGACGTGACCGTGGCTGCAGGTGGGTGAGAGCTTAAATATTTTTTTAATATGTGTTTTAATTGCCCTACTTGTTTTTGGTTCCGGGGTAAAGAGTGTTTATAACAGGTACCTACTTCATAACAAATCGGTTGGTAAGTAAACAAATTAATGGATCAGAAAGTTTCCTTTGTGGCGCGCAACGTACCTAAGTCTAAATAGTTTCTTTCTAAGCTTTTTTTAACGGCTGAACTTTACTGGTCCTTTATTTAGTATAGTTCTTATGCTTTTATTCTTAGAAATACACAGAAACTACACTAAACATCTTATCTGTGAATTTCTTGTTAATCGCCAAATATTTACAGGATTTAGAGCCAAAATGAGAGAGATATTGTTACTAGTAATAGCAACGGTCGCTGTAGTTTCTGGGGTGGATGAATGGTGGCACTCGGCTGTCATTTATCAGATATACCCGCGGTCCTTCAAGGATAGCAATGGAGATGGGGTCGGAGACATAAACGGTGAGTGATTATCATTTATTTTCCGAACTAAAGTTGTATTTAGTACATATTGAGTGCATGGTCGACACCATGGCTGGATGACCAGCTATTACACAAAGTGTCGCGTCGCAATGTTTTTAACATAGAACAGAAAAAATAGGTAAATGTGTGTAAAGTCATATTCAATGTAACTGCCAAGGATATTAAAAAAGGCAGACATAATGTCACTCAGAAATGATTGAAGCACCAATTATTGTCAGTGAGTTATTTATTTGTGCTAAACTTAAAAAAAATACAGATGGAACTGTGTCAATATGTGTGTATGTTCTGCGTGTAAAGGCGGCCACACACGCTAGGGTTTGCATGATGGTTATAACTTTGCATGCAAAACCGACAAATATAACCGAGCACCGATGCACCGATAACTGTAGGTACAGTTTAATCACATAAACGCTTTTTTTTTAAGGGGGAAATCATTGAATGACTGCTCCCGCCTGGGTGAGGCAGGAGGGTGTGTCAGACTCTTACTGACTAAAAACCACTCCGTTCCTTCTCCTGCACGTCGAGTCGGAGCCCCGGTTACCCGTTAGGTTCTCCGCGACATCACATAAACGCTAGAGCTTGTCTGTGATGTAGAGGATGACCATGCACAGTCCAGCAGGCAGTCATAGGCTATTGATTTATAATTTTTGGTTCACAGGAATTACATCAAAGTTACCATACCTGAAGGACATTGGAGTGGATGCGATATGGCTATCCCCAATATTCCTATCCCCAATGTTAGACTTCGGATACGACATCACAGATTACAAAAAAATTGCGCCGGAGTATGGCACTATGGAAGATTTCAATAGACTAATGGCGGAGGCTAAAAAACTGGGTAAGTAATTGTCTAGTCGCTTCCAGCCGAGCTATAAGAAAGTCATAAGTCTTGGTGTAGCAGATGTTTTGGCTAGAGTTAAAGCTAGAAAGGTAATTCCCGGTGGTAAGATTCGGAGCACTAAAAAAAAGCTCAACGGCGCTCGCTGTGCTAATTTATGTTCTTGTACAGATATCCAGCAGACTAGCACAAACAGCTGATGTTGAATGATGCCCAAAAGTTCACTACAACATAACATCACACCTTTTAGCCTCGAAGGGGTAGGCAGAGGTGTACATTACGGAAATTAATGCCACTGTACAATGTATATGTAACACCCACTTTTCACTATGTAATAGGGGGTGAGCCTATAGCCATATACCGGGCAAATTTCCAGACGCCGTGCTACTATTGAAAAACCCAGTAACAATTTGCCCGACCCGGAAATCGAACCTGAGACCCCTTGCCCGGCAGTCGCACTTGCGACCACTCGGCTAACGAGGCAGTCACTACCCTTAGCCTTAAACAATCTTTGATCGTCTCTTGGGTCATAAATATTGTTCGATAATTCTACTTTTTGCATATTAAGTACCCACGCACTTATAAACTACTTACAAACACATTGTTTCCCTGGTTTTACAAGGCAAAGAAGGTAATCTGAACATGATAATTATGTGTGATACGATCTCAGCGACAATCGGACAGATAATGGCGGCTTCCGCCGTTTGTGAACTGCAACTGTTAGTAAACGTTAATACGAGTTGTAAGACTTTAGACAAGCAAGGGAACAAAGTCGATTTGTTTAAGAATGTTAAACAGATGAATAGTTTGCTGTTGTAATTTTACGCATAAACGCTTAATTTCTGTAATCAAATTCGTCATCATCATTATCATAACATCACGCCTGTTATCACCGAAGGGGTAGGCAAAGGTGCACATTACAGTACTTTACCTCTATTTTAAGGGGGGAACTCATAGAATCTCTTGTCCTGCCTGGGTGAGGCGGAAGGTCAGAGTGTCAGACTCTTACTGACTAAAAACCGCACCGTTCCTTCTCCTGCACTTCGAGCCGGAGCCCCGGTAACCCGTTAGGTTCTTCGCGACTCCGAAACATTACGGCACTTAATGCCACTGTACAATGTAACACCCACTTTTCATTATTTATGTTATGTGTCCCATTGTAATAGGGAGTGAGCCTATTGCCATATACAGACCACAATTCCAGATTCCGTGCTACTACAGTAAAACGGGGTGAATAGAATTCGATGAGTGGATAGATGCAGGAGAGGGGTGAATAAATGTTGGGAAAATAGTCTAACACTTATTCATCGCATTCCTGTATCTATTTACCCCTCGAATTCTATTGATCCCGTTTTGCGGTACTGAGAATTTTTTAAAAACCTAGTAATACTTTGCCCGACCCGAGATCCCTTGCCCGGCAGTCGCACTTATGACCACTCGGGAATTAAGGCAGTCAAATTCAGGGTCATTGGAAAAAACACAAAGGAGAATCAGAAATTGTATGAGTAGATCGTCTCCTATTAGTACCCACAAACGTGTTCGTTTCTTTCACCATATCACAGTTTAATGGCAATGGCAGTATTCCATCGACAACCTTTAAAAGTAGAACTAAGATTAGTAATGTGCTTATTGTATTCGTGTCTCCAATATTTTAGATAAAATTTATTTGTGTTCATGACATTACTGTTGCAAGAACAATGCTGAAATATTGTAAACTCGAACCAAACAATCTGATAAATGTCTAATTCTCAGTATACGCAACAAGGACCAATTACCTATGTGGTTTCAAGGTTTCTGAAGATATTTTCACAAACATTACATAACTTCACGCCTGTCTCTCATGGAGGTAGGCAGAGACTATTGAACGCCAATTGGTACAACTCCTACATCTTTTCTACTATATACGTTACGATATTTCACTACGAGTATTTTATTATGTCCTCAAAGGTGTACTCCATCGTCAGCCACATCATCTTACTACTTACCACTAGACGAGTTGGTGAAAGGTAAAACTTACTTATCTTCTTTGACCTTAGGACTCCGTGTAGTATTAGACTACGTGATAAACCATACGAGTAACGAGAGCGAATGGTTCATCAAATCTACGCAAAGAGACCCCAATTACGCAGACTATTACATTTGGGCCCATGGCAAACCGGACCCGAAGAATCCTGACTATTTAGGACCTCCCAACAACTGGGTGAGTAATGGTAGTTCCATAAAATGCCCTGTTGAAGTCTGTCATCACCATCAACAGCTTATAAATGCCCACTGCTGAGCAAAGCCTATTCTCACACGGAGTAGGTTAGAGCATTAATCACCACGCTTGCTCAATGCCGGTGGGCGATTTCAAACTTATAATTAGAAATTATAAGCCCAGGTTTCCTCACGATGTTTTCCTTCACCGTTGGTCAGTGGTGTCTAGATAATATTAGAAAGTACATATAACTCGGAAAAAGTCACATTGGTACTTGCCGTTGGTAGGTTTCGAACCTGCACTCTCGTGCATGAGAAGCAGGCGTTTAAGGCGTGGTTATAAATACCACTTTGGCACCTACACTTCAAGTTCTACATCCAGACCCGATACCACTATTTTGTAAATCACCCCACCCTTTGAATGACTCCTACACAAACGATGCATAGCTTTTGGTGACAGAGCAACCAGTATCAACCGTGCAAGTATTACTTACTTGTACTAGTACTTTAATTCTTTATTTTCCAAACTACAAAAGCTATTTGTGCCTCAAAATCTTTTCTAATTGTATTCAGGTGAGTGTTTTCCGCAAGAGTGCTTGGGAGTACAACGTCCAGCGAGGTCAGTACTACTTGCACCAGTTCGCCGTTGGGCAGCCCGACCTTAACTTCCGCAATGCAAAGGTGGTCGAAGAAATGAAGGTATTTACACTTCCTATTCTTAACATTTTACGAAATCCTCGTAGGTATCTTAACCTTAAGAGTGCCAAGTCAGTAACCCGTACTCAGGCAAAGGGATTGGTTAGCGTCAGCGTTAGTCGAGGTTTGACTTCCACCATTTTAAACTTAGCAGTTAATGTATTAAGCAATGAGACTTCTCTACGTTTACGTTTACTTTTACGTCATTGTGTCATTGATCCCAATGATGGTATGCAGCCACCGTAACTTGTAACCAATGAACGTCTACTAACTATAGCAACGAGATGTCGCCGATACGTGGTTGGTAGGTATTATTTAAAAAAGAAAAGTCTATATTTTTGCAGGAAGTTCTTCGTTTCTGGCTGGATAAGGGAGTTTCTGGCATCCGTATTGATGCTGTCAATCATTTATATGAAGTGGATCCGGCGAACTATGATGGGCATTACCCTGATGAACCACTCTCAGGTCAGTAGGTACAATTTAAAAAAAATGAGAAAAATAACAAGTTTTTAAGTCCTTAAATAACGTTAGCTAAATGAGAAGGGAAGCCGTTCTTACCAACTATCAAGTACTTCAAAATGAAAATGAGCTGATTTAGCAAACTTGAGTTTTTGTAAGGAATCATGACAATTTCATTCTTCTTCTCAGGCGCGCCTGGAGCTACTCCAGAAGACTATAATTACTTGAACCACATCTATACCAAGGACCAGAATGAAACTTATAATATCGTTTACGATTTGAAAGTCGTTCTTGACCAGTATACTGAAAAACAGAATGATTCCAAAATCATACTAACCGAAGCCTATGCAGATTTGCCCAAAATCATGCGCTACTATGGCGACAAGAACCACAATGGTTCAGTTCCTTTCAATTTCTTCTATCTTACTGAACTGAACAATAAGTCAAACGCAAGAGACATGAAGATGACCATTGATAAGTGGATGACACATATGCCTACTGGGAAGGTGGCTAACTGGGTGGTATGTATAGACTTTGTTTCACGTACCAAAATCAGAACTAAGGCTCTTTAGTTTCCTTGAGTAATAAAAAGAAACAAAAATAAAAATGAACATTGAATAGCTAAGTTACTTTCAAAAATATTTCAGAGTAAATTTGTTTTACAGAATGGCAATCACGATCAAAGTCGACTGGCTTCAAAATTCGGTATCGACAGGGTTGATGTTATGAACATGCTGGCTTTTGTCCTGCCTGGAATCACCATTACGTATCAGGTGCTGCTTCAAATATGTATGGGGGTGTTTCTCCAATAAACTTTAACATATTTATTATACAAATCACCATCCTCTCAGAGGGCTTCGTACGAGTACGCGTTCGTCGATCTCATGTGCCGACTCCAATAAATCAACCAATCAGGTTGAACGCGGTCTCGTTTCGATTATTTTGAATGTAAAACGAACCCGTACTAAGGCCTCAAGTTGTTATCCAATTCAATGCAAACTTACAGGGTGAAGAAATCGGGATGACAGATGGTCATGTGAGCTGGAAAGATACTAAAGATCCTCAGGCTTGCAACACGGAAGACCCCATAAACTACTGGAAGAGTAGCCGCGATCCCGCGCGCACTCCGTTCCACTGGGATGCGTCCGCCAACGCGGGCTTCTCCACCGCCAGTGCCACCTGGTTGCCCGTCGCTGACAACTACCAGACTGTCAACGTCGCCGTTGAGAAGGCAGCCGCTAAGAGTCACTACAAGGTCAGGAGTTATCTATAATTCGTCTTCGTGCCTTCATGAATAGATTTGAGAAAACCTCTCTGGGGAAGCTTTTGTTCATCTATAGACACGTTCCGGTGCATAATAATGATTAATGCACTAAGTATTAAATCCTGGGCCTTACAGACATAGGGCTCCTAACGTACTCACTATGTATCTCAAATCCTCTACATTTCTAGTTCTACAAAGAACTGGTTGCTGTCAAGCGTTTGCCTGCCGTCCGCTCTGGGGACCTAGAAGTACGCGCAATCTGTGAAAATGTCCTGACTGTTGCTCGGTGAGTATAAAACAACACACTTTTCCCAGATTAGGAGCTGAAATTGATAAGAGGTTACGCAAACCTGGACGTCATTTTAAATATCGCATCCCCCTTCTTGTGCGGGAAGTCGAGACACAACTTCGCATAGTCTCTATTATGAAACTCGGAACAAAAGTAATTTTCGCATCTGGTATTTAATTGCTAGAATGAGCATAATCATTAAACCTAAATGAGCATAAACGTCTTGAACGTTATCCCACATATCTGCATTCGTACTTTCAAACTATCAATTAGTCGCTAAATCATACTCGTACATTTCCAGTTTCCTGCCAGGGTACCCCGTAGTGGTGGGTGTCATCAATCTGTATGACGCTGAGATCCCCGTGGATCTCAGCGCTCTACACTTGCTGCCTCGTGACCTGCAGGTGGAAGCTTCCGGAACTTACTGCAAATTGGAGAAAGGGTAAGATGACGTCACGTTTTTTTAGGTTGAACTTTAACTATGATAGTTAACGGTAATTCTTTGGCATCGGGAATTCTGGTTGAAACCCCAATTTAATAGAGTAAGTAAGTGGTCAGATGATATAAGGAGCAAGAACAAAACCTACATCTTAAATACTAGGATGCTTTTTTATTTCAGTCTGTCTGTTTTAGTCCACCCGAGTGTGTTTCGTAGAAATTGAAACTGGATCATTCTGGATTGCCTTCGTTTCCGTAAAACATTTCTGAATTAAAATCTTTTTCTCTGTGGTGGTATTAATTTTTACTTTGTTTATTGTTTCAGAGACAAAATTCAGAAAGGTAGAGTAACAATGTCTCCACACTGCGCCCTGGTCCTGTCATCATCACAAAATTGCTGTTCAGCACCCAAATGAATATCACGCCCTATGAAGTATGGGAAGTTTAAACGTCACAAACGAATATATCTGTATAAAAAGAAGTTACTTACAATTCCCTGCATTACGTAATACGTACCTTATCAAAATATACGCTGTGATTTGATATAAGCGTTGTTTTTTATTTAGTCTGTTCATAACCTGATTGATTCCTAGACTAATAACGTAAATCCAAAATAAAACTAGATTATAGAACTCGCCTAGGACATATTATACATATTATAGACATATTTCAATGTGTCAATGGAGGTGTGAATGACTTTGGCTGAAATGGGCCCATTTACTACTTACAATTCTCCGACCATAACGGATATCAGAGTATGAATGGTGATAGTAAAAAATTATCTCAAAACCAGAGATAGGTACTTTGATACTTTATTAATATAGGTAGATGCACTTGCGTCCCTGCCCTTTGATTTTCACGATACCTAGTGAGTTTAGTCTCAAAAAAGCTGCGTTTTAGAGAAAAATAATGAAAATATTGTAAACCAATATAGTGTTGTGGTTAGAATTTTAGAAATAAAACACAAAAATTTTAATCATAATAAAATATTATTATATTCAGTTCGTGTTGAGTATCAAAACAACATTAATTAAAATAATTATCCAATATATACACTTATAACACTTAAAATTACATTTTTATGATTACTGTACAACAATATAAAGTAAGAACTCCTTTGATATATGGCTGAGATATTTAATTTTCATGTTACTGTCTCTCTCTTCCAGTTGTAATTCGATAGTGTGTGACAGAGACAGATTATCGTTTACGATCAAATTAAGAGTCTCCAAAAACGCTGAAGGCGCCATCTATGGAAAGCTAAATTGGAGAACCCGTAACAGAAGTATAATATACTTCAAATTATGACCACTATTATTTTAAACACATTGTAAATCTCAGCCATGCTATAAATAGGCCCTTTTTTACGCCATTGATCCTGATCATAGCGATTGAATTTTTTTCGTCAAATTGAGAATATTTCTGTCAGAAATCAATTAGTTTAGAACTTAGAACTTCGTTTCAACCAAGTGCAATATGTATCTACAAAAATGTACAGGAAGCTTGCAATCTGTCTTTGCAATGGATTTCTAACTTTATTACAAAACAATAAAGTATTCTTTTAAGAAATCTGACAGATTGGATATCTTTATGTGCTGATGGGTATAGACATAGGTCTAAAAGAGCTATTTTTATTTTTGGACATATATTTTGAGTAATTATAGTACTGTGTATATTGATAACCGCCAAACTACAAGTTTCACGGTTGTCAATATTAAGTCGTGTTAATAATAAACTAGTGGATACAATGTGCCCCATATGTTATTGCAGACTTTAATCTATCTCTGTACTAAATTTCATTCAAATCTATCAAATTCCCAAAAGGCCGGCAACACACTTGTCTTGTAACGCCTCTGGTGTTCCATCTGTACATGGCGGCGCTTATTTTTGCGTGAAAGAGTAATATTTTCAAAAACTTTTACATTAATAAGATCTTAACATATTAGGATAGGCAGAAACTATGGTATAAGGGTAGTTTTTCTGGTTCAAACGACGCACTAAGTCTAGTACAAAATTTAAATTGTTATGACTCAGAATCGCTTATCAGGTAGAGAGTTTCTTTTAAAATTCATCATTTCAAGTTATTTTCAACTTTATTCCCTTCGTAATAAGTATTACATACTATCAGATATTCCCATTCCAAGTGTGTGACACTATAATGCATGTGATTACAAAAATATCTTTCGAGTAAAAGGAATGTAGAAACAACAGATAATATATTTTGCAACCAGATTAACAAAATATAGGTAGATAACAGTTATTTGAAGAAACAACTTTAGAATTTAATAGTACCTACAAATAATAAAAGATCCAAATTTCGAAAATAACTTGACAAAAAGTAAGTCACACTAGATTCTCTTGGAATTAATTATTCTTACAGAATTTAAATATAGGCGCGCCTGGCACTTTCTTAATAGCAACAAACTTCGATGTGCGAATGCTAATACATTTCTAAAGGCACTCCCAACAGGAACACAAGTCGAAAAAATAGTAAAGCTTAAAATTTTTCTTTCGCAGTGAAAATTTCTAAGAGTGATAACACAGACAGAACATTTAAAGCTTGCTAGTATCCGATAAATGATTATTAATTATCTATCTACAAAAGATAACGAAGTTTTAAACTGGTCCGTCACTTTTTCCAACAATTTCTATACAGTACAACTGTACACAACAATTTCCAAATAGGCATTCACAAAATAGTCCATTTTTATCTAAAATATTTTAACTTAAACAGAATAGTTTCTTCCAACAAGGTTTTTTGCAGTGTCTTATTGGCAGGCCTGCCAAAATGGCGGCATCGAAAGCATCCTTTAACTGTTTTCTTGTTTTAGCTGATGTTTCTATGTAGACTGCGTCGATCTTAGCTGCTAATGCCTTCGCCTCGAGTTCTGTAACCACGTGCTCGCCTCGACTCTGAAATATTAAAATTATTCCAGTTTAATTGTCTGTTTGATTAGATGTTCTTAGGCTTTAAGAGATATAAAATAGCGGAACATAAAACTACAAAACATAACAGACCGTTTTTTATTCTCCAAAGGGTTAGTGAGCGCAACCGCCAAGAGATATTGGGTTTTTCGAAATGTTCAGAGATATCACATCTTAGTGGTACACTTTTACTTTGTCTAGCTCGAGAGGGTTCTCGAGCTAGACAAAGTATGTATGTATGGATATACAGCAAAGGTTTACTATACAGTCGCTCTTGTAACGCTAGACCAAATCATTTTGTCCATATTATATTACTTATATCTAATTACTCATACTCATCATCACGCCTTTTATCCCCAAAGGGGTAGGCGGAGGTGAACATTAATGCACTTAATGCCACTGCACAATAAATAAAATACATTTATTTCAGGTGATCATAACCCATATTATTACATTGTTAATCAGATAGGTAAAATATATTAATAAGTAAAGATACAATTGTTCTATTTAGGAAATTTATACGGACATGTCATTATAACCATAAAATGAAATGAAATTATATAAAAATAAAATTAATATTAAACAAATCAAATTAAAAAGTAAATCAAATTAAATTAAATCAAAATTAAATCAAAGATAAAGTTAATATAATCTCTTCATCCGACATTGCGGGTTTTGTCTTTCACAGCAATGACGTATGGAGGGACAGTCCACTCTACTTGCTATCATTGCCAGAGCGGTGTTGGAGCTGGCCCGAACCGAACACCGAAAAATGTAACATCCACTTTTCACTATTTATGTTACTAGTACCATGTAATAGGGGATGAGCGTTTTGTTATATACCGGCCACAATTTTAGACTCCGTGCTACTTCTGAGATTTTTGAATGTCCCAGCAGGTACTTCTTTGCCCATCCTGGGAATCGAACCCCTTTTGCCTGGCAATCGCACTTGCGACCACTCGACCAATGAGGCCGAGGAGTTATATACTTAATTAAAATTAAAATAAAATATTCACCCTCAAAGTCTGTAGAACTCTAGGATCTTGCGCGAGGTCACTCTGCGTGCCTACAAGTATGAGCGGCGCGTTCACATTGGCCACAGCTTTGGTCCACCTCTCCGCGACAGACCTGAAGGTCTCCGGCCTCACCACGGAGAAGCACAGCATCAGCACATCAGTTCCAGGGTAACAGAGCTCCCGGAGCTCGGACATTGAGTCCTGGAATGGAGAAAAAAATTACCTTTAATTTATTGATTATACATAACATAACATCACGCCTTTTATCCCCGAAGGGGTAGGCAGAGGTGCACATTCTACCACAGTACAATGTAACACCCACTTTTCACTAGTTGTTATGAGTCCCATGTAATAGGGGGTGAGCCTATTGCCATATACCGGGCACATTTCCAGACTCCGTGCTACTACTGAGAATTTTAAAAAACCCAGTAATACTTTGCCCGACCCGGGAATCGAACCCGAGACCCCTTGCCCGGCAGTCGCACTTGTGACTACTCGGCCAACGAGGCAGTCGAGGCGAACGAGGCAATTTATTGATTATGTACCGTCAAAAAGCACACGTCAAGCGGGCTTGAATAGTTAATCCAAAATATCTGGAAAGCAATTCCATACAACTTTGGCTTGAGTTCGGTTATTGATTTCAGCAATTAATGAGTTAAAATAATGAACATTGCGTTGATATACAATTGTGTCACTATAATAAGATGATCCCTATGTAGAGACCGATATCAAAAATGACGTTATAATGGTAGCCAGTGACGTTCTCAGATTAAGATAATACACGGATGAACAAGGCTACGTAAGACAAAAGGTATTCAAAATAAATTTTGGACCACGAAACGATTTCAAAAAAGGGATAACTTGACTTATCATTACCATAACGGTGCAACCGGACCATACCGCGTCGCGTGTAGGGTCAACGAACAGAACATTTGATAACTAACTGTACCTTCGACATAATTGTTCTGACCGACTAATTATGAATGATAACACAATTGTAAAGTCTCGTAAGACTTGTAACGAATTGATTTGTATAGGCAGTGGCGTAGCGTACCTTGGGGGGGGGGGGCGTATAAAAATTAGTTTACAATAGATTTTTTTTACATAAAATACTTATAATTTAAGTGAAAACCTAAAATCTTTTCAGGCAACTTCCTCTGCCCGAATTAGCGGACCTTAATAACTTTTATTCTTCTTAAGTTTCTGCCAACCTTTGAACGCATGCTTTACGCGGGAAATCGTATCGTTATATCGTTTATTTTGACTTTTGCGATTACTGAAATAGAATAAAATTTGGGAAGTTTTTATCAATTTTTGCTTAGCCACGTTGGGGGCCCCTATAGTCCGGGCGCCCCGTATAATTGATACGGTAGATACGGCGCTAGCTACGCCCCTGTGTATAGGTTAAGGAATAAGTAGGAAAGCGTGCTTGTTTTTTCGCCTAGTTAGAAACACTGGTTCGTGGAAAACGCCAAAAAACTAGTGGAATTCATACTTATACAACAACACACCTACTTCAAACCAGTAATGTTATTCTATTTTACAAAACTAACATTAATAGGCCCTGAAAAGTTAATGAAAAGTTCTATACACATGGGGAACCACTCCTAAAACGGTCACTCAGTCATCCGAATGTTCGGCAACATCCATCACCTTTCTATTGATATCAGTGGACGACACAAAATCATCATCATTAATTATCATCAACAGCCTATAAAGCGTCACTGCTGACTAAAAGCCTCTTCTCACACGGAGAAGGTTTGAGTATTACACACGCTTGCTAAACTTGAGTTGGCGATTTCAAACTTATGATTAGAAATTATAAGCCCAGGTTTCCTCACGATGTTTTCTTTCACAGTTTGTCAGTGGTGTCTTAGAAAGCACATATAACTCGGAAAAAGTCACATTGGTACTTGCCGTCCGTAAACCTTCGGGTCACCACGGAGACTATAAAATTGTTTAGTAGGTACATAAGTGTTAAGTTGCCAATCACCACACCATAGTAGAACCAGTGAAAGTATTGACAGCAACCATCAATTTGACGGTTATTTCGTGGTTACTGGTTACCGGAGGTTGCGCAACCCTTTGTACATAGATGGCGCCTTTTATAGTGAACTATGATTTGATATCGGGCTGATTGGAAAGATTGTATGTTGCCATCCACGGAACACTTATTTGGCCACGCTTCGATGAAATTCTGTTGCATAATGTGGATGCTTTAACTATAGTAAGTTTACTGACCGACAGTTTTACACATTTTATATAGAGCTGATATTTAAATTCTATCTCTAGTCAGTCAGCAAATCTACAGATACCCAGATAACTTTTAAAATTGATTCTTTCTAACCGTTAGACACCATCGACATACAATAAAGGAAAACATAAGGAAACCTGGACTTTTAATTTGAACTTAAAGTTTGAAATCGTAAATTAAAATTGAGCATGGGTGACGATTAATGCTCATTCCGTCTTTTTATGAGAGAAGACCTTTGACCAGGATTGGAACATTTGCAGGCTGTTGATAGGATTCGTTCCATAATGCCAATGAAAGACTTGAATAATCTCACTTAAAGGTAATTCTATATCACATAGATATACATATATATGTGTGTGTGTATATATTTATGTATGTTCATTCGTTTTCACTAATGCCCCTGAAGAGTTTCTCTAATTTATCATACAGTTATATTACGTACGTGTTTCACTTTCATTGTCATTCATAGTAGAGATCTCGTATCAATGAACCGACGACATTGAGAAAATTCTAAACAAAAGAATACATAATTTAATTTATAATCTCTATGGTATTAACGTGAGCGCTTAAAATATAGAATAATAAAACGATTTAGCTTTTAAAAACAATTCAAACATTCCTTTTACGTGTGGGAGAGTCATGCCACGGCCTCACAGAAAACCGACGTGAAGCAACGCTTGCGTTGTGTTTCGTCGTGTCAGTAAGGTTACCAGAGGCCTAATTACCCTCCCCTCCCCCAATCTCCCCAATTCCTGGATCCTCAACCACCCTCAAACTCCTAATCCTCAAAAGGCCGGTAACGCACTTGTAACGCCTCAGGTATTCCAGGTGTCCATGGGCGACGCCCATTGCTTACCATCAGGTGATCCGTCTGCTCGTTTACCGGCTTATGCCATAAAAATCCTGAAAATCTACTATAAAAGAAAGTCCCTCTGTATTTGTTCAGAATACACAAAATGTACTAAAAGGTGAAAACATCAGTGAGTAGAGTAATTTTTGAGGAAAGTTTTAGATTTAACAACAAAACGATTGGCCAATCAGTTGCGTTACATGTCGAGCAAATAACTAAATAACCACCTTCTTGAGTATTGCATGCATTTTGGCGATAAATTATTTTCGTCAGTCGCTTTCTTCGTATGACATAAATAATTGTATAATGTAACATGTTCGGATTTCATGGAACAGGACAGTGAGCACATTCATCACATTTTCAATGAGCGTTCAATATTTCATGCGAGATTCGCAGGACTGGAATCATTGTGATGTGACTGCCTGAACGAATCGGTGCTCGTAAGTAATCAAACGTTCGAACACAATAGACTTGGTCATACAATGTTAAGTAATAACATAACATAGATATACTCCACAGTTAGATACGTGGATATGCATCCTACTTTAATATTATAAATGCGGAGTATGTTTCTTTGTTTGTTACGCCTTCACGTTAAAACGGCTGAAGAGCTTAAGATGAAATTTGGAGGGATAGATTATGATTTGGAATAACGCATAATTAAGCTACTTATTATCCAATGGGATCACGGGCGAAGCCGTTCGTAGAAGCTAATTTTCAGCGTATTTCTTAGCTGTACGCTGCAAATAGTCTTCTTGTTCTTTGGGATAAAAGTCACCAAGTCAAAACGTTTCATTCGTCACCACAAAATAAAGCAGGTTACCTATGTCATCTATCACCTGTTCTGTTGTATTCTTCCACATGTGCACACTATAACAATTTCTATAGAGAAACTGTGGGAATTATTGTACCTTGTCCTTGTCTATTGCCCATAGAAAAAAAATTGAATCCGGCGTAGGAGGTAATAGATAATGCACGTGCTGGTTTTTTTTTCCTTTTTTCGCATAGTGCCACCTTTTTGTTAAATAAATATGGCGCTAGGCCAGGTGATGATGGTCGTGAGAATGCCGCCATCTTGTTTTGCGTTTAAAATTGGAAGGAAGTATGCAGTTTCTATGTTAAAATTACTAAGTTTAGTAAATGATTATAATTTCTACTTGAATAAATATAAAAGGTATGGCTCAGGTAGGTACAAAGTATCAGATTTGCAAATCTTAACAATAAATTAGTTTTCACGTGATTGTGGTTGCTAATCGATAAACTAATGATAGTGCTGTTACTGATAATTCGAAATTATGTCACGGCTGTCGTATGCGATAAATATACAGTGAACTTATGAAGAAACAAACAGACACGATTATATCTTTTATGGTAATAAAAAATATTTTAGCTAACTTACTAAAACCAAACGACCTGACAAACAACCATAAATGGTTCCCACGTAAAATATCGTAAGTAGAGCAAGCAGCAAGTCAACCTACTCCTTTCTGTCAAATGTCTTTATTACATTTTCAACTCTATAAATTTCGTTTAAACATAAAGTTGAATATCCAATAACAAAAACTGGCACATTGTAGTAGGTTTATGTGCTGGCCACTGTACAAAAAAGAAGGTAGTTCTTTACAGGAGAGCTATTTAACGACTTTACACCAACAACGTTCGATTACACAGAAATTGGCGCAAAAACATACTTTTAAATGACTCGCCTTTAAAGTAACTCTTAGGGACACACAGTATTAACTTTCTGCAAGGCCGTTAATATTAAGTTTAAAAAAAATTAAGGGGATGTGAAGGCATATATTAAATTTGAAATTAGAAACATTAAAGAAGAAATGGCTCACCTGTCCAGCAGTATCACAGATTTCTACGCAAAGCGGTCGGTCGTCCACGTCAACCACAACTGTAACAAAATAAAAACATTGATTAGATCACTAGGAACTTCACATACTTGTAACAGACCATACTTTATTGTTTAATGGAAATAACTGCATAGACACATACAAGTATGAAGAACACCGTGGGATTGAAAACAAATTAGTTTTCAGTGGACTCGTAGGTAGGTACTCTAATACATTTAACCCTTGGGGTGCCTGGTGGGTCTGACAGACCCATCACCTTAAAGAATCGACAATATTTTAGAAAATTCGTAGTTACCGTCGCTGTATGCCTAAGTAGCTTCGTGATCTGGCGGCTAGATTGCCGCCCCTCCAGCAATCCACAAAGCACACGTGTTCTAGTAACACGTGTTTTATGTGCGCTCGGGTCTGAGAAACCCGACTAGGCACGCGGCGTAACATTTAACTGGTAAGTTATTATTTTTGTTTTCATTATTTATTTTGCATTGTGTGGTAAATTATTTATCTGTATAATATTTTCGCAGTTAAATATGGCCAGGCGATTAACCAATATCGAAATAAGCCAAATTTGAGATCAAGATCCATGAAATTGAGGATGACGTGGTTTCCGATTAACCTAACGAAGAGAATTAGCTCTCATAGAGGAAAACCCTCAGAGCCACCAGCTAAAAGACAAGATGCTGCTATAAAAAGACGTTGTTATATATGCCTTGCTAAAAAGGGCCGTAAATCTAAGTACATTTGTATACAGGTCATATTTGATTGGAATACGTAAATTTTATATGCGAAAATTATCGCACAAATACTGAGTTAATCTTACTTTAGTAACCAAAGTTTATTCATCTGTGCCTTATATTAATGTGAAGACTGATTTTGATCTCAATTAAAAAGAGTTTAATATTGTTAATTTAAAGATATGTTATTTTTACCCAAGAATGAGAGATTTTTTATTTGCTTAAGTAATCAAACTTTATTATAATATATTGTCGTCTTTTTTTCTCTTTTTTTATTAATATACAATATTTAATATAAATTACAAACTGTTGTTATAGTTTGTAAAATCTAAATAAATAAAAATACCCATTTATATTTACGGGTCTGTGAGACCCACCAGGCATGCCATGTCATTTTTACCTACCAGGCTCCCCAAGGGTTAAAGAAAAAAAATTTAATAGGTAGGTATTATTATTTAACACTAGTAAAAGTAAGTTTGTTCTAAAAACTTTCAAAAAAACGTTCTATTTTATTATTACTGGCCGGCAAAAAAACTGTTTTTGTTTAGTTTGCGCAACATTTTCGTACCTGGCAACATAATTCAATGAACTACGTTTACGCTGAAGGTCGTTATACAGCATTGTGAAACTTAAAAGTAATATTTTAAATGTCAATGCGAAACTGCGAACATGGTTTCCAAGCTGCAAGCATGGCTAAGTTAGGTAACCAACTAGGATTCTTGTATTTTAATCTAACAATAGAATTCTCTGCGCTTTGCTAAGTACAGTGCTATTTTATACTTTAATTTGACACATCGATTTAAAATTATATGGTTTGAAATGTCAAGAAGAAATGAATATATTTTGTCGTGTTTCGTGTGTTAATACACACGAAAATTGTTATCACGACTGTACATTTATATATATCTATTTTCATATTATTCAAATTTCATTCATTTATATATTTTATACTATTATACCTCTATAAAGCGGAAGAGTTTGTTTTTTGTTTGTTTGTTTGAACGCGCTAATCTCCGTAACTAGAAGTCTGATTTGAATAATTATTGTTGTGTTGGATAGCGCATTTATCGAGGTTGGCTATACGCTATAAAACATTAGGCTACGACCAATAGGAGCTGAGCACAGCATGTGAAACCGCGCGGAAGTAGCTAGTATATTATATCACAAATTCACAAAAGACAAAACGGAATAAATAACTCGTTTAATACTGTAATTAGACAATTATTATCAAACGAGTGCCTGACAACAGACGACAACACAAAACAGTAACAAAAGTACAAAGCAGAAAAGGAACAAGTAAAATAAAATACAATAATGACAAACGGTGTATGATTTCTTTTTTTACAATGGCAACAGTGTCGCGACACCCGATACGTCACATCACCCTCGTGCCGGATATGCGCGGTAAACAGCGAATGTCCGAACATCCTGGCTTTTGTTCACAAACCTGTATTACCGCATTTACCGCCATTCGCAATTACTGAGATTACTGGCCACTCACGCCGCCATGTTTTTGTTTTGTAAAGTAGAACCTAATATTTTGTTTTGTTCGAATTTTTTTGATAGCCTATGTTTTATGAACAATACGTACTTTGGTTTTCAGGCTTCGACAGTTGGTGTTGGTATAATTGCCACTATCAAACCAATGTCATTTATATCAATTATTATTTATCGTTGTCCAGTTTCTAATTAAAAATTAACCTATCAATATTTCGAACAAAAATGATCTGTGATAAGTACAACATAACCATTTACTCATGGATTTACATTACCTACCGTTAGTTAACACAGGATTAAGTCACCCGCAACAAAATGAAGAATATTGTACAACATACAACTACAAGTAACTGGACGTAACATTAAAAAAGTCTATTAAAAAGGAGGTCACGAGACGTTCATAAAAAAAGGATGAAAAAGTGAAAAAAAAGTTTGAAATCGAGAGCGAATCAGCCAGTGAGTCCAAAGTCCAGAGATGGAATGAGTCACCAACACCGCAGTGGCAACAACCGTGACCGTACCTCACGAAGTCACGATCCTTGTGTATCAGTTATGTCACTATTCTAGTACTTTTATTGTCTTGTTCAAATAAATAAATACACAACATTGAATACAGAATGTCTATTTCAGGAATCCTTTTGTAGTAGAAAATACTACAGATTAAAAAGCTATCCTATATAATAATATCTACATTTACATTTATAAACAAAACCTCTCACCGCATAATTATGTATGTTCGCGATTTACTCAAAAACTAGAGCACCAATTTCTATGCGGCTTTCAGTAGTGGATAGCGCAATATTTTGACGAAGGTTTAATCGCATAGTGTGCGTTATGTTCACTGTAGGCTTAACTTCAGCAGCAAACAGGTGTATCTCATATGAAATGTTGGCTCAACGATACAATTACCGAAATATTCCATATAAAGTTCATATAAACTGTAACTGTTGTTAAGAAAAATCTAAACATGGACATTTAACTCCATAAAATAAGACTGGCAGACTGTAGACTAAGCCATTTGAAGATGCGGGACGCGAACCAACGACCTCGTGTCACAGAGAACAAAATAAACTAGTCTAGACAAACAAAACATTGCCTGGAGTTCACATAAACACAAGCATACTAAGTGCCTGATACTAGAATTTCTTTAAACATTGAAATCTACACCGTATATCAAGTTACTTTAGAATTGAAACTTGAAAGCTCTTCCATTATAAAAGATATAGGTTTTATGCTGATCTAGGGTTTACGATAGGATGATTCCCCATTATTACAAAACCTTGTTTCAGTTTTAGACAAACAAAAGATTATTTGGCTGGTGCCTCGTTTTGATGAAAATTCTGGAATATTCGGCTTATTTATTAACTTTTTAGGTCTACTACGCAAAATTCTGGTAAGTGCATTAATATTTAAGTTAGTCTTGCTTTACTTAGCACTCCCAACTCCCAAGTTCTCAATTTAGTTAGCCGTTTAATAACATAAACAAACCCACAATCTGATTACAAACAAGTTTGAAACTTTATAAAAACTATTATCTCTTAAAATCACCATTTACATAAGATCTATGACTAAAAGGTGCGATTCGATTGGCATGAACATGTCTTTTTATACAGAAATGTCATTCATACATTTACGATCTTCGTACACCGCTCACATAGATAAAGAGATAATCTAATTTCCAACCTTTACTTGCCATTTGACACGGTTCGACGACCCTAGCGACCCCGTTCAGATGGCGCCACTGTGACCTTCCCGAAGTCCTATATCAACTTGACCTATAATCGAATAAAGATGTAACTACATAGTACGTGTAGGCGATGGTATGAGTCAATGTTGCCATTTATAAAAACTATGGCAATCCTGACCTTGAATTTTTTCTTGCAATGACAGATGAATCATAATGAAAAGGTTGTGCATTGTAGATTTAATAGATGTAGGCGATTTTTACCTGGTTCAGATGCAAATAAAATAGTAGAAAATTCAACTACCTATTGATATAGTCATAAACAAAAGCACACGTCTTCTTTTCGCGATCCACTTGAGATGCAATAAATTCAAATTGTATCTCTCTTATTAGGTAGGTAGGTAGGGACTACCTCTCTCGGTAACTGCAACACATCCACATATTCTTGGCTATGCATTAAATAAAGATTGCGATAAATAATATCAAAAAGCATTGTCTCTAGATAGATATAGACTGATCATTGTGGTTATCATAAAAGCTAAAATTCCAACAAGAGATCAGCCCTTTTACAAGTACAATAACTATACAAAATTATACGGTTTTTCTAAAAGATGATGCTACAAAACTTGTTTTAAATGAATTATTAAAGAAAATTCGGTAAATAATAAAAATGCGTGTTATAAAATAATAGAGTGTTATTTCAAAGACCTTACCTAAACTATTCAACTTAGTTTGTATTCGAAGGTAGTCAGTCAATCAAGCATACAGTTTAGAATCGATCGCAATTAGCGATAAGGCCATCAATTGCATATTTATAACTTTATTTACATGAAATATGGAGTACAATAAATATTATTTGTATTTATCCCCAGATCCCAGTCCTTAAGAAATTAAGTAAAAGTGTTACTGCTATTCTCTACATATCTTTATCGGGCATATATCCAGACGCTCATATCTACATATTGAACTTAATCAGCAGCTCCTACACTGTAATAACCCAATAAACCCCACTTAAATTTAACATTGTGCCTGGGATTTTGACTATCTAAGCGAACCGTAGTCCCTGAACAAACGAAGGGACGGACGGGACACCAAATTACGCTCAGATTTACGACATTTCATGCTTTTTATTGTCGCACAGATTTTACGAGCGTACAGCCAATAATGGCGCGAAAATTTTTGAACGTCATTGCCATTGTAAAAAAAAAACATTAAGAAAAATGTACGTTCAACTGAAAAAGGTTAGTTATTCAAATTAACAGTTAGTATTAATATAATATCTAAGTATAACATAATTTACCAGTTCTCTCATCGATGTCTAAACAATATTCACAGAAGACGATCACGTTTGTTATTACTGAATTGATATTGTTGTTACGATTCATCATTATACAACTACTGTTCTCCGTCTATTAAGTATAAACACGAGGATGACTATTATAAACGCGCAATTATATTAGAGATTGGTACGTACTTACATTTCTAGTCAAAGTAAACTCTATCTTAAGGCAGTCTAGATATTTTATTTTAAAAATACTATTTAATGGCTATTTTTGGCAGATTATACAAATACCAACCGCTTATTTTTTACGGACTAAACGGTATGGGTACCATGACCAACATATTGTCTGAATCCTTTCAAATATATTATTTACTAAGGTCATCCTGTAGTCTTTATTGTGTTACTAATGAAGACCCGCTCGAGAAAAACAATTTTCTTAAGTGCAAAAATAACCAAGAGAGAAAGTGTTTACAAAGTCGTTATCATAACTCGCTACATATTCATTCTTGATACATTTATTATGTAATTACGGAAATTCCATTCACTATCATTATGCAATATCATAAAGGTCACCAGTAAAGTGCAGTAGACCTAGCTTCAGCCTTGATAAAAAATGCAACAGATTATCTAGGCCACTGGGCCACTCGCGGTATACCGTGGCCCATTTCACTTCATTAAAAAAACATTGACTTTTTTTCAATATGTCTTGACATGATTGAAAGGTTGGGTGATTGATACTGTCATTACTAGGCAGGTTGACTTTTAATTCGCATTTTTTTGTTTTTGATATGGATGAAGGCAAATAAGGTAAGTACTACTGTGGGTGTAGATAAATAACTATTTATGAAAGCGTTAAATATCGATTTCAAAGAGGCATTTGTAATTTAGTAAAAGTAGACCACCTGCATAAATGTATTTAATTTGATAGAACTAAATATACGAGGTTCTTTGAAAACTTCTCGTATTCATATAAGATATTTTGTGTAGGTACCGCAGTAGTTTCGGAAAGGAAAAACAAATGATGTTATATTTTGTTACTTAACATCATAATATAATTATAGCTCAGCTCTTCTTTGTGTTCAAGAGCTTGTTATTATTCCTGCTACAATAATTTATATGAATCATATAATAAGAGGCGATCCACTGACCTCAGTAGTGGAATGGTTGCACTGATATCGATCGCCACGGAGAATTATTGCCTTATTCTAGCACATTCATCAATATTGCATGCGGTAGCGACTAGCGAGGCTGGCAACACTATTATTTTTTCACAACGCACCGTCTGTGGCACCGTCCATAGCACTTGTGACATTTGTACCACAGTGTTGCCGATGGGAAATAAACAGCTGTCAAAATTTTAAATTAAATAGCGTTAGATGATTTATTTGCTCCTTTATATTGTCATAATGCTTGCATTGATTTGTAATCCGGTTAAGTAATGACACATATTTTATACTTTTATCTATCCAAGACGATAAAAGATATTGTTTTTATTACGGATGACTAAAGTCTTTCATTTTCATACGTAAATACTTACCTAACACAATTGAATTCCTCAAGACATTAGTCAGAGGCGTTTAGCTTTTGGGCTACCCAAGTTACATTTAGTCTTTCCTATGAACCAAATGAAGGCATCCAGAAGGTATGTCTTAGCCATCGAACCCAGAAGGTAAGGTAGTGTTTAGTACCAAACTCTTATCTACCGCCAGAAAAAGTGAAAATATTTTTTTTATTCGACCAAAGCAATCCATCAAAAGGAAAGGACACAATAATGCCCTTGTAAGTAAGTAAGTAGGTACTTGCAAAAATAAAAAAGCGGCACATAAAATCAATTCACAAACAAAAATGAAGCAAAAATATCTCAGTCTGTTGGTATAATTTAATTTCGCACGATAAGATAATGCTGATATGAAGGAAAGCAGAACTAACAATACTTTATCTTACTTTCTTTGAATTTGTTTATATTCATAAATGGACACACATTTACTTTAGGTACCTGTATTTATATTTGGTGACGTCAACTTACCCAAAGTACTTAGGTACCTATTTTTTATTAAAAATATTATTATTTTTTTTTGATATTTTTTTTTTAAAGCACAAAATTAGTGTCCTATTATTTTCAGTACGTATGTTGATTTTTGCCATTGCTTAATATAGAGTCACAGTCGCGGAGAACCTAACGGGTAACCGACGTGCAGGAGAAGGAACGGGGTGGTTTTTAGTCAGTAAGAGTCTGACACTCCCTTCCGCCTCACCCAGGCGGGAGCAGTCATTCGATGATTTTCCCCCCTTAAAAAAAAATATAGAGTCACAATCTTTTGGAAGGTTTATTAGGGAGTAGCTTTTACCCGCGGCTTCGCTCGCGTCACAAAAGGATAAAAAGTAGACATATACCAATACACACAGCGCAATCTATACCAATACTTTTGTTTTCCCTCGGGAATATAATTTTTTTCTGGAATAAAAAGTACCCTATTATTTAATCCGGACCTCTAACTTTACTGCAAAAATTCAAAGCAATCGGTTTAGTAGTTACGGCGTGAAAGCGGAACAAACAAACAAACTCACTTTCCGATTTATAATATTAGTAAGGATTAAAGCCAATGGGGGCCAACGTGTTTTTACTCACCAAAAGGCACAATGAAGGAATTTGTATTTTTGTCCAAACAAAACAGCCATCAAATATTGAACGTCCAATGTGACACTGCCATATTATTGGAAGAAGATGTTCTACTACTAGCATTACCTACATAGTGAGCACAAATACAGTAGACTCCATTCAGCAGACGTCCATTAGATACGTTTATTCTCGTATTGTAACTTTCGTGAGACATACTAAATAAATTATTATGTTTTCGGCTTACTCACGTAATAATTTGACGAGCAACTCGACTAGTTTCAAGCTATGCTTGGGGCTCATATTCATGAGCAGCATTTCGCGACCCGAGACGCGGCGACTTAGCAGACAGTAGCAGCGGGACAGTTTATTCTCCTTTAAATTATTATTTTCTTTCCTACTTCAAGTTATCTATTCAACAAATATTTAAGTCCATATTCAGAAAAATGTCCATAATCAGAATTAGTCACACAAAGAGAAAAATCTAGCACATAAGTCGTTAGAACATTTAACATAGTATGTGGTCTCGTTATAGGGTAAAGTAATAAAGTATTAACTAGTATAATATCATTATAGGGAATGTCCTGATGTCCTTATTCGGTTGAGTCACTTCTGATATAAGATTATTTAATTCTAGCTAGGATGTGGTACAGATATGGACACAAATGACTACCCTGCGGATGTGGGGAGACGGCAATGTAGACGCAAATGTAAGTCATAAGATTTAGCGATTCTATATTTTAAGATACCTGTCTGCCTGGGGACTGTAGTCGGTCTACAGTACCCAAAAGTCCTGTAGTCTGGTTCCATGGTTCAGATTTTATGGTACCTTAGAAAATAAACTATCGAGTTGACTATTCAGGTAGGTATACTTCAAAATGAAACTATCCATACTCTCAATATCAAGATAGCCAGTGAAATTAAGTACCTCTAGATATGTACATATTGCGAAAGTTTCAAAATTGAATCTCGCTTGTTACTTTATCTTGTATCGGTCTGTCTGATTGATGCTGATTTACTTCATCATAATATCTTATTGAAAAGCAATGAGACTCATTTCTTATCACTTATACCACAACGAGTCGCTGTGGAAGTAACTCAGCTTTATTTTACGCCATACATGGAGCACAGTGTAGGCGGTACTTACCTGACTTATTGGTACACGTAGAGTACGATACCGCGCGAATAACACAGATTATACAGCCCTGTATATTGTGTTCTTTATTTGAACGTCGGAATTTTATTGCTGAAGTAGAGCATACTTCAATGCTTCACTTTCCGTAAGGAATTAGGAAAACGAGTTTTTATCCGCATAATACTGTAATATGCGGATTAATATTTATTTGTACTTTATTGTAAAATGAGGTGTAGGTACCTACACCTTGCGAAATATAATTGGAGATCTCAGATCTTATCACAATGACACAAAGCCACAAAAACAATCGAGTTATTGCACCTGGTTATCGCTCCTCTTCTAGTTTCTTATTCTTAGCTAAAACTACAAAGGCAAGGTTTGCTTTTTATGAGTTTGGTAAACAAAAATGTTACAATTAAAGCTCTAAGTCGATTTTAATACACACACGCACATACTCAAAGGCGTTCCTTTAGAGAAGATTTCTAGAAATCTAGACTAGAAAGATACCTTTGAACATTTTACTCTCTGATATAAAACTTGGGCTTTAACCAACACACATTATAACTATAGAAACCTACATATAATCATGACACAAACTTGATAATCAGTCGCTGTTAAAAATAGCTATGGTAATAACAACTCATAATGTCTTTAAACCAGTTTATATCAACGCTAATTGAGAAAAAAAGTCGCCAATGCCTTACTTAACGCTACGGTATCTGTGGCATCGAACTAATTGATGAATGACATAGAAAAAGACATTCGCAATTATGAATTGAGTCTTAGACTTATACACGTTGAAATTATTTGTGAGCAGGAATAATCATGGAGACAATGGAGATCATTTTATTAAGATGAAAAATGAAAAAGAGCTAACAAAAATCTTTACAGTCAATAATAGTATCAGTAAGTATACATATATTGCTACTTAACTATTGGCTATACGAGGACCTAAACGGTGACAAACAATTCGTGGAAGGACTGTTATAACATAGATCAACATGAACATCATCAGGAGCCCTAGTGAGTCGCGGAGAATGTGACAGGTTACCGGCAGTGCAGGAGTGGGAGGGAACGGGGTGTTTTTAGTCAGTAAAAGTCTGACACTCCCTCTCGTCTCACCCAGCCAGGCGGAAGAAGTCATTCGATGATTTTCCCTCCTTAATAAAGCAATTGATGGTGTATTACTGAACTATACGTACACCTCTACGTAAGACGGCTTGCCATAATCAACACTGCTATAAGTAGTGTGAATTCTTCAAAATTTAACAAATTTCAGGTCAACGGAATAGTACAGCGGATAGGCCTTGTAGATATCGAAACTGTTTACATGAAAGTGACTTCATGAAGGTTTATGCACTTACCTATAATGTACAAAACGCAATCTTCATTATTACAATTGGTATAATTAAATAAATGTCTATTATAATCATACCGACAAATAAGTAATAAAACCTCTGGTCTTCTTATTTAATTTGAGGTAGAGTAATCGGCTCGTCAAAAAATGTAAATGATTAAATATGTAGGTATAAAAATAAATAACCATCGACAGAATTCACAAGTATTATTGATGAAATTAGTCTAGTACAGATAAGGCATAGAAATTACACGTTTACCTGCACTACAATCGTCTAACAACCTCGTTACAAAAGTATCACAGCAGTAGCCGGATTTTTTTTTTTTTTTTTTTAAGGGGGGAAAATCATCGAATGACTTCTCCCGCCTGGGTGAGGCGGGAGGGAGTGTCAGACTCTTACTGACTAAAAACCACCCCGTTCCTTCTCCTGCACGTCGAGCCGGAGCCCCGGTTACCCGTTAGGTTCTCCGCGACTCCGAATCGGCATCGGCCGTATTGGGCCCCATCTGTGGTGGTCTGATGGCTCTTTGAGGCGCGCGCGGAACGCGACGCGCCGTACGCTCGGGTCTGTTTCTGGTCGGACGGGGAGCCACCCATGCTCGCCGTCCGCAGGCCCGCGCTTACGGTGGCCGGAGATCGTCTCGCGATCCCCGACGCCCGGTGTGTCCTTCGCGATGGCTGGGTTGCGAGGAGGCAGCGCTTCGCTGCCTCACGCGTCCCGCCTCCTCCTTAGCTAGCATCACTGCTTCGCAAAAGGAGGAGACGGCATCCCAGTCCCCCTCGCTCCGCATCATGGCCTGCACTAGGCCCGGACGCGAGAGGTCGCCATCGCCGATCACTTCCCTGAGGACACGGCGGTGCTCAGCCCACGAAGGGCATTCTCCCACCGTGTGTTCCACCGTGTCCTCAGGGCGGTCCTCGCAGTGATGACACCCGGGCGTTTCCTCCCGCCCCATCAGACACAGGTACCTCCCGAAACTTCCATGTCCGGTGAGGACCTGCGTCAGGCGGTAGGTGAGGACGCCGTAGCGTCTCTCAAGCCACTCCTCAAAGAGGGGACTTACCGCTGCGATGGCAGCGAGCCCAGCCCTCGGTTGCGACAGTCGTTGCTGCCATTCCGCCATGAGATCGCGCCGGAGCTCATCCCGCCACGCACCTATTTGGCGCGGCAGCGGGGTTTCGCCCCGGCGACGTGCCTCCGCGCGCATGCCGTACACGCGCGCGAGCACCTTCGCCTCCAGATCCCACGGCGGTAATCCGGCAAGGAGGTTCGCCGACTCCCCAGAGATCGTGCGGTATCCGCGGATCATTCGGATCGCCATGACCCTCTGTGCCATGAGCAGCGTCCGAGCGGGACGCCGCAACAGGTTTGGCGCCCAAACAGGGGCGCCGTAGAGGGCCATGGACCGCACGACCCCGGCGTATAACCTCCGGCAGGAGGCGTTTGGCCCCCCGAGGTTGGGGAGGATGCGTTTGAACGCAGCCCCCGTCCTCTCCAACTTTGGAGCCAAACGTCGGAAATGCTCTATGAAGTTCCACCGACTGTCGAGGACGAGTCCTAGGTACTTCATCGTCGTCTCGACGTCGATGGTAACTCCTCCCGCCGTTATTTGGGACCCACCCGGAGGTGGCGCGTTCCCGCGGCCATGAAAACACATGGCCTCGGACTTGTGGAGCGCCACCTCGAGTCCCAACTGCCGGATTCTCTCAACGACTGTCGCAACCGCTGTCGCCATTAAGTCGGCCGCCGCCTGGTGTGACCTCCCGTGCGCTAGCACCAGCGTATCGTCGGCGTAGCATATTGTGCTAACGCCGTTCGGGAGGTCAGCAGTAGCCGGATAGATGTAAATTGTAATGGCGCAAATTACCATAGAGTATAGAGCGACAAGTCAAGATCATAATGGGGGGAAAACATGGCGCCAACCCGCCAACATATAAATAGTTTTCAATAAAGTGCCGCCATTAGATGCAATGCAGTGAGTAATCTAACTGGAAATAATTGGCTCGTCCTTGCTGACAAATTAGTGCACTTCAGTTATCTTTATCAACTGCCAAGTGGTCTTTTTTATCTGTTTAAGGAACAAGTACTGCAAGAAGAATCGCAAATCGTTCTTTAATTAGAATAATCTATAACCTTTCCTAAGTGTTCTCGACTACTAAATAAACAAATGAGGAAGATCAATGACAAATCTATAACATTTTTCCTGACTCAACATTTTTTTCATCTGTCGAAAACGTCATAGACATTTTTTTTAAATATCATTTCCGACAAAGGGTAACAGAAATACCGCCTTATAGAGAAGTTTTAGTTCTTAATCATCTCGTGACGAATATATTCGATGATTCATTGCTACCTTGAATACTTTGCCTTTTTCGCTTAGTTTATCTTTTTACACGCGACAAACGATGTATCATTGAAATAAATCGAACTAACTGATAATTATATATATATATATGGTACATATTTCATTTGTTACGACATCATATCCGTTTTTGGAAGTTAATTCCATTAGAAATACACATATTTTAATCTTTAATCTTGATAGAGTAGCATTCCGACTAACTGCTGATATAAAAAAAAAACTACTAGTTACTTTTCCAAGTTATTAACTCATCTTATTCAGCCTCGTTTATATTTAAGTATTATTTGCTAACTTTTGACCAATTTGGGTGGAAAAGTCTTCGAGAAGTATTTTCAGAGATTTGTACGTAAGTACATAACTTTAAATTAAACCAATATTTCAAATAAAGGGACAAATCATTCAGTAGTTATATCACGTTCCAATCGATATACGCAAACTAACCCTATAAGGGTACCGGCAGATTCATTGCTTCGGATGAATACTAATGATCATAACAAAAACGTTAATGTCATCATGATGTTATTTGTAAGAATCATTAATTAGAAGCTTAATAACACATTGTCCTTAGCGTGTACTGCCACGGTACTATTTCCAATGTTATTTGTTTTTATTACAGAGTCAGATATCACTCCTATGATAATTTGATTGGTATATAAGGTTTTTATTCAATTCAATTGTGTGCTTATCGCTTTTTATACCTAACGGTGTAGAATCATGACAGATGCACAACATCCATTGCTCTATGTGTATTCTAAGTGCCATAGACTACTCTAGAAAGCAATGTATATCGTGCAACTGTCAATGTAACATTTACCGAAAGAGAAAGCCAACAATACCTTTACATTCCAACACGTGACTACAAAATCCCGAAGTACTAACGATATAAAGCGTCTCACACGATTGGCCTTAAAATTTCTCCTCTCATTTAGGTACAAAGTACCAATCGACTTTGTCTCGTAATCCGCAAACCGGTCGCCAGTGAAAAGTTCAGTTGTCCCGCATTCATTTTGCACCCGATTTATACGTCACAATGAGAATGTAAATTACTTGTAATTACATCCATAATCACATCTTACTGTAAACTCTAGATATTATATTAAACTGCCTCGTTGGCCGAGTGGTCGCAAGTGCGACTGCGGGGCAAGGGGTCTCGGGTTCGATTCCAAGGTCGGGCAAAGTCTTACTGGGTTTTTAAAAAATCTCAGTAGTAGCACGGAGTCTGGAATTGTGCCCGGTATATGGCAATAGGCTCACCCCTTATTATATGGGACTCATAACATAAATAGTGAAAACTGCCTAACCCTTCGGGGATAAAAGGCGTGATGTTACGTTATGTTATGACTACTATATTAGATTGCCCTCTGTTTAAAAATTACATCTCTCGAATTGTTTCATAGCCGCTAATGATTTCTTTTTTTAATCGGTTTGAATTGTATTAAACCTTTTTCAACCGACTTCAAAAAAAAGGAGGAGGTTCTCAATTCGAATGTATTTTTATTTCTAATTGTCTTAATATGGAACTCAAGTAGGCAATAACTTTATATTCTCTTTTTTTACAGACTTCCAAAAAACGAGAAGGTACTATGTTCGAATGATTGCTTTTTTACGTCAGATATTTGATGCCAAGTAGATTGTAGATTGATGGCAATAACTTCAAAAACTTAGGTAACTCATCACTCAAAATGTCGACTTGTTTACTTCCGAATTTTGTTAACTGATATACGGTCGGTAACAAAGGATATTGATATAAAATTCACGTATTTTAACGAAAATTGGAAATATTTGAGCACAAAAAAGATGTTGAACTACTTTTATTTAACAGGTAATAAAAGGAATGTTTCCATAATTTAAATACATTTAAATAGCTGCTGTCTTATTATGCGTGATATATTTTACAAGCTCGATAAATCACGTAAAATTGCCTAATTAATTTAAAGAAATTAAATTCAAAACAATTTATTCGTAAAGTCTGGGTAATTAAAACATCGGCGCTATTATTTTTCATTCTAGCAACTGACTGGAATATTCTTTACTGTGTAGGCACTTTCCTATTAGATAAGGAGTCATAATACAGATCATTATCAGATCAGGCGACTGAGTCGAGTGTTCTACTATTTATCTTGGTATAATAAATCGATAAGAAATTTCGCAGCAATTGATAAAAAAACACGTAAAATGACAGAGTAAACATTCAATGCAGTTTGTGACCCGATAATTGTTTGAAAGAGGATTATTATTGTTGTTCGTTTGAAATATAGATATATTAATATTTAATTTGAGTATGATAACGGGCCTCACATTTAGAACAATTTGATATAAATATTATTGTACACACGGCCACACATCAATCTATACAAAACCAGTTTATCCTGGTGTCGCGTCGCATCATCTTTTCGCACATTTAACGTTCACTTTATACTGGTTATGTAAAGCTCGATGTGTTGCCGTGTGTACATTGCACGCGGTTCTGCTTGGATAGGAATATCCTTTTAGTTTTCATCATAATCTGATAAATGTGAATTTTAGAATAGGTACCGAATGAATTGTTTGAGGATAAGAAGCCAAAACTTACTCACATACTTTTATATCGTGTTAAGGTCGTTCGTGATAAAATATCTTCTCATTGGTAGCAGAACACCATCAAATTAAATTAAGGAAGAACCATGATGTTTTAGACGTTGTATATGTTTTAATGAAGGACCGGACACGAGCGTCTAAAACGCGAAAAGTATGACATAACACAACAAAACCCTTTTCTAAAAACCCGCTCGAAACTCTACAAAGTTTATTTTTAAACTGCCCTGACGCTAGAGACGTCCTTCACTATTTTAGTGACTGCGCCTGACAGAAATTACATTTTTACTACCAATGTCGATGTGTCAACCATGGAGTTCTTCAATAAAGGTAATGGGTAGAGGTTCACTCTTCACTCTCAAATACTTTGACAAATGACGCAGCAGACACTTATCTTTTGAAAATCTACTTAAACATAACATGATAAAGATCTACTATCAGCAAACAGTTTGTAACTTACAATCACGAACAAAGGCAACGGTTAGTCAGAGAAATAATTTTAAGCGCAAAAAATGACAACGACCGCAAAATCATCCAATTTAGAATTCACCCAGCCGGAACAACTACAATCACGGTATTTAACTTATTAACATAACATAACATCACGCCTTTTATCCCCGAAGGGGTAGGCAGAGGTGCACACAGATGTAACACCCACTTTTCACTATTTATGTTATGAGTCCCATGTAATAGGGGGTGAGCCTATTGCCATATACCGGGCACAATTCCAGACTCCGTGCTACTACTGAGATTTTTTTAAAACCCAGTAATACTTTGCCCGACCCAGGAATCGAACCCGAGACCCCGAGAGTTCGAGGCCCGGCAGTCACACTTGCGACCACTCGGCCAACGAACTTTAACTTATTACGAAGAACAAAAATACTACAAAAGCGATGCAATAACTAACGCAAAAAGTAATCACTATTAATATAACCTCTTACGATTTTCTTTTGTTGCCGCCATTTTGGAACGGGAGTTGGCGCCAAGAAGTTTTTGTTAGGTTATTTTTATGACCAAATCAGTAACGAGTTGCTTAGGGGTAATGAGTAATGAGTCAAATAAGGAAAGTAAACTTATATTCGTGAGTTAATTTTGTTGAGCACTGAATGTGAATGATATTACTTGTATTAAGACTTATCAAGTTTGTGGCTTCATTTCTACAGGCTAATATTTAGAAGATTAGTGTGAATTGCTTGCGTAAACTGGGGCCAGTTTCCTTGGTGTTACCAACTGAATTAGCAGCTTAACATTAATTTCTTTGAACTGGTGGGAACAGATGTTGCAGGTTACAAAGAAGAAGTTAATAGATTTCGATGAAATACTGTTTACTGACAGTGGAAGAAACTTTGTGACGCCGACTTTGCAGCAACAATGCGCAGAATCACCTGTTAAATGAAAACAAAAGATTGGACGTTGAGGCAAATAACAAATATTTCAAATGAGAACTGCTTCATGTTTGGTCCCTTCGCGGACATAAAAGTTAAAATAGCAATAAAATTAAAGCAAAGCACTGTAGGTACCTGTAATAAACACATCCTATATCCGAACAATAGCCTACTTAAATACTTATTGAGAGCGGACGCAGGAATGCAATAACTACGCATGCGCGACATCCATATTGAAAATTAGTACTGGTAACCATCACGGCCCAGGTATAAACCGTTACCAAAATACAAACATACTTTGCTATCAGATCACACCAAATTCAACCTTAACTAACAGCAATAAAAACAACATGATTCCTTCTGTATCTTTGTAAAATAAACACGAGTGTAAACACCATATGAGTACAGAGAAATGCATTATCGATTCATCGATCAATAGAATGATTTTTCTTCGATGATCGATGCTTCTTCGATATCGATTTATTGCAAACCATTTCCTGAGCTGTGGACATGATTACGGCTTGTCAATTGATTGATTGGCCGCTCCTTTTTATTAATCCCTTTATTTTTAACACCTCGGACTCAAAAGAGGTTTTAAAAGTACTTATACTAATTAATTGAAAGAATCATTATTATAAAATATCCACAAGATTATCCATTGTTAACCGGTTTACAATAAACAAGCGATCTTGACACATTTTTTGTCCCATTTTAATCCCTTCTTTGTGCATTAATACAGGCCGACATAGGTATAAGTACTCTTTGTTATTAAGTTATCACAAAGGAGTTTTTAATGTCATTCAAAATTTAACGGACAGTATCTTCTTGGACAATAAGTTTATATCATCTAATACTTTGTAAATTGTCCCTAAGACTAATGTATCACCTGTACCAGCATCTATTCAGTAAATCGTCTCAGGGCCGGACCGGTTCTCGTACCGTACCTAGTCCTTAAACAGCTGCGACATACACGTTGATGAACATTGCCACACAACTTTTAATTTTAAGCCCTTGATGATAAAATTAAATTTTGCTGAACTATCGGTCGTTTTTTAAAAACTTTTGCTCTCCCCTGTGGTAGTTGTAATTCATGTTTTTGTGCGAAAATAACTGCTTTTGTATTACTAAGTATTCAGTGGCAGGTTTGTGTGGTTTACATAATCTAAAACGTTATTATTCATTAACAATATTGTTATTTTTTTTTTAGTTTAGAATATCTTTATTTCTCATAAAGAATCACATACATAATTCACTTACTGAGAAACAATATTTCATACAAAAGTAAACAATTTAGAGCGCACAGTAGTACGTACACAATAATATAAACAAAAACAATACAAAAGAACAAATACAAATGATCACTATTTAAAAATGTGAGTAAAGTGATAAATATACACAAATAATAGAATCAAGCAACACTTGACTTGAAATGCGGCTTTGAAGTTTTGACCACAATTAGAATGAAAAATCAAACTTAATAGTTACTAAGAATTGGATATTAAAAAAATATTTGCTAATGGCCGTCATAAAGAATGTCATTAAAGCAATAATCATTTATTTATGGACACATAAAATGACTCATAAACGATAGAAGTTAATGTTTACAGAGACTTGCGATGGCTTGACTTTGACTTGTCATCGCTCATTCATAATTCTGTCCTCAGTTACAATTTTCTTAAGCAAAATAATTTAGCAATTAGCCCTTCGCTTTCTTAGCGAAATACTGAATCAACGTTCTTTGTTGAATAATGAATCTAATGTGTGTTCTTGAATTTTAAAGAACAAAAGTAATATGAAAGTTATAATTGTAAGCATTGCAATATTTATTATACTCGACAACTCAAGGCTTTTTTATGACAGTCGCACTAGACCGTAGAAAAGTAGTCTCCTAAAACTAGTTAGAACGAGTTCTGAAGATTTAAATTTTAACTCATTAGGTAAGTGATATTTAAAGAACCGAAGCATCACTACCGCGAGCCTATTTTAAGAGAATAACCAAAATACTTGAGTACCTAGTTACCACCAACGTGTTTCTCGGAACTTTAAAAAACGCTCCATAAATTTTCTTCCTCGTATGCGGGCTATCACGGCTTCGTACCAACCTGTTGATACTAATCTTTAAGTAAGAATGTTGAGGAAACTTTTATATTTATGAATATACTCTTACCATGAAACATAGACAGAACATCTTCCTTTTTGGAACCGCTAAAAAGCTGTGCAGGCAGATCATACATACATACATAACATCACGCCTATTATCCCCGAAGGGGTAGGCAGAGGTGCACACAGAAGTGACACCCACTTTTCACTATTTATGTTATGAGTCCCATGTAATAGGGGGTGAGCCTATTGCCTGTTACTGTGTAGGTCACTAAACGTTTTTATGTATTTGTCTTTATTAAAATATTTCATTTATTTTTTCGCTACTTAACGATTACGTCGATTTAATAGTTCATACTTTCACAATAAACAAATCTGCAAAACATTAGGAAATAATGCCATTTATTATCAATCCAACTCCGTCATTCCTAAAAGACGAACCTCTCTTTTGCTCTCTGCAGTGAAAATATTGTCTGCCGTTGTTCGACTCACCTTCTTACAACGTGTTTTAGTGCGTAACCAGATTTAAAAAAGCGATGGTAATGTTCATTGTATGCAAACTTTACTGATCCCGAAACTGATTCAGTTTGATTGAACCTCTCGGGAGTTGCTCAATATGTAACATTGTCGTGTCATGCAAGAAGTTTCGAAAGAAAGAGGAATTTATGGGGCGTTTTTAAACATTATTTTAGCAGACAGAATTCGTTTCATTATTACTGTACTGTAAGTACTTGATTTTTGTCCCAGAAACAGGCGTAATGCTATTTCAGGAACACATCTATCTCTGCACCAATTTCCATAGTAATTAGTTCATTGATTTAGGACAAATTACAACTTTGTCGTATCTCATTATAAGTGCAGTATTTCGCCCTACAAAACCGACATTCGCAACAAAATAGTTCGTTAAATCCTTCTAATTAAAGTTCTAATTGTGAATGTAGCCGCGAATAGTCCGCTTATTAGATAATGTGTCCACATTGACCCAGGACCCGACATTAAGCAATTTAACCCATTGAGACAAGTATTCGTTTGATTGTTGCAATCAACCGCTCCAAGCTCCGTACTGATTGATTGACACAGACCATGTAGAATTAGGACTCATTACATTGAATCTGTCTGACAGTTCATCAGCAGCCTGTCAATGTCAACAACGTTTTAGAAGGAGATTTAATCGGCATTAGCACTTTTTTTGCAGCTACATCAAAGATTAGGAAGGAAAAATTGGGAAAAATTATTACTGGTCCTTGTTCGCTCTTCCTTATAGAAATCGACAGTTTGGAATGAGCAAATAACTTCACCAATGCATTAAGTATACATAAAAGCATGTATTAGCCTTATTGGCTAATTGACAGAAATGATTTAACTTTGATTTATCATCATTAAAACTTTAACGTATAAGGTGGAAGAACAAGTATATTTTTTTTGAAGTAGGTTTTGTTATGAATTGAGTCTTTGTTTGGTTACGTTCATGTAAAAATGAATTAAGTGTTGTTGTACAAACACCGAATGGTTCACATTCAGTTCAGGGCATGCACACATAAGCCATAACGCAACAGTCACGATTCGTTGTCGAATGTGCACGTGTTTCCGAACTGGTTTGTCCAGACGGGTAATGTAACGTTCGATATTGATGCTTCTACCAAATACTGTGGTAATTATAGTATGGAGTGTATTTTTAAATCACTCTTTCGTAAGGCCTATTTCGTAATTCGAAGAAACGATTACTGTTTTCCAACGATTGAAGAACTTACAATGAAGGAATTCCATCGCAAAATTTTCTCTGACAACATCATTTGAACAAAACAAGAATTTGTAGAACACGATTTTTGTTTACCATCACTTATGAGTTATGACTTTCATATCGGCCTTTAGCCAAGTACAGCTTTATTCAATTTCGGGGGAGTAGTGACAAACGAAAACTCTTTTCGACCACCTATGAAAAACCTGTTCTCTAATTCCTGTTACAAAACAGCTAAACTAGTTACTTAAGTAGGTACAGAAAGTACAATGTGGGTGCCTGTATGAATAGTACGCATTGCATTAGAGATAACGGTACGTTAGCCCGCATCGGAGTTACGCAACGGATCATGCTACAATGATAGACTTGGCCGATCAACCGGGAAGGTCGTGAGAAATGTTGATTCATTATTCAGCAGTGCAGGCGTGCAGCGCACATTGGAACTTAGTTCATTTGAATGCCGCATGCGGCGCACCGTGCTAGCGACCTCATAGATTGTGATTGGGTAGCGTAGGGCAAGTGTTTGATTGAAATAGATTCATTAAATAACAGTAAGCCGTGTGTATTGAGTTATTTTAACTTACTAACTATAAGTTAAACATAAAAATTACTCTACTCGAAGTACCCAATCAGGAGTTAAATTCTATTGCCTGAGTCTGAGTTACTACTACCTATAACTATAAAGTTTAAAGTCGTTACGGACCACATAATATTATATCGTTTTGTCCACTTTACTTAACCTACCACGACTTGTTACCTAAAAAGTGAATAAGACATGAAGACTGCGCTATAAAAGTGAATATTGCACAAATAATAAATCGATGCGTCATAATAAATATGAAAGGTGCGATTTTATTTATTATTATATTAAATTAACGACATACTGCATGAATGTTATGAATTTTATTACTGAACACTCGAACCAACTCGGTTCAACTTCTCACGTACAATATTTCCATTTTTATTTTCTCTGTACGGGAATGTGATATTCAGGTTATTTCGCACGTCTAGTCTGGCTGGATACACTTTTTTGTACACAGGTAATGTAAGAGACGACGTGAGTACATTAACCATGTAAATAAACATTGTGATGACCTTAACCAATGAAGGTTAATTATAATTAATTTTATAAGTACGTAAAAGTTAGGTGATAGTGATATACCCCTGGTGAAGTTGTGTGTTAGATACGATACATTTTACAGTTTAAAGGTAAATGGAATATCCAGAATATCCAGAGGGCAACAAAGGAAAATTGGATCAGAGCGTTTTAATTAATTAAACGTTTAAACAAACTCCGCTTGCACTGGCTCTAATAAAGGTCGGGGAAGGTGAACAGACTCTAATACACATAAAGATGAAATTTTATGTAGAAAACCTTTGTAAAGTTACATAATCCCGAGACTAAAACGTGCTTGAAGTAGGAACAGAATAAAATGGTACTATTCACTTTCTTAAAAAAATACTTTTTCTAAATAATAAATATAGACAATGAATTGAATTAGGTAGTGGTCATCCTGTGATGCCCCTGATTGTACCATATGGCCCTCGTGATCCAGTCGTCATATCCGAACGTTTGATCAAAAATTAAAGTGTTCACAGAACCGAGTCGCACTTTCACTGGTTGCTAAAGAAATGCTTAGTAATTAACTATAACCGAGATGCGTGAAAGTAGGCAATTTAGTTGCTGTTTGTTGTCACGATAAGATTTGCGAGCCATTTCATTTGTCTACACTGTCAATAATTCATATTCGATGACGAATACTATAATATTTATAGACCAATAATTGAGATGTAGCTACACCTACAGATTGCACCCTTTTTTTATGGTCGTCTGCAGTTTTTTGTAAGTAGTAGTGTGGTTACACAAATAAAGTTCAGATTAGTTTTTAATCCAACTTCTACTTATTTGGTTTGTCTATCAAAATCTGATTTCCAAAAGTTATTTACTTATCAAATTATATTAGGTAGTAGTTTAAAAGAAAGTTTGTTTAAATAAAATACCCAAGTATTGTAAATGGCAGCATGTAGCGAATTAATCATTTCTGTTACGCAAATAAGACTTTTATAATTGTTACGTGAGCTTTTAAAACATAGGAAAAGCAACTTTCTCTATTTGTTTGATACTCCTCCTAATTTACGTTACCAATAAAATGTAACAGCTTTATTATGCCAGTAATTAAAGTTACCAAAGAGTATTATCTCGATTACAACAGAATTCTTGGCGGGTAAAAATTTAATTACAACGTATGCGTTGAACGGAACGCAATGAACACAAATTACAAACATCATTACCGCATTCCGTTACATTATTCGGTGTTTCAAAATTCGGAATGTATTAATTTTTTAATTCAAACATAGAACAATACATTTTATAGAGAAATATTTTGATAATAATATTATTCAACAAAAAAGTAACAGCTGTTGAGAACCCTTACCCGGTGGTGTTTATATGGCCAGGTGTATGAACCTGAATGAAGCAAAAACATAGCTATTTATCCGTAAGCATCAATAGGTAGCACTCTGTGCAACTGTACTCTATGTTCCTGTGACAATCCATTCTTATTATACGCCTTGTCGACACATCTTTCGTTTCTAGATGAATGAATAAAACACGCAACTAAATAAACAAATAAATCTAGTGCTTTAGGTAGGTATGTAAGACTTTACTAAGAGTAAGTACTTGTTGTGGGTATAATTTAGCATTTAATAGTGACGTCGTTAAGTCTCAAGTATTACCTGTTATCTTCGAGATGCTACTACTTACAAGGACGACTGAGGCATTCTACATGGAGTAACGAATGAAAGAAGGAGGCTTCAGAATGATATCTGACTTTAGTATTATAACTTGTTTTTGCTGGATTGGTTCTATAGTATTTTTTTTAAGGGGGGAAAATCATCGAATGACTGCTCCCGCCTGGGTGAGGCGAGAGGGAGTGTCAGACTCTTACTGACTGAAAACCACCCCGTTCCTTCTCCTGCACGTCGAGCCGGAGCCCCGGTTACCCGTTAGGTTCTCCGCGTTCGGTTCCGGTTCTCTTTCTGGTTCTATGGTATAGTTCTATAGAATGATGTATAAAACCAAATCCTTAATGATAAGTGAGTATAATCATCCATTTTATAATACATTTTGTATTACCAAAGACCAAGTACAAAGTCCTACTCCAAAGCCTTAGAATTAGTACAGTAATTAACATTCCAACTCTACATTACTTTCAAACTCAGCTTTACTTTTTTCGACATCAAATGCGCCCGCCATAATAGCTTAGGACAGGTTCATGTATAAAAAACGTGAGGCATTAAGGTACGGTCCGAAGGCATCGGGTGCTTTTCTAAAAAGGTAATCGTTCGAAGGAGGTTTTAGTTTTTTTTTTTCGTAGAAGCTAAAGGTACAAAGAGTTGTAGCTTGTAGCACTGGCAGCTGCTCCTTACAGCTGGCTGGTGAATCTATCGTTATGTTTTTTAAAATGTCACCTGGAGCTGCCTAGCGGTTAGTTTCACGATTAATGCCTGTGCATTTAATAGATCGATGTTTTTAGACGTGAGTGTAATTATTGCTTGAATGTTTTACTGAGTCGTTGATCTTAAATTCAGACTGCTAAAGTGACTGTCCCACAGAACTAAGCAAAAAGGCTTTTACCGAAGGCAGATGCCTATTTAAGAACACATAACATCACGCCTTTTATCCCCGAATGGGTAGGCAGAGGTGCACATTACGGCATTTAATCCTACTGTACCATGTAACACCCACTGTTCACTATTTTATGTTATAGTAGTATGTTAGTATTTAAGATTTGGTATAAAAATATTGAAAATGAACATCTTCGTTCTCGGTAGTGATACACACACAGTACCTAATAGTCAATACCCAATAAAAATATTTACTTGATAACTGATAAACAAACACCCAAACAAACGATTGTTTACTAAAAAAAGAGAAAAACAAAAGCCAATTTGCCAAACTAAATCTGTCACTCATTCCTTCATTTCCCAATCCGCTTCGTTATTTCATTAGAAAATTTCCGCAATAAAATTAATCACACGGCGAATGCGAAACGTACGGAAACACGACACTTTATATTGTCAACGTATTGTAAGTACAAACTATAAACAATGCATAATTAACTTCCGCGAAACGAGGGCTTTGTGAAGCCGAAGCAATATTTGCATTTCATGTTTAAAAAGATATTAAGACAAAAAAACTGGCCTACAAGTCCTACAAGTTTTTGTTTGTTGGGAAAAGAGAATAAGGGATTTCCTATATTTATCTGAATACATCGTTATATTTGAAATTGTTTTCCGGGGTAGGCGCTACGGAGATTTTGTTTCGAAATCTTTTATGAAAGCACGTAAATCAAGCCCATACAAAAAATAAAGGACCGTAACGCAATATTTTTGCCATTATATTGTTCATACTTCCCTAATTCGATGTCAAGTTGAAGTACAAAGAACATAAAATTCTGTACTGAATGGACACTTTTGCTAACATTGACAATACTTTCTCATTTCCTTGACCCACTGTCAGTGGTTACTTGAGAAAACTGCATTGTATGCCATACTGACAAAGGGTTTTCACATTAGCTACTAAAGGCGCTTGTATAGCTTAGGTCTTTAGGCCAGTAGACTAAAGACTAACCTAACCTATTCATTAGCAAGTAATAATTTTGACAGCTACAGTTAGAACTAACAGGATGTAAAATGCACTAGCGCCATCTGCTAAAGGCTCAAAAACAATTTGACACATGAGGCAAGGTCACACATACATTTAAAATGGCGTGTCATGAAACAAGACGCACGTTTTTGTAGCTGAATAAAACGTGTCAAGTTCTACCGAATAATGACATTTCTAGTACCTACTTAGGGCTCGTACACAAACCGGCCATGTGATTAGATGCGAATTCACAACGTAATTTTTTTTTTTTATAAAATGTTGCCCCACCCTAGGATTATCTCCTGTGTCGTGGGTGCGTTTACAAACATACAAGTTCACATACACAATGACACCCAGACCGGAAACAACAATTTGTGGATCACACAAAGTGTTGTTCCGTGCGGGAATCGAACCCGCGACACGTTGCATGGCAGCTGGTTGCCCAGCCACCGCACCAACCGTACTAAACGTATTTTAAACTGTCAAACACCGCGAGGACACCGGTGTCCGCACACCTATTGATCTTTAATTGTGTCTATAATGACGATACTCAAAGGGTATTCAAAACTAGTTCGTGACATGGATCGTAAAAAAAGTGTGCACTTCTGTTATTACTTAGGAGATACAGGAAAAAGAAACAAAGGAGATTTTGGGAAGATAAGATTTTGATTCGCGATGCGAAGCAATTCGCAAGTTCTTGCGATGCGTAGAGGAAGCTCGCACATTTTTGCGATCCGACGTCGCATCGCATTTTTGTGTACGAACCCTTACCTCGTACTTACACCGGTCTCCACGATAAGACTCTTAACGTACTTACAACGCTAGTTTCTGTAAAACATCTTGTACAAAAGTTTGTTCTATTGTATACTAAGTACCTTGCGTTGTCTAAGCTTATTCTTTGGAAGAAAGTATACGAGACGTCTGTACATTTTTGATCGAAAAATCTTTGTTGTGTTCCTATTTAAACAGAAGAAAGAGTGTGAAATGACATGTATTTGTCACCATTTTACACACAGATACGTGACTTTTTCCACTTCTATAAAAATAATCCTAAAGTGTACATAAGATAAACAACGATTACGTTTTCAAATGTAAATAATTTATTAGATTGCACACCAGTATTGTTAGTTCGCGGTTACAAAGCGTGAAATCGCTATACATTGGAATCGAATTCTAATATTCACAGTTCACAGTATGGCGACTGGATTAAGATGGACCATGTGGAACGAAAAGTTTGTAATCCTAAATACCTATGCGAGTATTAATAAATACAAAAATAAATCGTTACGCTTTTACGTCTAAACTGCTAAATCGTTTTTGATGAATATTTGTACAATGATAAATAGTTAAACCCGAAGAAAAGAATGGACGTTTGCATAAATAAATAAGTTATTGAAAACGAATCTTAAAGGGGAGAAAAGTTGGGTTAACGTGTTGAATTGATTGACATTGACAATAACTCTATTGAAGTAAGCGGAAAATGATAGATACTTAAGTTTCTGAGGTGTACCAAAATATGAGTCATCATAGTAATGACTCATATAGGGATATCTATAAAAAATTATTTATCCACATAGTAGGCGCCTATTTGACACGTATAAAATTAAACAATCTATTCAAAGGATCGTTATTTCGGTCCCTAATCTTTTACATGTCATAGAAATTTCTTACAACGAACAAGCTAAGAAATACACAATTTTCAATACAGAAGTACAAAATTCAAGTATGTTTGTTCGCACTCTACTGAAGAAACGTGTTCGTATCACATTTCCTACAAGATTATCGCTTTATCGTTATAATAATATCACATTAACATCGTTAAGTGTCCGTTTACAATAAACAATTGTTCAACAAAACGTGATCTGCCAATGACGTACGTAAGCGTAACTACTTATTGAAGATCATTCTCAAAACGTCACCAAACTACTCAGAGTATTCGTTTTCTCTATTCTAATTGATTGAGTTATAGACTTGACATTGTCGCGGAGAACCTAACGGGTAACCGGGGCTCCGGCTCGACGTGCAGGAGAAGGAACGGGGTGGTTTATAGTCAGTAAGAGTCTGACACTCCCTCCCGCCTCACCCAGGCGCGAGCAGTCATTCGATGATTTCCCCCCCTTAAAAAAAAGGAGCATGCAACGGGTTGATGACGACGAAGCGAATTAAAGTTTCTATAACACTAAACTTATCTCAATCATTTTATTCTTCATTTGACGACACTACATAACAAACATTTGCTTGGAATGGACCTCTCTAAAGAGATCCACATAGAAACAACGATAAGCGTAGCTTCATATTCCACGATTACCCAATACATCTGTATTGACATTATTCCAGTACATCCACAGTTTATTTATCATTCTCATTCATAAAACGTAAATATCTCACACGACCCGAATCTTTCAAATTATCAGTATACTTCCCGTTCATTAAAATAATTGGTAAACACATGTCTAAATAGCACACTCTCAAAATACATTTAAATGCTATCTATCGTAACTGGATAAATGGTACGAATGTTTAAGAGTAAGACCGTTACAATTTCTGTTAATTTGTGACCTTATTCGACTGGCCTATAGTCGATGTTCCTTTGAGATTATCGAATGAATATAGGCCGGTACTGTCGTAATGTACTACGAATGAACGTTGTGAAAACTTTCGATTTTTATTACTTATACTTACCGCTTTTTTGTTATACGAATTTATTCGCTTGTGCAATGTAGTTCTTGTATGAAAATATTCGTAGTGTTTGCCTAAAGTAATTTGGTTGTGTAATCGATTTTGTAATGTAACGTGAAGGGACCGATGGATAAAAGAAAGAAAGTCTTAAAGAATATATTAGATACATATTTATGTCTTTTTTGTTGCAGAATAGTCACTTGTTGGCGACTAAACTTCATTACAACATTATTCCATTCCGGTGACAATGTTTCAGAAAACCAATATAAAGAAAAGAGCCTATATCTGTCAGAGATATAAATTGTCAGAGTCGTTTAAAGGAGCGCCTAATTACGGCAGTACCAGAACCTAATTGTCCTTCCGTTTAATTTATTTTTACAGCCTAATTTAAGGCACAACGGTATCTTGAATTCAGTCTAGTTTCAACACCAATTAAATGCTAATTTAACATTATTAAGTGCACGTCCATTTTGCTTCCTAACATCACGTAAACTTACGAAATAAATGCTGGCATGCAAACCACACGAAACTAAACGGGAAACGTTGTTAGTTATTAGTTTAGACTTTGGACAATTTTTCCCATTCACCTACATTATTTCTAAACGCAACATTGTGTTGTGTTGCAAGATTATTTTATTTTGTAACGCATGGTAGTTATTGCGCGCGCATGTATGGCAGGCTGGCAACCAATAAAGAATATTGCGATAGTTACTTGTGCACTCGCGACTGTGAATGTGAACGTGTGCTTGGATATGATTCTAAATGATATTTATGGAAAATGCAGATTATATTCGTATCAAAACTATATTATGAACCATGTTTTATCTACAGTTTCTTTGTTATTCGTACTAGCAATAAAATTATTGCTCGTAAATGAAAGACAAAACAGTAAAGTGATTTAACTTGCAAATCAGACGTTAAAATCCAATCCATGTAATTCCTAATCACCTAATTTTCCATGCCATTAGCGATGCATAATTAGACAGATTCAGTGTTCCGTCCCGAGTTCTTTCAACTCTAAGATTATTCGCATGTTAGCATGGAAGTCGGCGAAAGTACATAGTCTTGACACTTTCACATTAACATGCAGACATAATGCCATCGCACTGTTTCCTGGAAACTATCGCGATAACTTATAACTGTGTGTTTAGCATAGGCAATGTTTTTATGATCGCATTGTCTAAATGCGGAAGATCTTAGTTGCTTCATGCCTGGTCACGCCATGGATGGTTCACGACGACCAATGGTATTATTTTTAAACAATGGTACAGGTCCTGTCTATTAAAGTTAATATGTACAATATATGTATTTTTTTAAGGGGGGAAAATCAACGAATTACTTCTTCGGCCTCGGTAAGGCGGGAGGGAGTGTCTTACTGACTAAAAATCACCCCGTTCCTACTCCTGCACTTCGAGCCGGAGCCCCGGTAACCTGTTAAGTTCTCTGCGGCACATATGTAAGTATATTGGATCTAGCTTGATTAAGCATCTTCTATCTGCTATCTATGTAGAAGCTGTAAGATTCTTAACTCTATCTTTTCGACCTGTCATGATTGAACCTAAATAAATGAACCAAAGTTGTTAATAAAAAGACCCAATCCATTTATAAGTACAGAGTTTCTTATTCATTTTGCATTACAATCATCGAAATCTACAAACTGATAGAGCGAAATCGGCTAAGCCAATGCCCAAGCATGGATCCCTAAGCTACACTTCTTTGACAGGCTGAGTTAACTAAAAATAGCAGCCTACTGGCTACGGTACGGCCGCAACCACGCACGCTGCTCATGAGGAAGAGCCCTCTGTGAGTCAAAACTAGTAGAGTCTTTCTCATATCTACGTGAGTAACTCGTAAATTTTACTAAATATAGCATGTCTTACGATATTTATTATAAAAACATTCTTTAACAGGCATCATCCTCCACAAGCAAAGCTCTAAACTATTTTGATCAGTTCATTCATTTTCAGTTTGCTCTAAAATAGACACTTGACTTTAGTCATTAGTAAACTGTAAAGTTCCCTCCCAGAATACCAAACAACCGTTCCATTGTATGAATTGTCACCCAATCGATATTTCATTGGAGAGCTTTGCTTCATTATCTGCGGATTTTCCTCCGTTTACGATGAAGGTCCAATTTATGGAACAGTTATTCTGTAAAGCATTTAATCATCTTTGAGCGTTCATTTTCGGTTCAGTTACTGATCATAGTTAAGTTATTACATGGTTACAGACTACTTAGTATCTTGCCTCATACATCTTGCTTCACATGTAGAAACAAAAAGTTATGCATAACCTGAGACCTCAATGGCAGTGTCTAATTTAAAGAGTTAAGTAGAAAATATATAATTGACATCTACGTACTTATCTACTTTATCTATGTCATTACTTCTGCCACCCAATTCTCAATACCAGTCCGATTCAATTATATCATACCGTATACGTTTGCAAAATCAATTCGTGTTAAATCATTAGCATCTGATTTAATCGTCATACCAGTAACATTAACAATGTTACGGCAGTGTTGCCATAATCTAAATAGGTTCACTACAATATTGTAGACACGAAAGAGGTTTTTATCGTTGTCGTAATAAGAATATGGATTTATGATTTTAATGTTTTATGTGGAAAACTGAATTAAAACTGTTTTGAAAACTGAATTACTTTTAGAATGAGAAGTACAAAATAGCGCACAGCATTTATACATAGGTGGAATGTAAAGTCAATGCTAGACGCCTTAACGTAAGATCTTTCAATCTTCCTTAGTAGGTACACCTAGTGCACGAGTACTTTTTTTTTTTTTTTTTTAAGGGGGGAAAATCATCGAATGACTGCCCCCGCCTGGGTGAGGCGGGAGGGAGTGTCAGACTCTTACTGACTAAAAACCACCCCGTTCCTTCTCCTGCACGTCGAGCCGGAGCCCCGGTTACCCGTTAGGTTCTCCGCGACTCCGAATCGGCATCGGCCCTATTGGGCCCCATCTGTGGTGGTCTGATGGCTCTTTGAGGCGCGCGCGGAACGCGACGCGCCGTACGCTCGGGTCTGTTTCTGGTCGGACGGGGAGCCACCCATGCTCGCCGTCCGCAGGCCCGCGCTTACGGTGGCCGGAGATCGTCCCGCGATCCCCGACGCCCGGTGTGTCCTTCGCGATGGCTGGGTTGCGAAGAGGCAGCGCTTCGCTGCCTCACGCGTCCCGCCTCCTCCTTAGCTAGCATGACTGCTTCGCAAAAGGAGGAGACGGCATCCCAATCCCCCTCGCTCCGCATCATGGCCTGCACTAGGCCCGGACGCGAGAGGTCGCCATCGCCGATCACTTCCCTGAGGACACGGCGGTGCTCAGCCCACGAAGGGCATTCTCCCACCGTGTGTTCCACCGTGTCCTCAGGGCGGTCCTCGCAGTGATGACACCCGGGCGTTTCCTCCCGCCCCATCAGACACTGGTACCTCCCGAAACTTCCATGTCCGGTGAGGACCTGCGTCAGGCGGTAGGTGAGGACGCCGTAGCGTCTCTCAAGCCACTCCTCAAAGAGGGGACTTACCGCTGCGATGGCAGCGAGCCCAAGTGCACGAGTACTAAGGAAGTACTGAGCTGTTTAAAGTCTTAAGACACTGAAGACAGAAATACGAGTAAGACCCCGGATCAGTGTAAAATTATAAGAATATTAACGTTGTTTGCCCAACAGTTGTGTACTGAATGTCATTGACATTTCATGTAGAAGATAAAGTTTATCTATACAGTACACAGTACACATATTAGACAAAACTAATCACGATTATACCAAAGATAATTATTGCCGTTTACCTACTATAATATAATTTTTATTGTATTTTACCTGTTCAATAAAATAACAGTTTAAGAGGCAATTGTGAAGGCGCCACGCACTTTCACTACTTGTGTTGTCAACTTGTCATTCTGTGGCTTCTGAACAAAACGCCGTTAAAGGGATTTGTCTTTTATGGGTTTCTTCACGGAGCTAGTTCTTTGTCAAAGACAAGCACAATAGAAGACTTAATAGTTTTTTGAATACTTGAGAAAATGGCGCCAACAAACTTTTGACCTGCCTTTCATTTGGTAAGGACGTTACGACTTCAAACAAATAAATGAAATCTCTAGATTTTTAGGTCCGTTGTATGTATTGTAGATATATCTTCATTTTAATTTATTTTCCTGTATGAAGACGGTCCATGACTAATCAATCTTCTCTACAAATGAGTTTATGTTATGCGTGTTGAAATGTTTTGTAACCTTTTAACTAAACATCTTATCTAAATGACTTGTGCATTAATCATTCGGATACATTCAACTGGGGAATTTACACAGCAACACAGAGCGCACATCGGGTGATCTTTGCAGGAAAATTAATTCAAAATAAAATGCTCAATTAAGACTTGAAAAGACCTTTAAGCATGAACATTACTAATTCAATTTGTTTAATCGGCAGTCAAGGGCTTCCTATTGAGTTTTCCTCAATAATTTAGAACACTTTATGGTTTTAGGAGGCTGAAGACGGAAATTGTCTTCAATGACAGCGAAAGGTCACAGAAAAATGTTCGCAGAATTTAGATAGACTTAGAATTTTCCCGACACATTCTGTGGGCCAGTTTGCAACAAAGGGAAGGTAAATTAAAACCTTAACTAAGACGCGTTGCCGATATTTAATGTCCTGTTCGTTAAGGTCGTCTTTCCTTAATCAAAAATAAATTATTTCGACTATTTCAATACAGTAAAATATTGAAAAATAAACACACTTCCATTAATTGATTTTATCACCAACTTAATTTTAGTATTTTTCCAGCATTTTTTAAGATATATGTAAATATAGTGATTGATGATAAAAAACATGTTACGTCACAATACAAAATTCATAGAACACTGTCGTTTTTGACAGTTGGTAAAAAGTATTGAATTTGACTAGTTGGCAATTGGCAAGTACCGAATTGTACTAACTAGGTTAAAACTTTGTCTAGGTTTTCCACCGAGCTAATTCTTTGGAACAAGCTAGTTGAACTTTTTCATTTCCAAACTCAGACAGGGTAGTTGACAAAGAAAGGATAATTATGGAATTATGGTCATAAGCATATAAACACTGCATAGATTACACGGCACTGTTATGATACATAGTAACAGTAAGTAACTAAATAAGTGCAATGACTGCACGATTGGCGCGGTGGCTGGGCAACCGACTGCCGCGCAACGTGTCGCGGGTTCGATTCCCGCACGGAACAACACTTGTGTAATCCACAAATTGTATCTTTGTAAACGCACCCACGACACAGGAGAAAATCCTAGAGTTGCAACGTCTTTTACAAAAACAAAAGTGATCGTTATATTAAATTCTTGTTTCAAAAAGTGAAGGACTTCAATTGCCGTTGATTACACCGCGCACCGGTCATTACCTACTTAACAGAGATCGTTTTATTTAAGATCAATCCCTTGTCGTGTACAGTACATGAGTAGAAAATCAGTCCTTACGATGTTAACGACTGCGGCTCGGCGTGGGATGAAACGCAGATAATGTATTTTTTTATCTGTTCCTTTTTCTTCCAGATCAACGGCAGAGAAACAGGCGTTGAATCCTCCAAGGTCACGTAACCAATATACGCGTACTCTCAACATGAACAAAATATTCAAGCTTGATGGCTCATTCTATATATCCTCCTTGATTAATGAAACTTTTTATTCCACTCTGTATTCATCTCCCAGAGGCGGAGTAACATTAATTGGACTCGGCGTTAGAGACTACATAAATACATAAAAAGGGTCAACAACCCTATCTTACGTGCAGGTATGGAGAGAATTCACTATTTTTTTTATTTTGGGTAATATTACTATTCTAGTGTCATACGGTGTTCGCGCGTGATTTGAATTTCGAATAAGATTAAATTCGTCGCATAGATATTCTCTATTATTTTTTATTATGGCTTGGCTATGAAATTAGCCAGTGATTTAGTGCTTAGAGGTGACAATAGATGTTGATGGCGCTATTATTGTATTAAAATTTATTACTGGAGCTATAGGGAACGAAATGTTCTATAGAATCATTGCTGATTTATTCTGGACATGTTTGAACAATAGGTGTGTCGGTACCAACTCCATCGTTGATATGGGTTTACAAGGTAAATCAGTGTCACGAAATAGGTCTACATACTTTATTAGAATAATAGGGACCTGTGTCATGAATGAAATCAGGCCTCCGTTTTGTATTGCCCCAAGTTAGGTACATACTCTGTAATATTTTAGTAAGTATCACAAAGTACCTAAATAGTGCATGCAAGTGCTTTGTGCTTCTACCTTCTTTGTAACATTTTAATTAGAATAAGGATTAAGAAATAATGTCAACCAGTTCTGTGAAACCGAAAACGATATCAAAATCGCATTTGTACCACGAATTGATAACATTCGATAACTGGTTCTCCATACTTTTGCAAACACTTGATACTTGATAGTCTCGCTCGGATTTTTCCATCGATTTTAGCTTCCTAAATAATTTTTACATGTCTGTGTGAGCAACACAGGTCATGTGTTACTATTTTTTCCTGTTGCATCCCCAATCTAAGATTGCATGGACATTCTTTATCGTGTATGCTCTTCAGATGTGGTCCGTTTAATCATCACTGTCAGTTATCTAGACATTCGACTCAAGGATGCATTTATATTTTCAGTTCACAGAAATGCTATGTCTCATATGATACGTTATCGTTTTATGACGTGACCGGCTGGGCATCAAAAGACTTATAGTGCAAGTACCTAGTTGAGACTGGCCGGCAGGGTGGGAATAATGATGAAAGGAGTTCCATTACCCTGAGAGCGAAACTCCTTAGTGATGTAGTGTTTTATAGCTGTCATTACATTTTAATTCCCAGAGTAGCAAGTTGCCTGGACAACTATTGTAGTGAAGGAATATGTTTAATGTAGGGAAAGACTAAGCTAGACAAGTCAAAAGGGCAAGAGTTTATGTAAATATATCGCATTTGCAAAATTCCCATCCCGTCATATTTATCGATTTCAATGGATAACACAATATTTACTTTATAGATACATAGTTGCGTCTAAGAACATCTAATTTACTAAGACTTCAAAGACAAAAGAAGTAAACTAGAGGTAGAGACACAAAAATTTGTTTCTGTTACAGTCATTCTTGATTTTGTAATATCGCAATAAAGTCCATAGTCTACCTACTCCATATAATAGAACACCTAACTCCATAAAACACAACAATAACTTGATTGTAGTCCTATCTTAACTATCTCAAGTAATCAGTAAAATACCAAAACCTTGAGGCTCGTTATATCATAGATAAAAGTTAATTTAACGAGGAAAAATGTTAGCTGCGGCTGTTTATACCTCTATAAAACTCAAGTGACAACGATATCTACAGGTAGGTAAACCAAAATAAATAGTGTTATTTACATTGCGGGCTGAGACGTCAGATGTACGTAATATATTATTAAAAGTAATTTAGAAAACTGATAATGAAATATGGAAAACTAGGCGTGTGGTTTTTTGGTCGTAACATTCATAATTTCATGACTATAGCGTAAGTATGAAATTTTTTTCAGACGCATCACCTGATGTTAATAAGCAATCGGCGTCGCCCACAAACCCCTGAAACACCAGAGGCGTTACAAGTGCGTTACCGGACATTTGGGAATTGGGAATTTGAGGATTGTGGGGGGATTCGGTGATTAAGGAGACTGGGGAGGGGGGGTAATTGGGCCTCCGGTAACTTCACTCACACGACGTAACACAACGAAAGCGTGTTTACTGTTTCACGTCGGTTTTCTGTGATGCCAGTGTCGCTCCGGTCGCTAGTCCAACCCATTTGTGCCGAAGTATGGCTCTCCCACACTTAAATATATATTATATAGGTAAGTTGTATGTCTAATAGTTACGCACCTATGTACCTACTAAGTGTATGTAACTATGTTAGCATTAACTATTCACTTTTCACCAATCAAAATATTAATTTGATAGAATCTGAAACTCGACTTCGTTAGTTAAATTGCGCTTTAAACCTAAAGCCGTGTAGACTTATTACAAATAACTAATTATACGATTACCCACTAAGAATTGAATAAGGCGGAAATATTTACTATTTAAGTAGCAAGGAAATTGGGGAACTGCGTACCTATCTTGACGAATTTTCCGGCTAACTAACACAAACTTCAAAGAACTCATTACAATATTGTAAGATGATTCATATCCTCCATTTATTTTACCGAAAAACGCTAAATGCTCGAGTTTGTTTATGTTTAAACGATAGATGGGGAATTGGGAATTTCTTAATCAAAACTAAAATAGATTTTCATAGAAGTCTAGTTCACTTGTTATATCTACAAGGTTGATTGTTCTTAGTTCATAGAATAGTGGCGAATGATTCATTTGGTTGTTATTTTTGTTGGTGTAATGGACAGGAATATTTATGAAAGGAGGCTGTAATTGGCTTAGACAGGTTACGTCATGTTACTTCATGCGTTATTGCTGCTTCTATGATAGAGTAGTATAATTGAAGGTAACTGCAAAAAAATTGTCCAGGAATTAATCGATGGATGCACAAAAACAAGAAGTTCATTGTTTTGAAATTTAACAGATATTTTCTTAATTATTAATACTTAATCAATAACTCTCAGGTTTACAAGGAAATGCAATGGAAACATGTGGCGACCCATCGTTCAACGCAGAAGAATAAGGGGATATCTTTGCCCAGCCGTGGATGTCTTCCGGCTGATGATGTTAATAACATATACACTTTATACTTTTATTATTATGTGATAGAGAAACATTATGCTAGCTTTATCTTAATCCTGTATGTCCATTTCCTACAAATGAAGTGTTCACCTAAGTAAATACAACATATAAGCGCTAAAAATAGATTCGTTCATTTCAATGTGACCCCCGTCATACATAAGTACCTACTTACTCATTATTTAAACAAGGTAGATTTCGCAGAAATTTTGCATCTGTGGTTATTTATTGACCATCGTCAATAGTCGATCGTAAGTGGTCGTTCTTAGACAATGTACTACCTATTCACTATAACACAATATGAAACAGTAACCTAGTCTTATTTACGTTTAGAAATTCTGGCTAAATCATATCTGTGCCATCATTTCTGGCATTACATTAGCCAGAACACTATTGCGAGGCAATAACTGAGCCAGATGTTCTCTGGGTTACCTACTTCGCTAACCACAGACATAAATAAATTAAATTGAAATAGTAATTCGATTAGCTATTAACTTCTCACTGCGTAATTAATATGGTATCGTTTCCAACATTGCGTGTTATGTTTTTTTAATTATTTTTTTTTATTTCACACCTGTCAACTTTTTTTTAAGTCAAATCAGATCGAGCAAAGGCGTTTCTTACTTTCCCAAGGTCTTTGAAATAACAATGATACAATTTATATTATGATATTATAAAAAAATGGTTCTGAATGCCAGTTATAAATTGAAATGAGAAAGCGTAACAAGAATTTTAAATAAGAAGTCGACTTGTGTTATTGCTTCGTGTGTTTTAAAACAAGTTTCTTTTGTTGATAAGCCAACAAAATGTCTGAACGAGTCATTGACTCCTGCTGTGTATTTTTATTTCATGCATTTATGTATGAATATTGATGTAAGATTTAAATGTAATACATCTACACATAACGTTATAAAGTCCAAAAGGGCAAATTGTGGTTGCATGTTTGGAAGATATTATATTATCCAACATTGAAAGAGGTTGCTCGCTTGAAGAAACATGGCTGATTTTATATTAAGATCTTGACTTATAAGTATTTATGAAGTAGCCCTAGCCGAGATGGTGAGTGGACTGAATTAATCTAAATAATTTATATAATATTAAATTATTATTTTTTCGTAAGATTGGTGTCCAACATTTGCTAAAAAATAGTTAGGTAGTTATGCAAAATTAAAACGGAAATATAATTCGTATATTACGCAAACTAGCCTGAAACCTGTTGATAACTACCTCTGTAGTTACCTGTTATTTGTAAAACTAATTGTATTTAGTAAATAAGGTAGTAAAGGTACTAATTGGTAAAATGGCGCCAACAAAATTCCAAAAGAAAAAGATCGCACCTAGTATAAAATGTTATCTACATTTTACGTAAAACTTTATTGTCAAAAGAACTTCACATTATTGTACCTGCTTAGTAACGGTCTTGGCCAAGGCCGATCCTATTATTATTATTTTTGTGTCGTAGAGAAGCGCCACGGATTACTACGATGGAAGTTTCCTTTGTACTGTAATCAATCTAAACAACTTGTAGTCTAAACTTATTTTTAACCTTCGTTTTTGTAGTTACTTTTAGTAATTCTCTTTGTCTTATTACTACAATATTATGATGGTTACATGAATGAGTAGATATGTGTAATGTATTGTGTTCTTCAGTCTAGTTTATTGGCTAAAGAAAAAACTTTAATTGGAACGAGTTAATCACGGTTAATCAGAGCGTGGAGCGGTTCAGTTATGTTAAGTGTAGCGCACTACTGCTTCTGTGCAACTTGGATCTCGTCTTTGCATTTACTCACTGAAGCTATTGTACATGAACAACTATTGTGTTTTGAGTGAATTAAAGCAATCGTGTATAGATAATTACTTATTTAGATACAATAATATGTCGGTATTAGTATGTTGTGTACTGACATTGTGTACCTAGTTTGTTAATTAGGCAAATAATCCACAATCTAAGTAGGTTAGCAGTTCTTAGTTACTTTGAAGTGGCCGACTTTTCTACACACTTTGCAAAATTAACTTCAATGTTTTCTTTGTTTGGTTGCATTGGTACATGAGCAGGTAATGACAATGTAATCTTAAAAATTGTGTGTGGCTCCAGCCAGTAATTACAAAACACATTACTTATTACACTAACTGCAGCTAACGATATGATCGCTTGGTAGACGATAATTCTAGCGGTAATCACTCATTATCTTCTCAAATCAGGGTCGTTCACGATAAGTCACGCAGCTGGGCAAGACATGAGTGCTCCGTAGGCCGCTACGGAGCACTCATGTCTTTGTTTTTACCTAAACCATTCTTAACTTTCTGAGTTGGGACCTGTATTCTGAATCGATTAGGTACTCACCATTGAATGTGTCGTATGCTGTAGGCTGGTAATCTTCCCGAAATGTATCCTGCGCGTATGCCGCTATCAACGAGCTCTTCCCTACAGCTCCATCACCCACCAACACACACTTTATCTTCTCTTTCTTTCCACCTTTCACCTTCCTTCTGTCTTTAATCTGAAACATGCGGTTCAAAGTCCGTCTGCTCTTTTTATCCCTGACCGCCCACTCGTTCACTTTATCACAGCAATTCAAGTCTTCAGACACATCGTCTCGTATCACAGTGCGGCCGTTCTCTTCAGCCACTTCGGAGTAGTCGTAGTCGTCATCGTCCCGCCGCGAAATCGGGAACTGGCTCGGACTGTGCACACCGAACACGAACGGCCCGTCTCTCTCGGGCACACGGGCAGCGAACCCGTTCGCCGGAGTCGGGGGCTTCGCATAATGCACTACCGGAGCACGATACTGGCTCGTAAGATATTCGTCAGACGCCTGTGGATCGAACCTGAACACGAGCTCCGCTTCTCTGCGGTCCAAACTGAGATCTGGAGCTGTAACTTTGTCTTGAAAGTATCCAACTTTCTCGCGTGCCCTTGTCTCATGTAGCCGTCTTTCGAGTTCGACGTTCGATGGTTTCCAGTAATCTGGTCGGTATTCGTAAGAATAATCAGTAGGCAGGTTCCTGGGCGCGGGCAAGGGCCGGTGCGGGCCAGTGTCGCGGGGAGGCGCGCGTGGTGGGACCATTAGAGGCTTTTGCGGTTCCGCCAACAACGGCCGGCGCGCCGACAGGTTTGTGTTTCGGTTGAACATGATCCCTTCTAAACTGGGAGACATTAGCACTGTCACGACTGGCTGTCAACAAATGGATTACCGAGGTGTGCGTTTGCGCACATTACTTGCGCGATGTAATCGAAATATATCGCGGTTTGTGGAGCGCGCGGACGCGAGCAGCGGCGTGCAGTCACCGCGGAGAACAGTACGCGACTGTCTCGGGGACGGCGGCCGGTAGCCGCGCTCCCCTCGCCCGGAGAAATGACCTGTTGCTTCTGTTACCTGTTCAGGTACAAGCGACCGTTTCGCGAGCAAAGCGCAGCTGCTGCCCATGAACAAAGCCATCATATGGCGTCGCCAGTCCTCTTACATAGCACGGGCACTGCAAGGAAATTCATTCACGATATCCATACAACGATGAATGAAACACGACCGACGTGTTTTGTTTACCTAATGTTCAATCTCAATGTTTATTTGATAAATTGGAATAACTTCCACAATGCATTTATTTATTTTAGTTTTGTAGAGTAAGTCGGTAGCTTAGCTATTTACCTTTATCCTTTTTTTATGAAGTAACCATCACATCATGCAATGCAAGTATGGAACATACATACCTACTTATATACACATATACATACATACATACCAACATACTTATGTTACAAACTTTTAGGTTTCTTTTATGAAATTTATTTTTATTTATTTATTGTAAATAGCAATAGCGAAAAATAATAGGTCTTCTTAAAAATAACAATGTTTGTATAACAACTATTTAAGTAGGTACTTAATTTATGAATACATTACCAATAGACTTACTATTGGTAATTTATTCTATGACACCGTAAAAGATCCGAAAGTTCGTTTTTACAGAAATAAGTTGCACAACAATAATAGTGACAGCTGACAGCATAAGGCGCAAAGTTGCAAGTTTCGTTATCAAAAGGGCATTGATTAATAATTTGATAAAAGATTTTGAAACCACCTCAGTAAACTCTATAGTGAATTGTCTATCTTGAGAATTATTATCGAATTTTTACATTATATTTAGTTAAAATGAATTAAATCACAGCTACAATTAAATTATTAAAATAAAACATTCACATCGTAAAACGAAATAACAATGTCAAAACGACATTGACGGGCACGTGTTTTTATTTTGACAGAATCATGACAGATGCCATGCTGCATTCGATTCGTTTCGGAAGCGTGATTTTTTCATAGCTATTTGTAGCATTGAAGTAAGGCATAGAAAGAGATGCAAGATAAAAAATCAAAGAAAAGCGAGAGAGTAAAAGGATATATAATGCTTAAATCCGAACTTTTTATTATTGTGACAAAGACAACTGATGAACTGACAAAAATGTCAAATTGAACATAAGCATGGTTATGTTCGACCGAGTTTATTGGATTATTTTTTAATAAAATATATTAATATAAGTCTTAACATAGTTTTGTGTTAATTGTAAAAGAAAATACATTTGTGTCAATATGGCCAAGTTTAAGTTGAGTAAGTATTAACTGTTGTTTTCATTATAAATATTGTGGAAGCATGTAATGCTGCTACGAAGTAGTCAATTTGAAAACAAATTAAGCTATTTATTGTATAAAATGCAGATTTTTAGCAAAAATAGTTTGATCTACAAAAAGATAACCAATTTACGAATGAAATACTAGTGCCAACTACATAATGAGATTATCGCCTGAAAACTACTTTAAATTTATCAATATTGCACAACTTCAGTAAATGTATTAACTTGTATTAATTTTCATTCCATGAACTCTAAAAACTAATATCAATTTAGTACTAGCCATAAATATGTCCTATTTTCAAACAATTTAATTTACTAAACTTAACCTCAATTTTTTCAGAGAAACCATCAAAGAGACAGCCAGCTCGTCTCCGGTACAAAATAGAGAAGAAAGTAAAAGAACATAATAGAAAGTTAAAGAAAGAAACCAAGAAGAATCCAAAATCTAGGAAGGCCAAGCCTATACAGATACCAAATGAATGTCCATTCAAAGATGACATTTTGAAGGAAGTAGAAGCTGTTAAAAAGCATAAGGAAGAAGAGAGACAGAAAAAGAGGGAGTTAGCAAAACTTGAGAAGCAGAAGAAAATGGAAGAGAAGAAAGGTGGTAGTAACGTCAGTATGGGAACTTTGGTAAGCAATTTTTGTTCTTACTTTTTACTTGGTTTAAGTTTAAATAAATGCACCATTGAATTTCAAACAAAGCTTGGTCAACCCAGAGGAGCAACTATAGTTGTTAAATTATTAACTATTGTGACACATACTAAATCAACTAAGAATTGCGGGTTACTCAAGGTCGCGGCCTATGTGTAGTAGGCTGCGCCTGCTTCACAAGAGTCACCTGCGATTTTTAGTTAATTTTGTTAAATAAACATTAAGAAAGTTGGTTTTCTTTTAATTTAGCACAAACATAATTTTGTAACGATTGATTTTACTTTTGATATTTTTTTTCTTAAACTCCAATTCAGTTTCAAATCTCCAAATACTATTCTAAAATAATTGCAGGTTGAAAATGCACAAGCAAGAGGTAAAGTTCACGATGCATTCAAAGGAGATGAGACCACAGATGATATAGAGTTTGGCAAGGACAGGAAACAAGAGAACTCCTTGAAGACTTACTACAGAGAGTTCAAAAAGGTTATCTCAGAGGCTGAAGTCATCCTCGAGGTTGTTGACGCTAGAGATCCATTAGGTGAGTAATTTGTTCTACAAATAAAGATTTTCTATATAAAGTAGTGGTTTATGTGACTTAAATGTTATAAGGTATAAGTATTCTGTATTAGTTTAGCAGTATATATTATATAGTATGTATGTCTATTTAGATTTATAATATATCATATAGTTATATTTATTGTATAAGATTTTATGTGTGTAGTATGCATATTATTTAATATTAATTATTTCTTTTTATTGTGTTCTGGCTTAGCATCAACTGCTTCATTTCTCTGCACTTCCCTATGGTTGACTGTCATAGAATGCCTTAAGGCATTAAGTCCGCCATATACTGTCATCTTTGGTGAAGAAGTAATAAATAAATAAATAAATGTGTGAATTAAATATATCTAATAGTTTAAAAAAATACAAATGACACTTGAAAAATTACTGTTCTTGAATACAACACTTGTTTGCTGTACCAGTATTTAAATGCGGTTTAGAAAGTTAAATGGTATTCATTATTAAATTGTTTACATTGTGTTAAAAATATTTAAGGTTAAATTGTAAGGCGAGAAACACAAAGCTCTACTTTTTAAGATTCTTCTTACTTTTTAAACCTTCTATCACACATACATAACTTTTCATACAACTAATAATATAATTACTATACAAAAATTCCAGGTACCCGTTGTTCTCAAGTCGAGGAGGCAGTCCGTGAAGCAGGCAAGCGTCTGGTCCTAGTGCTAAACAAAGCAGATCTGGTGCCTCGTACCAACCTCGAGGCTTGGCTCAAGTACCTCCGTAGGACTGCCCCCACTGTACCATTCAAGGCTTCAACACAAGACCAACAGCACAACTTGGGAACTAGAAAAATGAAACATGTTGTTAAAGAGAAACAGATGAAAGGTTCGTAATCAAAGTCATTTATTTCAATTAGACCAAGAAGGCATTTTTGAATGTCAACATAAATTTAAATTGAAACTATTTGCTCATTATAAGGTGTAGATTCCTATGGAGAAGAACAAGCAAGCAGCTCCATAGGTTCTTAATACAACTTTTAGTAACACAATTTTGTTATAATATGTATTTTGCTATGATATATGATTGTTTGCCCGATATATCTTTGTATTCAGATTAAAACAGTTTTGCATCCATAATAGTTAATTAGTTACTACATAGTACTACTTGAGCTATACAACATAAAGGTGTTTTTACGGCGGCGTTTCGATTATCAACATTCTCGTATTCTCTATTTGTAGCGACAATTTGAACACAGTCATTCTCACCAACCCGTAACTGTCTACTACTGCAGAATAAAATCGTTACTTCACTCCTAATTATATTTATATTTTTATTTTACCTAGTCAAGAATGTAAGGTAACACTGTCCTTTTATCCTCAGGTTCAGCATGTGTAGGTGCAGAGTTAATAATGAGCCTCCTAGGCAACTACTGCCGCAACAAAGGTATCAAGACATCCATCACAGTAGGTGTGGTGGGTCTACCCAACGTCGGCAAGAGCTCCATAATCAACAGCTTGAACAGGTCCAAAGCCTGCAATGTTGGCAGTACTCCTGGAGTTACCAAGTGAGTTGATCTTACATTACTTGTAAAAGTTACGTTTGTAAACGAAGTAGTAAATGTTTTTATAATAACCATCGTGAGACATACTAAATTAACTAGAATCGCGGGTTACTCACGTGAATATACTGAGAAAAGGTCTACTAGTTTCGAACCACAGAAGGGTTCTTCCTCATGAGCAGCGTGCGCGGTCGCAGCGACGTCGCGCAGCTCACTAAACCTAGTAGAGCTTGTCTCAGTATATTCACGTGAGTAACCCGCGATTTTAGTTAATGAAGTAGTAAATTGTGTTTTTACTTTATTAGATTTGTTGACAAGTTGACACAGTCACTGTACCATAAAAATTCAAAATATATTTATACATTGGTTTGACTTTTGCCACAAATTCCATGTCACATGGGCCGGTACGAACTTTGCTACAAGACAGGGAATTAAAAAATTACATAATTATCATAATGTATTTGTAAATAAAATATTTCGTGTTTTCATCTAGTTTCTGAACTACTCACCAATTTTATTTTTATTTATCAAGGACAACAAACAGCAGTATATTAAATATAACACGGGTGAATAAAATTATAGATTTAACAAATACACTCCTCACGACGTTGCCTCGGATTACCATAAATCTACTTAGCAAACACAATGGGGCAAACTTGAAGCTACAAAGTATACAAACATAGGATATATTTAAATTACAGAATTACTTTTTACCTGTACCTACCTATTATATATTTTTACCTACCTATATATTATATTTTTTTTGTGCACTATATGAATGTGAAACAACCAATCTTCACCTTTCTAACATGATCCTTTCTATAATTCCAGACAGATGCAAACAGTTCAGTTAGACACAAAGATCAAGATCCTGGACAGTCCTGGAATAGTGTTTCACTCCGGTCCAGAGAGTGACTCGTCGGTGGCGCTGAAGAATGCGGTGCGCGTGGGCAGCCTCAAGGACCCCGTCACTCCGGCCACTGCCATACTGCAGCGAGCAAACAAACATACACTTACGGAGTTGTACAGTATTCCAGAATTTAATACGCCTCAGGTCAGTCAGTTCAACCGTAATAAAAATGTAATTTATAACTAGTAATTTGGTGTGACTATAATTTCTCGCCTAAGTAACGTTGTAATGTAAATAATTCGTCCGTCAGTCAGTCCGTCAGTGAAGCTATGCGCTCGTTCCAAAAAGTAGATTCGAGTGGAGTAGAACGAGCAAGAAACTCCATTTGAAAAGAGTACTTTTACATTTATTTGTCATTAATACACTAGTGTCTGTCACTATGTAGGATAAGTTACCAGTGTATCGTAAAATATAGTCCTCAAGAACAGAGCTTGAAAAGTTAAGACTTCTATTTTGACATATTAACCAGCTTTCTGATCATAGTCTCTTATTATTGCAGGAGTTTTTCGCACACGTAGCGTCTCGTATGGGCAGGTTCAAGAAGGGAGGAGTGCCCGACCAGGAGGCTGCAGCTAGAATTCTACTGAACGACTGGAACACTGGCAAGGTACGGCATAATAATTTTATGGCATAAGAAGATACGAGCAGACAGATTACTTAATATTTACAACACCGGAGGAGTTATAAGAGCGTCGTCGGCTTGGCCTTCGCTGGAATAGTTTCAGTTTCGCTTTTGGAAAGTTTTCAATAGAATGCTATTCATCATCATCATCAGCCCGTGGTCGTCCACTGCTGGATATAGGCCAGCTTGCGGATATCGTCACTCCACGTAGCTGAACTACACTACGTTTGCCTAGACGCGGTCCCTATTCTAGAACACGTTTACCCCAACGGTTATCGGTTCTTCGACAAATGTGACCGGCCTACTGCCACTTCAGCTTACTAAACCTTTGAGCTATATCGATTAATAACTTTCTATCGGACCACAGTATTTCGGATTCGATCATTCAGAAAGGCTCCGAGAATAGCCATCTCCATAGCTGGCTGTGTGAACTTAAATTGGTGTATCAATCGCACGGTCAATATCCGTCAGTCAGTGTCAGGGATATTCATTCATTATGTTAGTAGGCTCGCTTTTATAATATGGGATATCGTAACACAACTGGTGTAAACTGACTTTTATATTTACTAAAATGTCTTAAGAATAAAAAAAGCATAATGTTACACCATTTTACCCGAGCGTACGGCGCATCGCGTTTTGCGCACGCCTCAATTAGCCATCAGACCACCACGGATAGGGCTCAGTAGGGCTGATGTCAATATGGAGCTGCGGAGAACGTAAAAGCCTCGAAGTGCAGGAGTGGGATGGTTTGTCAGTAAGAGTCTGACACTGCTTCCCGCCTTATCCAGGCGGAAGAAGTCATTCGATGATTTTTCCCCATTAAAAAAAAGAAACAAAAAGCAACCACTTTATTAAATATCTAATTTTCCTTCCCACCAGGTGAGGTATTTCACATTGCCGCCAGAAACTCCAGAATCTGAAATCCACGTGGACGCTAAGATTGTGTCGACCATAGCAGCAGAGTTTGACATCAATTCCTTTGAGGCCATGGAGACTGAAGCCATCAACGAACTGGCAGCTCACGACACCGGAGTCGAAGCTATTAAGGTAATTTTTACTTTATACACACATTTTTAAATGACTTCTAATTATCTTTATGAATTTGCATGGTTTTCTCGCGCGGTTTCAACCGCGTCCGCTGCTCGACTCTTAGTGCTGATGCTTGGTGATAGCGTGATGCTTAATAGCCTATATATCTCTCGATAAATGCCCTTCTTCTTCTTCTTTCTAGTTGATTCCCTCACTGATGAGGATCGTGACTTTCTCTCTGATTTTGCTCACTAGATGTCGCCACTTCTCTAGTTCCGTTGCTTAGTGCATTGCAACATTCATGGGTATCTCCAGTTCCTTGGATATTTGGTCAGACCACCGTATGGGACTCCGGCCTTTTGGTCTCTTTTGATAAATTGCACTAGTCAACACAAAAATAATTATTTAAATCCCGTTCATAAAAACAAACGTTATTGGAGAATGACTCTTAGACACAATATGTATTTACGTTTAACATCTTTTACATCCCTTACAGATGACAAGCACAGGGCCCGTGAAAGCGGCTTTAGAAGACGACATGCAAGTAGACGAAGAAGAGTCCTTACTACCCAAATCAGTGAGCATAGGCTCAAAAGTAAACAAAAAGAACAAATCTAAAGAAAAACAAAAAGATAAGGAAGACCCAGAAATGCTAATCGAAGGCAATACTAAACAAAATCTTTTAAGAAAAAAACAATTTAAAAAGGATAAAAAGAAGAAAGCAAGGAATGATAAGCAAGCTGTCAACTTAGCGAATGTTCTAGAAAATGTTACCATCACCAGTTATAAGAAGAAAGATGACTACGATTTCAAAGAAGACTTTTCTCTATAAATAGGATTTGAATTGTAAGATTTTGTTGTAACTTTCATTGAAGTTAAGCTGGACAGCGTACAAAGATACAACGCCTACTCAATAAAATGTCATTGAGTCCAATAAATTATTGTTTTATTCAAAACGAACAATGAAAACAAAATGGTTTCGTTTAGATTTAGGCGCATTTTTCTAAAACACAAATAGGGTGGATAACTAATTTTTATTTTAATGTCCGTCTGGTAGATTCTTTTAAATCATTACACACGTATTTTTTATTTTTTTACAGAAACGAATACTTTCGACGATATTTTGATTTGAAATGTCGCGTGACGTCACTTCTATGTACATTTTATACGTAGAAATGACGTTTTAGCCCCCACTCCTAAACTTAGATTCGTTATATCTAAGTATCATTTTATTAACCGTCTGCAGCTGACGTGTAGTCCCACAGACACCGCGAAATACAAAATCACGTGTTATACCGTCATTTTTCAAATACGAGCATCACTGCTGCGAGTACCTTACTGTATAGTGCTCGCTATACTTTAATTCTACAAAAATATTTGCTGTTGAAATGGTGTCTGGTATAATATACACCTCAGTTGAATTGTAACAATTTAACCACGTCAGTTGCAGAGGGTTAAACAACAAAATAAAAAAATACGTGTCTAATATTTTTTCATTAGGTACCTACCTAACTTACGGACTAATTACATTTTTAATTTTCATACCCTGTCATCATCCCTTTTTCCGTGACTCTTATTTGTCTAACCAATAAGGTCCAAAGTGGTACCGTACAAAAATAGTTTCTTTTTAATGTACAAATACATATAAATTTCGATTTAACTTTATTTGACTCATTTCGAAATAAAGTATAGTTAAGTTTAATATAGTTTAACTGACGGCAATTGGGCCAGGAAAGTCCTTGAGTGGAGACCACGGACCGGAAGACGAAGCGTGGGCAGGCCTCCCGCTAAGTGGATCCACGACATCGCCAGAGTTGCGGGGGAGCCAGTGGATGCAGGTGGAGAGTTGTCGTTCAACGTGGAGGACTAAGGGGAAGGCCTTTGTCTCAGCAGTGGATGTCTTCCGACTGTTAATAATGATGAATTATGAAGTATAGATATCTTTATCACTACGAATTCTTTGTAGAAGGACAGAGATGGCACGATATTTAAGTACAACTTAATGAGCCTTTCAGTATTCATGCGTGAGTACATAGAAACTGTAGTGAAGGACACGTTAGCACATCCAATACACATTAACTTTAAAATATTTGAATTTTATGATACAATTTCCTTTGGACCACGTCATACTTATGTTATCACAGACATATGTTACTTGTTTGTCAAGCTGCTTCTCAAGGACATAACATGCATAATTTACTTAAAAGTATTTTATTTTTTTCTTTACCTACATCTACACAATATCTTTCTTAAAACTTGTTATATTATCAACATAATGCTCTTGCGCATAGTTATCTCTTTTTGTTCAAGAAATTCCAAAGAATTTACTTGTAAATTGACTTTTATTTAATTTTGTATTTTTGCTAATTGGAATAAAACCAATAAACTTCAATGATACCTAATATAGTGTTATAAAAATACAAAATGTTTTGAAATGATAATACAATCGTCTGTGTTTCCAACGTTTTTTTTAAATAAAACTGTCTAAAATGGAGTCGAACCTACTTAGGTATGAAACTATGTACGAAAGTTTAAAATAGAAGAACCCAAAATAATATAAATAGTTCAACCCAATCCGAGGATATCGTGTTTCGTGGTCAAAGACTGTGTAAATGAAACACAAACAACGTAAAACGTTTATTTCACAGATCATATCTACAGCCTTGGCCAAAAGTATTAGGCACCCCCAATAAAGGTCCCGTGCACTGTGCACATGTGCTATTTAAACAATGAGTTAATATTTCTTTGAAAGATGATCTCGGTGTCATGAACCGCTATTTAAGATATTGGGCGGCAATATTTGAGTGGTTGTATAACATCTGGTGCATCAATAACGATATATTATTTTTTTACAAAACTTACTTTTAATGTCTGATCAGTCTGTATTTCGAAGTCTTCGCATAAAGACAGAACATTAGCAGTTTTTTGATTAAATAGAGAACAAATTAATTTGGAAATGCTAAAAAGAAACGAAATTAGTCTTAAAATCGTGTGTAAGTCAAACTTTTACATTAGCAAGGAGAGACCCAGAAAGAAATTGCGAAGTTGTTAAAATATTCGCGATGCGCAGTTCAATCTTCTATTAAACGTTTTGCTGGGACTGGTACTGATGCGAATAAAACAAAAACAGGCAGAAATAGCGTGACTGCTAGCTACCAGGACAGGAAACATAACTGTGAGCGTATCAAAGACCGTAAAAAAAAATACTTTGGAGCTTGCTGCAGCTTTATCTGAAGAGACAGGTAAACGCATAAGCGCTCGGATTGCAAGACGAAGGCTAGTAGAAGCAGTTTTAAAAGGTTACAAACCCAGAACGAAGCCGTGGCTTACAGTAGATAACAAAAGAAAATGTCTTGGTTGGGCTCTGAGACACCAACATTTCACAGAGGAGGATTGGTCAAATGTACAATAGTCGACGAATCAAACTTTGAGGTAAGTTTTATTAATTGAGTCTATAACACAATTGCAACGATTATTATTGCATTAGTTTTCAAACTCAAATGTTATAAAGGTTTGTATTGTGTCAATTTTGTTTTATCATTTCAGGTATTTGGAACACCAGGTGTGACGTCTGTGAGCCGACGCAGAGGCGAAGAATATCACTCAGATTGCGTAGTCCCAACCATAAACCACGGCAGAAGCCTCGTAATGATTTGGGGCTGCATGGCTGTGAATGAAGTCGGCATAATGTGCATTTAATAAGGTCACATGAACAGTGCAAAATTCATAAATGTATTAGAAAGTGCTGTTATACCTTCATTTTGGTGTATTTTTGGTGACACTAATTTACACGGTGTTAAATTTCATCAGGAAAACGCGCCTTGTCATAATTCAGCGACACATTGCACAGGTTTACTGACAAATGTATTGACCTGTTAGTTTGGCCTGCCCAGTTCCCGGATCTAAATCCAATTGAACATTTGGGGGGTATTTTAATGAAAGAAATCAAAATATATTCCACAACATCAAAAATTGCATTAAAATGCGCGTTAGTTCACGAATGGGAAGCAATTTCTCAAGAGGAATGCGAAAACCTTGTACACTGTACACATTATGCCTCACAGAGTAGCTGCTGTGATAAATTTACAGGGTGGTCCAACAAAATATTAATGATTTTGTATGTTTGTAATAGAAATAAAGTTAATCAATCAACAAAAGTAGTTTTGTTTCTCTATAAATCAAAAATATGCAATAATTCATAGGGTGCCTAATACTTTTGGCCAAGGCTGTATATATCTTAAAACATAAATGCGATATAAAAATGCATGTCAATAGTGTTACTATGTAGTAAAAGTAATAAACACAATACACGCCACACATATCTGGCTACTATAGAAATTATCAATAGCTAGCGTGACGATAAATGTAGCTATATAAACATTGTATTAATTATACATTTCACTTGACAATTGTTGGTAAAACATGCAGACTATCAGTTGAAACGGTTTAATGATTCTATTTAACAATGACGTGTACTGAACCAAGTGATAATGTAATCATTTATGGTAACTAACATTAACTTACCTAAAGCTATATGGGTATAGTTATCTGACTGGTTTATGGTAACAGGAAAAATGTCAATTTCATTAATTTAATTTTGATTTAGAAATTAAATATTGTTATATGTGTGCTGTACAGTAATAACCATTCCCTGGAGGGGTAGGCAGGGGTCTGCTATTTTATGATCTTCTTGATTTTAAATTGGACTGCCTCGTTGGCCTCGGGTTCGATTCCCGGGTCGGGCAAAGTATTACTGGGTTTTTAAGAATTCTCAGTAGTAGCACGGAGTTTGGAAATGTGCCCGGTATATGGCAATAGGCTCACCCCCTATTACATGGGACTCATAACATAAATAGTGAAAAGTGGGTGTTACTTCTATGTGCACCTCTGCCTACCCCTTCGGGGATAAAAGGCGTGATGTTATGTTATGTGATATTAAATTTTAACTACATTTAAACTATAGAAACACAACAAGGTACAAACTATGACCAATACTTTGATTCTACAGTGACTTCCCTACATTAATAATATTATACCACCAGGTACTTAAACCGAACAATTACCTTTATAAATTCACTTCTATACATTACGTCTTACGGAGTCGCGGAGAACCTAACGGGTTACCGGGGCTCCGGCTCGATGTCTAGGAGTAGGAACGTGGTGGTTTTTAGTAAGAAAACATCAGTAAGAGTCTGACACTCCCTCCCGCCATACCCAGACGGGAGCAGTCATTCAATAATTTTCCATCCTAAAAAATAATGAAAAAAAAAAAACAGAAAAAAAATTGTCTAATCTACATCTACCCATTGGTGCAATAATTCAACTAAGTATAGAATCCTACGTCATCAAGATGAATCCTATGCGCGCCCATTGTTCAATTCTCAGTATGAATTTCAGAAACAAAAGCATTAGTTCAGGTATTGATGTAATTGATGTTGCTCATTGTTTTTCAGCTAATCTCTTGTGATTTGGTGACTGAAAACTAACTATGTAGAGGGCATTTATTCTATTTTACTTTACTGCAGGACAAAGGCCTATTGCGTATTTAATTTGTAACTCCTTTAAATACATTTTACTTACAGTGGGCAGCAAATCAACCTACTCTTTCTGTCATATTTCTTTATTAGATTTTCAACTCTGTCATTTAGATATAAAATCGAAAATCCAATGACAACAACAATGACACTGTTGCATAGCTGGTACAGAAGTACCTACATTGTAGTGTAGCTATTACCATGCGTTTAGGTGCATTGACTTAATTTGACTTACTTGACTTAAGGTCGCCCGAATAGGTACTGAAAGGGTAATCAATACGGTAGTTGACAGGTAGGTAGTCAAATTCAATACTTTTATTGAAATGTCAAAAAGGACACTTCTAAGAATTTTGTATTGGATATCGCAACTTATGACGTCATCATATTACTGCGTCAAATAGCATACTTATTTCCTTAATTTTAGTGAGAAGAAATCCAAAAGGTAAATTGTGAAATCAATGGATGTGAGTATGATTATTTTTTAATTATTTATTGCATTAAAAAGTTGTAATAAGGAAACTAGCCAATTTTAAGTTGTAATTAAATATCGCGCCATCTCTGTCATTTTACAAAGAATTTGCAGTGTCAGAACTATAATTAGCGCAACAAAATATTGAATAGAGTTTCAGTATTCGGACATTAGCCCCTAGGTATATGGGGCAGAGGGCTTCCACAGAAGTTATTCATGTTATTCATGTCTTATGCTTCAGAAACATTCGGTTTAGGTGCATTATGTAAATAGAGATGTCCCATTACCTACATCAGAATTTCACGTAGACTGCAATTATTGGACAAACCGCAATGCGTATTTATTTACCTTTTTGGGTATTTACTACTATTTAGGTACTAGTAGGTAATTAGGTCTGTACCACGTCATCACATAGGTTTATTGATAATTTAGTTACCTACCTATCAACAAAAACCATAGGTAAGTAGGTTTGGTACCTACTCAAATGGGTACCGGAGCTGCGGAGAACCTAACGGTTTACCGGGGCTCCGGCTCGAAGTGCAGGAGTAGGAACGGGGTGGTTTTTAGTCAGTAAGACGACACTCCCTCCCGCCTCACCCGGACACCCGGGAGAAGTCATTCGATGATTTTCCCCGCTTATAAAACAAAAGTCAAATGGGTATGTAAGTACTTCCAATTTTCAGTAGCCTTCGTATTCATACATTTAGTACCTACTCATACTTAGATATGCCTACAGCATTAAACTATGTATCTAAGTACTAACTGTCTATGTAGGACAAGTTCCTTGCATTTCAGAGATTAGATAGGTAGGTAAGTGTTGTTACTTGTTGCAAAATGTTACTTTGTACCTTGCAGGTATGATGTAAGGTTCATAACTCAATAGTAGTTAAATAATAATTATGTATTTAATTAAGAAATGAAATAAAAGTTATTATGACCGAAAATTGAGCTATTTGGATAGTTGGAACACATTATATAAAAACTTTAAACCATCCTGTACACACTATATGCAGATGTGATTTGATTTGATTTGATAAAATTATAAAAGGTTAATATGGAAGTGTACTACTTATAGTGTAGGTACTATCTACCCACTTATATTTTTTTACCGACCAGGTGGTCGGCTCTGATTGGTCGGTTCATTGGAGCCGACCAATCAGAGCCCCGAACGCGGTCTTTAAATGTAAAAGAAACTCGTACTAATACTAAGTCCTGTGGTATCTTCACTCACAAACTACCTACCTACTTAAGAATTGACGCGAAACTTCAAGCGTGACCCACTTAGCTTTATATTGTAATCGATAACAGCTGATTTATTACTGATTAGGTATTATTACGCCGATTGCCAATCATAAACTCATGTAAAAGGTATTTATACTCAAATACCTTTACCTCAATCTAATCTCGATGGACTAGGAAAATAGGTAAGTATTTATACCTATCAGTACCCACAAATAAAACATTTTGTACAAGTAGGTAGGTATGTATGTAGGTATATGTATGTCTAAATGCCTAAATCATAAGTATACTTTTACATAGTATACGATGTACGGGTACGAGGGCCCGAAGCCAACTGCACAGAGGGCCTTTACAGAGCAAAGTTCTTAAGGAAAGACATCAATGGGTTAATATTTAATCTTGATGCCAAACTTCAAGCAACGAAAGCAATAGCTATAGGCTTGTTATTTGCACTGGAGTCTGGTCTGGAGAGTCGAGGACTGTGCAATGTGTAGATTTTAAAAATAAAAGTTAATAGTTTCACTAGGTACCCTAGGACAAAGAGTATAATAAGTATAGGGGAACCCTAGGAATTACACCCAGGGACAGTCATAATCGCTAAGTATATACCACGCCAGTTTAAAATGGGTACCGTGGGTAGGTAGATAATCAAGGAGATCATCGTACCAATACAACCATTTTAAATTACTTAGGCCATTTAAAAATAATCAGATCGCACACTGAAAATAGTACTAACAACTAGATTGTGCACTTTAAATACTCTAAGGGCACAAAGTTCCAAGTGCCTCTATGAATGACTTAAAAGTAAAAAGGTCGTAAGTAATTTTAAGTTATGTTTGAGTCCGCCTCCTATTAGTACGACCTACCTATTTCAGACAATAAGCTTTGCATATTATTAATAAATACGAATTCCGACTGTGAAGGATTTCAAGGCTTCGTTCTCGTTCTAATCGCTTAGTCCGATTTTTGTTCAGGGTTGTTTATTTTTTTATTTTGTTTATGAGCTAGTTAACAAAAAGGTTTTATTTAATAATTATTAAATTAAAACTACATAGGTACCTTATTAAGCAATGAAATCCAAATATAACTTCTCGAATAAAATGAAGGTCATTTAAACCTTTTTTACTTACAATACGTGTATCATGATAATAAAATAATTGATACAAATACATTCTCATTGTTGTAACAACTAATGTGAATAGTCCACGACTAACGATGTGTAATCCATGTAAAGCATTACTTCTCTTTCTGACTAATCATGTTTCATATTTCTATCCTTTTCTTATGCCATGTGAAGTAGTGATTGGCAGCCACGTTATTATTATCATCAATAGCATGAATGAACTTTCTCGGTTACTAAACAACAATACGATTTTTACAACATAACGCTAGTATACGTTAAAAATACTTTGTATAGAATAAGTGAGTCACAAAACTGCAAAAATATTTGGTAAAAATGCTATTACTAAGCTGCAAACGGTGAATATTTCATTTTCGGTACCGGTTTTCATATTTTCCCGCTGCCTGAATCATTAATTTCATGTAGTGTGTTCAATTTCTATTCGCTAGCGTCCACCAATAGCAGCTTTCCATCTGTCTGTCGTAATTTTACGTAAAACGTCATTTAGCCGCGCTGCTTTGTCCTTTTCACACGCATGCAAACCTACCAACTTAAAAACTAAGTCTATCTCACTTGTTCAGTTTCCTATAGATATACGTTTTATACCTTTCTCATTCGCACTTCAATCTATTTCTTTTGTCTGAGCAAGATGGAAGATTACTGAAGCTTAGTAACCGGTCGAAGTAATAATAGAGAATTTGCCAATTTTTGAAGTTATTCGTGGCCAGTCCTTTGCGCGCTGAGGTGGTTGTGTGAATCAAAAATGAAGTCTTTAGTGCTAGCCGTTGTCAGTTTACTGGCAATTTCATCAATAAATTGTGAAGTGTTCTTCGAGGAGAAATTCCCCGATGGTAAGTTTGTGTATTTTATTCAAAAATCTAATTTCTGAAGCGTGCCGGCTTGCCGCGTGTGCCATCGATCGATTCCATTTCCTTCGGTAGCCGGTTTATTTTGGGGAGTATTATGTTAAAATTGTACGTATCTTCCTTTCAGACACATGGGAATCCAACTGGGTTTACAGTGAGCATCCCGGCAAAGAATTCGGCAAGTTCAAGCTGACTGCTGGAAAGTTCTACAATGATCCGGAGGAAGATAAAGGTAGGTGGCAGACGATTCCCTTCTAGTGATGCCACATCTCATTTACAAACTGCGTGACATATCGTGTTGTTCACATTATCTCTATCTGTGACAAATCCACTAAAGTAACATGTCTACATGTTGTAATCTGTTGTCTAGTACTTAATTGCTCAATACTAGACCGACAAGGGGCACTGAACTTACAGTCGTCAAAAGCCGGAGATCGTAATTAGATCGGAATCGTAATTTTCTAATAAGTTTGCTATCCTAACCAGGTCTGCAGACATCTGAGGATGCCAGGTTCTACGCTGTGTCTCGCAAGTTCAAGCCATTCAGCAATGACGGCAAGCCCTTAGTGGTGCAGTTTTCAGTGAAACATGAGCAGGACATTGACTGTGGAGGTGGCTACCTCAAGGTGTTCGACTGCAAGCTGGAGCAGACCGACATGCACGGCGAGACCCCCTACGAAATCATGTTTGGCCCTGACATCTGCGGTCCCGGTACCAAGAAGGTAAGAATCTTTTCAGCTATCAACAAAAACTCTTTGGTGACAAAAAAAAACAATAGGAAACTCGTTGGTTCACACAAACACATTGAAAACAACTTAACAAAATACAATCTGAATAGAATCAATTAAGTATTAAAAATCTTTTGCCAATAAACTTCCAGCTCAAATAAGAAAAAGTCTCTTGTAAGAAAATGTTAGGTAATAATTTAATTATGCAAAACTAAAGCCACTAAAGGTGTCCTACTAAACTTGAATGACCAGTGTCTGTGAACAGTTAATTCAAGTTTAATGATAATATTATGTCATAATAGTCCACTCATTAATTCCAAGTACATTATAATGGTAACAAATAACAATAATAATTATTGTACCTTGAAGTTTGGGAATCAAATCCTATTGTATGAAATTGTTTTGAGTAATGCCTCAGTATTTGATCTGAATATTACAAAACAATGATATTGTTTTACACTCGACTTTCAACTAGTTGCATATAATAAATTAGCTCTTATTACTTTCACTTTTTCGACTACAATAAATGAAATTGATTTACAACAGCTTTATAACAGGTTTCATATAAGTTTATTATCATGTCTTTTTTTTTTTTTCTTCAAAAATTTTGCTCCACCCTGGGATTTTCTCCTGTGTTGTGGGTGCGTTTAAAACATACAAGTTTACATACACATTAAAGCCTTGCAATTAAAGTACCTAATAGAAACAAAAGTAACCTTCTTCTAAGGTTCTTACAAATAATCTATAATAGTGAAACAACACATTCACATTTTATTCTAATAAAACATAAGAAAGAAAATCAAGTAAGGCCGGTATTTGCCGTTTAGAAATAGCGCAAGTTAGTTAGTCTCACAGCAGCAGCTAATTCGTAATACCTATTATGATACAGTTATCATAATACTTCTTATCAGTATAAGAAGTGAGTATTATATATTTAATTTTAATAATAATTGTAGAAGGCACAATACATTTCCTTTGATCTATGAGAATGTGTATAGGATAATAAAAGCATACAATGTTTATATTTGTCCATCTGTAGGAATAATAAAAGCAGTTTGGACTTGATTACTGATCAACTGATAATAGTCTCATACATATTATTGATTTTCCTTAATGGTGTTAAATCTATTTGAGTGTCGAGGAAACATTACTAACTGATTTTGGGCATTCTTTCTTATTAGTTGATAATGTAATAAACATGTGCAGAAAATAATCATAAATTATTATTTTTGATAAATACTAATCTTTATTGAAATGGTATCTAATTATGGCTATCTTATGTCCTTCACGATATTAATTTATTACTTAATTAATGAAAATGTGCCACTTGCATATTTTATTACTGTATCGTGGCTTGACAACAGCTGAACAAACATTGTGATAACTAAGTACAAATACTATTTAAAAAATGTATGAATATATTCGTAACTATAATTATAATATTTGCTCAGTAACACTGTTAATTTTCTATATTATAAATTTGTTATGTACAAGTAAAATATCAAGTAATTTTAGCTCCTAAAACGCCCAGTACGCATGATTTAGATTACAAATTTTAGGTGGATTGTACGAGTATGAAAAAGTTTATCGTAAAAAATGAATGCTACGCATGCAAGGTGCTCATAAAAATCATTTCAGTAATATTTCAACGTGACTTATTGATCAGTCATTAATAATTCAAAGCGGCCTCGAATTGGAGATACTCGACGCGATGTGTTCAGTATGCACTAGCCTATCGATTTTCTAGAGAGAAGTTGTATTTTAGTACTTGTAGATTTATACCTAAGTATATGTTGGGAATATTTGTTCGTTGTCTTTACGCTATGCATCGATCCAATCAGCCAGTTTTATAACAATAATCAATGAAGCATTCAATACCTCGGATGTTGCATAACACCGAGTTTCCAACCGGCGATTTCGCCGAAGCTTAGACAATTAAGTAGTAACGTTAATTGGTACTTATTTATCCATTAAATAATGAAATTGTCTGCGTTTTATATCCAAATTAATGAGATATTAATGGGGATTACGAAATGATTGTTGAACTGTAATAATAATAATATGAAGACGAATATTAGGGTCACTGACCAAAGTCTATTAAGTATTAACAATTTAGCTTGTCTAGCAATAGTCTAATAAATAAAATATGCTAATACAATTATCGCCTTTAGCAAAAGTTCGATGAAACTGCAAGGTTCGTCGACCTCAAACATATTTGACAAAATTATTATTATACTTTTCTTCATACAAATATGTGGACTTTAAGAATCGATGAGAAGTATCTTAACGACAGCCAATAAAGCTGAAAATCCTCTGATTTTGAAATTATTGTTTAGTTTTTATACTTAGTCATATTCTTTGTGTCTTCCCCAGGTCCATGTTATCTTCAGCTACAAGGGCAAGAACCATCTGATCAAGAAGGACATCCGTTGTAAGGATGATGTCTACACCCATCTGTACACCCTGATCGTGAAACCAGACAACACCTATGAGGTGCTCATTGACAATGAGAAGGTCGAATCTGGAGATCTGGAGGCTGACTGGGACTTCCTCCCACCCAAGAAGATCAAGGTAGGATATTTTAAAATGACTGTTATGTTTACTAGATGTCAGAGCTCTTGGTGGACTTAAGTTGTCAGAAATTACATATTATACACTAAAAAACTTCTTTTTCATAACTTGCTCTATACCCTTGTGAAACAATTGCATAAAATTTGTTTTTGAGCTTATCACAAATACAAAAAATCAAAGTGGATTTTCTGACTCCTCTTTTTCTTTCAAAGGACCCCGAAGCCAAGAAGCCTGAGGACTGGGACGACAGGCCCACCATCCCTGACCCTGAGGACAAGAAACCCGAGGACTGGGACAAACCTGAGCACATTCCCGACCCTGATGCCACCAAGCCTGATGACTGGGATGATGAGATGGACGGCGAATGGGAGCCTCCCATGATTGACAACCCTGACTACAAGGGAGTCTGGGCACCTAAGCAGGTAATTGAACTCTTTAAAATAAACTTTAATGTCTACATTCGTTTAGAAATACCTCTGCAGTAAGAAGGTCATGTTAGTAGAAATAAAAGTAGCTGCAACAAAAACTGTATTTGGAGCAGTGACACCAAACTGTCTATAAAAGATTAAAAAGAAAAGTTGCTCCAACGCCCATCGATTTGATGACAAAAAACTCGATACGCTCTGCTTTTCACATGAAAAAAACTATTCAAATCAATTACAAATGTCTTCCCTTTCCGCACATTTTTTATGAAAAATTGCATTACATTTTGAAGTTAATTAAGTTGCAACTGTCTAAATCTATTTGTGAAACTGAAGAAAGTAACATCGAGTCAGTTGATGACGTCACATTACTCGTCTAGCGTAGCTGTTTGCATAACGTTCACACCGTATGTTGACCCGACTTACCGTTACAATGTGAAAATTAACGTCTCATTTATAGAGTCGCCGGGCGTAACTATTCAGCCGCAAATAATAGATGACTGTTGAAATAAATACATATTCGGGTTTTATCTTACTTTCTGGTGGTTCAAATCGATATTAAGGATTTTTTTTTATTTATATTCAGGCAATACTAAATATAACGCTCGCTCAACTCTTCTAATCTGAAAATTTCCATTCACAGATCGACAACCCTGCCTACAAGGGACCATGGGTACACCCTGAGATCGACAACCCTGAATACACCCCTGACGCGAACCTTTACAAACGCGACGAACTTTGCGCTGTCGGTCTCGACTTATGGCAAGTCAAGTCTGGTACCATCTTCGACAACTTCCTGATCGGTGACAACATTGAGGAGGCCGCGGAACGTGGCGAGGCCCTCAAGAAGAGGTTAGAGGGTGAGAAGAAGATGAAGGGTGAACAGGATGAGGCTGAGAGGGAGAAGGAGAAGGCTGAGAAGCCTGATGATGAAGATCTGGATGACGAGGACCTTGATGATGAGGCCGGTGAAGCAGCGCCAGTGGTGAGTTCATTGTTCAATTATGTCAGCTAGTACAATGTTAACTTTTGTTGACAGTTATCACAACCTCGAAGTCTTGGCATTATAGTCGCACTTTATTTTGAATTGTAGAAGGAACTACGTCTTACTTACGCCTAATTTTATTACTGGCCTTGCATTCTAATTTGGTTTTGTCTTTGTTGCAGGAGGACCACGATGAGCTGTAAACTGTGTCAATGTGTGTGTAAAGACAATAAGTATCGCCGGGTACATTCGTGAGCGTGTTGCGCGGGCTGTGCGTGTGCGCATGTTATAGTTGCAAGAACTTGAAGAACCCTTAGTTCGTCATAGTGTGTTCTAGTGTGTTCTGTTTCAGTCCTCTCTTATCTACATGTATGATAAAATAGCTGTAAAATTTTATTCAATTATCATACTTATCTTACAATGCGTGTACTGACTCGAAATATTCCATGTTGGGGTTTTAATATTTATTTTTAGCAGACCCAAAACAATTTATTTTGTATAAAGTTTGAAATCACGCTCATTTTATTGTATTAATGTTAATACGGCACTGTGTGTCGTCGAGTGCAGGGGTTTATTGTACAGTGTTAGTTGCTGTAGCCTAAATTTTTGTAAGAAATTTGACTAATGTTGTAGAATAAATCTGTGAGTGGAAGTTTCTCATTTATGTTGTGAAACGAGTCTGATTAAAATTAATATATTACATTTATTTTTTTGTTTTATTTTGTTTGTTTGATTTAACATAGAGTTGAAACACTACATTCGCTAAAAATTGATCTTCGGGCTGCGATATCCTGATGATAATGGAAGTGTTTTTGTGGTCTACGAATCAATAAGAGAAAATGGTATCGTTTTATGTGCATCATGTCCGAATTTTATTCTAATAAACTTGGTTTTAAGGACTTGTCTATTTTTCACTATGTAGCACCAACTGGAAATATTTTTAATTGAATTATTATACACCAAGTAGGTAGGTGATTTGTCTATAGATCGAAAAACTTGTAGTACTGTAAAACGGGATGAATAGAATTCTAAGGGGTGAATAGATACAGGAATGGGGTGGATAAATGTTACAGTATTTTCCAACATTTATTCACCCTTCGAATTCTATTCACCTCGTTTTATTGTAGATTATTATTCTCTCGTGCTATTAGTGTAGCATCTTAGTAACAATTAGGTAATAAATATTCTAATAGGATTATTTGAGATCATATCATATCAGATATTTGGATCACAGATTAAGGGTACTTTATATTTTCTGCAGGATAAGGTAGGTACTACTGCATGAATAACGTTCTAATGAATAAAACAAGAGATAATAACTTCGTATATTTATGCACTTAACATACTGAATAACTTAGTTAATAATTTCACGTAACTAGAAATAATTCTTTTCACTGGATTTCTAGGCCGGGATGACGAATTCTCATTTTGCGGGCCCCACAACACTGTTTAGAACAGAAAATATTGTCAATAAAACTAGGAACGCAATTGTACGATAAATCGTCACTTCGTAAAATTTATACAGGCGCGTATTATTGTGAGTTAGTTCAATTGAAGTACTTTAACTTTTGTCATTTTAGTTCATCAGGTATTCGCTAGATGTCTCTAACTGCAAATTATCTAAATGGAAACAAATGCCATCTATTGTTAGATTTGCATATTTTATTCATGCAAAAGGTGGCTCCGAAATAAATTACGTATTCACTTACGCCAATCGTTGACAACTGAAACATAAATAAATAATATCAAAATTACATAAATACATGTACGTTTAAATAAAAATAAATTATGTTATCTTTATTATAATATTGTATATAAGTTAGTTTAGGTATTAGAGTTCCTGGTCCATGAATAACTGAGCGAATGAAGATAAAAAAATACATAGGTAAGCATAGATTTGATGTAAAGAGGTTGAAATCCGTAAGTATTATAGTTAGATACCTACCCAAATACAACAATACAATTGAGATGGACAATAGTAAGTCCCCAAGCAAGGGGAGACTTACAAAAGACTCGGTTTGAGTCCACCAATTGTTCAGTTAAGTATTAATATTAATGTAAATTCTGACGAAAATAGACTAGGCTTTATTTGATTTCAGAGATATCTTGTTTATCTAATGGAGACTTTAGAATATAAGATCGTGTCTTTTACTATCTAATAGTTATTGTCCGTGAGAATATCTTGAAGAATTAATAACGAATGAGAGTAAAGATAAAGCGTAAGAATATACCTATAGTATATTATATTAAGAGGTATATTATTGCCTCGTTGGTCGAGTGGTCGCAAGTGCGACTGCCGAGCAAGGGGTCTCGGGTTCGATTCCCGGGTCGGGCAAAGTATTACTGGGTTTTAAAAAAAACTCAGTAGTAGCACGCAGTCTGGAATTGTGCCCGGTATATGGCAATAGGCTCACCCCCTATTACATGGGACTCGTAACATAAATAGTGAAAAGTGGGTGTTACATTGTACAGTGGCATAATGTGCACCTCTGCCTACCCCTTCGGGATAAAAGGCGTGATGTTATGTTATGTGTATATTATTGCGTTCCAAGTTTAACTCTTTCAGTCACACTTTTGACTGGTTACGAATATATTTTATTTTATAATACTAAAAACCAATGCAAACAAATTAGAAGCATACTTAAAAAAATGAATTTCTAAGAAAAGACTGAAAGAGTTAAAAAACATGACTCATGTCTATTGTCTACTAAATAATTTGTGAACCTGATGGGCTGATTTTGTATTTTATAGTAAGAATCTAAGAATCGATCTGTACATGTTTAGTATTCGAAGGTTCAGTATCAAGTACTGAATTTTCACAGTCACTAATACAAAGACCTATGAATTTCTAGAAATCCTTTCTATCACAGTATCCGATCTAAAGATTATAGAACTGTAGGTACTTAACAAGTACCGTCAATCAACCAGAACCTCATTCCATATTTTAAAAAAAACTTACGCTCATCCCACTGTTTTACTTTTTTCTTCTTCAGTCTCGCGAATTCTTCGATAAGGTCAGGTTTGGCAGTCGTCATGGTTGTAGTGGATGTTGTGGATGTAGGGGGCGTGGTCGTGGGGTGTGTATGAGTGATGTGATCCCACATCCATTTACAGGGCGCTGCAGATACTGCGAAGGTAATACAGTCCGATATCACACCATAGTATAAAACAAAGTCGCTATCCGTTATCTGTCTATTTCTGTGTATGCTTAGATTTTTAAAACTACGCAATGGATTTTGATGCGGTTTTTTTTAATAGATAGAGGGTTTCTTAAGGAAGGTTTATAATTATAATACATGTATATTGCACCCGTGCAAAGCCAGGGCGGGTCGCTAGTTAAATATATTCCCTTTTAGATGCAAGGCACACTTGACTTATAATCTGGGATTTGCTCAGCAGTTCTGCTTACGACCACTCGATCAATGAAACAGTGTTTATGTATTACCTACATAATAATATGAGTTTTTTTTTTTTTGATGGGAGAAAATCATCCAATGACTTCCCCCGCCTTGGGTTCAGTGAGAAGGAGTGTCAGACTCTTACTGACAAAAAACCACCCCGTTCCTACTCCTGCTCTTCGAGCCGGAGCCCCGGTAACCCGTTAGGCCTTCCACGGCTCCGTATCGTTATTAGCCTTATTGGGCCTCATCTGTGGTGGTCTGATGGCACTTTTGGGCGCGTCGTGCACGGGAATAATATGTGCTTGGAAATCTTGGAAACTTCACTATTCCTGATAGTGCAGTGGATCATGAACCATTGTTAATAATCACGCTAAAAGTATAGAATAAGTTAGACAAAATGTTTTCCCTGAAAACAATATTTTGCCCTTCTTCACAATGTATAATATGAAGTTGGGTAGTAAACGCTTGAGTTAACGGATCAAAATAAAACACATCATTTATTACGATTTGTTGACGCATTCCGTAGCGACCCTCTTTCAGTAAACTTACGAGTATAAAGCGAAAGAAATAATCTGTCAAGAGGTCGACGCACACTGAATACCAATAAGGCAAGGTTTCCGTAAACAAAAATTGTTATTTTTAAAGGATTTTCTTCGAAATCTCACCTTCATTTTCCTCTTGAGAGATGAGTATCTGCAAACACAAGTCAAAAATATGATCAAGTACAATTTTGTGAATTTCTATAAAATACCTACATACGGGTTAAGGTCTGTTATGATGACATATATCTAAGTGCGGGAGAGCCATGCTTCGGCACGTAGGGCCGGCTCGACCGGTGTGATACCACGGTCTCACAGAAGGAAGACCGACGTGAAACAACGCTTGCGTTGTGTTTCGTCGTGTGAGTGAGGTTACCGGAGGCCCAATTACCCCATTTCCAATCCTTAAATCCCCAAGAATCCTCAAATAGCTAATCCCAAATGGCAAGTAACGCACTTGTAACGCCTATGGTGTGGCGGGTGTCCATAGGTGACGCCGATTGCTTACCATCAGGCGATCCATTTGCTCGTTTACCGGTTTATACAATAAAAAAATATATGTCTAGTTCCGGTCAATCATGTCAGAACTAATAGGCACCTTAATTTGACACATATTGAATGGTTATTGATTCATTTATATTATCACTCAACTGACTCGGTTTATCTATTACGTTGGTCGTATTAGCCAGAAAGGGCCAGTACCTAATTGTTTTTGACACAAAATTAGCAGAGGCACTCCCCCTATTCAGGCTGTACTGATTATGCTCTTTGAGCACTGTCCGGTTAAACAGACACGTGACAATTTTATAGAACTGTACACGAGGCGACAGGGGAAGTAAATAATTTAAAGCATTTAATCTAAAATATAAAAGGAAGTCGTGTATTTATGTATAACTCAAGAAAGTGTAAATCGATTTGGATGGAAATTGGTGGGGAGGTAGCTTATATAACCATGAGACGGACATGGGATACCTTCTTCAATTTTTTTTTACTTTTTTTCACTGAAAATCACGAACGGTATAGGATAGGGAAAAAACTGGATTGCGCATACGAAGTCATGGGCAGAAGCTAGTTATTGACATAGAAAATAAACTCATAGAGTTGACTACTATGAGATCACCATCATCGTCTTAAACAACACGTGGTCGTTTACTGCTAGTTGATGGGTGTCCTCTACATAAAAGGATTTATCATGATCTCCACACTTGATAGGGTTGGTTATCGTAGTTAAACTTCTGGTTTATTAGAGATCGCTGCTGCCCGCTTTATCAAATAAGGATCTCTTTTATGGGCCCTTACAACCCTCGTGGGGAGGGCAGGGGTGGAGACAAATATAGTATTCTCACAATATGGAAGAGCCATGCTTGCACCAATGGGCCGGCTCAATCGGAGTGATACCACGGCCTCACAGAAGACTGACATGAAACAACGCTTGCGTTGTATTTCGTCGCGTGATTGAGGTATCCCTCCCCCTTTCCCAATCCCTGAGTCCACAACAATCTTCAAATTCCGAATCCCAAAAGGCTAGTAGCGCGCTTGTAACGCCTCTAGTGTTCAAGGTGTCTGGGCTCGCTGCCATCGCAGCGGTAAGTCCCCTCTTTGAGGAGTGGCTTGAGAGACGCTACGGCGTCCTCACCTACCGCCTGACGCAGGTCCTCACCGGACATGGAAGTTTCGGGAGGTACCTGTGTCTGATGGGGCGGGAGGAAACGCCCGGGTGTCATCACTGCGAGGACCGCCCTGAGGACACGGTGGAACACACGGTGGGAGAATGCCCTTCGTGGGCTGAGCACCGCCGTGTCCTCAGGGAAGTGATCGGCGATGGCGACCTCTCGCGTCCGGGCCTAGTGCAGGCCATGATGCGGAGCGAGGGGGACTGGGATGCCGTCTCCTCCTTTTGCGAAGCAGTGATGCTAGCTAAGGAGGAGGCGGGACGCGTGAGGCAGCGAAGCGCTGCCTCCTCGCAACCCAGCCATCGCGAAGGACACACCGGGCGTCGGGGATCGCGAGACGATCTCCGGCCACCGTAAGCGCGGGCCTGCGGACGGCGAGCATGGGTGGCTCCCCGTCCGACCAGAAACAGACCCGAGCGTACGGCGCGTCGCGTTCCGCGCGCGCCTCAAAGAGCCATCAGACCACCACAGATGGGGCCCAATACGGCCGATGCCGATTCGGAGTCGCGGAGAACCTAACGGGTAACCGGGGCTCCGGCTCGACGTGCAGGAGAAGGAACGGGGTGGTTTTTAGTCAGTAAGAGTCTGACACTCCCTCCCGCCTCACCCAGGCGGGAGAAGTCATTCGATGATTTTCCCCCCTTAAAAAAGTGTTCAAGGTGTCCAGAGGCGACGTCGATTGCTTACCATCAGGTGATCCGTCTGCTCGTTTACCGGATTATCCCATAAAAAAAATTAAAATCTTACCAAAAACGCCACAGACACGAGAAACTTTAAACAGTACATGTTTTGCTAATTAACGAAGTATATAACAATATGTCCAGTCGTCCACTCCGTTTATATACCTACTTATATATGTGTCAAATAAAGCCTTAGTTACACTTGTTACACGCCTGTTATGTTATATTGTTATACATAATGCTTCCTTGTTCTATTGGTACATAATATTATGTATTTCTTAGTAAAGAATTTCGGAAAAGAACTCGTGTTTTGATTGTCAATTGTCATGTACGAAATGAATGCTGCATATGCTGTATACAATATATTTCGTTATTTAGTAGTTTAAATAGGTTTTCTGGAGCGGTTTTTTAGAGGGTTTTTTTTAAGGGGGGAAAATCATTGAATGACTTCTCCCGCCTGGGTGAGGCGGGAGGGAGTGTCAGACTCTTACTGACTAAAAACCATCCCGTTCCTACTCCTGCTCTATCGGACATCAGCCCTACTGGGCCCCATCTGTGGTGGTCTGATAGCTCTTTGAGCGCGCGCGGTACGCGACGCGCCGTACGCTCGGGGTTTTCAGAGGTTTGCATGTACAAAATCCCAAAACGTTCTATAATATGTCTTTTTAGTTAAGTAATTGATGTTAGAGGTATGTTATGTAAAAATGTGAATTAAAAAAACAACCTAGTTGTGTACGATTAAAGTTGTGATCAGTTGGTGCAAATTACTGACTGTCATCACATATTTATTTACGACACTTTAATAATTCCCCTACTATGAACACTTCTCACTCACTTTAACATCTTTCCCATCCCGAAACCCTCACTCTAAGGAAAAAATATTTTCGTAACCCAAAAGTTTATTTTGAGTTTTATAAGGGCGGGCCTAACAGCATTGTTTTTACAGTCACCCCTCACTGAACCACATTTGTTTGGTAATATAGATTTCCTTAATACAATGGTAGTAAGGTCGAAAGTTGATTGGGTGTTCTTAGAAGGGTGTAAAGGACTTTTGTCCCTTAAGGCAAGGTGATAACGTGTAGTGTCAACATTTGCCCTGCATCGGTAGATATCCGGTGTCAACTGACATGGCCGACTTTTGTCTATAGTCAGGGAGGAAGAAGAAATAAATGATAAATGATTGATGCTTTTTTTTGCTAGGAAACGATAGCAGACGGATCGGCATGGTAGATAAAAAGTTAGAAATTTATTTTGTGATTGATTTGTGTTTATTTTTATTAATTTAGGTTGCTTTGTTTTTGTTTGTGTTGTTGAAATCCAATTCTTCTTCTGATTTTAACATTGTCGGTTGAAAGTTCATGATATTTTAAACAGACGGATCTCCTGATGGTAATTAAGCAATCGGCGCCGCGTGTGGACACCCAAAACACAAGTGCGTTACAGGCCTTTTGGGGATTAAGACTTTAAAGATTCTTGGGGATTGAGGAGATTGGGGGGGGGGGTAATTGGGCCCCTGGTAACCTCACTCACACGACGAAATACAACGCAAGTATTGTTTCACGTCGGTTTTCTGTGAGGCCGTGGTACCACTCCGGTCGAGCCGGACAATTCGGGCTGAAGCATGCCAAGCATGGCTGTCCAACACTTGAACGTTAAAAGTTCTTAGACCCAAAATATTAACAAACATACACAGGATACATTATAGCTCTTATATCAATGTTGCTCTTTACAAAAAAAGACGTGATACACCATACTCTAACAGCCTGAACTCCACAATAACACACACTTTAGCTAATCTGTGACACATAAACCCCTGCACCATACTGTTGAACGTATCGACACACCACAGCCCAGTTTCACGCGTTCCACGTTATTATAACAAGATATTTCTCATTGCTATAATAACTTAATCCTGTGCAGGAAATAGAGTTCATTTTGCTTCGTCGGTGATAAGCAGCGATGGCAGAACGTTTAATTAAATCTACTAACGCCACAGTCAATCTTTATTAAATGCAGTAGGTCAACGCTATACATCTGTTTTGACATCGTAAAATTAGATCATTTTGGTTCGAAGCAGTTTTATTAAAAAATCGTTTCCTATTTCTTGTGCTGTTGTTGGTAACTGCAACTTTAAAAGTCATTGTTTCGTTCTAGTTGTTTTGATTATTCTAACTGGTGAATATATAGGTATTTACCTATTCTGTTTTTATAACTTCCTATCTTTGATATGGACAGATTTAAGCTTTCAGAAATTTAGCAAGAGGTCTTAAAATCATCCCTCAGTAAAATTTAAGATCAAGATTTTATATTAGTACACACATACACGCTACGCTACGCTACGCTAGCTACGGGTCACAGCATATTTTTGATAAAATACCGACCTAAAATAATAATAAAAGAAATTCCACCACGTTGTTCCTACAGAACTTAACCAGAATTTATTCACGCAGAACGGTCCACCGCTTGTTTTACTATCTCCGTAAATAATACTCGGTTTTATGCGATACGAGTTATTGTGGCTACGCCATGACAGTTTTATGCCTGTGTCGGGAGCAGGGAAGCTAGACTCATGAATCGATGCTAACACGATTAGGGGAAACGGACATCATTAGAACCCCAGAGCATTTTGAAATGGGGAACATTCGAAATACGAAGAGTAAAAAAAAATGCCATGATTTTCTTTTTCATGGAAATATCTAAGGAGTTTTGGGGCAAGGGAGTCGACCTCTTTGCAAATAAAGTTTATTGCGGTTCTGTGAGTAATAGCAGTATTAAGTAGTCTTACGGTTTAGGGGAAGTAAAGACCGCTTGACGAGGGTCAAATAATAACTATTTTGCGTATTTATAATATGTCAAGCTAGTAGATTAATATCGGATATTTTTCGTATCCTTCTTGTACAACAATGTCAGCTTTTATCAACATCGCTTTTGTAAATACCTCATAATTATGACATTATTTTTATTTATTTATTATTATTAATTATTTACGAACTTAGGTAACATTACATTATTTTTAATACCTTTTTTTATGGGATAAGCCGGTAATCACCGGATCACCAGATGGTAAGCAATAACGTGTCGCCCAAGGACGCCTGGAACACCAGAGGCGTTACAAGTGCGTTGCCGGCGTTTTGGGGTTAGAAATTTGAGGATAGTTGGGGATTCAGTGATTGGGGGGGGGGGTAATTAATCCTCTTGTAACCTCACTCACACGACGAAACACAACGCAAGCGTTGTTTCACGTCAGTTTTCTGTGAGGCCCTAATATCACTCCGGTCGAGCCGGCCCATTCGTGCTGAACATGGCTCTCCCACACTTAAAACCTACCTAATAAAAGTTAATTTAACATTTATTTCACTATAAACTTTCCATATTGAATAAAATAGCTAATATTAGTCGGACTCATGATCATGGAATAACAGTTAATATTTATTTAAAGGGATCTCGGGTCCCAGGAGGCCAGTGCTTTGATCATCAATTTATACAAGGACGGCCGAGAGGGGTGTGCACTGTACAGCTTTGGTAATTTGATTATTCGACATTAATGTTATTTTATCATTTGACCTGGTTCTTCGTTTAGCTTGTGCCAATTAAGTTTTTGTTAATGAATTCGTTACATTTAACTTATTCTCTTTGAAGTTATTTGTTTTGCAAACATATAGGTAAGTTATCCTGTACTTATAGGCAGGATGCGTAATATAGAGGTACCTTTATTCCTCAATACATAAAATTCAGTTTAGGGTGTACAGTAGCGTGATTTGCGATCCGGATCCGATTCTATGAAAGATGACATAATTTTTAATTATTTTATGACCTTTAAATTAATCTCGTTAGGTAATTCATCTAGTATTATCAGCAGTAATAATGCTTAGCAATATACAAGGAAAACATTTACTAATTCAATTAAGTACCTAGACTTTACAAATCTGACCCAGTACATAATTGGATACCAAGAAGTTCGTCTACAGATTCTATTCATTAGGCTGAACGTTACTAGTGACATCTATCGGAATCAATAAGAACTACGTGCTCACTCAAGTCCGTAGCGAAAGCATTTGTTTAACTTTAGCTTGTTTTAGTTATGGTTATGACCATTTCAAGGTCATGACGGAAAATTATCAAATTGATGATATCATAGTTTAGCACTAAATTACTACTAAATAGTCGCACTCAAGTGATAATGCCTTTAAATGCTATTAAGGTCGTTGCAACGTCATGTCCGTTGGGTAAAATAACCGATTTCTAAAGGTAACTTAAATATTAATTTGATAAGTATTTCCTAAGTATGCTTTTAGTAAGAACGCGGTGGTTTTTGGTCAGTAAGAGTCTGACACTCTCTCCCGCGTTCCCCAGGGGGGAGAAGTCAATCGATCATTTTCCCCCCTCAAAAAAAAGAAAAATGGTGTGCTTTTCAAATACCGTTTTCTAAATATTTTGGGATTCTTTTTTCTATTCCAATCCCAAAAAGTTTAGTGCTATATAAGCTATTTGCTGTTATTCTGTAGATATGACCACAGCAATAGGCTTGTCTCCTACAAAAATAAATAGAGCAGTAGAGCTCATTGGACAACTGCTGAAAAGTGAACTAAAATTACAAATAAGTGTACCTACCCATTTTAATAAATGGGTATATCAACGATCTCGGAAACTGCTCCAATTTTTGTGTTCAGGAGGTTGCGGCTGTTGTACATATGTTTTTAATTGTTTTTCCTTTACTTATATTCTATGTTGTCAATACGAATAAATAACTTTCTATCTTTACTAGCTAAGATTGTGTAATTTTGAAAAAATATCGTTTACTAAACAAAGCTCGGTCATCCGGATATTATAATTGATACGAGGATGTCATAATATTACTTAATAATGCATATAGTTTTACATTATGATAACAAATTACTCAATATTTTTTAACTCATCACGGGTTTATTGATAAAACTGTTTTATTGGGAATAACCCGCATTTTATCCAAAACAACGGGAAAGGTTAAAGGTTAAAGACTATGTTTGAAGATTATCAAACGAAACTGTCGAGCATTGATCGTACGTTTTATTTCCTGGATTGGGCAACGAATCTCACCCTGGCATTCTTGTATTTAAGAATCAAAACATAATTATAACATTTTGGTATAATCGTATAAGGAAAATGTACCTAACGTACAATCGATTATTTTTGCACAAGAAAGGAACATAACATCACGCCTTTTATCTCCGAAGGGGTAGGCAGAGGTGTACGTTACGGCACTTAATGCCACTGTACAATGTAACACTCACTTTTCACTATTTATGTTATGACTCTTCACTATAATAAGGGGTGAGCCTATTGCCATATACCGGGCACATTTCCAGACTTCGTGCTACTACTGAGATTTTTAAAAACCTAGTAATACATACAAGAAAGAAAGTATCAATGAAATTATTCGTTTTAGAACATATCGATCGAAAACTCTGTACTACTGAACCGATACGTGTAACCATTATATTTATAGCTTATAAAATGCCGCATAACATACGATAATAGTCTACTGACCGCCCCGGGGACATAGCGCAATGTTTACTCGGTTACCGACCAATATTGCTCGGAAAACGACCGTCCCATAAACTTTCGTGTTTAATTTACAAAACCAACAACACCCGAGGGAATTAATTACTTATAAATGTGAAACAATGTTCAGGGATATAGCTGACATTTTAAGGTTTCTTAGAATATTAATAATTCTATGGATACACTAATTTAATTTAACATTATAAAATCACGCCTTTCATCCCCGAAGGGATAGGCAGAGGTGCACATTACGTCACTGTACAATGTAACACCCCCTTTTCACTATCTTTGTTATGAGTCCCATGTAATAAGGGGTGTGCCTATTGCTATATACCGGGCGCAATTCCAGACTCCGTGCTACTACTGAGAATTTTTTTAAAACCCAGTAATACTTTGCCCGACCCGGGAATCGAACCCAAGACCCCTTGCCCGGCAGTCGCACTTGCGACCACTCGGTCAACGAGGCAGTCCCTAATTTCTCCTTTTAATTTTAATTGAAATTGCCGTAAAATGTTTTCATAGTGAAACACGAATTAATAAACAACGAATACTGATTAAAAGAGTAACGAATGGAGTTTCTTGCTCGTTCTTCTCCACTCGAATCGACATTTTGGAACGAGCGCCTAGCTTCACTGACGGACAGACTGACAGACTATTATATATTTCATATTTGTTGACGTTTCAAAAGTACCAAATTATGGTTTAATTGAAATAAATGCTTTTGAGTTTGAGCAACTGAAGATGGAATTCAAATGTAGGTATATAAATTAGGTGAAAATAAAATAATGCGAACAATTTAATTAGTTAAGTTACTTAATTAAAAATGTACCAAGAACTTCAGCACTTCATGTCATTCGTGACTTTAGCGAGTCAGTCATTAAAAAAGATACCCTTCCTTCTCTTCTTCATCAGAGGTTTCCCAAATGTCTATTTTCATTCAAAATCTTATCATTTCTTATCCGTTAGTATGTCCGTACTCCGTGGTACACTAAACTCGTTGACAGAAACTCCTAAACGAAGTAAGATTGCACAGTCCGCCTGACTAACTTACAAGAAATTTGCTTAAACTTACCCCAACTAACTGAGAAACTTCCATTGAATACTCTCAAATGAATATTTAAGTTGGTCATACTTGTTTGTGTAATTCAATAACAATAAACTTCTTCTGGTAACAAGCTTGAGGCAAAGGCGTAGTCGCTACGTAGCCGCTGCGTAGTGGGCGTAGGCGTATAGATGTTACGTAGAAGCTGCGTAGCCGTGGCGTAGCAATTGGTTTTATCGACTACGAAAACGTAGTAATTTGCGTAGACGCCGCGTAGCCGCTGCGTAGCATTTAGCTTGAGATCGACTACGAATGCGTAGTATATTCGCGCGTCGTACGTAGCAATTGCGTAGACGCCGCGTAGCTGTTTAAATTTTGGCTGTCTTATTTAAATTTTATTTATCCCTGCAGGGAAGGAGGCATTTTTATTCATAAAGTCTCACTTATTATTATTAATATCTTTGACTTTTGTAATTGAAGAAGTTATAATACTTTTAAAGGTTGTTTCGTTTATCGTTTAAAGTGCAAATGATAAGCATGTGTGATCTAGAGTTAAATTTGACAATAGGTAAGTGTTCAAATTTTACTATAAGTAGAATTCTTTTATAAAAAAATATAGGTATATCATGTTATACAGAAATTAATAAAATTTCTGAAAAATATATCAATGCAATCACAGCCGACTAGTGATTAACAATATTAATATTATGTAATAGAAAATTGTGTTTGTGCAATGACTTGATTAATCTGTCACATTTAATTAAATAAACAAAAAAAATTGCTGACACAATTAACACTCATAATAAATCTTAGACAAATTAAAAACCTTGATCAAAGAAAAGAGGTTTTTACAAAAGAGAATTATAGCATGTGGTAATCCATAGACAATAAGATGGCCGCGAGTTAATTTCGGCCACACCATGAAAGGGTCATAGGATGGTAAGTAATCATCAATACTTGAGCTGTGATGATTATCATTGCGTAATGGTAATGAGTACGGTCTACATTGTAACAGTTAATGATGATTTGGACCGATGGGCTAACCCTGTCATTAACTGTAACTGCTGATCTGATCATTTAAAATGTCTATAGACGTTACACATGTTTTTTTTAAGATAAATACGCGGGTAAAGTTGTGTATGAGTTCTGCAACGGGTATCGTAAATTAAATTACTTGGATGACATAAGTGTTGATTGTGTTCATGCACAAAGTTTTAGTGCGCAAAACAATAATTGACAAGAATTAAGTAAAAATGATAACTTACAATTTTCTGTAATTTAAAAGTGCACTGCACGGTTGGTGCGGTGGCTGGCCATATGGCTGCCACGCAACGTGTAGCGGGTTCGCTTCCCGCATGGAGCAACTCTTTGTGTGATCCATTGTTGTTTCGGGTTTAGGTGCCATGTGTATGTGAACTTGTATGTTTGTAATCGCACCCACGACACAGGAGATAAATGTAGTGTGGGGCAACGTTTAAAAAAAAGAAATAGAAAAACAAAGAATCTTCAAGCGTCAAGGGATTGTGGCAAACTCCATCTTATGAAGTAGTCGTTCAGCAGTGGACATATTGTCGGTAGATCCGCTGAAGGTATTGTTGATAATGGTGATGAAAAAACCACTACAGCCTGCGCAATATTGCAATACGCACGTATACTATTTGTTCGTAGATGAAATGATATTGTATGGGTGCAGTAATTTCTTTAAATATTTAACCCGATTCAACATCACTAGATAGTATAAAACAAAGTTGCTATCCGCCGTCTGTCTGTCCCTATGTATGCTTAGATCTTTAAAACTACGCAACGGATTTTGATGCGGTTTTTTTAATAGGTAGAGTGATTCTTAACGAAGGTTTATATGTATAATAAATGCATATTGCACGTGCGAAGACGGGGCGGGTCAAAATACTAGCGTGTTTTTATATAACCCATGTTCATCATTAAGTTCCGTAAGTACTCTACCAGAAATATAATACATTTGTATGATTCGCAGAATTTTTTGACACGGAAATAAATGATATCACCTTTGGCATTTAACTGCAATGGTTTAAATGGCATGGATTATGTTATTTGAATGTACTGCACGTAGACTGATTTGAAAGTGAATGTTAGAGTTATATTTTTTAAACATCATTAACAGGTCAATCAGTGCCGGTTCACATTTATACTATGGACCTTCTCTGCATAAGATGGGGTATGCCATATTCTATCTTCAAGCTCGGTAGATTGGTGGGAAGTCATACATTTAAAAAAGTTAGGTAAAAATGCTGCTGTCCGGTCTCCTGTTAAATGACCTACGGAATGTAAGTGTCGGGGCTATGCTTCGGCACGAATGGCAGAAAACCGACATGAAACAAGCATAGTTTGCAGTGTGTTTCGTCGTGTGAGTGAGGTCACCAGAGGCCGATTACGCCCCCCCCCCTCCCCTAATCTCCCTAATACCTGAATCCCCAACAATCCTAATTCCTAATCCCCAAAAGGCCGGTAACGCACTTGTAACGCCAGTGGCGTTTCGGGAGTGCATGGGCGACGCCGATTGCTTACAATCAGGTGATCAATCTGTTTACCCGCATATACCATGAAACATGTGAATTGATCACGTTTTTTTAGTTTGGTATAGTATTCATTCCCCGTGGTAAAGTATTTTTAAATGTTAGCCTGCAATATTTCCCCTTTTGCCTTTTACTTTGCACTGTTAAGTAAAATGAGCTTCACATAGTCTATAGCTAATTATTATCCACTTAATTTGTCTTTTGCGATCGATACCCATTTACGTAACATAGTTATGGACGCATTAAAAGATGCGTCTGATCTGAGAGATGGTTTACAAGCACACAGTTCCAAGTCCCAATATGATAATAATTAAGATCTCAAGAAAATACTATGAATTTTTTGAACACCATCAAGAGCAGATTTTTCGAACGCTAGATAAATTGTTACTGAGGAATAACTTTGAATATTTGGCAATTCTTCCATACTTTAGTATTGTTACTTAACTGTCAAATGTCGATTTTATTCTACAGTCAAGAATTAACTGCTGATCGAAAAATCGTGGCTGACTGCCTGCCTCGTTGGCCGAGTGGTCGCAAATACGACTGCCGGGAATCGAACCCGAGACCCCTTGTCTCGGGTTCGATTCCCGGGTCGGGCAAAGTATTACTGGGTTTTTAAAAAAATCTTAGTAGTAGCACGGAGTTTGGAAATGTGCCCGGTATATGGCAATAGGCTCACCCCCTATTACATGGGACTTATAACATAAATAGTGAAAAGTGGGTGTTACATTGTACAGTGGCATTGTGTGCCGAAATGTGCACCTCTGCCTACCCCTTCCGGGATAAAAAGGCGTGATGTTATGTATGTATGTATGTATGTATCGAAAAATCGGTCCTTAGTATTTTATTATTACAATATGCCAACGTCCCAATCTCTCCTTAATCCATCTGTTTACTTGCAACTTTGTAATAGTTTGTCTTACAGTTTTTTACTAAAGACACAAAAAAGCAGACGTGTTCCAAAGTCAGGTATGATCTCAAAGCATTAGCGGCGTATCAGAGTAGGATGGCTGCAATCACCTAGATGCAACCGTTGCGGAACTCGGCTGGTCCGAAACACGAGTCGCCGACCTTACTTCTACACCACAAGGTAACAAGTAACTCATGCCGAAGTGTAGAAATCGTACTGAACGTCATACGTTGCCGAGTTAACGATGTTTGTGCAGAGATAATGAAATTATTTTGTAGATTTATTTAAAGAGTTAATTACTCTTTGCAGTTGAATGTCCTTTTACTAGTAAGTCATTTATAAATGATATGTTTTTGTGTTTTGGAGTTAGCAAAACAAGCAATGTAAGTGAAAACTAAGTAAATATCGCTGGAACATCGTCAGCGGTACAGAGCCGCTCAGCCCCGCTTCCCTCACAAGCGAGGGCGTCCCTCAGTCCTCTCGCAAACCTCGTGCGGAGCGCACGCCATCTCGCGTCACAACTGAGTGCCGGAAAAAAAACAGTTGAATTTTTTTATTTATAAAAAACCGTGCTGTGTTTAAGAAATTTGTAAGAGAACATTGGATTTTTATATCTGTAAGTATCGTTTGGTATTGTTTTAATCGTTTCAAGTGAAAGCTCAGAGCTTTGAAGGCTTAGCTTATAGGCCATTCGAAAGGTGAATGAATCAGGGCGACTTGTTTAGACGTTGACGTTCTATATTGTTGTAAATATTTAGGACATGTGTTCAGTAACGAGTTATTTGTAAACTGGTAATAGTTATTTTACGTATGTGTCGTCTCTAGATATGTATATTTGGTTTAAGGTAGAACCTTGAAAACTTTTAAAAGAAGTTCGGAAAAGTCGGACATCGATAATTTTCTTTGATTGACTTTTGTGTGAATGTAAACTTTTTGTAATGTTTGAAAAATAATGCGGTTGCATTATCTTCTGTTACTTATTTGCTTAAATAGTTAAGAGCACTATGAGCTAAGTTTGTAGTAATAGTTTTTTGCGTGTCGTCTGTTTTTTTGGCGTCAAAATTTATCTTAAAACGTTCAAAGTACCAGGTTGTACAAAGAAATCTCGTTATTAATTTTACATGACGTCATTTGGTATCTGAAAAACTACTTAAGGTTTATTTTAGGACCCATTAAAACCTGTTTTTCTGCTTTATTTCAACTTAACAAGCGTAATTAAGTGTTTTCATTTCAATTAGCATATTTTGCTAAATTCGTAATTTGACCGTTTTTACTTTTGAGTTGTGTAATGATGAATATTCAACGTTTTTGCTCGTTTCGTCAATAAAATTATGACGCTGTGTAAGAAATGAAGACTTGATGACGAGTGTAAAAGAACTAAATAAATAGTAACTTTGTTTGTTTTATTGTCTTTTCAAAATAAGATTGTCTTGTTTGTTTTGATGAGCTAATGTAATTATTCATTCTTTGAAGCTAAAGAGACATTAGGTAACATGTTTAGAATCTTCCGTATCCTACGTGTAAGTATATATTTATCTATAATTAGTATTTTTACGGCTGGACTCATTTTAATTGCCACTCCTTGTGGATAGACGAAGATTATCAATTAGTTATGTTGGTCATACATAACATTCACATCACGCCTTTTATCCCCGAAGGGGTAGGCAGAGGTGCATGTTACGGCAGTTAATGCTACTGCACAATGTAACACCCACTTTCCACTATTCATGTTATGAGTCCCAGCCACATACCGTACACATTTCCAGACTCCGTGCTGAGATTTTTTTTAAATTACCGGTATTACTTTGCCCGACCCGGGAATTGTATGTGTTGGTCATAGTATGTTTAGTTACAACTCAACTGCATGTTGAACATCTCAAACCTAAGTTCGATTATGTGACAAACACAAACAAACGAACAACCGTTATCTTATATTTATACCAGTGCCGTAATTAGACATCTATGATTCTCTTCCTGTTATCATTCTTTCATGGATCATAGTTATGTCAAATTAATGGTATAGTCTCAAAGGGATCCTAAACTCATTAGACTAGCTAGTTAATTTATTGCAGAATTATATTATCACCATGTCAGTATTAAAACTGCCTCATTAGTAGAGTGTGTGCCAGTGTGACTGTCGGGCAAGGGGTCTCGGGTTCGATTCGCGGGTCTGGCAAAGTATTGCTGGGTTTTTTAAAAAGATCTCAGTAGTAGCACGGTGTCTGGATTTGTGCCCGGTATATGGCAATAGGCTCACCCCCTATTACATGGGACTTGTAATATAATTAGTAAAAAGTGGGTGTTACATTGTACAGTGGCATTAAGTGCCGTAATGTGCACCTCTGCCTAAGACTTCGTATTGAAGTGATGATATGTTATGTATTAAAAAAAACATTGTAACCAGCCAGTGTGTGATAAAATATAAGTACCTATGTGAAACTCGTTCATTTCGTAAAATGATGAGAATATTCTTAATTAGGTTCAGAGTATTATACGATTTTTTTCTGTATAATTTATGTAACGATTATATTACATGCCTACGATTACAATGAATTATTAATCGATTTGTGTTGTTGTAAGAGTGAAAGAGAGATATGAAATAAACGTGTTGTTTGTCCCACTCTTTACATTTTGTTATATATTTTTTTTATTTAACTTATTTATGCGCCCATGTATGAATTTATTGTAGAGTTTTATAAACCAAAAATGATACATACTAACTCATCATGAGGTTTTTACAACATTTTCAATAAATTTTACCAATTAAAAGGAAATGCAAGCGATGCAAAACGTCCAGTAATTGATTAGTATCGTCCTTTGTTTGCGAATTAGTTCGTTGACACACACACGGACCGACTGACACTAGTTAATGGTAATCATGAAACGATACCTGAATAGCAATCAGTCGGAAACTGGACAGGCTACGTCAATGTCCACACGATGTACCGGCTTCGAACGAAAATGCTTTTTGTTTTTTATTTGTGTCTTTTTGAAGATGCAATCGACTTTTGAAGGCAGGTGTTCCACAAATTTAAGAATAAGTAATTTAATGTTAATATAGTACAAAAAAGAAAAAAAACGCGAGCTGTTTTCCCCAGAAGGATGTGCAATGCACAAGTACGTACTTAACATATGTAGGTATATAATTTCATCAGTAATTTTATAAGTCTAATACATTTTTGGGGCTGCTTGCCGCCAAGATGGAATACGATAGAATAATCTTCATTATACACCATTCATGTGACATAGTATAAAACAAAGTCCCTATCCGCCGTCTGTCTGTCCCTATGTATGTATAGATCTTTAAAACTACGCAACGGATTTTGATGCGGTTTTTTTAATAGATAGAGTGATTCTTAACTCGTCGAGTACCGGTTTTGTAGACACAATTATAGAACAATAGGTTGCGGTCACAGGTGACCGCTTGGTGTTTGACAGTTTAAAGAACATTTATATGCATAATATAGTAGAGAAACACTGATAAATTTAGAGGTTTCTAATTGCACCAGTGCACAGCCGGGGCGGATCGCTAGTAATATAGTAACACAATGCATGTATGTATTTGATTTACTTACCTATATGCCACAAATTTTTACCAAATCATAACAACATAATATTTAATCTCACCGAATTACGTCAAGCATGGTTCACATTCGTCTTTATATTTTGTTTAAACGAATCTAATATTTGCTTCTTAAATAATAAATTATACGCCATTGCTACTGTATTGTGCACGACACGTTTGTAAACGTAAAATTTGCATAAAAATCTATAAATATTCATCTTTATTATTTCTCTATGTCTTGTCAGGATAAATAATAATAATGTTATGCAAATTAGTCTTGATGTCATTACTAAAAGCTTAGATTTTATAAACAATCGTTAGTTATTTCTTTTTCAAGGTTCCATTACTTATTTTTGTGGACGTACTCCCTGCTACGGTTTTCCCGGTGGGCTATAATATCATATGGGGTTCTTCAAGAAAGGAGTAAATAGTTACGTATAATATAATATTATTATATACTAGTTAATATTATATACGTATTATTATATATTATTAATAATGCCCTATGTGTTGCAAGCGTTCATAGGCCACGGTAACCTCTTACCATCAGGTGGGCCCCGTGCTTGTTATCCAACGTAGTAGTATAAAAAAAAGTGCTGTTATGATTACGTGTATGAATGTAATAGTAGGGATGGTATGAGGTGCTCCTTAGTTTCTGCCTATCCTCATATGACAAAGATGGGAGTTGTTCAAAAAGAGAAGAACGAATATTGGACCCTTAGTATTCAGGGGCTTACTCTTAAATCTAATTCCGATCGATCGACATTGGTATTGTGAAATTATGTACTCTTGAGTTGCACTCCAGCGCCAATATCATCCGTATTGCGTGGATATTTAATGAACTAAATGGTATTGAGTTTGGCTTTATATTCCGTACTCTGAATGCTATTTTAACAGCTACGATAGGGGTTGTATAGTTTTGACATTGAATAGTAATCGAGATTTTATTGGATTGAAGTTGCATTGAGATTGAGATTAGTTTAAGAGCACCCTTGTCCTGGTAATATGCTAAGATTCTTAATCAATATTATGGAGTCTAGAATTGCTACTGGAGTTTGACAATATTTACAATGGTGGTCCGATAGAGGAAGCACTGAAGCCTTTATCTTTTAAATAACACCCATTATAGTGTTAATTATACCTCTAGAGCCATATAGTACACAGGAAGTTTATATCTTTATGTTATTTTTAATTACTTACATCAAATTGCGGGATCCATGACAGTTTAGTTGTGTCTCTGGAGCGCGTCGCACTAACTGTCTTCGTTTCTGGTCGGTCGCTACTGCAAGTTCATGAGAGGGGTGCATAGCAGGTCATAATATTTACTTTTAACAATGACAAATCTAGAAATGTCTTAACATTAAGAGGTTTCTGTAAAATATATAGAAACTTGACTTCCTCGTTAGCCGAGTGGTCGCTAGTGCGACTGCCGGGCAAAGGATCTCGGGCTCGATTCTCGAGTCAAACAAAGTATTACTGGATTTAAAAAAAATCGCAGTAGTAGCACGGAGTCTGGAATTGTGTTCGATATATGACAATAGGTTCACCCCCTATTACTTGGAACTCGTAACATAATTAGTGAAAAGTGGGTGTTTTGTTACAGTGGCATTAAGTGCCGTAATGTGCACCTCTGCCTACCACCTTTTTACCCCGGGGTAAAAGGCGTGATGTTATGATGAAATAGAAACTATTTTCACAGGATTAAAAACAGAGACCACTTTTTAAACTGAGTCTGTACCTAACTAATCAGAGCTATACTGTTGCATTTGTAGCTGCAGTACATTGAAGTAAAACTCATATAAATATTACAGAAGCGAAACATTTTTCAAATAATATTTGACATCAAATGAGTTTGTAATGTCTGTTATCGGATAATCGACCGTGTTATCAGTTCAGGAAACCAGTTTTTAGAAGCCGAATCCTTTAGGAAAGATTAGATAAGACTAAAGGGATCCCTGTTAATTTAATGTGAGTTATTGCCTTTCAAGATTAGTTTAAAGATTTTGATAATTGAAGTATTTTAGGTTCATTGTTGTGTTCACATTTCTGCGATGATAATAGTGCAAATAGAAATGAGTAATAGTTAAGATAAAGTTAGGGTGTATTTTTGCTTAAGGTGACATTTTTTCTTTTTTTACTTTTTAATTTTTTTATTTTGTGGAATAAGCCGGTAAAAGAGCTGACGAATCACTCGATGGTAAGCAATCGGCATAGCCCATGGACACCTGGAACACCAGAGTCATTGCAAGTCCGTTACCGGCTTTAGGGATTAGGTATTTGAGGATTGAGGGAGATTGAGGGTTTGGGGAGATTGGGGAGGGGGGACGGGTTTAAACACAACGCAAGCGTTGTTTCACGTCGGTTTCCTGTGAAGTCGTGGTATCACTCCGGTCGAGCAGGCCCATTTGTTGCGAAGCATGGCTCTCCCACACTTATTAATCCGAGTCCGATGTTAAGATGTGTGTGTCACATATATTGTTAATTTATACATATTCCTAATTTAACAAAAATATTTCATAGTAATGAAAGTCTACGGAAGAATAGCCTTTGACGTTCCATAGTCTCTGCCTACCCCTATGGGAGACAGACGTGCCAAATTACGTATATACGATAGTCCACGTGCATTTCAATACGGAGAAGCTAAATAGCTGCATTCTATTTAATTATTATTGGTTACTTACGAAAATGGGTCTACTTATACACTAGGGGACATGTATCGGCGAAATGTCGAGTCAGCTCGATGTCGCCTGACATATACCTACGGTGAAAACGCGCGACTTATGTCCACAGTGACGTTGATGTTACACGACATGTCGATGTCGACCAAAGCCCGGCAACGTCGCGCTACTTCACCCAACGTCGCTGGCGATACGTGTTGCAGGACATTTGGTCCCTTAGTGTGTCCTCCTAGGCATAAAGGAAAGAACATAAATATATGTATATCAAGTTACACATCCAGTAATATTTTTCTACAATATTACCTTCATAAATCTACAAAATATCGAAGTTCTTAACTAATTCCCAAAGCGCTCGTACTTTACTAGTTCACTATTCTAAAATTTTCAGTGAATTTCAACCTTATTGGCATGAAATAAGGACGTTGTACAGTTTTGTGGTAGATCGTAAATCGTTGTCTTAAAGAGGGTTGTAGAAAGGGTCACTTGTTTGCTAAGTGGTGTGGCAGCCATATTAACTGTAAGATTTGTAAAGGAATACTGTTATTTTGTTCTAATAGGGTTTTATATTGTTTAAAAAATGTTGAAAAGACTGCCTCGTTGGCCGAGTGGTCGCAAGTGCGACTGCCGGGCAAGGGGTCTCGGGTTCGATTCCCGGATCGGGCAAAGTATTACTGGGTTTTTAAAAATTCTCAGTAGTAGCACGGAGTCTGGAAATGTGCCCGGTATATGGCAATAGGCTCACCCCCTATTACATGGGACTCATAACATAAATAGTGAAAAGTGGGTGTTACTTCTATGTGCACCTCTGCCTACCCCTTCGGGGATAAAAGGCGTGATGATGTTATGTAAAAAAGGTTGAAGGAAAGTGTTGCTTTAAATTTCTATATGTCCTGAAGGGTAACCTGGGGGTCTTCATGGCCCGAGTGATTAGGTTAGATACTTATAGAGCGACGTGCGTTGACGTAGACCGGATCATCGCTTACGTTCAGGCGAGATAGTGGTCAACCGTACGTGAAAGACGTGCATTAATTTTGATTTTTGTAAAACTTGGTTTTCATGTCTTTATCAAGGTTAGGTACATCTTATCTTATACTATTATAGAGGTATAAAGCAGAAGAGTTTGTTTTATTGTTTGTTTGTATGAACGCGCTAATCTCCGTAACTACAAGTCTGATTTGAATAATTCTTTTTGTGTTGGATAGCGCATTTATCGAAGATGGCTATAGACTATGAAACATCACGCTATGACCAATAGGAGCTGGACAGAGCGTGTGAAACCGCGCGGAAGTAGCTAGTATGATAATATGTGTAAGACTCATGGACTAATAATGTATGGACAATATTATTCCACTTAATTACATATGAAAAGCAAAAATGTAAGCAAAAATACCACATCACTTCCTTCTGTTTTGGAATTCGTATTCACAAACAATTTTAATTAATTCTGATTTTCATTCACATACTTATTTTACTGAATAAACTTCCAAGTGTAGGAAATATTCATCGCATTTCAATTTAAAATTCCTTTCCTGAAAATGCTGCAACAGATCAATATACCTACCGCCTGTATTATCCTGTCGGTATTTCATTACAAACATTCAGCTTTCAGCCGAAGACAATATCTCTATGCTTTATGGCTCGTGTATTGTATTTTTTTTGATAGCGTGCACCTAATACCAATTTAAAAAAAAACTTTTTGACTTGAAAATTATATCTAGTGTTTGTGTACAAAGTTAAATCTATATGTATATTAATAACTTCGTCAAGGGGTACGGTAAACTCGATCGAAACATTACTTGAATAACAAAACATAAAAAAATATCGATTTCGAGTCGACAACAAAAAATTCGCAAAATTCGGATTACGGAGATTATTTCGCTTTATTAATTCATTAAGTCATTGACACTGACAGACAAACCGCAGTCGCCATCTTGAGTAGACAATAAACGTTCCGTTTCATACTAGCTCTCAAATACGCCTCGCCAATCAACACGTTGTCGCGTCAAAAAAGTATAAACTAACATGAAATTTGAATAATTTCACGCGAACGAAGTCGCGGGTAACAGCTAGTAAATAAATAAAATATGACTCTCCGTTCGTTAGTCTCGCTAAAACTTGAGAACGAATGAACCGATTTGGCTAATTCTGGTCTTGATATGTTCGTGAAAATTAGTCAGGGAAGGTTTAAAGATGAGAAAAAGTAGTTAGTAGTTTGTTTCATAAAACTGAGAAAATTCAAGGAAATGACTAGTAATTATAGGAATTATAACACATATTATTATACTTAGGTATTAGAATATTTCTCTTACTATATTAGCATACAATATAATCTCCATTTTATTAATAAGTCACATTGGCATTAGATATTCGACGTATAATTTATTTAATCTGTAGATAATTCTGACTTAAATATGTTAGAAAAACAATATTTTATTGATACGAGACGATAAAATTTAAGACCTTTTATCTTATAGAGTTCTAATTCTGTTTCTATTTATCAGGGATTAGCAGAAAATTTGGGAAAAACAATAGTAAAACACGTGTGCCACATGTGACATCGAGATCCCCGAATTAATCTAAACATTTGTTCTGTTAGTGCAGTTAGTCATTTCTGTGCTAATGCTACTTTCAGATTTTCTTTTTTTTTTAGTGTTTCCTGATCATGAAGAAAACAAAAAAAATTTTAAAATCGGTCCAGCCGTTCATGTGTCATCTGAGGCCTTAGTATGAGTTTGTTTTACGTTTAAAGTAATCGTAACGAGTACGCGTTCGGCGCTGTGATTGGTTGCTTCATTGGCGCCGGCCAATCAGAGTGCCGAACGCATACTCGTTTCGAATACTTTAAACGTAAATCAAACTCGTACTAAGGCCTCTGTTGATTAAAAGGAAATTAGACTTATTTTTCTATACTAATATCATAAAGAGGAAAGATTTGTACCTATTTTTGTATGTTTGTAATGAATAGTCTCAAAAAGTACTGGCCCGATTTAAAAAATTCTTTCATGAATAGAATGCTACATTCTTCCAATTTGACATAGGCTACATTTCATTTTGAAAACAATTAAGGATCCTTGGTAAAATTTGAACAATGTAACCGAAGGTGTAGAAAAATGAGTCTTAAAATGTCTTTCGTCGAATGCGCTGCCGAAACTATTAGCGATAGAACAAAATAATGTACAACAATATTGAAGAATATCGTCTACAAAAAACTCCGTGGTAGCATATGTCCAACTATTGTAGTTATGTCACTACAACAATCCAAATTTCCAAAAATAAATAATTGTCTACCCCGTGCGAAGCCGGGACGGCCTGCTAGTTTTAATATAATTTTGTGGCCCTCTACCTACATGTTTACGTGTCATTAATTTATCTGTGCAAGGACACGTTCTTTTTGTAGGTTCCTCTTTTTGTAAGTGACGGCATCATCAACTCGTCACATGACTTTTTAATCTGTGGCCAAAACAACAACAGGTTTATTTATTTCGCGCCAAATTTTTTATCTGTCTGTGCGTGACGGATTTTGCTTACATAAAGCTTAACATGTTAAACGACATAAACGTCACCAGTGACCAATGTCAGCGAAGAATTTGCCTTCACTAGTTTTCTAATGGCAGTCAAAGGCTTAAGAATAAGTACCTCTTTTTTATTATTGTGGAAATACAGTAAAATAGAGTAAAATAGGAGGACCATTGTTTCAGAATCAATCATTTTTATAGACTACCTATAAATATCAATGACATTAGTAGAATACTTCACATCATAAGCAGAATACTCCAAAACACAAGTATTTTCCATGGTCGAAGTTTTCTTTAAATAATATCTATGTTCACCTACATGTGTAATATACATAGGAATCGAAGCTAGAACGATCAAAGTAGGATTAGGTAACGCTACCTGGAGCGTACCATCATGCATGAAATATCGGAAGCGCTAGCTTTAAGTTATTTTTAGCTTAAAGGTTTTTATATTTAGCTACTATTTATTAAACACATAAAGGTATATTTAGCTTGTATTTTATTAAACACATTACGTGTTATGTACTAAACCATAACTGTATCCATTTGGAAAGACATATTTTATAACCATATTATACAGGTGGACACTGAAGTAACACCCACTTATCACTATTTATGTTATGAGTCCCATGTAATTGGGGGTGAGCCTATTGCCATATACCGGGCACATATCCAGACTCCGTGCTACTACTGAGAATTTTTTTTAAAACCCAGTAATACTTTGCCCGACCCGGGAATCGAACCCGAGACCCCTTGCCCGGCAGTCGCACTTGCGACCACTCGGCCAACGAGGCGGTCAATTTATAATGAGCAACCATATTATAATGAGTGCAAATTACTGAGATGGTTCTCATTGGTCGAACAAACCGCTGAACAGCTTCCGATTGGTCTATCATATAGTGCAAAATCTGTACTATTCTAAGGTTGTCTTGTGGCAATTTTGTGACATTTCGCGCACAAATTTAAAGCACAGATTTTAATGAATCATAACATAACATCACGCCTTTTATCCCCGAAGGGGTAGGTAGAGGTGCACATTACAGTGCACTTAATGCTACTGTACAATGTAACACCCACTTTTCACTATTTATGTTATGAGTCCCAATCCCATGTAATAGGGGGTGAGCCTATTGCCATATACGGTCTATTTTAATGAAACACTCACTAAAATAGGTTATTACCTGATCACTCTATTTTTTCTCTTAAATGATCTAGTTATTACACAATAATAGTCCAATGTGATAGTAAAATGATCTAGTCTACATAGATGGCGATATTTAATAGGTAGTGAACTTTAGAGGCTTGCTCCCACTCATGCGCCTACGCTCATGCACTTTCCTTATGCGATACAAGTATACAAGTATATCAGCCGTGCTTTAGATCCTTTTTGATACAAGCCTTTGTTATTGTTTCGCTAAAATCTTGTTTTTGCAACTTTATTATACGATTTTAGAGTCGTGTGCAAAATATTTGAGTGTTGAATTCTCGGTTTGCGTAATTGATCGTGAATTCTTTACTGCTTTGCTTTTGTTCTATTTTACCTAGATTTATGTTTACTTAATGAAATAACCTGCGGATTATAAGGAAAACGTTACTTGTTTTAATATCATCTACAGGTGATACTGTAACTTCATATTTGATTTTCTGGAAACTGTTGGCTACTAATGGCTTAGGATCATTAAGAATTACACTCAAGTGCTGGAGGCTTTCGTATTCAAATGTATGATCCAACAGATCTTTTCTTTAAATAGGATCACGTCTCTCTCTTTTGTACGAAGTCTCTAGAGACACGTGTCTTCGAAGAAATGAGTTCTTTCATATAATGTAGTAATGTATGTATATTGGCAATCGGGTTCCGCAACCCAATTTATTCACGAAACTGCGTAAGATCACATTCTGCAGTTATGACAACCGCCTCTTAAGCGCCATTGCAATACATGTAACTGATCATTTGAGCCTCAAAATCGATTCAAGTTGCACAAAACTTGAAACGTTAGCGCTGCGGCAATATTATCGATATTTATACTGCAAACTTGTATCTCAGACGGACCAAACCGGTCTCCAGTCACCAGGTTAGTCTTGCGGCTAACGCGCTGGTTTGCGTCCACTTTACATTGTTTAAAACACAAGGGCAGGACGGTAACGTGGTGTGGTGTGTTAGTTACTTGGCTGGTAGTGAGTCACGAGCTATAGAGCTTGTGAGACCGGTGAGTCAGCTGCTTGCAGTGAATCAGGATTGAATCCTAACGATTTTTACTATTTATACATAATCTGCAGGTAGAACAGAGTCTGCAGTTACGGTACTTAGAGAGCACTCGCTGTGTAAACAAAAAACGCAAGCTTAATACCGTACGCTTGGTGAAGCGATTAATCGATTCTTGATTTATCGCCATCTTTATTATTAAATTGATCGATGCGTTTCATTTCTCGGCTGCAGTCTGCTAGGTATCCGTCCTGCTTTATTAAACATAATTTTATTGGTCGAGTGATGACGATATCATCAGTTGTCTTTCGTGATGGTTTTTAAATTTATCTTCATTGTAATGGTTACGTTCAATTCATTTAATAAGAGTAAATTCTATAAAAGTCGTTATTATGGGGATGGCCGCCGAAAAATATAATTTCATTATGTATCAATTATCCATAAGTAGTTTTCAGAATTTAATTAATTAAAGAATTTTTATTAACGTATCTCTCTCATTAATTTTATTAATGTATCTCCTCAATCTACCAACTTTACGACAAAAAAATAATGACATGTTAAAATTCCCGCCCATTTTTTCGCCGCGCATAGATTAAATAAATTATTTTTAATGCGGCACACCGCCGAGGGGCCTGTCATGGCGTGTATCGGTCACGGAAGCCACCCTACATGGTTTGACCCTATTTACAATGACCCATTTCTCATATGATTACCTCTAGTCAGCTAAAATTGACCTACGTAGATACAAAGTCTATTGAATAGCCAGTAAAGATTAAATATTTTAGTGAATTATATCGCAAGAAACAATCTTATTAATTAATAATGAAAACTTAATTACTTGTTTAATTAGTAAGTTATTTTCCCGCGGTCTTGGCACACGATTTATAAAAATAAATGACAAATTGTCTTCACAAATAAATGCGTCACATGATACTGTCATATTTGTCATTTGTTTCTATAAAATAATGTTTTAATACATTGACAATTCATTATGACCAACTCTCGACATTAGCAAATAATATGTGGAATCTTATTTTTATTGCCAGTATAGAAAATAAAAAAGTTGTAGGTACGGGAAACGTCTTTGTAAAATCAGATCGAACAAATAAAAAGACACTTCTCATTTTAAGCTGCTGCAACAGTATTTATTTAGCGAAAAAATATGTCTATATGTATAGATATGTGCCTCTTGTACCTAACATATTTGGTAGGTACCTATCTACAGCACCAATCACCCTTTACAAATTGACATTCGCAGGGGTCAGCGCTTTAAAGCGATGCAATTTTGATGAGCACTCGACCGTGGTAATTGCGCACATCAGGGGTAAAAAATGTGATCACATTCGTCCACAGATTAAGAAATATAAACACAAATGAACCGTGGAAAGCAGCTTAAAAGGTAGATTTAGATGTAACTCTACTACCGTAATGGTTGACTGAATATTATGTTTTGATGCAGTGATGGTTTTGACAGATCGAACGAAGGAGTTACTCAGTAGTTCGGATTTGAAAGGTGTACTAAAAAAGGATTTGATAAAGCTAATAGATACTGACTGTTATCTGAGGCGGTTTGGCTTCCGGATGCTACCGATATGAAGGTCGGTTATCAATCTTACAGTGGTCAAATTGTAAAAAGAAATGAAAAAGTTATGCATTCATTCTTTATATTTGTATCGTCACTTATTAACGTTTGGAAACTAGTGGTAGTGTTTTGTTTTCATGATTCCTAATTTCGCAAAAAGTTTACCAATGTAAAGTTACCATCATCCAACTCTGTAGGTTTTTTGTATATTTAATTTCTGTTATTATCGTATTGTAGGTACATTATTTTGTTATACTGTGATGTTTTTGTTCTTTTCTCTACTCTTTTAAGTTTATTTAAGTATGTATGTGTTTATGTAAGTATTTTTTTTTATAATATTTCATTTGTGTGCTAATTGCCAAATATTTTTTTTCTTTCTTCTTCCTACTAAAGGACCATGTCATCATATTTTAAAATAGTTTCTGTCAGCGGGTTTGCCCGCGGTCCTGTGGGGTAAAAAGTTTCTATATCTTACTTCAGACCATAATCTACTACTGTTTCAAATTTCATCCCGATCCCTTCAGCCGTTTTGACGTGAAAGAGTAACAAACAAACAAACAAACAAACAAACATACATACAAACATTCGCTATTATAATATTAGTATGATGCCATTCTTTTTTTAATTGTTTTGTTTGTTTTTTAAAAAACGTTGTCCCACTTTAGGTATTTCTCCTGTGTCGTGGGTGCGTTTAGAAACATACAAGTTCACATACACATGACACCCAGACCCGAAACAACAATTTGTGGATCACACAAAGTGTTGTTCCTTGCGGGAATCGAACCCGCGACACGTTCCACGGCAGCCGGTTGCCTAGCCACCACACCAACCATGCAGTCACGATAATTGTCATCAAAGTACTTCAGTAATCAGTTTGTATATTTTGCCCCGAGGTCCTGAGAAATCGAGTGTGAATAGAAGTAAAATGATGAACGTGTAACTTGACCCGTTGGAACGCGGCACCCATGCACTGATATCTGTAACTCAGGCCCGATATGTAGGAGTCTAGTTACATTACATTCATGTTTCATTTTCTAAACTGTTTTGAAGTTTTTACTTGCCGATTTGTTATTTGAGTCTGTTTGTGGGTTTTTAACTAATACGTTTTTTGCTTATTTTTTGTGGGTTTAGTTATTGAGAAGTTTAAAGGACATTAGGTAGGTAAGCGCATACAGTTGCATACTACATTTATATTTAGATATACTTGCTTAGTTTAAGGTTGTTATGATGTAAGTTTTCTTGTTATAACCAATTAATCTTCTGTAGAAAAAACTAGACAAACTTGTAAGTCACATCGAAGCCCAATTTCCAAAAATCATAATAAATATGTGCCATAAAATAATGTTTTATTTTTATTTTAGACTCAAATGAATGTGCTCAAACCGGCTCATATCATCTACGCATTCTCTCGGAGAATAAACAGTCTGATACTATATTTGATTAATGTTCGTAAAAAGAAAAATTACGCTCGGGTCTGTTTCTGGTCGGACGGGGAGCCACCCATGCTCGCTGTCCGCAGGCCCGCGCTTACGGTGGCCGGAGATCGTCTCGCGATTCCCGACGCCCGGTGTGTCCTTCGCGATGGCTGGGTTGCGATGAGGCAGCGCTTCGCTCACGCGTCCCGCCTCCTCCTTAGCTAGCATGACTGCTTCGCAAAAGGAGGAGACGGCATCCCAGTCCCCCTCGCTCCGCATCATGGCCTGCACCAGGCCCGGACGCGAGAGGTCGCCATCGCCGATCACTTCCCTGAGGGCACGGCGGTGCTCAGCCCACGCAGGGCATTCCGCTACAGTGTGTTCCACCGTGTCCCCAGGGCGGTCCTCGCAGTGATAACCGAAACGTCTAGTTATTGCAGTCTGACGCGAGCATAGATTCTTGCCTTTTTTTCTACACAGATTAAAATATCGTTGGTTAAACTCCTCTTTTGTGATTTAAAATGTTTTATTTACCTACTATATCAATTAGGTACTTGATACATAAACTTATATTATTCATGTGATTACAACGATAAATTCAGTGCTAACATTCCGAAATGTAGATGAGTAGATTTGGTTACAAAAAATGCTTTTACACTTAGATCAGTTCCAAAAACTAACCAATCTTGTAGAAACGTCACAGTTTTAACAGACCAGAAATGAGACAAATATTATTAGAAAAAAAAAGGTTTAAAAATAGAACTTTGCAAAAGGTTCAGCCGCAAATTAGATTAGCTACATCGGTGAGTCTGTAGAACCGGTTTGGACAACAATAGGAGGTGCAAGGCAAGGTTAGACTGTATGACTGTATGTCACGCTCAGGTATATACGTGAACTCAAGACGAGATGTGACGAAGATGTTACCTACGAGGTATATGGTACTAACTAACATATTTAAAGTTCTACTCATTCTTATAAAGTCGGTAAATTGTACCGACTTTCTACACTTTCTTATTCGATTGACTTTAGTTTGTGCATTGACTGCTCCCCTATGTCATTTGATTAATGATTGTTACTCAATCGAATCAACATTAAATCGAATATTGATTTCTATTCCCTCACCCTCAATGACTGGTAAGTTAAATAAATGGTTCCGAACTAAAAGGAAGTAAGTTTCAAACTCCTGGAAAGAATGGTAATTGTAGTTGTGACCATTTTTAAACAAAATCGCTGTTGGTTTAATTGAAAAGGCCAGGTGTTGCCCAAAGCCAATAATTTTGCAGCTTTACCTCTAATAAACGTATGATATAAGAAAAAAAAATCAGTTCGATTAATATCGCAGTTGCACGCTCGAAGGCTTTAATTAAAATAATATTTTTATCTTGACCGGTTTTCCTTGAAGTTTCGTGGCAAAGTTCAGACGCAGACGGTCTATTATGTCTATTGTTTAGCGTCGTGTCATAGAGACATAGACGGTTGACGTACGTGGCTGTATGAGTGACGTTTTTGTCTCGTAACAAAAACAGACCCGTTGCTTTATGGTTGAATTAAATCCTTTGGAAAGATAATTTTCTAACATAGGGGTACATTTGTATGCCTTTCTTCTGCTTGAGAAAACAAGAATGTGACATGTGTTTGATGTAGCTAGTTAAAAAGTAAATAAAAAGTTGGTTTACGAATCGACCCCGAGGCGATGTTCTCGTGATATGACGTCTTTTATGTTTTTTTTTGTTTAGTGTGATTTTTGTTCTTTGATCCAGAACTACACATAGGATGGAATATCTGAATTTAGACTCAATTTAAATAGAGCCTTTTATTCTTTAAAGTTAGGTAGTCGAAGATTTTTATTTTATCCTTCGTGGGTACAGTAAAATGGGGTGAATAGGGTTTCAGCGGCGAAAAGGGACAGAAGAGGGGTGAATAGATATAAGGAAATTCTTCATAGTATCGATTAACCCCTCTTCTGTCTCTATTCACCACACGATCCCTATTCACCCCATTTTACGGTACTCTTAATAGATCGCAGAAATTGATCATAATATTTTTAATCACTTCATTTTTTATTTACTTTTATTTCTTTTTCGCTTGAATGTAAAAGGGTTGCAATCAGCAAACAGCAATACTAACAGATACTTATTATATATATATATTACAGATACTTATTATATATAATATATATATATTCGTCTCATGTGATAAATTACTCGATGAACGTACTTATTTTTAGTATGTTAAATTGGAAATTAATGTATTGCCTCGTTGATGTAGTTGGCAAACGAATCTTACTCCAGTATTAATTTAGTTTTATTGGCATTTTTAATTATTAATTTATCATTGCTTGAGTTTTTTATGACGGTCGCGGTGTTTACCTATACACTTCGCGCTTATTACAAATAATGGTATGACTGATCAGATTTAATCAAAATAAATTAATGCTGATAACGTTAGACATATTAGTAGATTAATGTGAACATACTTATTTAATTAAAACTCTTCCTATATTGGTGACTAATGTTCCATTAACAGAAACTCCCATTGAATCGGATAAGAGGGACTTTTTTAAGTAGGTAATATAAGTGTATAAAGTTAACTACCTACATAACATAACATAACATAACATCACGCCTTTTATCCCCGAAGGGGTATGCAGAGGTGCACATAGAAGTAACACCCACTTTTCACTATTTATGTTATGAGTCCCATGTAATAGGGGGTGAGCCTATTGCCATATACCGTTAACTACCTCTATATATATAAAGGTAAAACAGTATATTTATTATGCCGAAGTAAAAGGACAGAGGCAGCGATCACACAGGTTATACGGGAATAACACACAGGAAAACTGGAAACACGTACGATAGCAATATTTCTGAATGGTCGGAAACCATTCAGGTGAAATCCTTCGTAAGTCATATTCATATGATAATTATGGTCGATAACGTGTTATATAGTTTTTTTAAATATTTTGGCATTATTTTGACACTTCCTCCCGCCTGGGCGAGGCGGGAGGAAGTGTCAGACTCTTACTGACTAAAGTTATATTTAGGTGAGCTGTGGTTGGTTGGTTTTTTCTTATAGGGTTTTAGACGGTTGTACCTAATTCGAAACTATACTGTTCTGGATAATCTGAGGTGAAGATTTTTTTATATTTATATTTTCATTTCTCATAATTATGGATGTCGTAACGTTGTCGTAAGACCCGCTTCAATTGTATTTTTAACATCTCTATTTTTTGCGTCTATGATCGTTCAGATTTTTTGGTCTTTCATTTCTGTGTGTATAGCAAATGTTAAAAGTATCTATGTAGTTACTATCTGTATAGTTTATGCGCCTACTGTGTAGGTAAACAATCATTGCGGTGTTGTCTCATATAAAACTACTAGTAATATTATGCTATATTTCAAAAAATAAGGTCACAAATGTACCTACTTGATAACATTAGCAAACAGCTTGCGAAATAGTCACACTCGGCTGGCTCACGTTGTAAGACATTTCAGTTTAGAAACTATTCTGTTCTTTATTATTTCATACGATGTCATTGCAACTTTCATCCTTATCAACAAGTGGGTAGAGTAAAAAGTTGAGTAAATAATCATGTTAAGTTATAGAATTAGTATGAATGTGCTTGATAAAATCATTGTCTTGATATTGGCCAATCGTTCTGAGGTGAGCAACGTGCAACGAGTTGTGCGCGTTGACATAGGTCTAGAATACGTTGCTTAAGTTGTTTCTGCCTGTCTTATCTCTATCACTGTTATGCAATTGTTTTTTTACGGATAAGAGAGAGATGAAGCTACAGTTCTATCAACGTTCGTATGCATTTATCTTAATATGATTGATATTTGATTCAATGGTAAAAGGGCATAACTGAATAGATTTATTTTTTCATTTTCTGGTAACTACTTAGCAGAAGCTAGGATTTTAGAGCTATGTAGGTATAGCAATAGGTTCACCTGGTAAGCCATAATAGGTAAAAAATAAGTATTACATTTTATATGCGCACCTCTATCCATCTTTTCAAAGAATTTGTTTTCTGAATAGTCATAATGTTATGTAAAGACGCTCTGGTTAATGGGCGAAAAATGTGAAAATACAATATGTAAGCTATTTTATCCCCAAGTGCTTTTACATTACGAGCTAAATTACCATGAATGCATATAAAATATGTGACATACACCGTACGTGAACCATATACTAAATTGAGTTGTAAATTTTGTCTGCTCTCAGATATAAAGCATCTTATCTTAGACAGATACCCTCAGGATATGAAATGAGATTATTATTTAAATAAAACCTCTTTGTCTATTCTGTGCAGTGGTTTAGGTTAATACAATTGGATAAAAATCAAATAAAAAAAGAAATTTAAACAAAGTTTTCTCAACAGTTGAACAGAGGACATTTAAACAAAATGCCTCTTCAATTAGATTCATTGTCTTCTTCACTTTCTAATCTTTAAAACCTGTTAAGAAACGGGAAGCAACTTGAATTACTTATGTAAGCTACATTAAGTAGGGATCAGGTGCACAAAGCCTCCACCGGCAACAGGCAAACTTACGATTACCATCGGAAAACACTCGATGCATAGGCCCCAGTATCGAACCCTTGGGCACTCCACTGTAAAACAATGATTGCACTAGAAACTTCTATTGTATCTTCACATTTAACAATTGTAAATCTTATTACTTTTGAAATAGAGGCGTAAAACGATTGTTAAACTAATAAGATTAAGGTAGATCAGTCGAAAAAGTAGGGCGTCGCGGTCACGAAGCTTAAGTCAGAATGTTTTATTTCGTGACAGATGGGAGGGCGAAGGTAGGAGTTCACAGTAATTGTAACTATTAGATAAAATTACTGGTTTCAAGGCAAATAATACCGGCTCACGACAATCTGTGTTGTGTATAAAGTTGGATGGACATGGAAAACTCTCACTGGCCGCTTCAAACGATGCAGAAAGTAGTTATCCTTGATTTTTAAAGTCGTGAGAACGTTCCTCGCTGCGTGACTTAAGTACAATGGCTTCTGGTTCCTGTAGCATTGATACGTTTATTGTGACTTTATTGAGCGCATTTTATGATGCTTGGGAGAACTTTTTGTTTATAGATTCTTGAAAAGCAATATTTTTTTTACATCATAGTTGTTCAAAGGTGAGAATGAATTACTTATAGATACGATAGACCGATTAAAGTCACTTCGTTCTTTAGTCAAAATCAATATGGTATAAAGAAATTAAGTAACGATTTAATGTATTGACGTTCATAAATGCTACAAACATATGGTTTCCTGGTAATACACTTCAAGCATAAATTAAAACATGTCAACATAAACCCACGTCACCCGTATCGATGAAGGAGATATAGGGGTCAAATTTAATAACAAAAACGTAAAAATCGATACCAAACATCTGTCCGATACAATTTAAATGTCCAATAAATATATGTAACGGGTCTTTTATTCATTGATTTACGTATAAATTATATTGTCCATTATTTTTGGACTTGTAGCTTACGATGTGTAATTTTTTAATTCGATGGTTTAATCTGAAAAGGTATTGGAACTGTAAAAAATCGTTGAATTTATAACAAAGTACAGTGTTCATAAAAAATCATGACATCTGTTCTTGATTAAAAAAAAGTATTTAGATTATTAGATAGATAAAGATTCTGCGTCGTTGGCCGAGTGGTCGCAAGTGCGACTGCCGCGCAAGGGGTCTCGGGTTAGATTCTCGGGTCGGGCTAAGTTTGGGTTTTCAAAAAAATTTCAGCAGTAGCACGGAATCTGGAATTGTGTCCGGTATATGGCAATAGGCTCACCCCCTATTACATGGGACTCATTATATAAATAGTGAAAAGTGGGTGTTACATTGGACAGTTGCATTAAGTGCCGTAATGTGCCTCTGTCTACTGCCTACTAAAAGGTGTGATGTTATGTTATGTTATGTTATATAGATTCTAAGACATAAATATGAATACAATATTTTTTGTTTTATATTCACTTTTTTTTCTAATGCGCACCATGTTTAGATTGTGAGTGTTTCCACAAATTAAATATTGTAATGTCTATACGTGGCTGGCTTTCTGGTGTTATTTTGCCATTATTTGTGCCATGTGTAGCTGTTGATTTTCCAATACGTAAAAAAATAAATATTAATAAAATTTTAAAATGTCTATAAAAGAGTTTCTTGCGAGATGTATTTTGAGTCAAACACGGCATACAATACAAAGGTGCATTATAACGACGTCTCGTTCCGACCCACTGTTTCGAAACCTGATTTGCACACGAGATAAATCATAATAATGTTACGGAAGAGGAAGAGTTTGGGTTTCATTTTAACTATATTTTATTTTTAATAACAATTATTAAGCTGTCTTGTTGGTCACTCTATTGAAGGCGTATGTTATGTTTTTATAATAACTATCGTGAGACATACTAAATTAACTAAAAATCGCGTCACGTTAACTAAGAACCCCTCTGTGGTTCGAAAATAGTAGAGCTTTTATCAATATTTTAACGTGAATAACCCGCGATTAATCCCAGAACGATTTACTTGAAGTGTCTATAAAGATGCTGATAGTCTCAGTTTTTGCAAATCAGTACAATCTCATTGTAATAAGAATCAATTTGATTCCTAAACTCTAAATAATTCCACATTTTGTTCTGTATCTCAAAGTATTTCGAAATCAATTATTATTCCAACTGTACGATTGAAAGTTGAGTCAATCAGTTCCGACTATTCAACGCTAATAACAATTAATTAGCTACAACAGTTACATTTGTTGTCTAAACTGTTAATTTTTGCTTTTTTTTTTGCTAAAGTTTAGACGTCTAGCGTCTGTCATTGAGCGAATACTGTAACCGCAGTCTACCGGTCAAGGCCTGGTCTCTCAAGATGGTACGGAGTCATTATTTCTGTGCTTAACTATTACAATTTCAAGCAAATGCGGTCATGTCGGATTTTAGAGTGGGCTTACAACATTCTGCTTTGGGATTTTTGTTTTTGTTTCTTAGACGGAAAGCAACGCTTGATTTTCGTCGATACACTAGGAAATACGGTTTTTCATTCTAAACAATATTTTTCTTAACAAAAATTTGAAAAGACTGAAATGACAAAGTACAAAACAATTGAATATTTCTTAACTAAACCCGAATATCGTACAAAAAGGGATGCGTTTAGCAGTATTTATCAATATGTTCAATTTTAACATCAGTGTTATTAATAATAGTTTTCGTCTGCATCTTGTAATTTTTCTTGAGTGAATTAGGAAACAAAAATTATTTCAGTGCTCATAATAAGCAATTATCTACAACTTGACGTGGACCTTGAAGTTCGCGATTATTAGTACACTATCACTTGTATTTTGCTTTGCCATTCAATAAGGCTTTTCTTTCGTAATATATGAATATTTTTTCTGCAAATGGATAGACAATATAAATCAATAATTTCAATAATGAAATAATTTATTTACTGTTCTATAGTTCTAAGTTTCTTGAAATGGTCATCTCTCTAGGAACTTATAATAAGAACAAGTAAATAAATAAATCAAGAAACGTTGTCCAACAGTGAAACAGTGTTCAAGAGACCGAAATCTAGATTAGCTTGAATTTCTATTGGAAGTGCAGAGAACAAAGTATTCGTTTATATGAATGGAAGCCCCTTTCCGGTCTGTCTGTCTGTAGAGCGTACTTATTTGTATCGGCTATAATTCAGTCTATTGTGTACGTGGCCTTGCCGCCTTTCACCGCTCCGGTTGAGAAATTACGCCTAAAATTTTAACAGAGTGACTTTTGTGAGTGTGTTTTACGCTTACGGGATCGACACGTTTATGACGTTCGGTGTTCTGATTGGCCAGCTCCAATTAACCAACCAATCAGATGGCTAAACGTCATAAACGTGACGATCGCGTTAACGTAAATTTAAAAATCGCTAGGCCCTCAGACCACTCGTTGGCCAAGAAAAGTATAAATGAAAAATAAAAAAAAAGGGTTTTTATATTAAATTGGTCGCGTTGCTAACAGAAATATGTCACGAAAATTATGTCAAAGATTGGGAATGTCGCAAAATATTGTAATGATGTTAGAATACATGTAAAACTAGGTAAAACTGAAGATTTTGGTTTTATTTTGATTAAATGACTGTTTTTCATTTGTTTGTTTTTTTCTTATTAGGTAATTTTTTCTTAGTGTCATAATACTTACAAATATATTTTTTAATATATTATGTACGTCATATTTTCAAACGCCATATTTTCCCAAACCCTTTCTTTCAAAGATGTTAGGTATGTCCTTAGTTTCAGTTTTCTACGATTTTACCTGAATGCATCATCGTCTTATGTATTCTAATCAATCATAGTAAAATCTAGTTCAATCATAGTTCTATGATTCCAGTCTAAGTTTACAAATGTTTTCATACAGGCAATAAAGCATCTAGATTTTTATTCTGTCTACAAATCATGCGTACGTGCAGGTCAAAGAGAAATTACATAGAACCTACGTGAGAGAAATGATATCGTCTGTCAGTCTAGTCAGTGAATATTGCAAGTCATTTGCAAGAAAGTAGTAACTGACAGTTTCTTTGAAACTAGAACTTATTATGGTTCAAAATATCGGTAGTTTTGTCATGTTTGTGCAGGGAGATTTGAGTTTTAATCCAATCGATTTTGAATCGTATTGGAATCACAGGAAAGATGTTAATAGTGAGAAATGGGCCTGGACCTTTTAATTTGGAATTTCTTCTAAAGATCATTGGCTTATGACGATTGGGTATGGCCTACAGTAGCCTATGCTTGTCTATAGGCAAAGAATATTGACTTATTGTAGGTTAAGCATAGATGGAAGGACGAAAATATTTAAAATCACATCTCCTAAAAGTTCCTGGGCCCTTTTTAAATAATATAAAGATAGGATGTATCAGTTTAATACTTGTTTGTAGATTTATTTTATGGGATAAGCCGGTAAGCGAGCTGTTGTATTACCTGATGGTAAGCAATCGGCGTTGCCCATGGACACCAGGAACACCAGAGGCGTTATCGGCCTTTTTGGGGATTAGGATTCAGGGATTGGGGAAGTGGAGGGGGGGTAGTTGGGCTTCCGTCCGGTAACCTCACTCACACGACGAAACACAACACAAGCGTTGTTTCACGTCGGTTTTCTGTGAGGCCGTGGTATCATTCCGGTGGAGAAGGCCCATTCGTACCGAAGTATGGCTCTTCATACTTATACCTCTATATGAATTATAACAACTTTGATCTTCGTTGTGTGTTACTTGAACGACATTAAATAAGTAAATATATAAAAGTGATTCATGCAATGATCTAACCATTTTCTTATACCACTTGTTAACCTTTTTACGGCCATTATACCAAGTATGTTATGGTTGACAATTGAAAAATTGTATTAGTAATGAATGAGAATGGATTTATTTGTTATATCTTCCTGTTATTTCAAATAATGGACCTCGTTGTGGTCAATGTGTTCTTTGCTTAGTTTTCTTCTGATGTATCGTTAACTAGCTTTTATCCGCAGCTTTGCCCATCCCATGGAGCATTTAATCGGGATGAAAAGTCCTATCACCCAAGTCAGACCATACCCTGCCCATACCCCTAATTTCATCAAAATCCGTTCACTACTTTCAGCGTGATTGACGGACAAACATACAACCATTGAAACAAAGAAACATTCACATTTATAATATTAGTGTAATAACTTCGTATTATTGATCTAGTTTTACTTTTTATTGAACATATAAAACTATTTTTTCATCGACCGTTTAAGACCGTCTTTATAAAATGTACCATTAATTTTTTTTTGTTCCAGGTCCATGTTTCTACACCAATAGCAGAGAACAGTGCGGCGTGTTTCTTCTTCCTACTAGGTTGGTAACAGATATTATTGGAGCTTAAGGTCACTAGGTACCGCGTATTATGAACATTGTTTGACTACAAGAAGACTGTACTTATAATGGAAGGGGGGAACAAGCACCTAGAAGAGTTGTTTCTATTTCTCCTTTATTTTATTTGATGACGTTGCTTATATTACAATCTTGTTTCTTTTAAAAATAACAGGCCTGAGCATGAGTAAGATTCCTAGCCTTAGGCCTTAACCTAAGAAATTGTCGTTTTTGATGAAATAATGTACTTAACTTTTAAATTCTGTAAAATATTTTGATTCGAAATTGTTATTACGGTTGAATAAAAGTTTATTATTTATTTACTTATTCCTAGATACGTTTTCGAATGCATTCATTTTATACTTCTTCAATGTGCACCTTTTTACGTTTATCATATTGTGCAATGGCGGTTATGGTTACCAGCTTGTGGTTTGTAAATAACCCGTCACGGTTTATACCTACCTATGTTATTCACTTCAACTTTTGCTTTAGGTTCATTCGCAGCCCAAATCAATGATCGTGAATTACTGTTGAACTAAAGGTGATCAAATTATACTACTCAGATAGTACTTTTCGTTATATTATAACTTACCTGAGACATACTAATTATTTTTTTATGTTTTTCGGCTTACTGGCGTAATTATTAATTTGCGTAAATATAATATAGGCTCATATTCATGAGCAGCAATCCGCGACCCACGACGCGACGGCTGTCACGCTGCTACTTTACTAGCGCCACTTACTATTGAAACTAGTCGTGTTCCTCGTCAAATAATCACGCAAGTATCGTACACAAAACTGCGATGCGACGTTGCATCGCAAAAATTTCCGAGCTCCCTCTGCGCATCTACGCAAGAACTTACGAATTGATTCACATCGCGCATCATAATCTTATCTCCCCAAAATCTTCTTTGTTTTTTTTCCTGCGTCTCCTAAGCAATAACAGAAGTGCATACTTCTTTGATCCATCTCACGAACTAGTTTTCAATTTAAAATACGTTTAGTACGGTTGACGGTCGTCGAAGGAATGGTCACCATGGGAGACGCCTTATCGCACGAAATTGCATCGCAGCAATTCACATCGTAGTTTATTGCGTTGTGAATTCGCATCGCATCGCATTGCAGTTTTGTGTGCGAGCTTAACCCGAAAAACATAACAGTTAATTTAGTATTATTCTCTGTTTAGATTTAAAAGTTTAAGTCTATTAGATATCTACGTACAGGTAAAGTAGGTAAGTACATCTAAATTCATCCAGCGGTTTGGATGATTAAGCTAAACAAATGTACCTACATGTTCCTGATATACTAAGACAATACTAGGTATATGTAAGACAATAAAACGACGTAGAGCCTATTTGTTGAACACTATAAAATTACAAAATTATTCTCGAATGCAGCTGATGAACTAACCTTTATGTCCTCTGTCAACTTAGTTAAATCGTGATAAAGAAAAGCGGATCCATATTTTATCATTAACATCTTATCCACACGCGTTCCAGGGAAAGTATTAAATCTTCTTAAAACTTTCCTAGATACAAGAAAAAAACTTAAACCGATAATCTGACAAGAACTTGTGTATAGCACTTAAAGTACACACTTGACTACTTGATACATTTCAGAGGCCTTAATTAGTACGAGTTTGTTGAACGTTTAAAGTAATCGTAACGAGTACGCGTTCGGCGCTGTGATTGGTTGCTTCATTGGCGCCGGCCAATCAGAGTGCCGAACGCGTACTCGTTTCGAATACTTTAAACGTAAATCAAACTCATACTAAGGCCTCTGATCGTCTTAAGTTAAATCTTACAAAAAAGTTTTATGAATATGTCTTTTATATCTACCTACGAGAATTAATTTTCGTTGACATTTGAAAATGCCTTTCTTTCTTGTCTAATTAAAAATAAATGATTTTGATTTTGACTTTGACTTAGACTTTCAACCATAGATATAATAATTAATATTTCTGTGCTTTTGACAGCGACTTCGAAAATTAAGTGACATTATTTCAAAGACTAAGAATATTACAGTAGGTTCCAGATTCCAGCACACAGAAATATTAAAAACTCTTTATTAAATATCTATTTTCCAACATGTTACAATTTATTAAACTGTCAAATACCAAGCGGTCACCGGTGACCGCAACCTATTGTTCTATAATTGTGTCTGCAAAACCGGTACTCGACGAGTTAAACCACTGTACATCATTAACAGTGGCAGTAAAATTAACAAGACGGTATAAATGCATTGAAAGATAAATTCAAAATCAAATTTAAAAGACCTACCAGATGAAACAAACTTTTGCAAAAGCACGGAAGCGAAGCTAACCGATCGTGATAAACCAACACGCTCAACGATTTCAAACCACGTTCGAAATTTAAAAAGGTGCAATCAATATTAATAACCTTTTTTAGTCTGTACCTTGTAGTTTTTATTGGAATAAAACCTGCTTGGATGAAATGCAAATTAAAAATGGTTTGTGCAAGGACGTTGAAATAATTCTTTTATAAAAAAACCGACTTCATCACCCTTTTTTTGAAGTCAATTAATTAATATAGGTACTAAAACCTTCTAAGTGTAACAAACCGTTTCCTGGACACCACAACAAAATCGGTTCATCCGTTCGCGAGATAATTGCGAACAAACATACATAGATACATACAGGTCAAGACCTCCTTTTTTTTTGAAGTCGACTAATAAGGGGCTAGTTGTACAAAATTGTTATGTTTAAATGAAACAATTTAAACGAGTCTTGTCAATCATTCCTTGTTGCTTAACAATTTTAATTTTAACAAACGCCCTGACAAACAAACTAATGAGTAAGTGTGGGAGAGCCAAGCTTTGGCACGAATGGGCCGACTTGACCGGAGTGATACCACGGCCTCACAGAAAACCGACGTGAAGCAACGCTTGCGTTGTGTTTCGTCGTGTGAGTGAGGTTGCCGGAGGCCCAATTACCTTCCCATTCTCCAATCTCCCCAATTCCTGAATCCCCAACGATCCTCAAACTCCTATTCCCCAAAAGGCCCTCTCGCGTCCGGGCCTAGTGCAGGCCATGATGCGGAGCGAGGGGGACTGGGATGCCGTCTCCTCCTTTTGCGAAGCAGTGATGCTAGCTAAGGAGGAGGCGGGACGCGCGAGGCAGCGAAGCGCTGCCTCCTCGCAACCCAGCCATCGCGAAGGACACACCGGGCGTCGGGGATCGCGAGACGATCTCCGGCCACCGTATGCGCGGGCCTGCGGACGGCGAGCATGGGTGGCTCCCCGTCCGACCAGAAACAGACCCGAGCGTACGGCGCGTCGCGTTCCGCGCGCGCCTCAAAGAGCCATCAGACCACCACAGATGGGGCCCAATACGGCCGATGCCGATTCGGAGTCGCGGAGAACCTAACGGGTAACCGGGGCTCCGGCTCGACGTGCAGGAGAAGGAACGGGGTGGTTTTTAGTCAGTAAGAGTCTGACACTCCCTCCCGCCTCACCCAGGCGGGAGAAGTCATTCGATGATTTTTCCCCCCTTAAAAAAAAAAAAAAAAAAAAAAATCCCCAAAAGGCCGGTAACGCACTTGTAACGCCTCTGGTGTTCCAGGTGTCCATGGGCGACACCGATTGCTTACCATCAGGTGATGCTTCTATGCCATAAAAAAAAACCAACGCGTCTATAAGCGAAAGGGGCGTTTGTCAGTTCGTAGATGTACACAAGGGCAAAGCTTTTCTCATACTCTTGCATTGCGCTTTTAATCTGTTGTCAATATCAGTGCCTTTTACAGTAACGTATTATTAATTTCACATAATGAACATATTTCATACCCAACCATATGTAACGTAAAACGTTTGAGATTAATTTTGTCACAGCCTATGATTTAATACAATGAACATCGCACTGTTCATTGGTTGACTTGATAAGTAACTTGCGTTTGATTAACTTCATGGCTTGAAACTTTTGATAAGTGGAATTATTATCGTAGACTTTATTTCAGTCGATACGGGCTGCCGGGGCTACGGCTCAAAGTGCAGGAGTAGGAACGGGGTGGTTTTTAGTCAGTAAGAGTCTGACACTCCCTCTCGCCTCGCCCAGGCTAGAGAAGACATTGGATGATTATCCCCCATAAAAAGAAAAAGACTATTTCAGTAGGTAGTTACCTCAGTTTTTTTTATTGAGTTGTAACTGGATTATTCTTACTAAACTTTTTAGGCTTATTACGACGTATTACGTTTCTAAATTGGATAGTGCCAACTAGTTAAATTCAATAATTTTTTTCAAACTGTTAAAAACGACAGTTTTCTGTGAATTTTGTACGAGATTGTGTGACGTCATGTTTTTATAGCGGCAAACAGAATACTTATTTCTTAAAAATTTGCTGGAAATATACTAAAATTAAATTGGTCATAATTAATATTTTATTGTATTGAACAGTCGAAATAATTTATACAGGCGTACAGGCAGGGTATGGGCTGGTAGGGATAAAACAGGAATACGCGGGCAAAGCCGTAAAGGACTGAATATTTAGATAATTATATTCTACTCTTTCTTCTATTAGATTTGAAGTTATTTTTAACAACGTAACCAAAGGAACATAGGTAAGTCCATAGAGGACGGGTCTCAACAGAATAACAACAACGACGTCTATAAAGAATGACTGATGATAAAAACGAAAGATTTATAGCTTCATCAATAAATATAATACACGATAATCAATTAAACGAAGCACGTGTCTTCTATACGTGACCGACAAATTAATTGTAAGGGACTGATGTTTTAAACCAAGCTACTTTATTGACGTAGGTAATGTAAAATCACTCAACTCAAAATGGTCACTCATTTTCGGTTGGTGGCCTCAAGAACTGCCCAATGAATTGGACGTACCTACATTCTCACGTGTTGTTGAGGCCCTGGTTATTGAACCTAGGTGAATACTTAGGTTCAATAGCCAGGTTAGTCAATGACCAACCTACTTAGGTGAACCGAAAACATTAACTACCAAAGGAACAAAATAAAGTTGCCTACACCATGGTCTGTTAGTTTCTGTGTTTAGTCACAGAATACTTTTTTTATGAAATAAGGTGGTAAACGAGCAGATGGATCACCTGATGGTAAGCAATCGGCGCCACCCATGTACACCCGAAACTCCAGAGGTGCTACAAGTGCGTTACCGGCCTTTTGGGATTAGGAATTTGAGGATTGTTACGGATTAGGGATTGGAGAGATTGGGGGCAAATGAGCCTCCGATAACCTCATTTACACGACGAAACACAACGCAAGCGTTGCTTCATGTCGGTTTTTTGTGAGGCCGTGGCATCACTCCGGTCGAGCCGGCCCATTCGTGCCGAAGTATGGCTCTCTTACAAATAAAATACTGTTTGGTAACTAGACAACTTAGATAACCAGGTTCCTAATGTAGTATTGATTGTATTTCCGTGTGTTCAGGGCTTAAGTTTCCAGCACATTAGACCATATAAGGATAGCCATTATAAATGAAATACCTAGGTAATTAGGAACTATAAAAATACAAATCGATTTATCTAGTAAGTACCTACTTACTTAAGCTTGTTAATAAAGCGACGATACGCGTATTAAATCCTTGTCAATGATCGTCTGACGCCATTATTGTATCATGGCATTATATTGTTAATGACAATGCTTAAAATAAATAATTATGTTAGAAGTATTCTGTGTAGAATCGTAATTATTATATCGTAAGTACATATTTTTTATAGTGTATTAAAATAGTACTTATTTCTAAGTACTTAGGTATGTTTATTGCTCATCAATATGATGGAGACCTCAATTTTTATTGCTATTGGACGGTGACCGGTTGACCGGTCCTTTTCTGTCAAATTTATTTAATACATCTTCAACTTTATCTTATTGATACAAAGTCGAAAATCTAATGAACAGGACAGATAGTAGTATGATCTGCTGGCTGTAATACCCATAGGTGACTCGTGACTGTCGTTAAACAAATAGTAGGTTCATATCATACATAATTACTTAAATATTCTGTTTTTAATTGTAAAATTTCACACGTGTTCGATCGAGATTGCGAAATATTATGTTATTGTTTTCACATCCGTTGTTATAACAAAATAATTACGTAAGCTAATATTAAACAGGTATTGTATTACGTTGTAATATTGGACAATACTAGACAATATTCAAAATAAATACAGATAAAAACATAGGTAGTACAGTATTAGGTTTATTGAAAATTGATACTAGGTATCCATTACTGAGTTCTTTTGTCTATGATCATTAGCTAACTAGATCATAGACAAAAATCAGTACTGTAAAGTATAAGTACTTTGGGGCTTTCGTTGTTTATGGACAAGACAAAAGGTCAACTGCCCAATCAGAGCCCCAGTAATAATTTAGTACTAGTACAATGGCCGAATAATCAGTTGGTGAATGACTAAGCCTGACTCTTTTATGTATATACTCAGTTGTCATAGGTAATGCCCAAACGGAATAGATACTCAAAAACCCGGATGTCAGACAATAAGGCAAAGAATAAGGTGTCATCTCTGCGTAAGCCTATTGACATGTAATATCGCACTAAGACAAGCAACATAACATAAGCAAAATTAAAAAAAAAATTCTTAGACTTTATTAAATAAAAATACAAAAACCGAAACTAATTATTAAGCCATTTAATATTAGACGAAAATATGGCTGTCTATGATTCAAGTCAAGGGTATTCTATTTTAAATTTTCCCGCTCATTGCAAGATTGCGTTAAAAAACGATAATAGAACGCACTCTATGATCGTCCTTTATTGCCCATTATCACTTCGCATTCCCTTCATGTTTCGTATACAAAACGTCTGTCAGTAATTATTAGACAAACACACGCTAAACATGTTTAAAAACATCAATAACAGTATCAAAGATGATTAAACCGATTCAATTTGTAACTTTGCTATTACTAAAAAGTAGGTATAGTTGTTTCGAATAATATTTATGAAGTGGTTCACTGAGTATCTACTTTCTGTAACACAAAAATGAAAGATAAAATTACTCTTAAACCTATCAGAATCTTACAATTATTTTAAACATCTTTTAAGTAGGTAAGTTCGCTTGGCTTTGGTCAAATAACGACCAAAATTGACTTGTTAATACTTGAACCGGCCATGTAACATCAAACTACGACAAAATACCCGGGTAAAACCGCAAGGCACAAACTAATCTAAAGTTAAACATCAATGAAATTCAAATATAAAGTTCGTAAACTGCACTTGAAACTTCCCCTTTTTGTTCGAACTTGATTGAAGCGTTTAGTTGAGACTAAAGGATCCAACTAATACATATCAAGTTATACAAATCTAGTATAAACTGATCGTTGAACACGTGGAAAGATCATACAAAGCGGGATCAAGATAGATCGGTTTATATAGGTCGACGTGTAGCCGACCGGGCTCTTGGTTGAAGGCCGTATTATGTCAGAAAATGCGTCATGGCGCCTTTCCACTCGTAGTCTATGGTTTCAGAGTCAGACCTGTCCAACAGCTGCCTTGTAAAGATTACGAATCTCACTGATATTGTTTTGCTCTCTATTTACTTTTTATTAAAGTTATTGAACTTATAATGGAGTAACTTTGATATCTGTTTGGTCGAATTTGGAGTAAGATTCTTTTATGTTGTTCGAATTCAACTGTGAGTTTTAGGTAATATTTTTAAATTGATTGATGGTGTTTCGTGATATTTTTTTAAATTGATTTTTTAAATTAACTTTTATTCAAATAAAAAACTTAAATTAAAACTATTTCTTAAATAAAATTAAAATTAAATATTACTAAATTAAATATATACAACTAAAGATTAAAATTAATTATAGAAAAAACAAAAACAACTATTTACATAAACTATTTATAAGGCATCGAAAAACTCGTCCGCATCGACGTCAGTGGGGAAAGTACCCAGAAGGCTGGCAGCATTGCCATGTTGTATGGCAATGCTTAACCTCTGACCGAGAAAAAGACCAGCCCTCTGGTCACGAGATGTGTCGACCAGGCGTTTCGAAATGTTTTTGAACAATTTAAGCGCACTCGGACCCCACGGACCTAACGTCTCAACCCCAAACGGCTCAAAGATATAACTACCAGCAAGGTTGTTATACTTGCGCCGCTTGAGGTTTTCTGCAGAGGCAGCAGCCGAACCAGCACAACTCGCCGTTACTGGAAGATGAGAAGGTGCAAGGGTGTCGACACAGGTTGCGTCCCACACCAAAGACTTTCCCAGCTTCCAGGGCATAATGGACATACCGTCGGGTCTCTTACCATCGTCGCGTGCCAAACCCTTTGGTTCCAGAGCAGCTGGTACACCGGCGATGACAAGAGCTCGACGGATGATGTCGTTAATGCTGGCGTGTCGGGCTATCCGGCCCGCGCTTCTGCTACACGATAGGCCGTGGTGGCCGAGGTGGTCGACCGATTAGAATTAAATATAATAATTAATTAAATTGATAGAATAGTGAATTCACAACAATCTACACATTTTTTTTATTTATCAATGCAGTTCATTTGTTTATATTTTTTTTAATTCTCAGTAGTAGCAAGGAGTTTGGAATTGTGCCCGGTATAATTATGGCAATAGGCTCACCCCTATTACATGGGACTCATAACATAAATAATGAAAAGTGGGTGTTACATTGTAAGTACAGTGGCATAATGTACACCTCTGCCTACCCCTTCGGAAATAAAAGGCGTGATGTTATGTTCATTTATTTAGGTATGTATTTTATTTCGATTTACCGTCATGAATATAAAATCGCAAGATCATAACGGAAAGCAAAGCGTAAGCTACAAGGAAAATATGACAAACTCGTTTTAATACTAAATATTTAGCTTGGTAGGATAACTTACAAAGTTTTCAAGTTGTTTTAAGTTAATCCCAAAGCTTGTTTAAGTAAGGCATTTCTCCGAAGTTAAATAAGGAAAGACAATAAACAAACTGAAAAGGGCTTTTTGGTATACTTATTTCTATTGTAGAAACATGTTATATTTTTAAAGTAAATATGTAGGTATTGTGTCTGAAAATGGCCGCGGCCGTAGGATATCAATAGTACGCTTAAAAGCAGCAGCAGCTACAGCAGTTTGGCTACTTTACCAACTACTAGTTATATAATTTAGTCCTCTATTATATATTATTTTTCTTATATTTTACCAATCATATCGACTTTACGAGGCCTATAATTTGAATTAACAATGTAAAGTATAACTTATGCGTGGGATTTAGAAGATAACCTTTGGTTTATTTTATAAGCTTGATTCTACACCAGAATACAAAGTCAAATGTTATTAAAAAAAATAACAGACACAAAAGACACGAAACAGTATGGACGATTTTGAATATAGAACAAATTAGTTTGCTCGACGTATCATACTGTGGATCTGACTTCAGGAACTTAAATCTAGAGGTATACTAATATTATAAAGAGGAAAGATTTGTATTTTTGTATGTTTTTAATAAATAAACTCAAAAACTACTGGTCCGATTGCAATAATTTTTTCACCATTAGAAAGCTGCATTATGCAGAAGTAACATAGGCTATATAATATCACGCTAGGTCCTATAGTTGTGGAGCAGTAACCAAAAATGTTTTAAAAACGGGGGAAAAGTATCGTTTCTGAGGCCTTCCGTGGCGTGCGCTGAGCATATAGATAAAGTTATACAAAAATGCTCTATAGATGAATTGTTCATCTTAACATTATTTTTAAAAAAGTCCACGAGAGCATATGTCTACCTTTTATAGTTTACCCATAACAATCGTTTATGAAAAAAATCTTAAGTCCCCCCGTGCGAAGCCGGGACGGGCCGCTAGTTGCTCATAAATCGTAGTAAGGTCATTTTATAACCTTTTTGTCAAATTATCGTGCTTAATATCAGTCTGCAGATTCTGCTAAGTGGTTTCTATAATTTTAATAGTCATAATTATTAATGTATCAATCTTGTATGGACACATAAAAAGCACAATTTATGTAATTTTGCGCACGTGTCATGTTAGGACCCGACGGATAATTTCATAATATGACAATTTGTTACTTAGTTTTTAATTTATGTGGACATTACTTTTCTAGGTATTTTCCAAGGATGTATGTAAATCTATTTGTGTACTCTGTACTGTTTTGAATTTATTACGCGGTACGAAGTACAGACATGGACATTCACAAAAACCACAAAGAAAACATTCAGATGCACACCGATATACCAAAATTATTTTATAATTGGTCAATATGGCGTAATTACATTCATAACAAACCTTTAAATTGTATAAACAAGGCCGAATCCTTACTTTATAACGAGTAAAACGTGTATAAGAGAGATAATTCACGTCATTGTGTGGCGCTAAGTTGGCTAACCTTCGTATTGGTGGAAGCAAGGTGAATGTTCACAATTACGACCCTTGTTCAATGCTAACTCATCTCACCAAACTTGACCAACTGACCAGTGATCACCAGTAGTCAGCTAACGCTCTCTATTTTTATATGGAGTAAAAGGAATGAAAAAACTTGTTTGATGATTTCCAATAATTTATTTAACAAAGGACAACACATATATAAAAAACAAGGTACGTACCTACGTACGGATTCATAAATGTAGGATTATACCTATAATCCTACATTTATGAATCGTTAATTTTAAGATTAAAATAGATTCCACATTAAGAAGGTAAATAAGAATAATGTCACCAATGAATAACAATTATATCATAAATAACTAATGTCTTCAAATAAATAAGTTTATCGATAATATTGATATTTAAACATCATTAAGAATACATATTTGGATTGGAACATGACACCATAATACTCAGATAGTCTTATACTAAAGAACACGCGTATGTATCAAAAGAAACTCAATATTTCGTACCAGATCAATTAATAATGACTAGTATAAAGGTTGCAAATGCTAAATCGGCAATAAAAACTGAATTAGCTAGGAAAACCAGTTTCCTAAATCACTTTGTGCGTGATTTTTTATAAGTACGAATGTCAAAACATAGCATAGATTTAGTATATAGAGATAGGTATCTGAGTTTTTAGATCGTGTTTTTAATGACGATCATTAACAAGAGTTCATGTAAGTTCAATCCAGTCTCCTTTTTCATAAATGTTTATGAAGAGTGGATCCAGTATCGGAACAAATTTAATACGTGGCGAAAGGGATATCGGAAAGCATATCGGATAATACTATTTGCCTCTTCAATTTTTAATTACTAAGAACTTACGGAACTTGATATTATTTAAGAATTGAAGAGGACAAAAGAATGCAAATGTCATCGACACTAGCATATCCACCTTAGTCATTTCGCATAGGAAGTCAGGAACTATGACATAACAATCACAACAGCGAATTTAATATTAAAATGGCGTTGCATCATGTCGTAAAATGTAAGATTAATAAACGTAAACTTAATTCGGTTATTTAACACAGAATACTATCGTGTTATTCAACTGATTGTATTTAAATAATGTTTATTATATTAGAGAAGGTAAGGAAGCTGATTATTTAGAGATATTTAGATATTGTTTTGTTTTTAATCGAATCATTGAGTATTTTGATTTTGGAATGGGATGTTGTTTAAAAACGTTTGTTATAAAAGTTAAAGGTTACTTTGTTGATAGATTTCCTTAACAGACTTAAGGAAATCTATCAACAAAGTAACCTTATAGGGAAAAAAAATTAATATGGCCGCCTAAAACTGAAACTTTCTACCCTTTTTTTTTTTTTTTTTTAAGGTGGGAAAATCATCGACTGACTTCTCCCGCCTGGGTGTCTTTCTTTCCTTTCTTTCTACCCTATCATGATAATAAAGACGTATTATATTATTTTATACGGTTATTGAGGTCGATACTTTACGAGTTGGCGTAAAAAGTCTCGATATTTATTTATTTATCGTTTCAAGTAATGGGCGATAAAACTTTTGCATCGTAAGATATTTAATTGAGTCATTTCATATGTTTATTGTGCAACTTTTTCACGGATCTGTTTGTCGATGGAAACTTTTCTTATTGAGACAATGATATTATTATTAAAGGTTATAAACGAGTGGATTTTATTGCTTTAATTTTATGGATCGTTCGTTATCTTTTTTAATTTTAGAATAGGTAAATTATCGTTCGGTAAATTTACGAATTAGTATATTGTATTAACTAAGGTGTTTCTCATTATATACCTCTAATATTGATGCTGCGAAGCTATTTATCTTCGCATGTTTCTTATTGAAGTTCACTGACGCCCAGACTGACAGACTATTATTTATTTTGTAGAGGTATTTTTTGATGTTTAAAAAGTATCTATTAAATTATGGTTTAAATGAAATAAATGCTTCGACTTTGACTTAGAACTTTTGAGAAATTACTGAACAAAAAAAAAATAGAACATAATATGTATAACGTAACCAGAGGTAATGATAACCCGTACCTATACCTAAGAGTTGTCGCGGAGAACCTAACGGGTAACCGGGGCTCGGGCTCGACGTGCAGGAAAAGGAACTAGGTGGTTTTTAGTCAGTAAGAGTCTGACACTCCCTCCCGCCTCGCCCAGGCGGGAGAAGTGATTCGATGATTTTCCCCCCTTAAAAAAATACCTAAGAGTTACTCCAATATCAAACACGAACTTTGGCAGGTCTCCACTAGTGACTAAGAAAAGTAGATCGTTAGGTATCAATAGAATTGTAAGATTCATGGTACCTATAGATATTAATATTATTCATAGTCCAGTGTTGTTGCCCGAACCGGTTAGCATAAGGTCATGATCCGACAAATCTAGCTATACCAGATTTAGGTATTTAATATCCTCTACAAGTTCCTCAAAAACGTTTCTATATTTTGTTGAATTTTGTCAATATTATGAAAGTTCGTTTATAGGCCAATAACATTCAGTGGTCTTGATTTATTGACTATTGTTTGTGTCCAAGGTGTTCCAAATAGGTGCTAATATGTTTAGGCTCAAATAATATTTCGTCTTTATTTAAAAAACTTGCATTATTCTTAAAAAAAATTTAAATAGACCCTTTAATAAGCACACTGCGACCATTTCGTGAAGATGTCGAGTATAACTCGTACACAACAAACATTATAGAACACAATGCTTTAATTTTTTTTTCTACTCATCCAACTCTATCATGAAATGAGCAATGACAAGATGCTAACGGCCTAATAACTGACATCAGCCTTAGGCATAACTAAAAAAAAAAAAACGTAAAAAAGTTAATCAAAACACATTAAGAGCCCATCTGTGGAGTTATTATTTTTCGAGCATGTGTTTCAAATTTTCGTATACATGTCATGAACATGTGTGATATTTTTTTTAATTAATTAGGTACTTGGTTATTTGTCTCTAGTGAATTATCATCTCTTATGGTCTATAAAAAGAGTTTCACAGTATTTGTCTGTGCAATAGATGGGCATAATATTATAAAATAAACTTCTAGATTGGTTTAGAAGATATACAGAAATAAAATTATATACATAAAGCATTTTTGACAGATCTTATCTAATAAGGTTCATCAGTTTTGGTTGATATAACGTAACAGACAGTCAGATTTAATTTAGGTAGCATTAAAAATGTTTTATTACGTATTATAATAAACTACGAATCAGTATCACGGTATTTGGTTACTTACAGAGTAGATGGAACTATTCCAGAAGACAGGATAAAGGAAAGAAGGAGAAGTTGAAGTATTAGAAGTTGTAAACGGTTAAGGAAATTGAAAACAGATCGGTGTAAATAGGTTCGGCTTCCATTAGACAAATGGAGGTTATTAAAATAGCTGATAAAAAATGAGTGCATTAACTTTGGCGTACGAAGCATCATTTGACGAATGCATGCAACCTATAACTGACAATAGGCGGCCTCGGGCCTACAATTGACAAATGTTTGCATCTTGCTTAGAATCAATGAAGGCCGCCAATCTTTATTTGTAGGTTGCATGCTTTCGTCAAATGACGCGTCGTGGGCTCTTAGTCTCCTTCTATTTGTGGAAATAACGGCACAATTAATATTGAGCCATTTAGTTATATTGTTATTTTGGAATTTTAAACGCTTATCACAATATACATCATTAAGGGAACCAATTTTGTGACCCCGTATTGAGGTCGCGCATAGAGTAATGACAGTTTGTGACATAACATAGAGGTCTATGGGTGACCCAGTCATTATGGTTATCTGTCATCTAGTAAATCGTTGTATTGGTACCATTTCGACAAGGCTTTTCCGTAATCATCCCATACTGGAAGGTTATGCTAAACAGTGGATATTGAAGGGCAGACAATACCAATAAAAATGTACTTAGATATTATTAAGTATAACATATTTTTCGGGTTTCCGGAAAAATTGTGAATTTTAAGATTTGATTGCATTGTTAATTATGAAGTTTGGAACTATCAATGAAATTCGTGAAAAGATATTGTAATTTCTCTTAGTGCCAAATCAAAACTTACTGTCTTAAGTTAGTTATTCTTATATTACTCTCATAGGTTTGGAGTTGAATCTATTGTGAGGTTGAAGTATTGTTGTTTATAACACAAATTAGTGTGTGTACCTACCTACTTGTCGCGGAGAACTTAACGGGTAACCGGGACTCCGCCTTGACGTGCAGGAGAAGGAACGGGGTGGTTTTTAGTCAGTAAGAGCCTGACACTAAAAGCGGGAGCAGTCATTCGATGATTTACCCCATTAAAAAAAACTGTCAAACACCGCGAGGACACCGGTGACCGCAACCTATTGTTCTTTAAAGAACGTCACAGATTCTTCATCAACACGCTGTACAAACAAAACAATGAAATAACGCCTTGATTTATTTTGCACTGTGTATGAAATTGGTTTGATAACAATGAAATTGACTGAACGATTAACATACCTCCACGAAGATGTTACACAATGAAGATATTCTCCGTGGGTGGTTTTGCTTACACCCTGTACTTGTAGGCTGATGTTGTAAAACTATGAGGACATTGTACTTATTTATGACAGTAGAATAAAAAATGCCAGTTAATTATAAAATTGGTAAAGTAGATGAATCTGTAGCTACATCATCAAATCCCGGATTATTGTAGACGCGTGGGAGAGCCATGCTTCGGTACGAATAGCCGGTTCGACCGGAGTGATACCACGGCCTCACAGAAAACCGACGTGAAACAACGCTTGCTTTGTGTTTCGTCGTGTGAGTGAGGTTACCGGAGGCTCAATTACCCCCCACCCCAGTCTCCTCAATCCCCGAATCCTCCACAATCCTCAAATTCACAAAATCCGGTAACACACCTGTAACGCCTTGGTGTTTCAGGTTTCCATTGGCAGCGCCGATTGCTTACTATCCAGTGATCTGTCTGCACGTTTACCGGAATATCCCTTAAAAAAATATTAATTTATTTGGGTATCCATTTTTTCTTTTCACCTATTAGACATTTCGCGAAAGTGATGTAGGCTCTTTACTCTGTTAGTCACGTGGGTAGTAGCTAGTCTTCCTATAAAAACAAACGTGGTTATTATAGAAAGTTCAGTTAACCATATCAAATAGCTGCTTCAAAACCACAGATGAAAACTACGGAAAGCGAAAGCTCAAATGTTTAGCGACTATAAGTGAACTTTTAGTGATGCAGAGGCTATAAAGTCTATAAACTAGAAAATTACCGTAACAGATGCAGTGTCGCAGTGTTAAGGTGCCTACCGTCTGTTTTCTCTGAAGATATTTAAGTAGGTAATAATGATACGAGTAAAAAGATACTTATTATATCAACTATGTCTATTTGTTTGATGTATAGTGAATTATTTGATATCCTGGTTAGAAAATGAAGAATGATACAGTAATCGGCTGACTAATCAACCAACCAATGACAACAAAATATTGTGAAGGTGCAGGAAACACTCTTCTGTGGTATATATATTATCATTCGTCTCATAGCTAAAATATTCCTTTTCTTAATGAGGGTTCTTAGCTTTTGGGGAGGAAGAATAGGGAGATTTTTACCTCACTTACACCAGTCAAATATACACAATAAAGTAAACCTAATACCGGTTATTTGCGTTTTTCAAAAGGTCTATAAACTACTAACGTCATAACGACATTTGGTAAAGGAAACGACTACAGGAAAGGTTATTTCTACCTTGACATTTCAGGAAAAGTTGCCAAGGGAAAAATACAGCCATTTTCATTTGTAAATAGGTTGTATAGCCCCATATAACCCCAACAAATATTATAAAGTAAATGGGAAAATAAGTTTACTTGTTATCTATGTTTCACCTACTCAATCAATGCTTTTAAAATTTTGCATAGATACAACTTATACGATTGCAATTAATAACTAAACTCAACCAATGTCTTCGATCGTCTCTTGTCATTTGACTTTTTTATGGGACAAGCCGGTAAACGAGCAGATGGTAAGCAATCGGCGGCGTCGCCCATGGACACACGAAGCACCAAGTGTTACAAGTGCGTTACTGGCCTTTGGGTTGTTGGGGATTTAGGGAAGAACAGGAGGGGGATGATTGGGCCTCCGGTAACCGTGTGGGTAACACGACGAAACACAATGCCTTCGTTGGTTTATTTTCTGTGAGGCCGTGGTATCATTCCGGTCATAGAATGATTCTAGTTATATAGGTCTACTAATATGTATCGATTTTAGAGATTAGTTGTATGGGTGGAGTTTCTATCAAAAATCAATCTTTGTCCACAGACTTTGGACTGGAATAGGCTATTAAATTCAGCAGTAGGTACTGTCAAAAATCTAGATCGATCCGGAGATTTTAGATTTAAATCGGTTATCTTCAGTTAGATATAGAGGTAATAGTGCATCCTTAAAAACAAGGGCCTTGGTTATTCACGTGGGAAAAGCCGAAGGGTAAAAGTTTGTTTTATTATGTATTTAGGTTGTGCAGTACGATATAAGGTTGCGGTTTTATATATAGGTACTTAAATTGTGGATATGATACCTATGTGGATAATCGTTTACCATGTTGCATTTTCCTTCTTTAGTCGTTTAAAAAGGCGATTGGTTTAAGTGAATATGATAGGGGAAAATGTTTTATTGCGGTCTTAGGAGAAGTAGGTACTGTTAATCTTTTTATTTGGATTTCAAATTCTTATATAAACAATTTTGTTATTATTCAAACGTCTAAATTATAATTTTAATTGAATTCACTGTAGGTACCTACATAGATACTTTTAAACGTAAGTAAAAAGTTGATTTCTAGGAGTTTCTATATTAATAGATAGATATTTTAATGAGTTTCTTGGCAGCTCATTAATCCTTTATAATTAAAATTCTCATTCATCATCATCATCAACAGCCTATAAATGCCCACTGCTGAGCAAAGCCTCTTCTCACACGGAGAAGGTTAGAGCGTTAATCACCACGCTTGCTCAATGCGGGTTGGCGATTTCAAACTTATAATTAGAAATTATAAGTCCAGGTTTCCTCACGATCTTTTTCCTTCACCGTTTGTCAGTGGTGTCTAAATAATTTTAGAAAGTACATATAACTCGGAAAAAGTCACATTGGTACTTGCCGTTGGTAGGTTTCGAACCCGCACCCTTATGCATGAGAAGCGAGAAATTCTCATTAATTCTATAGAATCGGTAAACATTCTGAGTACCTACAATAAATAAAAAAAATTGATTCATTAACGTGGCTTAAAGATCATTAAAAAGTTCCTATAACAAGGGCTATTTCTGGTTATATACTGAATCAATCTATATTTTTTTACCAGCAGCTGTAGCCAAATACCATTTAGCGCTTGTCTACATGTAGAATAGAAAACCAAATTTTATGGAATTGACGTAAATTTTGATACTTGTCAGTGTCATCCCCATACATTTTGATTTCTACTCTCTCGTAGACAAGCGCTAAAGTGGCGTTTGGCTAAAGGCACTGATTACCAAATAATTTGTCTGACAATACACACGTCATGTATTTCCCCAAGCGTTTTCAAGAATTGACCTTGTCACGTCGCACATGCCACCGAAAAAATAAAAAAGACGACCAAAACCAGTTGCAACCAGTAAAAAGTAAATGTAACATAATCCCGAAACCATAAATTGCATCAAGCTTCCGTGATCCAATAACTTATTTATTTTAAACCTTACAACAATGGAATAGGGGCGTGTAATCCGAGATTAAAGGTCAAATCGGAGTGGACGAAAGTGTCGTGAGTCTGTAGAATAAAAAATGTAGATCTAAGTTGTCTTTGGTCGTGTTTTGAAATCTCTGGGGAACAGAGTATTCTGTGTTCAATGACATAATGCAATTGTTTATGGTTGTCAATGACTGCCACGATGATGGTACTTTTGAACTGCTTCTAAAATGAAACGAAACGAATCTGACATAGGTAAAGACGAGGGTATTTCCAGTCTGCGGTTTTTAAATTGAAATTTCCTGAAAGAATAAAAAGCAGGTACAACTTTGAATTTTTCTCAGTCTGCATAAAAACTAGAATTTATTGCATAAAGGCTTATTTCGGCTTATGTTCTTGTTCATTTTGAGAAAGACTCCACAGCTAAAATGGCTTTACCTTGAGTGTCGCCTGTTTGAAGAAGGTTTTATTATTATACACCGAAACCGTAACCGTAGCCATCGGGGGTTGTTCCTTTGCGAGAGGTAATATTTAAACACAACGTAATGCATTCCTTTTTTACCCAACTAGGTACGTGATGCAGGAAGGTATAATTTTCTCCATTAATACTTAATGTCATAAATACTCAAATAACTCAACTCAGATGCTTCTTTCAGGTACTTAGACATGTTTTTATTGTCTACTAATTTCTCGTTTAACCTAATCGTTCGGGGTTGTGGTCAGTGGCCGTGGTGGACGGTAGTCTCTCAATGTAAAATAGCTCTCTACCAAATACTAATATAGTTTCGAATCGACTTAGACTGAGTATCGATCAAACTCAGGTGGAGAATGTGCAGGGCAAAAACGAGTCATATATTAGAAAACGATCTAGGAAAAATCTGGTAGGTAAAATTAAACTGGTCTAATTCTTTAAGTTTTATTTTCGAGTACAATAACCTGGTGACATTTTAGTCGACTCGGTGCGGTCATTGAAACCAAACTACATAAAATAAAAATTACTCTACTACATAAGGTTGGTACTTATTACCTATAAATTTTCTAAGCGTAGGAATTCTAAATCCAGAACACAAAAGTTTATTTGAGGTCGTTAGCCCCGACACTTTCTCGGCCCTAAGTGTACCTTTCATCACTAAATCCTGGCTAGGAACAGATGACCGCGGATCAAACTACACAAAACTGTCAAAAATTATCGACTTTATTGCGAAAAGCTTAGAGTAGAAAATAGTTTGATGAAAACGGTATATGTGTATGAGCTTTCGTCTAAATATTTCAGTGGGAAAGTCGATTGGATGAAATTGATTATTTAACAACTTTACCAGACGACATCCTCGTAAATTTCTCTGGATTGAATATTTAAAAACACTGCTTCTAGTCTGGGATTCTGCTTGTTTTATTATTATTACTCTGTGGCATCGAAACACACTACATACGGACTCTGTGGAGTGAATTTGTGGTGTAGTAACGATAGAAACTTAGAAGATTCTAGAAACATGAGCCTTTGGTGGCATTAGAAGGTAAATGTGGCATTAAATTTTATATTAAAACAACTGTAGAATATTAAAATTTCTACTTAGATCCATTAATAAAATTATAATTAAAATTCTTACTATTACTATTCATTAACTTCCCAAAGATCAGAAGATGACTATTAGTGTTAATGAAGTTAATTCACTTCCGTAGCTATTTAAGATTTGGCCTTAAGTGGCGTTCTGTAATCAGGTTAAATAGAAAAATAATTAAATTGATTCAATCTTAATTCTCTATTTATTATTACATTAAAAAGTATCAAATCTAAAAAATAATAACAAAAAAAAAACCACGTTGAGAACAAATTCGGATTTTAAACTGCCGCCATCTTGTAATTCCAATTTCAAACCTTGCATTTGTTTTTGCAACGAAATATTTTTTTAATTTTCATTATAACATTGTTGTAGTATAATTAAATGAAAATGTCAGCCTTTTATTAAACAATGTCATAGAAAAAAGTGCTTAATAGTCTCACGCAGTCACGAGATAATTTGCTTCATGCCTATGAGTGTTAAAGCCGTCGTGAAGAGCTCCGAAACTGATTATTATTGTACAAAAACTGTAACGCTAAGTAATGCTTGTGGCACACTGAGAGGGAAATTAGAAAACAGAATTCTCATTCTAATTGTTCACATTGTGTTGATCTGCAGATGAGGGTGCATTATTATTGATATGGAAAACGAATTAGACATGAGAAATAGTGAAACTGTTGCAAATGAAAGTGAAGATTCTTTATTTACAATTGGGTTTACTGATATCGGAATTAAATCTATGAAATCTGTAAAAATTTCGTTAGATTAGATTTTAACAAACTTATTACTTGACACCAAAGTAGATAATTATTTTGAACAGTTTGTGGTACGATGATATGCCAGCGTCTGTATATTTGTAAGTGGTATCTACAAGTACAGATATACAGACTATATTTGCATTTAAGTATTGATGGATCGTAATAGATTATTTGGTAGGAGAGAGACCAATAGTTTTTATTAAACTTTACCTGTCACACACAACTCCGTAATTGCGAATGATGTAAGAGGCGATTCGCTTTTAGTCATGAATACAATTACTGAACAGTGACTAATCAACATTAAACAGTAACTTCGTCTGTTCAATGTATAATTTTCACGTCAATTTCGAGAATATTCAACATTTTGTAAATTACGTGACATTTCTGACTAAAAAGGTTATTAAACAAGGATAGGTAATGTGTGGTTTAGTAAAAGTAACTGGTAAAAATACTTATGGTTTTTATTGAAATTTTACAGATTTTAAGTCAATAGCGAGCCATGTTTTCTTTTCTACATTGTTTTTATTGTATATACCAAATTCTATACACATGTAATGAAAAAGATAACGCGGACAATACATTAATTACACACATTTATTCGAAATAACGTATTAAATACATCCGTCATTGACACGAGATAATAACCTAAATCTACTTTTTATTCCCTGATATTGGGAATTTTCCAAAATAAACGTACTTACTACTGTAATCGGAAATATTATTTTGCTCTGAAATTACAGTTACTTATAGGAGTCGGTATGTGATACCGTAATTGATGTGCACAACTGTAATTTTATATTGGAGACCGACAGATAATGCTCTCGCATAAAACAGCCAGTTAAATGAACAAAGTAATAAATGCTTATTTTTTACGGTTTTGGTATGTACCGTTCAATTACGGAATTATTTGCAATTTCTCTCTGACAATGCGAATGAGAATTTTATGTTAAAATCTTTATTATCATCAGAAAATTAACAAATAAAAACTTATCATAAAAACACAAAAAATTCAAATATAGAATCCAAAAAATTCTATTCAGCCTGCAATATACGCAGTGTATTCCCAACCTAACATCTATACCTGTAATAATAGCAGATAAAATGTCTCGGCTACTTGTACACTTTCACTGCGAGATTAGCCTTTTTCTTCTATCGCCTAGGCGTCATCTCAATTGCGTCTACGAAGCTAATAGTTATCAAATCTAGCGTACGAAAAAAACAATCATTTAAACATAATACCTCCTCCTTTTTTGAAGTCGGCAAAAATATTGTTTTAAATCCAAAGATAGATCGCCTTTGTATCGCCCACAGTCCTTTGTGCACTAGAAAGTCGTAATCGTAACGGTTACATTTTAAATTGTAATTTGATCATTGTTATCCTTTGTGTTCGGTAGCTGTCAAGACTGGGCGGGAATTCAGCTTAAGAACTGTAAGTTGAAAGTCTAATAGTTTGTGTGAATTCATGTTTTGAATATATATTTCGTTGATTTTGTGAGATAGTAAAAATGGTAATAATTGAAAATAGGCTCCAATTGTAGAACTTATCGGTTTTTATGTAGATACTGTGCACTTCCAGAAAATTCAAAATTATTACTCGTACATTCACTCATACACTCGTACATAAAAAAATGTTATTCGAAACTTAAATTCTGTGTACAACGAACAAAAAAATAACGAGACAGAAGCGTCGTCCATTAATAATATTAATAGCCTCTTTCCCGCGGAAACGTCACCCATTTTTTTTTATAAGGAACACGGAAATTCTTCTAACAGCCTACTTAGTGCCTTATATAGAGAGTTTGCACTCTACAGAGGCTTGTCCAGCCCTTACTGTCACTGTGATTTGTGATGCTTTAAACGCTGTACTGACTAAATATAGAAGTTTCAGTTGGTTAAAAGTGGTATTTCACGAGCAATCTTTAATATGATTTTGATGCATCGTGAGTTTTGTACCTTTAATAATTTTATCGTTAGACTCATATTCTAATACTTCCTCTTCACGTTATTTAATCGATCATTCCCTTTTTGTGGTTTCAATTACGTTTTTGATTAAATCTTAATACCTAATTACTTATTATTTTACCTTTCATTAAAGTACTTAGAACGTTTTTGAATTATTTTTAACATTAAGACTTTTGCACATTAGTAAATAATGAACTCAATAACGGAAGTGAGAGGTCGAGAAAATATACAGAAGTCCGTCCGTCATCTTTATTATGTAAAAATGACAACTGGCAAGTATACATACATATGTAGCGAGTGATTGCAAAATGATGTACCACATGTCGTCATAATATAGATGAGACCATTCACAACATAGCGGACATCTACCGAATGGAGCTCATATTGTAACATTAATAAATCTTAAAGTGTACCTAATTTGACTATTCTGTGCATTACTTAATATTATACTTATAGGTGTAAATTGACACTTGATTTAGACTTTGGAGGAATTTCCAAAAATACACAACTGTGAGATTAATAGGAGGAATCCTAATCGACCTATTTCATACACATTACAAAGATCAATCCAACAAATAATTTATAGAATTAGCTACTCCAGATGGTGCACAACTTCATTACAGAATCTTCAGCCTATTATCCAATTACAATACCACATTTTATTACTTCATATCGTTCGTACATTGTTACCGATCATGTTCATAGTCTATTAGACCAACAATCTCCAGGTTCGGCAGAAATCGTGATCGCATGATCACTACAATTGCGATCACTCCAATTGTGATGCCCTAATCCTTTATAAATAACTTGATTTGTTAAATTACTTATGGAGTTTATAATGGAAATTCCTTAATAGACGGTGTTATAGCGAATCCATAATGGGTAACATTAATAACTGATGATTTTATTAAATTGAACTATTTAGTAGAATATGGAAAAATAGATGTATTATTGGGCATGGGCACACAGCAGTTCTGTCATAGAGAAAGCGGGAGGGCAAAAAAAAACAAATATTGCCAACCTAACATTTATATAGGCAGAGGTACACATTACGGCACTTAATGCCACTGAACAATGTAACATCCACTTTTCAATAACTATGTTTTATAAGTCCCGTGTAATGTAATAAGGGCTGAACCTAATGCCATATACCGTGCACAATACCAGACTCCGTGCTACTACTGAATTAAAAAAAACCCACTAGTACATTGCCCGATCCGGGAACCGAACACGAGACCTCCTGCCCAGCAGTCACACTTGCGACCACTCGGCCAATAAGGCAGTCTGTCTAACATTTACAATTTATGATTATGACCAACTGAACAAAAAATGGTTGCGTTCTCAAATAATAACAATAACATTGTAAGTTCATCACTTAATAAATAAATTATTCCTTGTTTTGTACTGCAGATATTATCTACACTAATTATTATTGTCGCGGAGAACCTAACGGGTAACCGGGGCTCCGGCTCGACGAGCAGGAGAAGGAACGGGGTGGTTTTTAGTCAGTAAGAGTCTGACACTCCCTCCCGCCTCACCCAGGCGGAAGCAGTCATTCGATGATCATAAATCCCCAAGCGGTCACCGGTGACCGCTTTCCACTAATATTACATTACATTATAGACCTTATTTCTAATGTTTAGAGAATACTTTTGTATGACCAAATTTAGGGGTGGATATCAACGGGTTAAAAAAAACACACTAATTATTATTATCACAGTTAACTTGAATTCAATAATCAATGATTTAAGATGTCATCGATAGCGATGGAAGGGCAGCGTATTATGAAAATATGTAAAACAACCTTATAGTTTTGTATTAAAGTAGAAAATCGCTTAGTTATTATGGTGTTAATATCAAACACTAATTTAGATAACCAGAACACAATATTTCGCTTTAATAAACATATACCCATGTTTTCCGGATTTTGTTTACTTATATGAATAAGATTCAATATCTTTTGTAATCTTTTACGTGTTTAAAACTGAAATATTTTACGTGAATTAATAAACTCTCAAACTCAAAAGCATTTATTTCAATTAAACCATAATTTGGTACTTTTGAAACGTCAACAAATATGAAATAAATAATAGTCTGTCAGTCAGTCCGTCAGTGAAGCTAGGCGCTCGTTCCAAAATGTCGATTCGAGTGAAGAAGAACGAGCAAGACATCTATTCGTTACTCTTTTAAAAAAAATTCTTGTTTTACTCCAACAGTTGCCGATAAACTTTAAATTATGAAGCACCCTTGTTAAATCCGTAACTGAATTAACTGGTACCCTTTAAGCGTAATAAGTTAGAGGGTTGTTTACATATTTTGTTGTTCTAGGTTAATTGATAATTAATTAAATAGAAAGGACTTATGAAGAGTTTTAAGAGCTTTACTTGGAAATGTAAAGTTTATTGGATATTCATATTTCAAACATTAAATAATAAAGAAAAAGGCTATATGAACTTATCGGGTCTCGTCAACTACGCTACGCCACGGTCAGCAACGCACCTTTTTTTTAAACGTTGCCTCAAACTAGGATTTTCTCCTGTGTCGTGGGTGCGTTTATAAACATATAAGTTCACATACACATGACACCCAGAGTATCCAGACACGAAACAACAATTTGTGGATTATGTGTTCCGTGCGGGAATCAAACCCGCGACACGTTGCCCAACCACTGCACCAACCGTGCAGTCGTTAAACATGATATTGATTAAAAATTGTTATTTAAAGGATTCTGTGGGCTATTACGTAGTCAAAAGTTTTCAGTAAATAAAACTAAGTTTCAGGTATAACAAGATTAATCATTTTATTCGATCCATATAATTTCCATTCAATTAATATATTTATGAATAAACAGGAAATCTTAAGAAAAAATCGTTGAACAATTATAATAGATTTCCTTTTTAGGAACAACACCTGGGGAGATAAATCATTGATATGCCTGTCAATTGCACAAAAAAGAACATTTTTATACTGATACAAGCATTTGATCCTATCATGGATGTACATACAGTCCATTTTCGTAAAGATTACCCGTAACTCACAAATGGCACAATTAAGTTATTTATATATGATCAATAGAGTTAATAATACGTTCCTTGATCACTGCCTACCTCCGTGGGAGACAGGCGTGAAGTTATGTATGTATGTTCACCATTTAAAAAATAAATAAATAAAATCTATACTAATATTATAAAGCTTAAGAGTTTGATTTTTTGTTTGCTTGTTTGAACGCGCTAATTTCCGAAACTACCAGTCCGATTTGAAAAATTCTTTCTGCGTTGGATAGCCCATTTATCGAGGAAGGCTATAGGCAATAATATATCACGCTACGATTAATAGGCGCCGAGCAGAGCTAGTATTACTATACAACCGTAGCATAAATGCGTACCCAATAAAAACCAATAAAAAACCTATCCTAAAAATTGTAACTTAACAAGTTACTAAGCCAGACTTACATAACAAAGATTTACAAACAATAACAACAGCGCAATTAGCCATATTTATACATACATAGATGTTTACTTATGTAACATATGTTTTGCAATAGGGCTGCGCATGCGCATTGCTAAAGAAATATGCTCCACATTCATGCTATGGTGGTCATTAGGCCATAGTTAGCATTGTTGTATTATGTCATTGATTAATTATTGTTTTTAACTTGTTTACTGGCTTGTTAATCGTAGTTGGTAGAATTACTTCTGAGCTAGCCACCTTGGGTTGGACTACCGGGTTAGACAAATGATTTTGATTTTTGATAATTCCCAGCTTTGTATTCACGACCTAGAACATCACTATACGACAAGTCAAAGCATTTATTTCAATTAAACCATATAGTGGTACTTTTGAAACGTCAACAAATACAAAATAAATAATAGTCTGTCAGTCAGTCCGTCAGTGAAGCTAGGTACAAGATACACAGATCTAAATAATATTCCCAGAACCTGATTAGAGATCGAAAGATTAACTTTGTCAGACTAAAAACAGAATTAGATTATATAAATTAGCATTATGCACTGGTTTTTCTTGTACCTACATAAATATAATCGAGAATAGGTATCTAATATTCATATTTCACAATATTTTAAAGTCGGATTCAAAGCATTCATTTCGATTAAACCATAAATTAGTACTTTTGAAATGTCAACACATACAAAACAAATAATAGTCTGTCAGTCTGTCCGTCACTTGAAGCTAGGTTTCTTTAGAAACTCTCCAACGGTTCACCTTGACAACTAGCCGCCAACCTTGCACACTTAATAATACCTAATCATATTATTTTCAAACATTATCGTGCCCCAATCAATACCCAATTAAAAACAAAATTCCATACAGAAACCATGCAACTCATACAAAAAGCGTGAATCTCATAAAAACGTGTTTTCATCAATATTACATATTATAAAAACATCAATCATCGGTAATCCGTTAGCGCATCCGTGGGTGACTTGCGCCTGCGACGGTGACGTCACACGCCGTGATCGATCGATCGGAAACGGCAACACATTAATCAGCTGACACTAGGAAGTTGTTGCTAAAAAGCGAGTGATCTTTTATTGTATTAGATTGTATAGAGATCGACGACTTTAATTAATATTATAAATGTTTTAATTGTGATGGTTAATGAGCGTGACAGCTCATCACGACGTTTTCTGTTCAGTTCCTGATATCTCCGACATGATATTCTAAACTTCTAAAGTAACAAGCAAGGCGTTAACAATGGGGATGATGACAGGGTATGAAAATTAAAAATATAATTAGTCCGTAAGTTAGGTAATTAAAAAATATTAGACACGTATTTTTTTATTTTGTCGTATAATGAAACAATACTTAGATAAAACGAATCAAAGTTTAGGAGTGGGGGCTAAAACGTCATTTCTTAGTATAAAATGTACTGAGAAGTGACGTCACGCGACATTTCAAATCAATATATCTTCGAAACTATTCGTTTCCGTAAGAAAATAAAAAATACGTGTCTAATGTTTTTAAATAATCTACCAATGAAAATTAGTCGTCTACCCTATTATTACGAAACAAAAAATGTATTTAATCACCCTTTTATTTATGACAATGGTACGCTAATATTTGTTTACACTTAGAAATAATACTAATTCCGTCACAATAGGCCATGATTCAAACACTTTATAAGTATCTTGGACTAGGTATCTCGTCACCATCACCTTGCATGCACTTCCTTGATATACCAACGATAATATCTACAAGTAAAACGGAAGAAAAATATGAATATCAAAGTAATAAGTTACTGTATAGTCACTTATCCAGGCGATGTGCCAACATTGTGCTTAGTACTCATATAAATTGTCATTACCTTTTGTCATACATGATCTTAAACAGGGTGTAAACTTATTCTTAAATGTACTTATTTATTCATACAACATCAGCCTTGAGCAATGAATACAATAAAAGAAACATTTAATTTGTTACTTTTAAGAAAATAAAACTTGTTTTTATTTTGTAACTGTTGTTCGGGAGAGCGTTCCGGTTACACCCTGTATGATTCAAGTATTTATAATATTTGTTCTTTAAAATACAGGTCAATATATTTTATATTATGTCTAAAATACTTATCATGTTGAATGCCTTAAAAAAAGCTTAAAAATCAGTTGGTAACAGATGTAAAACTTTGTTTAAACCTAATTGCAGTACCAGAGATGCGTGTTAGATACCATAGACCGTGTCTTGAATATTTTATCATAGACTAAAGTGTAGTCATGCGGAAACTATCATGAGATGCTAGAGTCATTCGAATGTTTACATAGAAATTCTTAAACATTTCAATATTTTAAATAAGCACTAGTTATATATTGTTCTTGCGTAAAGAATCTAAACAATTAAGTTGCTTATTAAATAGGGTAGATGCCTAATTTTTATTTTTATTTATGTCTGGTAGATTATTTTAAATCATTAGACACGTATTTTTTTTCTTACAGTAACGAATACTTTCGACGTTATATTCATTTGAAAAGTCGCATGACGTCACTTCTATGACATATAGAAATGACGTTTTAGCCCCCACTCCTAAACTTTGATTCGTTTTATCTAAGTATTGTTTTATTATACGACTAAATGAAAAAAATACATGCCTAATATTTTTTCTTTACCTGACTTACGGACTAATTATATATTTAACTCGTTGAGTACCGTCATCGTAGACACAATTATAAATAGAACAATATGTTGCGGTCACCGGTGACCGCTTGGTGTATGACAGTTTTTTCAAACCCTGTCATCATCACAATTGATGTTTTCCAGTAGCTTTAATCTCGCGAAATAATTCTAGCTACAGATTTTTTAGGTTTGTCATAAAAGTGAAGCTTATGATAAGTATACCTATGGAGATTTTCAATATTGTTTGTCTAATAATAATTCATTTTTCAATTCATAGTATGAATTCACAAAATTCTACCTCTTTTGAACTAAGCTTCTTATAATTTTTATTCATACGCGATTTACTAACTAGGCATTTACTTTTAAATTTTTCGATAAAAAATTAAGTACAAGACAATTTAAACCGTATTTTCCGCTACTTAACTCTAAAAATAATTCAGTGAAAAGTAAATTAAATTGTGTCGAATGTTGTCAGTAGACAAACAATTTGTTTCCCACGGCATTTATCTTAGACATCAACTACTGGGAATTTGGGCCTTGATGAGTTCAAGATACAACCGCTTACTACTTGTAACAACCTACAAACCGTATAAACGTGTACTATGACATAGTTGTAATACATTTCTAATATCGGCACTACGCTACTATGAATCTAGAAAGTTCTTTAACAAATAAATAGTTAGGTACGTTTCAGTGTTTACTGACGATAATTAAATAGGTAAAGGTCACGGAACAATTATAATAATTAGATACCCTATGAGGAAAATTCATAGCGCAACTCATCACGAATGCAACCAATCAAAGATGTCGGTTCTTAGAACTCTTTTCTTTTAACCTTTTATTGACTTAGCTACCTAAGTACCTACTACCTACTTATACCTCTATCTATCTATAGGTATCTATTCCAATCGCTTTTACGACCATGTTTAGTTTTTACTGCACCACAAATGTGCACATGCGAGTACGTTGCAACTAGACGCGCCTAACTTGCATCCCCAGTACGCTCAAGCATTAAAATTAATAGCTTCATCGCGCCATCTAGCATTACAAACAAGCTGAGCGTGAAAATTACTTAAACATACAAATTATAACAACGTAGTCTAGTTATTAAGGCGTCTGGCTACAACCAACTATTAGTAATAATTGGTCTCGTTCAACGCAGGCGCCAGATTGAGAACTGATGATAATAATGATTCGATGGATATCTCGTTTTGTTGCAAAATTGTAAAAAAGGTTTTAGAAAATAAAAAGAGAGAGTAAAATATTATATAGGATTGGTTTGGTACTGAACTATCTAGGTTTATAGGTATTTATTTTCAATGACGCTCTGTAGAGGTTGTTTAAAACTTAACCTTTTTCTACCAATAAGTGTGTCACTTCCAGATTGAAGATTATACCTCTAAATCAATTGTTTTTTATTGTACCACTACTAGTATTTTATTACAAACGTTAGCTTTAAATTACTACGATCGTGTAATAAGGTAGAATAAAATTAGGCAAATGACGTGTTAATATTCATAATTAATTAATTATAGTGATTCCTACTGAACATTAAAATAACTTTACTGTATCTGATTAAACCCAAGAACAATATTTCCTTGGTAAAAATCAAACCTGTAATTGAAAAAACTTGGAATCATATTTTAAGTTTAAATAACAAAGGTTTTTTTTAAAAACCCTGTAGCACTTTGCCCGACCCGGGAATCGAACCCGAGACTCCTTGCCCAGCAGTACTACTTGCGACCACTCGGCTAACGAGGCAGTCTTGCTACAGAAGTATAGATTAAATAATACAAACGCAAAGGTATTTCATACAAATGTACACTTCTGCCTAACACCTTGGGAAAAAGGCGTGATGTTGTCCTCAATGTCATTTATAATTTACAGTTGCTCACTTAACTGACGTTATCATTTCGTTCGATCATTCAATTTATCTTTTTTTTCTCGAACAAAAATATCAATTTTATCTGTGCCTCAACAAATACTGATTTGCATACAATGCCAGTAATTACTAGTACAATACTTGCTTGTTTATTGACAAAACACCCACGATGAGACGACAATACAAAACTATGGTTTTATGAGATAGGACGGTCAACGAGTAGACGGATTACCTGAGGACTTAATTCGACTTTGTTTTACGTTAAAAGTAACCGAAATGAGACCGCGTTCGGTGCTCTGATTGGCCGACTCCAATGAACCAGCCAATCAGAGCGCGTTCAATGAGACTATTACAGTATTACTACTCATACTAAGAATGAAAAGAAGTCTATAAGACTTCTGATGATAAGCGATCAACGCCACCTATGGACGCTTGCAACACCAAAGTAGTTACAACGATATAAGTGCATTATTGGCCTTTCAGGGGAATTGGGCCTCCTCGGGAACTTCACTCAGTCGGTGAAACACAACGCATATAAGCGTTGTTCCACGACGGTTCTATAAGGCCGTTGTATCACACCGTTCGAATCAGACATTTTGTGTAGATAGCTCTGACACGTGGACATTTTGGTGTTCTTAAAAAAATTATAATTACTTCATATACCTTCTATTCAATATGACGTATTTTGAAAAGTATTTATTCTCGTGACTCAATTAAAATTGGTATTTACCTTCACAATACCATTTTCTATACAAACTCATTAGCAAGATTACTTGTCTAGACTTTGGACTGAGAAAATCCAATGTATCTTACAAAGAAAATATAGTTTTACGTCATTTTTCAAAGATTTTATTTGTTTTTACATTAAAATGCATTATAATAGGTAATCATGATTAGGAGTAAAGTGAAATGGTCGAAGGTGATCATTCAATTTTAATGACAGAACTAATAAGGTAATATGTGTTATGTGTAGGTGCTAGAAAAGCTATTTTACTATACTTATATTATCTTCTTTCTTTTTTCTATATCGAAAGGTGAGCAGCAACATCCTCTAATCTAAATAGTCTAAGTGGTTTAAGTTCTTTTTAAACCAAACCTGTCCAAAAGGGGGTCTTTCTTCAGCACTGGATGTCTTTTCACATATAGAAAGACAAAGTATATTAGAGACATCCGGCGTTTAGGGTTTTAGACCAGATCTCTGGGTACTGGCTTCCTGCATAGATAACTACCACACTTAAATTATCCTTTAGCTCCTCGGTTCTAAATAGAATAGCTGAAGCTGAAAATTTTATAGCCAAGGTATTCTTAGTAAGACTAAAGTAGCTATTGCCCGTAGCATCACGGATCTAAGGCCATTGTACTTGAAGCGTATTTTAGTCAAAAGCTATGCGCACACGCCACTCAAACGAGAAGTAAAGACTTTTTGGAAACGTCTTACATTTTGTTTTGTCATGTGTTTTGTCACTGAAATAAACTTAACAATTATGTGAGAGTAGTTGAATGAACTGTAAATATGGCTATTCGAAATAAAAATTAAACAAAATTTATGCAGTAGCGATTGTTGTTACGATCCTGTACAAATAAATAGATATAATTGAGACAGAATAGTCTGTATATTGATTGGTGATAAGTGTCAGAAAGTTGACAGCAGAAATGTCTGTATGAAACAAAAATATAAGTGTTACATTGTACAGTGGTATAATGTGCACCTCTGCAACCCTTTGGGGATAAAAGGCGTGATGTTATCTTATGCTCATCCAAAGTGTTGATTCTTAAAGAGAAGAACAACAATACAATTGAGACATTAAGAGCATTTGATAAAACAAATAAAATATTTGAAACATTTTATACAAGAACATGGTGGCATAATACACTAACATGAATAATTGTTTATCATTGTCTTTAGTAATATTTGTTTGATAACTTGCAATGGGTACATTTTAAAAATCTAATGAATAGCACGCGTCATTGGTTAATAGAATCATCCATTTTATTGTTACCTTTATTTACATAATAATATCACATTCGTGAAGTGATTGGCATGGTTTAGTAACTATGTATAATTGTATTGCCCTCTAAAATTTTTATATAGATTCGTAATTACAAATTCAGTGTAAGTAGAGCTTGATGTTCTAGCGTGACTAGAACACGGCTTCCAAATTAGATAAAAGTAACTAAGTACTAGTAACTAACTCGGACTATGAATCAATAGTATTCGATAATTCCTTCTCCAAAACAACATTTTATAGAGTCGAATAATTTTAACGCTTCGAGTAATAAAAACGTTAAAGGCCGAAGCTATCAACGTTTCCACCATCATCAAACAAAACGGTCTAAGTAAGTAAATTATTAATGTCGATAAAAATACTATAAACCCTTCCTCACGCCTTGACATCAGTAATAAACCTAATATAACCCGGTATCATTGGCACATAATAGCAACACCGGCAATTAAAACAGCTGACGTATAACAGTTAATTTCGTTATCAGATCTCTTTTCATATTCATTATTTTTTTCATGTGGCAACACCGCAAGGTTGCGGCGATCTTCGCCGTAGGAATTGTTTAGTCAAATTAGATTTTGATGCAAATTACTGGTTTTCCGGGCGCCATTGTTTTGAGCCTGCGAAATTAGTACCTACGCATATATGAATTGTAATTTGTTGTTTTGTGATTCATATTATCCTTCTATTAAGTGGGAAATAATAAGGTAAGTCTAACAGCTTTAACCCATTATCATAACCATTAAAACACTAATTACCTGTATTTTGAAAAAAAGTTGGCCTTAATTTGAATACTTTAGAAGTTTCTGTTTGTTTTTAGTACATTATCCTTTTTATTTGTGGTCTCATAAATGTATTTATTGTAATTGAATCTGTTATCACAGTAATTTGACGCTTCATAAAGATATATGCATATTCAACAATGAACAAGGCAGAATATCCGCAAGCGTTCACGTCCCGGCGGGCGCTAAGCAAATGTTCGGCCATCCATTCCGGTACCATCTGTCGGAGCCATTACTCCAACCCACACAGTAATTAATGTCCAAACAAACACTCATTAATTTCAACGAACTAGTCCTATTCAAGTTACTTTGACAATGCCATTACCGAAATGCAAACGAAACTTTTTGACAGCGAACTTTTTGACAGATTCAGCGGCCATTTTGGAAAATTATTTTAACTTCGGCGTGACAGTTGAGCGTTTTCGAAATCCTTTTAATTTGATGAAGTTGTTAATTGTTTTTGGAGAAACTTTTGCTAACTTTATTGAGGTATTTTTTATCTGATTCTTTGGAAAAACGTATTTACGAGATGTCTGGTTCAGAAGGACGAGATTTACGTTTATTATCTGGCTAGTTTAAGAGCTATACTGAGAAGAAACAACCTATTTTAAATAATTTTCATATCCGTTGTGTGTTGATAGCGTAACATTTAGATCGAATAAATGGATATCTATTAATATTAACACCATTTTGAGTCTTAACAAGTCACAAAATCATGATGTCAATTGATTAATTGTAATAGGTACCTATAATAAGATGATTGATTAATTGATGGCACAGAATATATATGAACATCACGACATTTCCTTTAACCCTTGTTATTTCTGGAACGCGGATCCATGCGAGACACAATTTAGTTTGTCTAATGTGTCTCATTCAAATATTTAAGAAATTAAGATTTTATATTTATTTCATTAGTCAATTTTAATTACTTTATTAGCAACAGGTCCAAGTTAAAGGTATAGCTACTTTCAGTTAGCATATTTTATCACACATTTATGATCCCTAAGCCGTCAGACATAGGTATCAAAACTTATTAAACATTACTTTCCTATCTGGCTTCTGTTCAAAACTCTAACATAGGAAGGTCATGCTTCCAGAATCTCAGTATCTTTAGTTGACAAAAGCATTGTAGTCATGATCACACGTCTCGCCTTGACTTGCGCAATTCAATGAACATTAAGTAACGTGATTATCCAACGACTTGCGCCGGCGCCGGCGCCGTGGGAACCGTCACAGAAGCTGTAACACATCGACACGCGGCTCACTGTTTGGTCTGTGGTCTGTTGTTGCACCTAAATACAGGTGACTTCGTGTCAATGTCTCAGTTATGATATAGGTAGGTAGAAGCTAGATTGTATGACGTCGGCGGTTGGGCAACTGGCTTCTGTGCAACGGGTAGCGGGTTCGATTCCCGCACGGGGTAACTCTTTGTGTGATTCACAAATTGTTGTTCCGGGTCTGGGTGTTATGTGTATGTGAAAGTGAATGTTTGTAAACGCACCCAGGAGAGAATCCTAGTGTAGAGCACCGTATTTTTAAAAAAAATTGATATAGTATAAATGCAATGATTAAATCGACGGAAAGGAGTTTAGGCCAAAACTGAAGTCACCTACAAACCACTCAAAGGAAATTTTGGAGTCCAATTGAATACAGAGCACAGTGTTTCAAGTATGGTATAAAATCATCCTGTATGTCATAAAAGGGCCCATGGGCATGGGCCCTTTTATGACATACATTCATTTTAATTGTTTATTGTGGTCTTATAATGGTTATGATGACACTTTGAAGTAAACAATTGTGCTCTAGCCATGTCATAACATCTCATTGCCAAATGTAAGTAAAACGGGATGCATTTAAGGTAGGACTTTTTTTTCTTTTTTTTTAATTGTCCCACATTTGGATTTTTTCCTGTGTCGTAGGTGCGTTTACAAACATACAAGTTCACATACACATACATGACACCCAGACCCGGAACAACAATTTGTGGATCACACTAACGGATCACATCTCTAGAAAGCAAATTTACAGATAGATAGGTTATTGAAACCGGCCATAAGAGTTGTTCCGTGCGGGAATCGAACCCGCGACACGTTGCACGGCAACCGGTTGCCCAGCCACCGCACCAACCGTGCAGTCGATATGAAACATATAGACAAAATTTAGCTTATTAATTGACCAATTAACTACGTATAATACAAAAGAAAAATAAATTTAAAAAAAACAGAAGGAAATAACTATATTATGATAGTCATCGTGATCAATCCACCTTCTTATCGTATTTAACATAATTTCTCGAGAAACAACATTAACCTGCATCACATGGTCGAGCCGCTATTTGACACGAAGCCATTAAATACAGAAACCTGTAATACCACTCCGTAACCCTGACATAAGGAAAACTAATAAACAAATAACACTAATATGCATTTCTATATCAACGAAGATAATTTAACTAACTTAAAGAACTAATAAAGACATTTTAACACGCCTAATGACGTGACAACACTTAAAATGCAATTCCTATTTCACAACACAACGACAGAAAATAAATTCCCGCCAACTGTCAACAAGACGTCAAACTATCGAATATCGTTTAAAAAAGGAACACCATAAACACTACTAAGCGCCATGTTTATTATTATTAGCACAAAAGCGATTTACAAAAAAAGGAAATAAAAGTGATTTGGATGCGTATACGCAACTTCCTGCGGGCAACTGTTGACGTCATTATGCAGGGTGACAATGAACATTTGTGTTTTTGTGGACTGATAAAGTCAGCCCTCGACCTAAAAACGCGTCCTATTTAAAGTATTGATTTCGTATGGCGAAAATGGTTATCAAACTCTTTCGATTCGCGATGTTGCTGGCTGATAAATAATAGCGTCGAAATCGTTTGGACCAGTTCGAAATTCAAATTAATATTTAAAGCTATATTTAAATTACTATCATTTATAATTTTATGAAAGTAAAGAAAATTACGTAATGTAACGATTATATGTATGTATTCCTAATTCATTGTTAATATGTGTCTATTAGGTAATTGATAGACTTTAGTATAAAAACAACTTAATTTCAATGAATCAGCATAATGTTTACAAATCGTTTTCATGACAGGCAACACTACGTTAATAAAAAGCATGACATTAAACGTCTCCATCATGAATTGGTCAAAAAGTTATATTTTTGTATTACATGCAAACCTATCTCGTATAATATGTGGTTTCGGACCAAAAAACCTTTTCCCTTTTTATAAAAAAAGGATTACCGTTATAAAACAAACAACTCAATCAGAGTCCATTCCCCACTCGAAAATAAAAGTGACATTTTCCCAATTTTCCCGCGTCGCGATGCCGGCCTGGTGTTGCCAACGTACGCGTGACAATTAGGGCGCGACGCCTCGCCATTCCTCTCTGAATACATTAATTAAACAAGATAAATAACTGTTGGTACGACAGATATACTTTGTTTGATAACTGATAATACTGTCACAAAGTTTCACAAGATTTTTTGTGTTGAATGCATGAGAAAGTAACTTTCTGCGCAGCTGCTGTGAGCCTGTGATATTGATAGTTCAATAGGATTGTGGGAATTAATATTAAATGGCGTCTTGCTTAACAAATGTGTGTAAATGAATGTACAAATTAATGTTTATATTGTTGTGTGTAAGTTTGGAGTTACGTAATTCAGTTACCGTTACATTTTTCCTACTCGTAACGATGATACAATTTCAATTAGGTTGAAATTATTGCTTGATGACGTTTCAAATATAAAATTAAAAAGTATGTATTCGTTGTTTGAAATTGATGTAGAAGAACATTCTATTTTTAATTTGTTTTACTTATTATACAACAAAGAAGTGAATTAAAACAAGACGATGGCTCATTGATAAATTGACGATTTTCCGACAACTATCCGTAATTTTCCTACAGTAAAACCTTTGAGTTAACTCTGGCCTTTTTGCGCCGTCTTCACTGTTCAATTTTTTATGTGTTATTGTACTTTGTGACGGTGTGCAAATAAACTATTTTTCTTTCATTCCGTCACGGTTCTCAAAGATCAATAAGTTTATTAAGAAAGCATTTTATTGCGACTATTTTTCATTGTACCAATTATTAATTTGCATGCATATAAAACACACACATGATATTCTTTAAAAACATATTATTCCTACCACCTTCAGAGATATTTGCGTCATTCCTTTCTGTTTCTGTCCTTTGTTTGTGAAGTATTAAAGCGTTCGTCTGGGGCGAGTTGCCTCGCTATTATTTTACTTACACTTGTACAAATACAAATAACATTATTATACAGCTCTGTGAAAACCCACAAGGCTGTAAAAGCTGTTCATGCAAGTGCAACGTATCTGTTCGATACACGTAGGTATCATATTTTATTTTGTGTACGCAACCAATTTTATTTGGAACGATGTGGAATATGATCTTTTCCGATTTCATGGTCTTTTGTAGAGAATAAATAATATTATACTGATGTTCAGACTACTAGATTAATTAAATCCCTGATATTACAGTAGAATACCGTTTTACGTGTCATATATCACTTCTTCTGATCATTCTTGATTTCTACGGAATAAAGTAACGTTTAATTTTTAGAACGGAGTATTCCCACCTCTTTCTATTATAAAATTTATCCTTCTATTATAAAACCTATATAAAACTAATTTAAGTAAAGTTCTTAAAGTAGTTGGCATTTCGTTTTATAATCATTTTACTACCATATACTGCCAGCAAACCACCAAAATACACTGAGATTTCGTGACTTAAAAATGTTTCCAACAAATGCCTGTCTAGTTATTTCCTAGTCGGAGACATTTTATTATCTCCTAGCGAACACTCGCTGTTGGACTTGTAGCCACACTAGCCATAGCACAAGCTACAAGGATTTAGACCATCGGTTGAACAGAAACCAAGAAGCAGACAGCTCTGAAAAGAGCTATATTATTCAACGTTTTGACCACCTCTGTAAACACAGACAGCTCTGAGAAGAGCTATTTTATTTCACGTTTTTGATATGCTCTGTTAACACAGAAAGCTCTGAAAAGAGCTATTTTGCTGAACGTTTTTGATCCTCTGTCTACAAGAGACGAAGTAACTCGCCGACGCCGCTGCCAGTATCACGCGCCGACCAACGCGCGTAGGTATCGCAGCGCGGCACGGCGCACGGCGTTTGCATCTTCACGGCTCGACGGTCGCAGGGGGAAAGGACAGAGGCACGCGTTACGCAATATTTATAGCGGCGCGAAACTCAGCGCGCGGCGCTGCGGAGGCGCGTCCTCTTTGCACGGACCTCACACTCATCGACTATCTCGCTCTTTTATCGGCTATCCTTTTCTTTCCATTGTTCACGATGTAAACAAAGTTCTGTCCTAAATAGTGTAACGCTATTGGCTATAATTTAGGCGATGTTATTGGTGTACAAATATCTAAATTTTATTTATTTTTAATTTAATAGTTTTAATTGGTTAATGTACAGAATTAGTTGTAAGTAGCACTAGTACCAATTTTTGTATAAAAACAACCACCTCCGGCTAATAAAGGCATTCGTTCTACGACAACAAGTTGTTTCACTAAGAACAACCGATCTCCAAAGTGGTGACCCCGAGCAAGAACAGCAAGAAGAACAAATCCCTGCTGGAAGAACGAATCCCTGCTGGAAGAAAATTAATTATTATCCAACATCAAGATGGCAAATCCCTGCCCGACAGAAGACCTAACCCACACCGTAGCGAAGACGGAAACAGCTGGCATATCCCTCACAATGCGCATTCCACCATTCTGGCGTGACCGACCACGTCTATGGTTCATTAGCTTCGAAGCAGCTACCAACGACATGAAGAAGGGACAGGCTCAGCTCGCCCAGATGGTCATCGCACAGCTCGAACGTCAAGACATCGAGCAAATCATGGACCTCCTATACAACCCGCCGGAGACGAATCAATACGACGCAATCAAGGAACGTCTCATATCTGCCTATGAAGAGTCCGACAGCCGACAGTTCCAGAAACTACTGTCCGAGATGGAACTCGGCGATCAGAAGCCTACGCAGCTACTCCGCCGCATGCGTAACCTAGCCAGAGACAAGGTCCCTGACTCCACGTTACGACTCATGTGGACCAACCACTTACCATCACACATCAGATCCGTCCTGGCCGTCAGCGAATCATTTAGCACAAAAACTGAGCTGGAAGAGCTCGCTCTCCTCGCTGACAAAATGATGGAGCAGTCCGCGTCAACTACAGAAGTCTCAGCAATACAACCATCACCAGCACAGTCCACGTCATCATCACACACCGATACACAATACCTTATCAACGAGATAAGAAAATTGTCATTGGAGATCGCCGAGTTAAAGTCAAGACCAGCATACAACCCCGACTACCGCCGCCGCCGTTACCCATCTCAGCAACGCACACGCAGCACGTCACGTTCACGGAATCGTGATTCATCATCACCTTCACCATTCTGCTACTACCATCGGCGCTTCAAAGGACAAGCTCGACGCTGCACACCTCCCTGCTCATTCAAAGCAACGACCTCGGAAAACTAAACCGAACGTTGGCGGAGGCGGCTACCGGCGTTCAAGAGAAATCACACCGCCTACACATCACCGATAGAAACACAAACTTATCTTTCTTAGTCGACACCGGAGCCGACATATCAGTGCTACCAAGAAGAAAAGGAGAAGTTGGAACACCGCTACCATTCAAACTGTACGCTGCGAACAACACAACTATAGCTACGTATGGCGAGAGAACACTAACTCTCGACTTCAACTTACGACGCCCGTACAAGTGGACATTTATAGTAGCTGATGTTTCAAGGCCAATCCTCGGAGCAGACTTCCTCAAACATCACCAACTCATCGTCGACTTAAAAAACGGAAGATTAATCGACGGCGTCACGAGCCTAAAAGTCAACGCCCCGGTGCGAGTGTCAGACGTACCTACCGTACGCAGCATCAATATGTCACAATCTTACCACGACATATTAGCACAATATCCCGGCATAACAAGACTAACATCAATGAAATTAAACTCTAACATCAACGTGCAACATTACATCGAAACCCGTGGACCACCAGTTCATTGCCGAGCTCGACCAATCCCACCTCATCGATTCGAAACAGTGAAGAAAGAATTCGAAAATATGATTGAACAAGGACTATGCAGACCTAGCAAGAGTCCATGGTCATCACCTCTACACATCGTGCCTAAGAAAAATGGCGATATTAGAGTATGTGGTGACTATCGCCGACTCAACTCGATCACTATACCAGATCGATACCCAGTGCCACGCATCAAAGATTTCACTCACCACCTATCGGGGAAAACTATATTCTCCACGGTTGACCTCAACCGCGCTTATCAACAACTCAGTGTGCGAGAAGAAGACGTTGAGAAGACCGCTATCATCACGCCAATGGGACTATTTGAATTCCCACGTATGTGCCCCGGTTTGAAAAACGCGGGACAAACGTTTCAACGCTACATACATGAAGTACTACGAGGATTAGACTTTGTTTTCCCATTTATCGACGACTTACTACTTGCATCTGAAAACGAAACTCAACATCGAGAACATCTCCACACCGTATTAAAACGCTTAGAAGACAACGGCATTACCATCAACCCCGCTAAATGCAATCTAGGCAAACCTGAAGTACAGTTCCTAGGTTACACCGTATCAGCTGATGGAATCAAGCCGCCGCAACACAAAATCGAAGCAATCACTAATTACCCGAAACCAACGAACATCGAAGAACTAAGAAGATTCCTCGGCATGATCAACTTCTATCGTGATCACGTACCGAACGCCGCATCGAAGCAAGCACCACTAAATGCCTACCTACACAACGTCAAGAAGCGCGATAAGACTCCGATCACGTGGACCGAAGAGGCGACGCAAGCATTCGAGCAATGTAAAGCTAGCATCATAAACGCAGCTCTACTCGCTCATCCATCTCATCACGCAACACTCGCCTTATTCTGCGACGCATCAGATAACTCTGCCGGTGCCGTACTACAACAATACCTACATAATACGTGGCAACCGCTCGGATACTTTTCCAAGAAATTCAACGACGCGCAGAAGAAATACTCCACTTTCGATCGAGAGCTACTTGCAATGTACATGGCAGTCAAACATTTCCGGAAGATATTCGAAGGTCGCCATCTCATCATATTCACCGACCACAAGCCGCTTACATATGTGATGTCCAAGACTCAATCAAATTCCGAAACTCAGAGGCGAACAAGACAGTTACTATTCATCAGTGAATTTACCACCGACATTCGACACGTGAGCGGCAAAGACAACATTGTTGCCGACACCCTAAGCCGCATAGAATCCATCACATTCCCATCTGCAATCAACTACAACGACATAGCGAGTGCGCAAGACAAGGACAGCAACATTAAACAACTGTTATCACAAGAAAACGTAACTTTGAAGAAAATACCTATACCTAACAGCGACATCGAACTATACTGCGAAACATCGACCTCTTATGTACGCCCGTACATACCTAAACCATATAGAAAACAAGTATTTGACAGTGTACACAACATCAGTCATCCCGGTACACGCACGACTCGCAAACTCGTTACTCAAAAATATTTCTGGCCATCAATGAACGCAGACATCGGTTGCTGGACTCGAACCTGTATACTTTGCCAGAAAAGCAAGATACAACGACATACGCACTCGAACGTCGGATCTTTCCCGCCAACCGAGCGATTCCAACACCTACACATTGATATCGTCGGACCACTACCTACAACACCTCAAGGTCACAGGTACTTAGTAACGATGATCGACCGACTAACTAGGTGGCCCGAAGCAATACCTACCGACGAAATATCAGCTGTTAGAATCGCCGATATTGTGTACCAACACTGGATCGCCCGATTTGGATGCCCGACTACCATCACAAGTGATCAAGGTCGTCAGTTCGAGAGTCAACTATTTCAAAACCTAACTAAACTAATGGGAATCAAGAAAAATCGTACTACACCATATCATCCACAAAGCAACGGCATAATTGAACGTTGGCATCGAACACTCAAGACTGCATTACGCGCCAAACTCGCGAGCGCAAGTACATGGACCGACGTACTACCTACTGTACTACTAGGACTTCGAGCCGCGCTACACTCAGACACAGGTGTGAGTGCCGCCGAACTTACCTACGGCTACAATCTACGTCTACCTGGCGAATTTTTCACTACAAGTACCACCTGCACACCTGCTACTTTGGATTATACCTACGTTGACAACCTACGTAATATAATTCAACAAAACAAACCGCAAGTACCTACGAAGCATCACAGCAGCAATAAAAGCGTATTCGTGCATCAAGACCTACTCACGTGCAGCCACGTATTCATAAGAACAGATGCAGTAAAAAAACCACTTCAATCACCATACGAAGGACCCTACAGAGTGTTACAACGTACTGAGAAGGTATACACAGTACAATTACCCGAGCGTCAAGCAAATATATCAATCGACCGATTGAAGCCTGCATTTATACTCACCGAAGACATTCAAGATACTTTACCTCCAACCTCCAGTACAGTTACCTTCACATTACCTCAACCCAGCGTTACCAAGCAATTACCATTACCTTCAACCACCATTACCGAGAAAACCAGCAAGATTACCAAGAAAACACATGTACCGCAACCAACAGCGACGTCACATCCCGGCGATAAGAAAACTCGCTCGGGCCGTGTCGTCAAACTGCCGGTACGCTTCGCTTGAGGGGGAGTACTGTAGCCACACTAGCCATAGCACAAGCTACAAGGATTTAGACCATCGGTTGAACAGAAACCAAGAAGCAGACAGCTCTGAAAAGAGCTATATTATTCAACGTTTTGACCACCTCTGTAAACACAGACAGCTCTGAGAAGAGCTATTTTATTTCACGTTTTTGATATGCTCTGTTAACACAGAAAGCTCTGAAAAGAGCTATTTTGCTGAACGTTTTTGATCCTCTGTCTACAAGAGACGAAGTAACTCGCCGACGCCGCTGCCAGTATCACGCGCCGACCAACGCGCGTAGGTATCGCAGCGCGGCACGGCGCACGGCGTTTGCATCTTCACGGCTCGACGGTCGCAGGGGGAAAGGACAGAGGCACGCGTTACGCAATATTTATAGCGGCGCGAAACTCAGCGCGCGGCGCTGCGGAGGCGCGTCCTCTTTGCACGGACCTCACACTCATCGACTATCTCGCTCTTTTATCGGCTATCCTTTTCTTTCCATTGTTCACGATGTAAACAAAGTTCTGTCCTAAATAGTGTAACGCTATTGGCTATAATTTAGGCGATGTTATTGGTGTACAAATATCTAAATTTTATTTATTTTTAATTTAATAGTTTTAATTGGTTAATGTACAGAATTAGTTGTAAGTAGCACTAGTACCAATTTTTGTATAAAAACAACCACCTCCGGCTAATAAAGGCATTCGTTCTACGACAACAAGTTGTTTCACTAAGAACAACCGATCTCCAAAGACTCGAGGCACTAAATGCACTGGGATTTATTCATTCTACGATATATTTTATGTTTTGCTTTAGGTACTATAATTGCTTGAACATCTACAAATCTTGCATAATGTGCGGTTTTAAAATCCTTGTTGAGGAAGGTTTTTCCAAGGAACAAATGGTTTGCTTTGTTTGTTTGGCCTATGAGTAATGTCTGTTAAACATTTTAGGTGATACCTAGTCTTTTTACTTAAGAAAAGTAAGCTGCCATTTGAATTGTCATTGAATGTCCCTTGATTTTCTTTTAAATCTTCCTAGGATTGCGAGTTGGCCATCTGACTATATCTGAAATATTATTTGAAATTCTGACTTGCTGGAGTTATATTACCTATGTCGCGAATGTATAAGATTTTGGGAGAACATGGATGGCTGATGGATGTGTATATGAGTTTTAAGTAATTATAATTATTGTGCTCTTTTATATTTTATAACATTCCTATTACGTATGTATATTAAGTTTTAAGTAGTAAAATAAGTTTTTTTTAAACTGTGTAATGTTTTGGCTTGTGATGTGCTGTAAAATTATGCCTGTGTTTATGAATAATAAATAAATATAGAGTCAACAAAAAAAAGACGAACCAAGTATATTAAATACTTACAGACAAACAAATAACAAAAACCGGCAATGTCATAAAATCTTGCAAAGATTATATTGCCTAGTAAACTTAATAATGGTCTGTACATAGTCAAGGACTAGTAATCACATCATTATCTCGTGCTGATTGCTCGACAGTTCCACTTATTTTAATTAAACAGCACAGCTTCTTACATTGGCAACGAAATTTTCAATAGATCCCTCAGGAAAACCCGACATAAGTATCTAAGAAGAACGACTAGACATGAACAATTGTCGTTATCAATGAAATTCGTGAAAAGGTATTGTAATTTCTCTTAGTCCCAAATCAAAACTTACTGTCTTAAGTTAGTTATTCTTATATTACTCTCATAGGTTTGGAGTTGAGTCTATTGTGAGGTTGAAGTTTTGTTGTCTATAATACAAATTAGTGTGTATACCTACCTACTTGTCGCGGAGAACCTAACGGGTTACCGGGGTTCCGGCTCGAAGCACAGGAGAAGGAACGGAGTGGTTTTTAGTCAGTAAGAGTCTGACACTCCCTCCCGCCTCACCCAGGTGGGAGCAGTCATTCAATGATTGTCCCCTCTCAAAAAAAAGACATGAACAATTAATTTAAATTAGAATTTTTATTTTGTCATTTAGGATATTGGGTTAAAAACCCCGTGTTGCGTATAGGTAGGTAAACATGCAAATTACTACAAGTCAAATAAAGTAATCATTTCTAAACAAACATCTAAAAACTAGGCGCTTAGAACCAAATGGAGAGCCCAAATTGACCACATAACTACCTAACACAACTCTAAATGTCATAATAGTTTAAGTTTAAAGTAAATTGCATATGTACGGCGTAAGGCAACCCAGTAATTATTGCCGACGAACCAATTTACGTCACTAGCCAGCCACATATCCCAGAGAATGCAATTATGCAATTAGTTTTATGAACAAATCAAGTTACCTACATACATGCATTGTGAACTTTTGTGTTACAGTTCAAGCCACTTGGATAGAATGGTATGATGAGCATAGAGTTACGAAATTGTTTTAGACCCTTTGACTAATCAGAAAGTGGTCAATTAATGTCCAAACCAAGAAGGCTTATCTTAATTGCTTCTATTATAATATGTACTGCTAGTTAACCAAAGATCGACTTTCATCAGCCTCAGCCTACTTATTTGGAAAAGGGCCAACAACAATCGAACAAATCGATGTTTTCAATAATTTTAGAAACCATCGATAAAAACCTCTTTAATTAAAACCCTAACGAATTCGACGCGATGCCAACTTACAAATGCCAATTAAAAAGAAATAAAACTTCGTTCAAATTCGGAACGCAGAACGAAAACAAAAGCGTATTTTAAAAAATGTTCTGATTCGAACAGAATGGCGTTCCCTGATGGTAGTCAGCAAACAATCTGTGGCCCAGTTGCCTACGGGCCTACATAATATAGTGTAACAATCGTGTCAGCGATTCACTGTGTTTACTCCTCACTGCCGTTGTAAATTGCTGAACATTGTAACTGGCGATTAACAAGAGATTAGCCCGCGACGCGAATAAAGTCAACAATTTGACACTCTTCACTTTTGAGTGACGCCGCGACGGTTGACGCATACTAAACATCTTGTTTTCCGGTTGAACTTGATATATTCAAATCAAAAGTTATATTTGATAAACACAGAACTCGAGACATATTTGTTTGATACAAACATTGTGTTCCAAATCCCTAAGCAGTTGTAAATAAGGAACGAATGAAACTTTTCAGCCCCCAGTGGTTTCATTTCCGTAGAGGTAGGTAAAGAGATGTTTCAATATAAAACCAAATGCATAACTATGTACGTACCTACATCGTTTTGCTACCATTTTAATATTCTAGTCTACATCGCCAAAGGCAAACTCAACATTGAGAAGGCAACCTGAAAGCTATGAAAGTTCCATTTTCGAGTGAAATTTTTTCTAGTGCAACCTGCACTACGCGGTTCTATTCACGTAGACGTTCAAATGATATTACTTAATTTATCTCGCTTACAGCTTCGTGGTAGTCAAATGTGTTTTGAATTATATCCAAAATATTTAATTTATGTATTTTAGACTAACTACAATACCTATATAGATAACGTTATAAAGACTCATACTGTTAGTAAACAATTATGACCTATAAAAATATTATTTCATTCGAATTACAAAACGAAAAATGAAAACAAAACAAAAAATCTCAACACAAATTATCGTAACCGGCGTGGATGACGTCACACGCACAAGATGGCGGCTTGCGATCATGTGTGGCTAGAGTTAGGTAAGGTGCAGTGACCCCGACCAATGTTAATGTCAGCTGTTACGACTGCCGCTCACGAGATGTATTGACGAACCATGGATTTATTACTTGGAAGTCAACAAAACTTGACATTAATTTTAACTCAACACAGCTTACGTAGAACGGGTTTCTTTATTTGCTGAAGAAAGCTTATTAAGTATGAAGGGTATAAGAAATTTTGGTCACGGCAACAAAGGTCTTTTATTGTTTTTTTTTAAATTTCACAGTCTCCCATCGACACCACAAAGATAGTTTAACGAACATGTGTCACTTTTAGGTTTTATTTTTCAAAGCAATAATATCTACCGTTTATACCAATTTAATCTCAAACAATTTTGAGAAAACACTTGTATCAAGAGCTCAAGACATAGAGAATTGCTCAGAATTCACAGATTTCATTTACAAATCGAGTGCTATCCGTGTTGATGACTCTTAAAATAGTGAAACTTAATATACTGACGATGATGTTGAACAGGACTTCCTTCCTTTTGATGTAGTTCAACTGAATACCTATAGATCTAAACATTTAGGCTAATGCCCTAGTGTTCGTGTAACAAGCGGAGATTTAAAACAATTTCGTGTATGAGGCATTTCCGCAGGTAACAGATTTGGCACAATTAGCTACGAAAGTAAAGAAAGTGTTTCATTCGCTCACAATCTGTGGAACAGCTCAGCTACGTATTATGTCTGTTAGAAAATGTACGAAATGGCGCTAAACGCTTCGCATTGTTCGACGACGGGTAGGGCTGCCCATTTAATCTTTGTTTCTCTTCATTTATCATGATTTTAAGCAGCTAGGGACGATATAAACAGCTTTTCCTTTATTAAGACGATCCTTTGATTTCCCTCGAGCACATTTTCAATCTTTTCATTTTTTAACAACCTTAATTTATCTTCAGATGTTACAAATTGCACCGAAATAGAAAAAGTGACTAATGAAACTGTCCACAGCGTTCATAACTCACTCGGGCAATAAACGAACAAGCCCAACATTATGGTAGGGAGAGCAATTAGAATGAACAAAGCATATTTGTAGATAGCACTTGACGTTATTCTGTGCTGGGGTCTTGAGAAAAGTCGTAAAGTGGAGAGCGGGCACAATATGACAGCCCTGTCAGTGAGCGGCGAGGGTGCAGTCAAGCGCACTATAGAGGTATTATATTCCGAACACAATGCAGTCTGCTGCCGCTGGTACACGCGAACGCAAAACGCTTCCGTGCCAACGGTTAAGGCTGCTAACTAGCTTGTACCGCATACAGCCAAGAAAATTAATGGTGGAGAGGAAGCTAACCTCTAAGCTGCAAAGTTCAAAATAATTACCCACCATTTACTTACGTTGATACATAGATATATTTGTTGTAATATTGTGGGTTTTTAAGGTCACGTAAAATACGACTACCTTATTGATAAGTGCGACTGATTTAATCAGCTGCACCTGCAAACATTTGAAGACTCCAATATCCGAAATATTCTGTATGGAGCATAGTATCTCCTATTAAAACTTAATGTTGCATTTATCTTATTGTTTTGTGTCTCTTGTGAGTTCTTAAACTGAAACTTAAACTGAAAAACTCTCTAACAAGGTAAACACAAACTTTGTGTGAGGCGTGAAAATGGTTGCTCACCTCCCTATAATTGAAGTTACACCTTAATTACTTGGAAGTCTGCGGAACTCAGGAGCTGTAACAAGTTCCACACATTTCCTCCACACGAGACTCAGCTTACGAACTTTCTGGAAACTCTTTACACGTGCAAAACTTCTCTTTAGTAATCAATTTGTTTTCTGTAACTACAGAACTTTTGATAACTTCTTAGTTTTCATGTCAGGTAAGCTAACACACACAGGGCTCGGTAAAACTTGAAGTAGGTACTTCATTTTCATCTACAATCTATGTAATACCAGCTGAACTATCCATAATTTTATGATAACTACTAGCTGAGCCCGCGACTTCGTTCGCCTGGAATAGCGATTCACAGCTCCTCCCCCGTAGTTGATAGCATGATAATATGTAGCCAATATGTTGACCCGACCTGTTAGTAGAAATTTAAGTAAATCCATGCAGCACTTTTTGAGTTCATCCCGGACATACATACAGACAAACAGACAAAAATTATAAAAACTATATTTTTGGTTTCGGTATCGACTGTATATCACGCCTAGAGGATTCGATCCCGGCCCATTTTTCCAGTCCCGGGATTTCGGGATTATCTAAAGTGAATCCCGGGATCCCGGGACAGTCCCGGGATAGAAGGAAGTTACAGAAAGACAGTAATTTATATATCAAAATCAACTTTTAATCATCAGTTCAATCTACAAAAAACGAAACAAATATAATATTTTCTTCTAATAAAATAATAAACAAACAAGGAACTTCTTTACATAAAGTGTAATAGTTTGTTTATTTTGATTCACATATAAAACCTTTAAAAAATCAACTTCTAAACACTTGTTCAGATAGACATTAAAAATGACTTAATTCTAAAGAGATCAGGTACTATATAATTTATAAATTATAATTTACTTATATAATTTATAAATTATTTCTTTATACTTCGTAAATAAAATCGAAGAAATAGTAATGCATCCATCGACTCATTAGAGAGCTTACTTCTTAATTTGTTGCACAAATATGAAGAGGCAGAAAAAGCGCGCTCAGGCTCGATGGAAGTTGGAGGAATCGTCAATAATTTTTTATAAGTCTTCTCCAAATTATAACCTCATGTGGAACTAGCTTCATAAAGATTCATTTCTTGTTTAATGATCTTAGAAAGATCCGTTGAAAAGACAAATGAAATCAGATGTGTAAACAAGATGACCGTCAAAACTTCTAACGTGCGTTTCGTTTCGTTTCATGGATATTTTTATTCTACATCACCGTAATGAATCTCAAAATGTAAGAGCATAAATTCCAATCCCGAAAATCCCGGGATACTTAAAAAATAATCCCGAAAATTACGGGACTGAAATTTGATCGGGATCCCGGGATCGAATCCTCTAATCACGCCCCAAGCACTTTTAAAAAAAATATTCGATTTACAGTTTTAATTTTCCTATGATATCATTCTAGGTATAGACAAAGATTTTCGTAAATAAGGGTTGTTTAAATAACACACATACCTCGTCCCGTTTATTTACCAATGTGAATAAGATTACCATCATGTAAACAACGAATATAAATACGACACAACCAGGGCGAAATTACCAAAATCAACAATCTCGATACTGACACGTGTGTGGCAATATTTGAATAAGACTTTTTGACTGATAAGCCGTTTTGCTGACGAATGGCTTTAGGCTATAATAGAGTTTCATTATAATAAGACTTAAGAATAGTAGGTAGGTATTTTTTGCAGAAACCTCAACACTTCAGGACTTTAAAAGAACTACTATAAAAAGAAAACAAAACAAAACCGTTTGCACTTTCATACAGTAACGAAGTATAAAAACTCGAAGCCCAAGTAAGGTTAGCGGTTGTAACTTTTTCATTCGCTTGTCCAAACTAAGAAGGGAAGTTGTTACCCTAGTCCGTGTACATCGGTTACGGTACACAGCCTCCGTTCTTTATCACCGCCATTGTTGCCGACACACCACACAGAATTAATATCTAACGTATTTCTTGGAGCACTTGAGAAATTCACTTTCACGATAATGTTCGGCTAGATAGTTTCTAAATGCAAGCGTACATTGTAGCATCTACAACTAGAACACTAGTATCTTTATCTTCAAATTCTGTCGTTTTTTTATTTATTTCGTTCTATTTTTTATTTTCAACATCAATCTCCTCTTCGTATATTCCTAAAATACACGCGGGAATAGAGAATCGACAATTCCTTTCGAGAACGCGACTGGCAAATACAGTCTATTTGTATTCAAATTTCATTCCCAACCAAATTGAATTCCTCATATTTGCTAGCAGTATGATTGTTTGGACAATCTTGTTAAGACAATTGAGAAATGTATCGGATCGTGTAATATGTAGACTGTAGCTCTAATGTTTGCCGTGGCCCGTATGTCTATTCACAGGTATGACAATTAGGTAAGGGAAGTGGGACAACTCATCATATCTGTAGGCGATGTGCTTGTTACTTAGGTACTGTGTCTAGAAATCTGTTCATACGGTGTGACAAAAACGTGGGCGATATCGTCTATTGTGTTATCTTTGTACATTATTGGATTCTGTGACAATTGATATATCGGACTGAGCTTCTAGAATGTTAATGTATTTTATCATCACGCCAGTTTTATTGTTTATTATTCACGTAGTAAAGTCATATTTTTCCCTCTTTCCAGATCTCATGATGAGGTGTCTGTGATCGCATACAACATCGGGCGGGTGCTACGCCTTCGATCACCATGACGTCCGAGCGGGCCATCCCCCATCTGAGGGACATCTTCGGACTCAACCAGCAGTACGACGGCAAGACCTTCGACGATAATGATGACAAAACCAAGAAGTCCAGGAAAAAGAAGGAAGACTATCGTACGTACCCCAACGGAGACGTGAAAACGTTGGAGCGACACCTCAGTATGAAGAAGACTATCAGGAAAAAGATCATGCGTGACCTTCAGCAGGCGTTCGTTGAAGACCCTAACGAGTTTAAGGTCGAGAATACGAGCCCTGAGAAACTGAAGGCTGAGTTGAGCGCTGAAGCTGTGAAAATCGAGAAAAATGTTCGTAAGAACGATCCGACGTTCCTAGACATCCTGCGAGGAGAGACGCGGGGCGAGGAGGCGAGGGAGGAGCAGCCACCCGCCGAGAAGACCAGCTTCTGGCGGCGGCTCACCATGAAGAACAAGAACAAGAGATAAGACGCGAGCCGAGCCCGCGCCTCGCTCCGTACCGACTCGCGACTGTCCTGACCCGGTAGCAATTACTATTTATTGTAAACTTTTTAATCACTGTATTGAGCGTAACGAACATTTTTGATCATATTTACATAACATTTTATATTTGTATGCATAATAAATCTATCGTTGTATTGCTTATGAATCCTTCTAGTTGTTATAATAGAGTCAAATGTTATAAGCTTACGAGAGATTTCTGACAGGCTACGCGCTAAGTTATTTCTAAATTTTGGTGGGAACGGAGCGAAGCGTTACAGTATCCTCGGCTATTGTTACTTATTATAAAAATTAATATCTCGTTCTACATGTGATGTAACGTTAAGTCGACTAAGTAATGAGTAAGTGAACTTAGGCTAAGTATTACGTAAGCGGCGATTGTGTAAGGTAGGCTCGTGGCAATTCCTTGTTGTGACAATTTTTAATTATTGTAATGCAATATAAATAATTTTACACATTTATCCGAGTATATTTTATTGAACTAGCCTCTTTCACCCTGCAATAAACATCTCTTCATTTTAATTGTAGAAGCTCTATTAAAATGAGGTATTTATTCTCTACTCTATTCAATATTATCGAAAATAATGTATCCCCCTTTGTTAGGATTTAATCTAAATAAGACATTAGCAAGCATTGACAATAAGTTCTATGTAGTCTGACCTATCTAATACTTACTAGCCATAAAAGTTCCTTGATTCATAGGGATAGTTGTCGTTTGGTTTTTAGTTTAAACTTTCAATAATTTGAAGTTCCCCGTAGTCTATTTTATTTGTCGCGGAGAACCTTTATGGTTACCGGGGCTCCGGCTCGACGTGTAGGAGAAGGAACGGGGCGGTTTTTAGTCAGTAAGTCTGACACTCCCTCCCGCCTCACCCAGGCGGGAGCAGTCATTCGATAATTTTCCCCCTTAAAAAACAATCTATTTTATTTGTTTAGCTACTTTCTCTGTCATGTTGATGCAAACTCAATAGGCTTTGTGAATACCTCTGTATTCGGGCTCTCCTGTGAACAGAGGTAAATCGCTGTTACTTTAATGTATAACAATCAAAGAAATAAATAGATATTGAAATTCTGTAAAAGTAGGTAAGCAATGACATTATAAGATTCAAACTTACTCGTTTGCCAAAGAAGAAAATAAAAAAGATTCAAACTTACATTGGTCATTGCATCGCCATCTATTGAGGATATTTGGGAAGTAAGTTTTACTAATGATGTGCACAGATGGCGCCTCTAACTTACATGCCCTCTAATTGAATAAAACCCAATATAAAAATATTTCTCAATAATTATCGTTGCATCTACCACTCTTTAGATATGAACTTAGCCAATGATTACAGTAAATAAACATGGTTACTTCTAATTTAACTTCTATGTTAATCTATCTTCTACATAATACTACTAGATGCCCTGCGTTATAAATATTGCATTGGAAAGACAAACATTCGCCAAGTCTGTTTCAACAAGTAACGCCATCTCTAGGAGCACTAAGTAAACAGATTTGGAAAGTTTGTTAATGTGTTCATAGATGGCGCTGACAACCTTTATTTGCAATATCCTCTTTGACCGGTCAGTTATGTAGCAGCTGAGATTATGCCGGTGATGTAGAGTAAAACAAACATAATATATCTGTGGAGTTAGGCCCTTGAGAGCAGTTTCCAGATCAATAAGAGCTTGGTACCTTGTAGAACCTACTTATTTTGCAAAAAGTTGCAATTTCAACTGAAAAGTAGATCTACTATACGAGGTATTATTGGGTTAATTCAATTCCGACTTTCTAGATAACCCGAAATATAGAATTACCTATGCCAAATATATTTTGCAACATATTCACTCCTAATTAGATAGGACATAAAGGACTTGTAACTGGTGAAAAGTGCGTATTATTATGTCCATTGCATTATGTGTGACATATGATGCTATACCTATAAGTAGGTATGTCTAATTCAGAAAGAAAACCCCTCGTCACAAACCAGCCTTTAGAGGTAATTTTGTCATTTGATATTTAGATAGTTTCCGATGCGCCAATTAGGAACTTTTCCCATGATTTGGAAAAATTCTCAATTCTTGTAATTGAGAATTTGTATAAAGATATTTGAAATATTCCGGAGCTTGGAATAGTGCCCGATGCTTGATGTGGGTAATAATAATAATAGTAATGTACCTATTGCAATATCGTCAGCTAGACTTTTCTGTGTGGTTTTCGAATTCTGGATGATTTATTTTATTATTTTTATTACCTATATATCTGGATGATTACTCCTCAAAAAAACATTCAGTAACTTTCAATTCGAAAGATCGTAATAAACTCGATCGCAGTCCGCCATGTCATTGGTTGTTTGAATGATCTCGATCTATGACGGGCGAGAATACGATGGAACTCACTTCGAAATTTCGCAGTACCTTGCAGAATAGCCTACATACATACATACTACATAACTTCACGCTCGTCTCCTATGAGGGTAGGCAGAGACTATGAAACGCCAATTACTACGATTCCTACATACCTCTTTCGCTTCATCAATAGTCATCAATCTTTTTATGCATGCTCGTCTGTACTTTTAATTTGGCCCTTCTTTAAAATAAGTACCTATATCACCTAGCAGGACTCTAATAACATAACTGGGAAAGTAAATGTTACATTGTAGATACTTATCGAGGTACCCCCCAAGAATAAAGGGTTGGCGATTAGATTATAATTTGATACTAAGATACATACTCATCATTGATAATCAATACTTACTCTTATTTTATACTTACGAATCTCCTTTTCTCCACTCCAGAGAGCCGTTCAGGCAAAACTCCTTTCAGCTGCTTCTCGCTTCAACAGGATTTATTGTAATGTGTGTGTTGTGTTGGAAATCTTTAATTAATTTATAGACTCATTTCAAGAAGACTAATTTTTACTAGTACTTTCAATATGATTAAAATTAAATTGTGTGTGTGTTGTGTGTCAGGAAACTTTAGTTTCTAAATATATTTCTTGTTATAGGGTTTATGGCATACATAAAGTCAATGAAAAATTTTTCCAATGTGTCAAGTTTACTTTTGAATAAAGAATTAATTTGAATTTAAAAAAGTTTTCTCTCTATTTTTTTCGTAGACTCTATGTATGCTTTATGAACATCAGGATAAAAAATTCAAACAACAGATAGGTTTAATAAAATTCATTTATTTATCATTTTTGTACATTTATTATTTCATTTATTTATTTATTTTTTTACTCTACCACCGGTTCGGAACCTACAATCGACTGAGAAGAACCGGCAAGAAACTCAGTAGATTTGTTTTTTTTTTTAGAAAGAACGACGTTTACCTAAGTCACCCTATCGGGGAGCTATTTTTTACAACTTTAAGTCCCATAAATTATACCCCACAGATAATTAATAATAGAACATTCTAAGAGAGGGCTTCGAAAGGGACTTTCGTTTGAGATACTCGACCTATGCACTTAAAAAATCAAATTTAAAAGACAATGTGAATGAATAAAAATACTAAAACTTTAAAAAAAAGGGGAGCATGTCCTCTACAGTCTTGTAAGTCAGTCATTTGAAGAAAAAAATAATTAAAAATAAAAATTTAAACCCCAAAATCGATAGGAAATAAGGCACTTGTGAAACATAGTGGACATCTTTCTTCAGAAGATTTTGAAAATAGGTGAATTAAGAATCTTTATAAAATATTAAATAGTTAGACCGTACGTATAAAATTCTCGAGAATTTTCTAGCTACGTTTAATAAGATCGATTATGTCCCTGGTATTTTTGCCGGGAAAGTAAAAACTATTCAGGGGAGATCTTCAAAATCGGTAAGATAAGGTATTGAAATTTAAAAAAAAATATATAACCTAAACCATATCTAGAAGAACTAGACTGATAATCGCCAAAAATAAGAAAATTTAGGCCTACCTGACCTTTTTCTTTCGCTTTCGAGCTTTCGACTTAGCAATAGCTAGCCTAGCGAATTTAATTCGTCAACTTTAATAAATTCCAGAATATTATAGATAATTAACATCTAATAACATCTCAATTATAGCGAAAACTAAAAGCTTCTCTTGGTAACTTCGATTATAGAGTAACAGCAAACGATGCAGTGTTGATAAAATGTCAGTAGGATCTAGGAATAATTATCAAGTCAAGTCGAGTTGTAATAGTAAGTGGATAAAGTCTAAATTCTATTGACTAGAAATAGCAATGGTATCTATTGCTAGTTTAAAAAATAATTTTAATATAATAAGTCAAGTCGAAGCAATTTGTATTCAAGCGGAACAAAGTATTGTTAAAATAATTTCAATAAAAAATCTTTGTCAATAAATAAGAAGTTGAAATAAAAAAGTCAATGTTGTTAATAAAATTTTAAAATTTACTATTCAAGTAGAAATTCTTATAGTCTTAGGAAAATTAAGTATTTACACAAAGGGAAACAAAATTGAGACTTTGATTACTAATGATTTATTATAATCACTTTTACAACGATTTACAGAACGTCAAAGAATTGTATTTTTCAAAAATTGTAAAATATATTATTTTATAAAAACATTTTTGTCAATAAAATTAAGAATTCGTTCGGGGACAGATAAACAATCGAGACAATGTTGTCATATGAACATGATCAGATTTAGTACAAAAATAATTATAATTATTTCATTAAAAATGTACATAAATTATTGATTAAGTGTTTGATTTTCAAATAAGTAATATTCGAGTTCCTTCAAGTTGTTATTTGGTAGAGAATCGCAATCAAGGGCATGAAATCCGAAGCGAATGACTTTGCTAACACTAATATCCTAAAACTAGATCGTAATACTATTTACTTAATCTTATAATTGCAAAGAAATACAGTATTTAGCAGCCAAAATTCTACGTCTAAATAATACTTCTAGACGTTATCAATATGTGAACCTTATTTAGTTATTATCCTACGACCTAAGTATAGCAGGAAAAGCCTCGCCTGGGAGTTTAGTAGTTTTAATCTAAGCCTGCCAACAAATTAGGCTTCTTCCAGATTCGTTTTATGGAGTCTAAATAAGAACATCCTGAATCTACGGCCCGTTTAAACCCTAAAAACCAGGGGCTACACTCCTACCTACCTAGTTCACTAACACAAGCTTATTGTATGAGTCGTCTACTTAATGCTATCATAGTCTGGAGATAATTATCTTAACTACATTATACTGTACATAATTGTCGTACATAATACCTAACGAGTAATCTACCGTACTAGTCCTATAACGATTTAATTCTAGCATATTGTAAGATGTCAAACACTGAATGTGATAAATATTAATAACATATCCTAGTCATAAAATAATCTAAGTCATCGCCCGGTTTATTGTGCTCACTCATAACTACACGTTACTCTATAAGATCTAATTACATTGGAACTCCGTTCTCTCAACTTACATCTCTAATTCATGTACTAAATAAAACTTAGTGATGTGAATGTAATACATAAAAACTATGAGAATTAACTATGTTCATAAATATATTCTGACCCCTCACTCAAATAATAGACAACGTAATCAACTTTTGTAAACTTTAAACATTGAACGACAAATATGTCCTAATACATAGTAAATCAGTTTCAGAAACATTTGAATTACAAAGATACATAGATATAGCTAGTGAATATATATAAAGTTATACCTAGTTTACCTAGATAGATAAATCTCATATTCGCCTCATGAGTTAACTGCTGCCAAGTTTTGTTCATAGACTTTTGAAACTAACATCGCTGCCTACGATCCGTTGGTAATAAGCCTGCCTGACGCCGCCAACATAATAATAAAACATCTGAAAAATTAAATAAGTTTGCAATAGTTAAATCTAGCTCCGACCTCCTTAGTCTCGGTGTTAAATGAATTTTCTAAATAGAAACGTAAAGGTGAGTTAGTAGAATTAACAGTAACGTAATACTAAGCATCTCCGGTATTAAATCAAGTGTATCTGTCCTCTACGCGGACCAAATGATGACTGGTGATGCGACTTTTGGACCATTTCAATGGATGGGAGGCATTATTATATTCTAACATGCTTTGTGTTTTGTAAAATGAGTGCTAATCGTAAAACTATTAGTGTGTGGTTTTAATTTAATAAACTAATTCGTTTGAATTATTATTAATCATATCCTTAATTCTGCTAATAATTTTACTGTCGAATGTAGTCGGTCATGTCATTTGTTACAAGTTGAATATTATGAGAACGAGAACTGACGCATACGTTGTTATACGCGCGAGAAATCATTTATTTATTTGTTTATTTAATTATTTGCTTTCGACAATGTAAAACTTAGCAGAACTGGGCACCACATAGCAATAAAAAAGGGACTCGATATGTGCCCAATGACGTTACGTTAGTGATATCGCAAATTAATGAAGAAAAATGAAAATAAAAACTATATTTATACCTTGAATTTAATTATTTTGTTCTAAATTACGGAGGTGTTATTAATACTGGTGAATAACTAGGGTCCATCCTGGGTCGTCCACGAAAACGAGTTGATTAATTGATGAAACTATGTGTTTATAGTTTTGTAGATGGGACAGGCGGCCATGTTGTAAACGACGGAACCTTACGGGGTCTGCAGGAAAAGCGATGGCATTAAATACGTGAACAGTTTAGTTTAGCTCCTGAAATAATATTAAAGTAAAAATATATATTACATAAGAGTATTTTAAAAATATTACTATCATCGAGCAGTGTAAAATATATAATTATGTAAAAAACGGTGTATCTAAACCGATCCCGCTAAAACAGTGTGGTGTATTCTGAATGTATTTCAAGCGTGGAGACACAAATCCCAATGCGTAATACGAACATTAAATCTTTAAAAATAATATAATTAATAATGTAGATTAATTAGTAACGATAAGCGTACGTTTTAGAGGAATATGTACAGCTGTCAAAATAGTAAGTACATTTATAATAATATCAACTCGCGCCCATGAAGCAAAAGAAATAAAAAAAATCGTTTCGCGCCAAATTGGACATAGACAAAAAAGAAACCCACGTTCCAAATTTTAAATTAAAATACACGAAGAACACTTTTTGACATGCTACAGTTACAGTTGGACAATTATTTTGAAGCACATAGAATAACTAATTTCAATTCATTACAAATTAAATAAATAAATTAGAAAATTCAAGTAACGTGAACATTTCATGCTGCTCAGATTGCGTTAACGTAAAATATTTGGCAACTTTGAATTTTTTTACTTTTTAATAAGAATGAAAATAATTTAAATGTGCTTTTAGGAAAATGATTAGGATAGTGCCTGTTCTACCACGATATTTTATCTATGTGTGCGTTCATCTAAATGTAATTGTGTGTTTACTTAGAGTGTATAAAAATTCGTGGATGATTCTAAATATATCGCCATTGTCGTTATTTTATAGTCATTACTTGAAATAAAATCTTTATTCTTAAAGCCTATAAAAAGTAGTAATTCTATTGATACGATCCATGTTATATTTTGTTCAACGTTTGGTATAAATATTTTTAAACTTTGGGAATATTACTTATGGGCTTTTTCCAAATTCATTGTTTTTTTATAAATCATACCTAATCATAATCAAAATATTCGACAAAATTAAATGTTTTTGTTTTTAAAATTGTTATTGTCTTTTATATCTTTTTTATTGTATCTTGTCAAGACTAATTCCAAATATTAGTCTAGCTTTTTTAAATGTTATTATGTTATCGTAATTCATGATTTTTATTAATTTGAGAAATATTTCATTTATTTATGTAATGTTGTACCCATCTTATTACCTACCTATTGCATATTGTTGGATTCAATCACTGAAGGGATTTTAAAAAATTCAATATTTGTAATACCGTTTAAAAATAGAGAATCCGTGGTATAAAATTTAAGTATTTTTTTTTTCTATTAAGTACCTATTTATGATTTTGTGTTTGTTATAATTCAATATTTGTAGAATATTTTTAAGACAAATTGTAAATATCAGTAGTATTTCCTAAATAGCCATCAATATTTCGATATGAGTGGTTTTAATTTATAAGTATAAATATCAAGTTATTTAATTCAACGAGTCCCCTGTTTCTAAATTTTAATTTATTTACTTTTGGTGGTTTAAAATATTCGTTGGAGGTAATTTAGGTATATTGGAAATCGGTGTTAAAATTGGAGAATAATAATTTTCGTTTAAATAGATTGGAGAATACCTTTTCAATTCAGTTTATACGTATTACATACTGGCCCTAAGTAATGTGACCAGAAATAATAATAAATAAAATACCTTAAGATAATAATCGTAAAAAATCACTTAAATCGAAACTATACTTAAAAATAATCCGAATTAACCAACTTATAATTAATCTAATCTACTCTAAGTACATTACTAGAATAAAACTAAAAATAAAGCAGGCACGACCTAACGTTTTTCGACCTAACTTTAGGTACGCATCAAAACCTACCTACCACCTAAAAATAGTACCTACCTAACACCTACCTAAGTTTAAATAATCTTACTTAACCTATATTTCCTATCAAACCTACTATTCTTGCGTCCTACCTATTTGATGTGGTTTCAGTGCCTACCTAACAAAAAAAGTAAAAAAAAAACAAAAAAAAAACGCAGACCTATTCGGTGTTTATATTTAACCAGACATATGTGACCTTCTTAAATGTGTAAACTTATTATAATAATCGTTATAAATATTTACCCAAAGTCATTTATAAATTAATCGTCAAATAAGTATAAATTATGTAATAGAGTGTCCTATTACCTATATCTGTATCTGTATCTTACATTCAAATATCGCTGTGGTAAGTTAAAATTCTAACGCTTAATAATAAAAAACACATAAAAAGTAAATAGGTACAGCAACCCTGTATAATTCACGGGCTCTTTCTCAGTCAAATAATAACGTATTGAATAAGTACATTTTACGAGAAAATCAATACAGTAACTTGCGAATTGCGTCTCTTACAACCTCAATCAAATCAACTTAATAAACTTTCAACATTTTGTTGTGTATCTTCTTTATACTCCTCTTCATAATGTCTCATGTAGGTGTGTCCCAATGTCCCTATTATTATTATTATTTACAATCGAAAAATAAATAGGAAGAAGGTGTAAATCGAATACAGTATTATTATCACATTTTGTGAAAGGACCTATAAAAACATAATAATAATATGTAGATAGGTGTATTTAGTCTCGAATATCCTAGTGACGTTTTAAATTACATTGAATCAACTGTTATTAACAAGTCCTATAATTCCTATTTACTGAATATAATAATATGTTATAGACTAGATCTGACTTTAACGTAAATTTATCGAGCGTTTTACGCAAAATAGTACGCTTTACTTAATTCTTACTTAAACAATGCTTAGAAAGATTTAAATATTTAACAACCCCGTCAGTCAAGACACCTCATACATTTGTATAAAAAGAGGTCAGCTGCTTTAATATACCAACTTAAAATATTACACTTTGAAGTATGTTTAACAAATTCAGCTTAAAGATAAATTTTAATAACTCCGTCAGTCAAAATGCTTCATATCTTTGCATAAAAGAGGTTAATTGCTTCAAAATATGAACTTTAAATACTACAGTTAGCAAGTATGTCTAAGAATTTTAGATTAAAAAAGATATTATAATAACCCCGTCAGTCAAGACACCTCATACCTTTGTATAAAAAAGAGGTCAACTGCTTTAATATACCAACTTAAAATATTACACTTTGAAGTATGTTTAACAAACTCAGCTTAGCAAGAAATTTTAATAACTCCGTCAGTCAAAATGCTTCATACCTTTGCATAAAAGAGGTCAATTGCTTTATAGTATGAACTTCAGTAGTTAGAAGTATGTCTAACAATTTTAGATTAAACAGATATTATAATAACCCCGTCAGTCAAGACACCTCATACCTTTGTATAAAAAAGAGGTCAACTGCTATAATATACCAACTTAAAATACTAAAGTTTAAAGTATACATAACAAATTAAACTTTATAAGATATTTTAATAACTGCATCAGCCAATATACTCTATACTTTTATATAAAAGAGGTCAAATTGCTTTATAATACGAACTTAAAATACTACACTCTGAAGTATGTTTAACAAATTCAGTCTTAAAAATATTGTAGAAATATAAAGACGTTAGGTAGGCGTAGATCAATGTAGCATAATGTGAACATAATAGAAACATACGTAGGTATGTAGCTATTTATATATGAATAAATTTTCTTCGCCTAAATAAATTATCTAGGTGAAGAAAGTATTTTATTCACAGTCATTGGAGGCTCTTTGTTTGTATAATATTTTAATATACGTCATCTTATATTCTATTGTTCGTCCTAATGTGAACGTAACTAAATAAGTATTGTAACCCTGAACGATGCATGGGCTCTTCCCTACTATCATTTTCAAAATATAAAAAAACTTAAAAGTTTGTAGGCATAAATATTAGAATACTTATTAAAAAATAACGAATTGTCAAAAAACCTTGTCAAGGACTCGATCAATCTTTGATTTCTGAAAATCAGCCCTAGTTTCATTTTCTCCTACATAAAAATTAAATCAAATAAAGAACTGAAAACCATTTTTTCAAACTGAATATATTTTTTTATTTATACCCTCAATCCTAAAGACTCAGCCAATATTTACAAAAAATAAGTAAGTAATAAAATTATATTAATAAAAATCCTATAAATAAATAAATTCCCACCTTGGCTCATTTTTCCAACGTGAAATCATAATTAAAGTAGGTAGTGAAAACCGCTCGTAAATGTAATACCTTTATGTTTATTATCCCGTCAGTCATAATAACTTCGTGTACCTTTTCAAAAAAGTGGAAATTTTAATTAGATACTCCGTCAGTCTTAAAAACTTCTTCAGTCTTTATATAAGGTTAGCCAAACACGTTACTTCTTCAATTTCCTATTTATACACGTTTCTTAAAACGGTACTTAAATGTGATATTAATAAAATCCATCCACATAAAATAAAATAATAGACTTTAAAAAACTTTGTAATTTTTAAACTAAATATCAACCCTACATTTACATTTCTCCTACAAAAAATAATAAATATGTGAAATCCAATTCGTAAACTTCAACTATTCCGTCAGTATAGAAAATTCCGCCAATCTTTAAAAAAAGAGGTCAATCATAAAATAGTATTCATATATTGTAAACATTAAACTGATATTTCGATCTAAAAATCATTCGTAAAACTAATAGAAGTAAAAGCCAGTAAAAAATATTCCGTCTATGTTTTCAAAAAAGAGGTTAATTGTAAAATAAAAAAAATTTCGTCAGTCATGAAAACTGGATCATTCGTTAAATAATGAATAATAATTCGTTTGGTGAACAGTTAATTTGTAGTTTTAGAAACCTTGTAAAATCAAAATGAAATTAAGCCTTAGATTCATATAATAATTTTTCCGTAAGAAAAATCATAAGTACCGAAATAATAAAAAATTTAAAACCAATTGTAAACTTAAAAAAAAGCTTTTATTATTCCGTCAGTCTTAAAACTTACGCCCAACTTTACATAAAATTTTAACTGAAATAGTCCTCGTTTTTTGAAAATCCGCTTTTTTAACCACTTAGCCTAATCCGTTATTTTTTATATTTTCATCACGTTTTGTGAAAATACTGTCAATTTTAATCTGATATTCAGTCTTTGACTTTACTCCATCACTGTGAACACGTCAGTTTCTTATCAAATAAAAAATGTAGATATGTCTTAGTTATAAATATTTTCCTCGTCTTAAAATTAGTTCTTCAACGTGGTGTCATCAAAATCTGCGTTCAACGATTGTTATCTGAAAGTGTATTTAATTTCCCTAAAAAATAATCCGCCAGTCTTAATAAAGAAATAAAAGAGTAAGTTTACTCTTTACTATACTAAGTTAAGTATCGCATTGTAGAGGTATAATTATGCATACAGTGTTCACGTAAAAAGTATTTGTGACCTGAAATTCAGTCGCAATTATAAAAATTTTGTCAATCTTAAAAATCGTTTCCTTTTCACACAAATATAGGCTCCTATGTCTTCAATAACCGAAATACAACCATAAAAATAAAATAAAACTAAACTTAAGGTACTTTAAATAATTCCGCCTTTTTTTAAATTAATTCAGTCTGTCTTTAGATAACATGTTCAAAATACGATACATTATAAGATTGTAATCATCGGAATACTGTAACTTTCAAACTGATATTCAGATTTTTTTATTAGGCTAGTCTGATATTTCTTAAAGAAAATATTTAAAAAATCACTCTTAAACTCACAGGTATGTAAATACCTAATCATTCCGTCAGATTTAAGAACTCAGTCTATCTTTACTTAACGTGGCAATTTTTAAGATTGTATCGAACTAAAATTCAACATAACTAAGCAGTTATTTTTTAAGTCCGTCACTCTTAAAAGTCACTAACTACAAAAAAAGAGGTAGATTGTTACATTGTATTCTTTAAAATACTGTAACTCTGAAACTGAAATTCAGTCCTAGGTATTTTGAAGTTTGTAATTAATTATATGATTTGTTATTAAAAAAGACTGAATAACGAATTCTGCCTTGATGCTCTAAATAAAAACTGAGAAATAATTCTTACTATAAGTATGCAATTAACCTTAAACATGGCCTTGCCATTAAACAACGATAAAAACGTATTTTCCTGTCCTATAATTACTTTTATTATCACTGAATTGTTTTCCATTATAAATCCTAACTTTAGTAATTTTCCTGTCATTAAACGTAGGTTATTTTCCAATAATTGATTAGTGTTACATTCTATAGTGCGTGTAAAAATAATCTTAAGTGCCTATATTTCTATTTAATTCATTGTTGTGAATTAGTCAGACTTAAAATAACCATATATTTGTATCGATAAAAGTAAATTAAAAACATAAAAACGTATCTTTCCTAAAAGTATGTAACATAAATGATTATTTGAGTACAATCCACGTATATTAAAAAAAATCGTAAATAAATTATGTTTAAATAAAATCCTACTAGGAAATCGGTCCGGACCTAAAAACATAAGATGTAGGTACGTAGATATAGCTTAAATTAATTTATATAAGTGAAGAAAGACTAAGGTAAATAAACACAATAATAAAATAAATCTGTTGTTATGTTTCCGTCAGTTTTATAACATTGCAATTATTACTACATATTTCAATTTATTTGTAAAATAAATCTTACATTACCTTCCTATATTCATAAAACATTTCAACTTCACGTCTATCTAACGAAAATAATTTAATCTTTATGGGCAACTAATACCTCAAATATTGCAAGATAACATAAATACGACCGAAATATATTATTACGTCAAACTACGAATTTTTACGCCACGCAATACCGATCTCATTATTATTCTACTCTCATTATTTAGTTTCCATAATCCATTCCTCCATTTATTTCGTGTAGATGATCTAACGTGTCCTAAATCTTGCATAAATAGCAAATGCAGAAAAAATTAACAATTCGTTTAATTGCAACCTCATTGGTCTTATTTGTAAAACATACGACCTTGATTAGTCATTACTATGACAGTGTCTTACTAACCTTATTTGCACCATAGCACGCAACCGTAATATATTTATGTTGATTATAAATAATTAGATTTTTTCATTTATAAATAATTAGATCACCAACCTTAAGCAATCCCTATCTCTGATCTTTAAATTGTATCGGTTTCTATGTTAAAAAGTAATTATCAAATGTTAAAATATATATTAACGCCCCGTCAGTCAATCAATGAAAAACTTAAAATTGTTTTATACTTGGCATATTAATTTGCGAAAGAAACGTCATGGTTGTTACGAATAGAGCACGTTATTCTACGCCACATTACTTTGATTTATAATCATGTACACCTAACTCATCTTGAACTCATTAATGGTGTCTAAAACTGTCTCAAAACCAAAGAAAAATTATATACATCTTTTTAAACAACTGACGTTTTAATAATATAAAATCCTCACTTCAATCCTAACACGTTCCGTCATTCCTAAAAAGCTTAACTTTAAAACATTCTACACGTGGTCTCAAAATAATTCAATCCAATTGCGTCTCAAATCTTTAACTTGTCCTTGACTCAACAATAATTTAAAACAACATAATTATATGCTTGGTTTATTCATGGTCTTTAAAATAGTAAACGTTACGATCTTACTAAGACTCAATTACTTCCTGACTTATAAGTATAATGTATGACTATTTTTTTATTTGTTACGCCATCACACGCAATTCTGTATGTACTCATTATTATTCTGATCTCAATATTGAACGTAACCGTAACGTATTAGGGAAATGATCTTAAATTTGTAAATTAGATATTTTACGTCTCATCTTTTTCAAAAAGCCAATTTACCTTATATTTTTGCAGGATAGTAAGATTTCATTAATGCTTCTAAATTACTTCCTGACTATGTGACTAAGGCTTTACTTGCACCATCACACGAAATTCTTTACTCATTACCATTGTAATCTCATTATTGGATAGAATGATCTCAACTGTCCTATATTTTGCACCATCATTTGTAAAAACGGTCTTAAAATTCGTCTCATAATCTTAACTTTTTCCAAAAAACGTATTTAGTATTACATCATATTTTGTAATGTTGTTATTCATTACGTGTTAACTTGGCTTCCTAATTAGGTACAATATGTACAGCAATTCTGTGTATTACACCATAGCACGCAATTTTGGTCTCAATAATATTCTAATCTAATAATAGAATTTCAACGATTCTCCACATAAATGGTAGAATGACTTTAAGTGCCCTATATTTTAGTTACTTTTTCTAAAACGCCTACCTATTTATCTAGTTGTTTACGCCATGTTTTGTAATATTATGATTCATACCACGCAATTCTTCTCTCCATAGTACTCTAATCTCATAATTTAATTTCAAAAATCCTCCAAATAAATGGTAGAATCATCTTAAGTGTCCTCTATTTTGTCGCAAAATTAAAAAAAAATATTTCCGCGTATGTCATCTGTACTTTTTCTGAAAAGCCAATCGACGTAGTCTATTCTTGCATCATATATAAACCTATGATTCATTACGTATTACAATACCGCTTCATCGCGCTAATCAAGACTTGTTCTTAATTTAGACGGTTGTATTAATCTTGCATCATAGTAAGAAATTCTGATCTCATTGTTGAATCTTTACATCCTTAGTATGACTTCAAAATATACATATGAAATTGCGTCATCATTTAATCTGATGTTAAAATTAATCTTAGAAGTACTATTGAAAAACGCTATTCCCTATTATTAAACGTAAATTCGTGGTCTTAAAAATATGAGTTCGAATTTATTGTAGATAAATATATGGTTCAATAAATATTTTCTTACTAAAATCCTATATTTACTCTTCATCTTATTTCAACACAATATATTTTCAATCCTATCGTTTTTTTCAATTGTTTTAGCTCTTGCGTAGATTGGTCATATTTTATACGTTCCTAAACAATATCGCATTGTACGCTCTAACCTAAATTAGGTTTACGTTATTTGAACCTAGCTTGATATTGCTGATATTTCTGTAACTGTATTTTCGTCATCATTCTCTACTTTTACCATCATGTCTTCCTACTATTAGCCAATTTTGGTATCTATTGCTCATACACTTAATAAGTGCAATTTCTAAGAATCTAAAACATTTTTAACACTAACAATACGATTGTTATTTCCGTGTGCGCAATTATGTAAACTTAGAACCGCTGATGTTTATCGTAATTTCGTAGTAACTATTCCGCATGCGCGTTATTTACTTCATTGACATAATAAATAAACATAAAAATTAAAAATAAATGAATAAACACATGAAATAAATTGGTCATTTACGTACGTACCTATGGAGTACACCTCTTCCGCAATTATCATTATTATCGCAAGGCATTTGCAAAATCTTAAAATTTGTCATTATTTATGTTAAAATTGTTGATAATTCACATTATGGGTCCTTCTAGTATCCTCAAAATATCCAGTCTTTTTTCTTCCTATCCGCTACAACTGTCATTTTCGCTATATTTTAAGTATCTTCTTTACTTGTAATAATAGTAATGGGCGGGTAAATCTTTTTATCACGTGATTAGATATATTATTTCGTCATAATTGACGGTTTAATTTCAAAATTATGGCTGGGGCAATCAAACGTACAAATATGTATAAGCATAAATGTCTTCGTAGACAATAGTTTATGCTAGGATTTCGACAATCTATTCATTGCTTGAACATTCAAGTCCTTAATGCCCTAAAAGATTTTTTTCTTCGAAGTTTTCTCCGTAATTATTCTGACGTTCTTTATCATTTCTTGTATGCCCAATATATTAATTTTCAAAGTTTCTGTTGTTAAAACGGGTTAATTATAAATTTATTAAAACTTCATCATAATTCTGCTACAGGACTTTTGTTTGATGTGTAAGTAAGTTGAAATATGACTTAGGTTAGTTTTTCGGACCTATTGCTTCGTACGCCTATTTCTTTTATAAAGGGCTGTGCATCTATTTGCCAAACGAAATGAGAAAACCGTACTTTTTCTTCTTTCTTCTTAAAATAAAGTTAAACTTCATATTCAATCGAATGCCTCATTATCAGCTTCATAGTTAATAACATAATATCTATTGTCAGTACGCTTTTTTAATTCAAAAATTCCATGAGTCTTTCTAAAAGAATGTTCAATGTAAAAATATACGCCATTCTTAGCATTGCATTCTCTCATTAATCAATCGTCATATTTTGCAAGCGTATTGCCTTTGAACGCATGAATTGAATCTTAATTTGGAATTCCGTAACTTTTTTCCGTTGTTAGCATCAATAAGTAGAGGTAATTCTGGAGAAATATAGCCTTCATTCGCCTTTCGAAATATAACTAGGTCCACGACGGCGTTTGCCTTGCCTAAGGGAATATAAATTATGACTCGGTATTTGTACTACGTTATTAAAAGTATACTCTTTCCTTACTTACAACACTAAGAGTATTGTAACTATTGCCACGTTTTTGATAAATTTTGTCTCTCCATCTTTTAATTTCTTCTAAACAATCTTAAACGGAATGTTCATAGGAAATATGTTGCCTCAAAGTGAAATGTTGAAGATAGTTCCATCATCTCTCCTTCTTTTGTCATCAAAGTTCAGTTAGTTAGGTTAGGTTTAGTCTCAATTTATCCTCAAAGAACGTACTTATCTAATTGGTTGTAACCTATAAATTAATCGAGAGTTCTGCTTTGATCCTGTACCCTAACCTTCTTGTCTATTCCAGACTCCGTCCCTAACACAACGTGTCGATAAATTCTTCACTAACCAACGCTAAAGACATCTCTCCTAGGATAGAAATAGGGTTACTTTTGAACACTACACGACTACACAAAATAATCCACTTCTTAGAAACACTATTATCACATCGCACTATAGACGACACACTTCTTATTGATCAATATCCTACATTAGCACACCAGCTTTTTACTCATCGATCGATCGTATTACAAACGATATAGGAAAGATATCCGCACTCCTATCCTTTCGTCCCGAATTCTTGAAAATATATCCTGGTCTAAAATGCATTTTAGTTGTACCCTGTACGTAGGTAACTCGAGCCATGTTCACGAAACTTTAATAAAACCACACACTCGTTTATCGATCCACTGCTAAAAACGCTAGCACAAACGCCACACGATACATACTTATTGGTATAATAAATTCCACAACACAATATTTTGTTGGACGCAGTTCACGGACAGAGCAGAATATTATTCTCTCGTATTTAACCTAATTTAAACAACCACACGACACGCCAGGACGTAAATCTAATAACCTTCGTACACACAACATGCTTTTCTTTTCAAGCCTTTGCCAATTTTCCGACATTTTATGTAGATTAGTACTACCATAACACATTTCTATATTATCTTCCTCGTGTTTTATGAAGCATACCTCTACCTCAACTATAACATCGTTACACACATGAGCCCACATCACCAGAGAGATTCTAAAAAAATTTAAATACTTAAATATTACGAGTTCTAGTCATACCTTGTTCCTTGAGAAGGGTCGATCTCAAACTGTACTACAACATATTGTTGTGTTATTTTTATATTTGTCTTTATAAAGATGTATTATCAAACACACCTCTCGCATTATATCGTTTCTTAAAACACACACACCCACACCACATCACCAATTACTGCGTATTATATATTATATGCTATATTCAACTATTGTTCGTATATTACACACAGTAGTCCACAGTAGTCCACTGTTATCCTTCGTTTTATTATTGTCGTCAAAATTTGTATTGTTGTCTTCTTAACAATTTATTTATAGGTTTAAATATTTGTCTGCTTTATCGTTGACTTTCTATTGAAAATAAATTTATTGTTGCTTAGAAGGGTTTCGAATAAGATTCCGTGATTTGTAAAAGTAATATAACATTATACACACCTTAGTCCCAATCATTGTTATATTCACGACACATGCAAAATTTAGGCACGTCATACCTTGATCCTTTTACAAAATTTAGATACTTAAATGTTAAGAGACCTAGTCATTCCTTGTTCCTTCGGAAGGGTTGATCTCAAACTGTACTACAACATATTGTTGTGTTATTTTTATATCTGTCTTTATAAAGATGTAGGCACGTCATACCTTGTTCCTTTTACAAAATTTAGATACTTAAATGTTAAGAGACCTAGTCATTCTTTGTTCCTTCGGAAGGGTTGATCTCAAACTGTACTACAACATATTGTTGTGTTATTTTTATATCTGTCTTTATAAAGATGTAGGCACGTCATACCTTGTTCCTTTTACAAAATTTAGATACTTAAATGTTAAGAGACCTAGTCATTCCTCGTTCCTTCGGAAGGGTTGATCTCAAACTGTACTACAACATATTGTTGTGTTATTTTTATATCTGTCTTTATAAAGATGTAGGCACGTCATACCTTGTTCCTTTTACAAAATTTAGATACTTAAATGTTAAGAGACCTAGTCATTCCTCGTTCCTTCGGAAGGGTTGATCTCAAACTGTACTACAACATATTGTTGTGTTATTTTTATATCTGTCTTTATAAAGATGTAGGCACGTCATACCTTGTTCCTTTTACAAAATTTAGATACTTAAATGTTAAGAGACCTAGTCATTCCTTGTTCCTTCGGAAGGGTTGATCTCAAACTGTATGTACAACATATTGTTGTGTTATTTTTATATCTGTCTTTATAAAGATGTATAATCAAACACAACTCTCGCTTTATATCGTTTCTTAAAACATACACACCCACACCACATCACCAATTACTGCGTATTATTACTGGAACGTCATACCTTGTTTCTTTTACAAAATTTAAATACTTAAATATTAAGAGTTCTAGTCATACCTTGTTCCTTGAGAAGGGTCGATCTCAAACTGTACTACAACATATTGTTGTGTTATTTTTATATTTGTCTTTATAAAGATGTATTATCAAACACACCTCTCGCATTATATCGTTTCTTAAAACACACACACCCACACCACATCACCAATTACTGCGTATTTTTACGTGTTCCTTTACATGAGAAGGTGTGATCTCAAGTACAGTTTGCATCTACCTACTCCTAGAGCCATTCAATCATTTAATGAAGATTCAGATTCGCTATTGTTTTCGAAGAATTCAAAATGCAAATTAGCCATCTGTTTCTAACCCTCAGGTTATTCGTACTACAACATATTGATGTGAATTTTTTAACTTTCTTTTGTGTGTAATCAAACGCACCTCATGCATCACACCGATCCGTAAAACATACGCTCCTCATTACAGAATATCTCAACGTACTATTTGTACTTCTATGTTGGTATTTCACATAATTTCCTTACAAATAATTTAAAAACTTTGAAAATCACTATCAATAGTTATGTTTTCTAGTCACCTCTGATCTGATCCTTTGATGAAACATCAATCTCAAAGTCTACCATGCTTTACAGTCTACCAACTATTACGGCTATTTATTATCTCCGTAGTATACATTATTACGGTATAGTTATGACTTTCATCAATTTCATCATTTTGATATATCCTTCGTTAGTTTCCTATACTAGAGGTACATTTTCGCCAAATCACAAGTTTCTTGCTAATATTAAGCTCATCTTTCGTCTAGTAATAACTAGCTTTGGAAGATTTGTTTTCATTTAGGTTCCTATTGGTACTACAACATTTTCCTACATAATATCTTCCTTCTTACTTGGTTTAACAAGTTTTGTCAAGTTTACCATTAACATCACGTCCTATGGTACATCAATGGTAAATTTCTTTTAGGCAATTAAATACTTCTGAGATCAAAAAACCACTAGGATTCTTGTACTTCGCAGTGTCTTCGAATCCATAATAGCCTTTTTTTCTATTAAAAAGTGGATATTGTTTACATCCGTTCGTTAACTGCATGGTTTCATGTAGGTAGTAATGAATAATTAAAAATACATTGCAATTAATTTCCGATCCGTGCGAAACGTTGTATTCCTCTGTTAGTAATTACGATCACGCGCGTGGAAAATTAAAGAACCATTCTCAAGTAGTCAATAGTAATTAAATTTGTAAATCTTGACTTTTAATTCGTTTTCAAGGTTCATACCTAAGTGGCTATTTCAGATTTTTGGAGATTGGACTTTTCGAGTCTAACCACTAGTTTTTCGGACTTGAATATTCTTCTATTCATTATTAAAAATCGATATTTCATCAAACGTAATCGTCATTCGATTTCGAACATTATTCTGATAACTTGAAATATTAAAATCTTTGCAGTTAAAGTGTAATTCATAAAATAATGTCTTCCTTGACTTGTAGAATGTCAAAATCAATCCCAATTGTTATTTCTACATTTTTGAGAGCAGTCTAACTGATTTCTCTATCAATCGATTGGTTTCTTGGTAAAGATTTGATTTCATCTGTAATATCATTTATTGCCTTCAAGTTTTAAAGGGTATGGTTTGCTCAGATTTAGTGATCAGTTAGTAGACCCTGAATATCAAAATGTCAGTTAGATTAAAATTAATCTTTAACTACGCAATCTTTCAACGATTGCCTTTATAATAGAGATTATCAAGTTCAAATACCATATGTTTTCTAAGCACATATTCTATATGCTTGGTTTATTCTCACTCAATGGTCTAACCAAACAAAACTTTGAAAATCAATTAGTTAAGTCAAAACAGATCTCGTAACTCAATTAGATATTTTTCTATCAAGATCATCTGCAATATTCGTTTTAAAATTTTCAAATTGCATGTATACATTATATACTCTTTTATTACCGAAAAATTGGTGGACCCATTAAATTGATTATTTTACGTAATGGACTCATTAGTAGTCATAAAAATATTCTCAAAGTTACATTCATCAACTTTATTAGGAACTTTGTTATGACTTATACTTTGTATTTAGGTAGAGCTATAAATAGGTCTTCAATACAAGTTTTCTTTTTGTAGTTAATTCAACTGTGAACATCCTCTATTCATACGCATTAATATTGATTTCTCTTCTCTTTGCTATTACCGAATGATTGACCAAATCATTGATGATTCATTTAGATTTAGTTTTTATTTCCTAAAATGCTCTTAATATCTTCCGTTTCAATTTTCTTATCGAATCAAACTATTCTTGAAAGTTCTATTATATCGAATTGCAATTTCTCAATCGCTTCAACCATGAAACGCTTCGTTAACTTTACATTATTGTTCTTCAAAAACAATACCGTGTTGATTAAACTTTTCTTTGTTTAGATTTACATCTGTTTTGCTATATTCAACTATTGTTCGTATATCAGGACTATTGTTATCCTTCGTTTTATTATTGTCGTCAAAATTAGTATTATTGTCTTCTTAAGAATTTATTTATAGGTTCAAATATGTGTCTGCTTTATTGTTGACTTTCTATTGTTATTGCTTTAAGGGTTGCGGATAAGATTCCGTGATTTGTAAAGGCTTAAGTGTAAAAGTAATATAACATTATACACAACTTATTCCCAACCATTGTTATATTCACGACACATGCAAAATTTAGGCACGTACCAATAGAAAATACTTCTAGCAAATATTTTACTAGCCCATGCAATCAAAAAGAAGCCTAAACCGAACCGTATTATTTGAAAGTGTTGATGAAAAGCAAGCTCCGTGGTAGACTTTATTTACTCGTTGTTAAGGTACATAATAAAATAACAAGACATCACTACACATCACCCACATGCACTTCACATCGAGAAAAGGAAATAACGGAGACAGAGAAAAAATAACCCGCACGGTATATCTATGTTTCTTGATAATTACGTCCACTCCACAGAATCACTATGGGAAGTTTCACAAACACTTGGGATGCCAAGCAAAAACTACACTTGGATAGATAGATTGAGTGCCTACAGGTGTCGGAGCTGGTATAAATAGATGTCACATAGAACCAATCACAAAAACTAGAAGCAATCACGTAAGAACTCATCAACATGACACCAAACATTTCGTTCTAAAACGTATTCTAGTTAACAGAAGCTTGATTTTCGTCTTGTGTTGTTTATGTAAAAATGCGTGTTGTTTTAATTAATACATCAGCATAAATAATAAATTTTGGTTCAATAAATAATATGAAATCAATCACTTGACACACACTAGCTGAAATATTGATAAAAAAATCCAATTAAACTTTGTCATTATCACAATCGCCTAATTTAGTAATTTCTTTAAATGAAGCGTGTTAAGAAATACTAAATACAGGTTTCAACAATCACAAAACACTTGTAGCATTAAAAGCTGTCGAAATTAGGTATTACTACCGAAGGTCAATAAAATTGAATCGATAAATTGTATACTTTTTAAATCTCATTATGTCCACTTTATCAGTGATATTTAAGTGGAGGTCAGGCTACTTGCAAAACAGGTATAACTCGTCTATTATTGGTCTTAATACCTTATTTTCTTAAGCTTTCTGCAATTTTTGATATCACGAACTTCAAAATCGTACTTGTTGTTAATAATATACAACACAAATTAAACAATACTCATATAAAAATCACCACTAAACTTTCCACTTCACTCAAATATTTTAGTTATCAACAACAGACGAAATCTAAATAAACGTTGATATACGAACGTAGTAAATAAATATGCAAAAGCTTCAGGTAAAGCTAAGAACACAGATATTGTTAAAATAAAGGATAATGACAACCTCAAGCTAACAACGAATGCAAGACAAGGAATAAAATGAAGTGCTCGAGAAACTAGTTCTTACGACACACAACATAAAATCGTGATCAGCGCAACCTAACATTCACTGGGGTAACCGTCTCAACAAATGCTACAAAACGTGAATAATTAGTGACGTATACGCAAGGACCTGCCTGCCTAAGTAGGTAGGTACTATTTCTGAATTGTGAGCCAAATTAGCCAACGTACAAACTGTGTGCACAGTGCAACAAACCCAAGCAACGCGACGGTCTATTGGCAGTCTCGCAAACCCGTATGCAATTCAAGTGAAAACGTTCTAAGTACCAAAAGCGTATGCACAATTTTGTGTTAGAGTATGATAGAGATAAGGTACATTGTTATTTAACCAAGCGATGGGTTCTATTAACAACGATGGTCCCGATAGTGTGATAATTAAAACTTGAAATCTGTACAATTGTTGCAGCTGTTTACACAAGAGGCAATGTAGCTATTCTCTTAGTAATTTTCTCTTTAAATGAACGCGTATTTTATGACACAAAATACAAAAGCACGTCAAATATTTTAATCATTCAGTAGCAAGATACCAGCCATATTTGGATAATGAATTTCTTAAATGTATTTGTTCGATGATGTTTGTAATTAAGTTGTTAACACTACTGAAAGTTAATAATTGCGCTATGGGTAGGTAGATGCTGAATGCTATGCTCATAGCCGAGAATCGAAAAATCATCATACAAAATACGCGATGCCCTCAAATTGTAATTGAGGAAAACACTAAGTGCAAAATTAATTAAGTTACCACATCCTCGTTCTGGTTAATAACAAACACATAGGTATATGTATAAATAAATATTATAATCACCTACGACGATAATAATAATAACAACGAATAGTATTTACAATACATATGTAAATAAGTTCCATTTACCTAATTAAACATTCGGAAAATTCCAGTACAAACAATTTATGATATAAAATTATCCTACCAAACGTACGTAAATTGTGATAATTATAAAATAAGACGAATGTATCTTAAAATTAATTAAATAATCGTAGACAAAAACGCAAAAAAATTCGTAAACATAATTTCCGAGACCACACGAAAATATATCGAATTGTTATTATTCCAGGTAATAAATGACTGTTAACATGAAGATTTTTGAAAAAAATCTGCAACAACCGAACCGCAAAATTATTAATTCTGTCCTATGAATATCTTACTCAATAATTTATTAATTTCTCATTGAATCATTTACCACATTTTATAATCCGCAGTTCTATCTCAAATTACAAAAAACTAAGTTTCCTACCAATTTTTAAGAATAACTTGTTACATACTTTTACATACTTTTTGCTTATGATAAAAAAATTTAACAGCAATTTTTTTTCTTTTATATACAATTTTTCACTAAATAACTCCCATTTGTTGCACTATCTTTAGATACGAACACTAACACTATTTCTGAATACCTACGCCTACACGACATGTAGATAATTTGTATTTTTTATGTAAAAAATATATTTTGGTTTTTTCCGTTTCCGATAACATTGTCAATCTGATCATATTATTATTAATTAATGAAATATATCTCGTTATCTAGATAGTGTAGGACGGTCTTACTTTATATAAACATTTTTAATATTTGAAAAGATCAGAATAGCAACCATACCAAAAATGTTGAGTAATCTTTACATAAAAAAATGTTTTTGGATAAACCAATACTTTATCGCTTGTTTCTTTTATTAACATAGGAAACACAAATCCGTGTGATATTTTATCTAATCTTAATTTGGAATAACCGCAAAAAATTCCGATTGTTTTTCAATATTATAACCCTAAAAAGAATTCGCTCCGTACTTAGAAAATAAATTAAAAAAAAAAATTTCTTGCAAGAAAATCTAATTATTTATTATTTATTTTTACAATTTACGTAATAATAATCTTCAAAAATAAAAGTATTTGATCGTTTCTATATCTCATCCTAATTTCGGATATCTATTAAATGTGTAAGTACGTACGTATGAGATACGTTACCAAAATCTAAAACACGAAAATCCCGAAAATTTTGAACCATATAATATCTGAAAATAACCGTATCTAGCTGTACCTACTTTAAGTTTAAAATCCAATATAACTCCCTATAACACATCACTACACAAGTCTAGAAGTCTAGAATATCGATTGCCGCATGACGAAGGGCGGTGCCCCATCCTGACCTGCGCAATTTAGTGTCTGGACACGCTACAGATGGCGCAGTAAGCCTTGACGTCATCTTATATCCGCAGAACAGCTGTTTAACGAAAAAATACTAACAATACCTTTGGCATAGCATTGAGAGAATTTTTTACAAAGAATTAAACGTAAATGTTTACAGGAAATATCAAGTCCTAACGTAACCAATTTTGGTTAGATCGACTTATATGGCTCTACGTGGCTCTACCTAGGTCATACCGCAGACACCCTAGCCTAGTCTTACCTATTCAGGTATTTTTTCCGCTTCGCTTAGTTTTCCTTTACATGACTTAGCTCATATTTCCGAATAATTTTTTTTTTTAATAGAATAACGCAAATTATTGACCTTGTGCCGTAAGATTAAGAAAAGTAAAGTAAGTACCTACTTCGGTATTTCAGAGTTCCGTTCTAATTATCACGTTAATATAATTTTCCTACAAATAAATATATTTACCTACGCAACCATTATAGATAATTTACGAAAATTACGAAAGTATTTTTTTTTGTGTTCGTCAATAACCAAGCCTAAGAATATCAGCAATAATCAAAACCAAGTTTTTTCCAATATTTTATCATATAGGAAGGTAAGTAATGCCTAGGGTACCTATTTCCGTAAGCACTGACGTGCTGGCACGAACGAAACCATATTCCAAAACATTATAATTGTGCTTCTAAGCATAAAAATATATTACTGAAAATTATGGAAAATTCCCATATGAACAGATGTTTTAAAATCAGCTGGAACATAATGTTTGCTGATAAGAGATTAAATAATGTTCACAATAAACAAACGAAGTGAAGGTCAAATAAGACGCCATTTTGGTCACGTATGTCGGCAAATATAAAACACCGGTTTTAAATTATCCTGCACCGAAATACACAGAGTAAGAGGCTAAAAAGACACTAAACACGCAAAAAATAAATTCAAAGCGAATAATCAGAAAGTAATAACAGTTTTTGGAAACTTAAAAGTCTAACACAACCACATCATGGCGTTCTGTGACGCAATTACAAAGAAATTCAAATTTTGCCAATAGTATACAAAAATTTACGAAATAAAAACAAAAATATAATAAAGTAATACCTTACCTTACATCTTATTCCTTAAAAAAACGTCTTCCCCTGCTTTATACAATCAAAATTAAGAGGATCTACGCAGTACTCGTCAACCGGGCGATGACTCCGCCATTTTATGCGCTAACGGGACTTGCCACCTCTTTAGCTATACTCCGTATATTATACATTTTTAAAACTATTTTGTTACTTGGTATGAGCCTACATTTCAAAGGGCCTGACTGGTCCTACCACTACTCAATCCTAAAATACATGGTAATAACCGAACCTCACCACTAGACTTGGAAAAGGTATCTCAAAGAATCCCCCCGCGTTTCAGTTTATATAGCCATTGCGTCTGATGCAGTCCCCTCAACCCACTTTTATATACGGACGAATTCAAAAGGTCTGATAACACAACAACCGGTTGGAGAAACAAATATACCTCTCTCAACGATCGGGTAACCGTTCTAGAATGTTCTTTGCCGCAGTGTAAGAGACAGAGCTATAAGAAAGAACGTGATGGCGATAATGTATTGAATTTATTTTCTAGAATAATCGTCCGCAAAACCTTGACGTATGAAAGAGACCGAACATATATTTTGCGAGACAACAATATAATTTAGAATGTTCTAGAATCGATAAAAGTAGACAGTGCGGCCAGTAACTGCACATGATTTTCCCCAGTGATATTTCCCCAGAATATTTTCCACCGCCACGCCTTATAATCCAATATAAAAGAAATTAATTAGAATTTTAAAAAAAAGATTGTATTATAATCTGAACAAAACAATAGCTTTATATTATTGTGAAATAATTGTTAACCTGCAGCTTATTCACTCTCATTTCAATCGGAAAATTAAGACTTTCCTTATTTCGGAACACAAATTAAGTTAAATAGCTAATATTATAACTAATTATTTACCCACCTTATGATAGCATTAGCTTTATTTGGATTTTATAGGAGTTATCCTATTAACTTATAATTAACAGGACTCTGAGTGTCTCTAAGGTTAAAGTACTTAACTTCGATGAACTAACAACTGTAAGACCTATTGTATATTATGAAAACTGTCAGGGTTCTAATACACACCTGATTAAAAAAAGCAAATAATTCTTACATTATTATAATATTACCTTAAAAAACTTGAAATAAAAACGAAAATATCTTACATAAGATTACATAAAATACTGCGGTAAACTGTCACCATAAGTAAGTACCTCAATAAAATATTACCAATGAAGTATTTCTCTACTTTCTAGTCTCTGTATCAAACTTAGCAAGAATAAAACCGTTAATATATTTACCACGTAAACAGGGAGTTTTTATTGTCTGGTATTACCTTTTATTGCTATCTCGCTTTAAAACTCATAGTCTCATCTCTGTCTAGAACGCTGATTGGTCGACAAAAATAAAGCTTCCAGTAGGTTCATTTGTAGAACGTTCCTGATTGGTGCTTCGTGTAAGTTCTAGATTGTTCTGGAACGCTATTGGCCGAGTATATAAGGAGCCGGCAAGCGCGGCAAATCATTCAGTATTTGAAAACACAAGCAAGCGAAGAGTAGAGAAGAGTTAAGTGCGGTAATACTACCGAACAAAGTGTACGCAAAGCAAATAATTATCACAGTGTTTATTGTTCAAGTGAATAAAGAAAACAAGATAATCAAGAAAAATGCCAGCTATTGGAATTGATCTTGGTACGACCTACTCGTGTGTTGGAGTGTGGCAGCACGGAAATGTGGAAATCATCGCGAATGACCAAGGCAACCGAACTACTCCGTCATACGTCGCGTTCACAGACACAGAGCGATTGATCGGAGATGCAGCTAAAAACCAGGTCGCCCTCAATCCCAACAACACAGTATTTGATGCCAAACGACTCATCGGCCGCAAGTTTGACGACCCGAAGATCCAACAGGATATGCAGCACTGGCCTTTCAAAGTAATTAATGACTGTGGCAAACCCAAGATACAAGTTAACTTTAAGGGAGAAAGTAAGAAGTTCGCACCGGAAGAGATCAGCAGCATGGTGTTGACAAAAATGAAGGAGACTGCAGAAGCATACCTCGGAACCTCGGTGCGAGATGCTGTCATCACTGTTCCTGCATACTTCAACGACTCACAACGACAAGCCACTAAGGACGCAGGTGCCATTGCTGGTCTAAACGTGCTAAGGATCATCAATGAGCCAACAGCTGCCGCCCTCGCCTACGGTCTTGACAAAAATCTTAAAGGCGAACGAAATGTGCTAATATTTGATCTTGGTGGCGGTACGTTTGATGTGTCCATTCTAACCATCGATGAAGGCTCTCTATTTGAGGTACGGGCGACTGCCGGTGACACACATCTGGGTGGTGAAGACTTCGACAATCGACTTGTGAACTTCCTAGCCGATGAGTTCAAGCGGAAATACAAGAAAGATATGCGAAACAACTCGCGCGCTCTCCGCAGACTGCGTACAGCGGCAGAACGCGCGAAGCGCACATTATCTTCCAGCACAGAAGCAACTATTGAAATTGATGCTCTACATGAAGGCATTGACTTTTACACTAGAGTATCTCGTGCACGTTTTGAAGAACTAAATGCTGATTTGTTCCGTGGCACCCTTGAACCCGTTGAGAAGGCGCTCAAAGATGCTAAACTAGACAAGAGCTCCATCCATGACGTCGTACTGGTCGGCGGCTCTACTCGCATCCCCAAGATCCAGAGCATGCTACAGAACTTCTTCTGTGGCAAGCAACTAAACCTATCCATCAATCCAGATGAAGCCGTCGCATATGGTGCCGCAGTGCAGGCAGCTATACTCAGCGGTGAGCAGCACTCAAAGATCCAAGACGTGCTATTGGTAGATGTGGCTCCCTTATCACTTGGTATAGAGACAGCCGGTGGCGTTATGACCAAAATCATCGAGCGCAATGCTAAGATTCCTTGCAAACAATCGCAAACGTTCACCACATACTCAGACAACCAACCAGCTGTTACCATCCAGGTATATGAAGGTGAACGAGCCATGACGAAGGACAATAACTTGCTGGGTCGCTTTGACTTGACGGGCATTCCGCCTGCACCACGAGGAGTGCCTAAGATTGACGTCACCTTTGACCTAGACGCGAATGGTATCCTGAACGTATCAGCCAAAGAAAATAGCACGGGGCGCAGCAAGAACATTGTCATCAAGAACGACAAGGGTCGTTTGTCACAGGCTGAGATTGACAGAATGTTATCTGAAGCTGAGCGATACAAGGAAGAGGATGAGCGCCAGCGACAGAGGGTCTCTGCACGAAACCAGCTGGAGTCGTACATTTTCAGCGTGAAACAGGCGCTGGATGATGCTGGCGACAAGTTGAGTGAGCAAGACAAGCAGACAGCGCGGAACGAGTGTGACGAAGCGCTGAAGTGGCTGGATAACAACACACTAGCTGAGAAGGAGGAGTACGAGCATCGGATGAAGGAGCTCCAGAGAACATGCTCGCCCATCATGAGCAAAATGCATGGCGCGGGAGCTGGACCCCAACAATACGGACAGCAACAAGCGCACTCGGGGCCTACCGTAGAAGAAGTAGATTAAGTTCCTAATTAACTCAGTGATGAGTAAAAACACTCTGATCTCTAGTCCCACCAGTATCTCAATTGTAAATAGATTAGCTTTTAAGTTAAATTAGAGGTAATTAATGAATTAATGTAAGTTAAGAAAATAAATCACAATCATGTGCTGGAAAAATAAATAAAAGAAATTGAAATGAATTTTTTCGTCTTTCTTTTTTGTCCTTTAGCTCTTTTACATGATACAACTTAACACCAACACAGAATATATTCACTACCTACCTCACTAGACAGTAGACAGGCACATTGCCTACTGAAATGTAGGTACCTACCCACTTTGACACAACACTAAAATAACGTGAAAACTATCTTAATATTATCACTGAAGTTTTCCATTACATTCTACCTACACATACGTAAACATAAACTGGTAACTCGTAAGTTTAGCCTCTACATACAACTAAAAAATAAACTACTATAAATATACCTATTCCCTACATTATCTGTAATCACAAAGTCATATAGGTAGGTACTTCAGTCATCAGTGTGAAAAATTATTTCTCAAAAACAGACTGTCTGTTTACTACCACAACAACTAGATACTGCTACTTTAAGTAACCGAGTACTTACCCAGTATACAAACTACTGATACCTACGTAATGATATACAATATTAGACTCCCCCCTATTAGGTACATGAATCAATGATACATAACTTTTATATTAAATATTCAAATAGTATAGAAAAAATACAAAATAAATTTTTAAAAGCTGTTCATCATCGCTGTTTTCGTGTGCCTGCAAGCTATAATGACTTGCTTAAAAGGTACAAACTCCACGGTCTTCAGACTAGGAGATTAATTTTGGAGACTATGTTTTTGTATGACTATGTTTTTGTATGATTTATGTAACAAAGAATATGACTGTATGGACATTTCCAATCGAATGCGGTATGTAGTGCCCAGAACAACAGTGAGCCGTGGGGTGCGCCCGAGACCTGTATTCTTCGTTGGCTCATGTCATACTAATGCGGGCTTAAACTGTCAAATACCAAGCGGTCACCGGTGACCGCAACCTATTGTTCTATAATTGTGTCTGCAAAAACGGTACTCGACGAATTAAGGGCACCTTTACGTCGCATCGCTGATCAGTACAATAAATATTTTAGCCACATTGATTTGTTCGCAGCGTCTAAAAATAAATTCAGAAACCTTGTCCGGGAATCTGGTAATGATCGGACTCACTAATTATTTCATAGATACATTTTTTTAAGGTGTTTTTTTTTTATATATATATATATCCATTTGAACATACAATGCATATTCATTAACTGTTGTATTTGATTAATTAATGTTATCGCTTCCTTTTTACCGATGTAAAAATTTATAATTTAGACACATTGTAAACTATGGTTCATAACTGTATCAGTTTTGTTTGTGAATTTATGTATGTATGTAGTGTGCCTACCTAAATTGTACGACTTCTTTTAACTACTTTTTTTTGTATTCTGTGGAGAATGTCGTTGATTATACATTTATTCTATACTTTCATATTTGTTATAATGTATTATTATAGTGTATAATTGTTAATTTTCCCAAATAAATAAAATAAAATAATAAATAACTAAGAAAAGCGGTTACTTACTTTTCAAATAATTGTGTTGCATTTTTACATAAACTATACGTAGGTAGTGTTAAATTTATCTCAAATACACATAAAGGCAAGAACCGTTGCAAATAATATTGCATTTACATACACACAATTAAATTACTTATCATTAATCCAAATTTTTTTTAAAGTCGTAAATAACTTAAATTCCCAGGAAAGATAAAGATGTACTTATAAAGTTACAAGTAATGCCATCTAGCTTTTGCATACAGTAAGCAGTATAATTATAAAGTCGTTCCGTGGTTAGTTCTATACTTTGGATTTGATTTTTACAAAAACGTGACCGTTATAATGAAATTTAGTTTAGATAGCGAATTAAGTCATTTTTATTTTTTTTTCATATTTTTTGGTTAACGTGAAATAAATTTAATAAAATCACTATTATGAAAGTATTTAAAAGTAAACAACACTATCTTCAAATGACAGACAGAACACATGACAGTGACAGCGAGCTGTCATTCATAGTTCAAAGTCTCCAAGACGAGTTCTTGTTTCACATTCCGAAAGCAGTAATTTATTTTAACGCAATAAACGGGGAAGTGTAACTGTGTAATGAGTGTCTGGTGCTCGTGCTCGTGATTATTTAAATGTGTGTTTATTTAAAATAAATGCTGATTTTTATTTAAAAGTTAATTCTGTAAGCTTTTGTGATGGCGCCGAATTTTAGTAAAATTACCTCACGGACTGATGTGAAAATCGCGTTAGCAGCCTCTGCAGCGCTAAGTGCCTGGGTAATCAGGAATTCTTTGAAGTCAAGGTCAGTAGAGCTAATATCTTCATAGATTTTCTATCACGTATTTAATCACAAATTATTAGGAAACATAGTATAATACTATGTTTATTAACCGCTACTGAACTGGTTACTTCTAGAAGCAAAAGAAAGTTAAATGTAGCAAGTTGTTTTGGGAAATTTTATTCTTATTAGCATCTTAAAGAGAATGTACCCAATGGAAAATTACCAAACCAATTTTTAAGAACTGGCCTGCTCAAATAATGTATTTATGTGTTAAAATTTAAAATCAAGTGAATGACTCTCAATAATAACTGAACAGTATTTATTATCTACATAATTATTGTATGAGAATTTTTTAATCAGAAATATATTTTATCACTTAGATAAAAGTTAATCCAATTACATTTTCCAACACAAAAATTCTAAGTATTTAACATCTAAAGCATAAACTTTTAAGTACAATTTGAAATCTCATCCGATGTTTGTTTTTTTCAGTAAACATAAAAATGTCAAATCAAGCCGTCTCTCACCTGAAGAACAGATACAATACATGATAAAAGAGAAAAATAAAAAGAGTCCAAAGGCCCAAGTTGATGCACGGTTCTTGGCTGAACTGAGTGCACTATGGAAGATCATGATGCCATCTTTATGGTGCAAGGAGAGTGGGTTTATGGTACTGGTTGCTCTTTCCCTGATATCAAGGTCAATGTGTGATCTATGGCTTATACAACACACTACACTTATTGAGGGGTAAGTTACCACAGATAACACAATATTTTATTAAAGGTATATTTAATCAAACTAACAGAATGTTGTAAATAATGTAAGTTACTAAAATACTGCTGAATCCTTTCAAAATGAGGAAAGTTCCTTAGGAAAACTATAATTGACTTAAGATACATGAAGTGAATATTTTTAATTTATGCCTTGATGAATGATGACATACAAGCATAATATTTAGGTTAATTCCACAAAGATAATTAAGAAATAAAAAGTAAAAACAAGTTTGTTTTGTATCTATGCTTTAAATATTTTCCAACCTTTATTCAACGATGTAACATAAGTAATATTGAAAATTAAATTGAATAACACCAGGAAGGAACGGACAGTAGCCGAAATTAGAATTTCTAATTTTCAATAGCATTAAGGTACTATACAATGAATAAATTGTTAAGTTCCTAAAATGTAGACACTTATTTGACCATTAATATACAATACCATACAGAAAACAAATCACCATTTCTTTTAATAAGACATTTTAATCACATTATCCGTAAAAAATATGAATACATTCAATGATATGATGAATTGTAACACATAAATAATAAATTCATTTGCTTACACAAAAAATGTTTGGCTTTGTGTGTCATAATAGCATAATTAAATAATAATAAATAACTATTTAAAACAATAGAATAAGAGGACATGACAGTTACTAATGTATCTTTAGTATTGTTCAAAGAATACAAGAAATAATGATGTGTCTGATGTTTAAGTGTTCAGACAAAGGGTTTAAGAACTCTTTAGTTAGTCAACAAAGTTAAATTGCTTCATGGACAATATAGAGTGCTTGTCTCTATGTTATCTGTAAGGTTGTAACCATAGATTATAGTTAGTCTGAGTGCATAGTTTAACTTTTTAATCCCCAATTAGTTATGGAAAATCCACAACACTTGTTCATACAAAAGTAGTCTCTAAACATCGGAAATAAGGTCTATAAGTGGAAATTTGTCACCGGTGACTGCTTGGGGACTAGGCAGTGAAATTTTATTCTCAATAACTAACAACTAAAGTTACATACCAATTATTTGAGAATAATACTAATTTCTATCAAGAATGTTTATTCTACATGAGAAAAATATATAATAGTCTTGTTAAACACAACACAACATGTTAGGAATTATAATAATATAAGTTTATTATAATAAGTAGATTTATTTAGTATTCACTTATTATTTATTATCAATTAGCTGTACGATCTACACCTTATAATATGTTCCCTTATTAAATATATCAAATAAGTGACCAACAAATTGTTTTTCCCACACATGGATTTTTTCTCTCATTTTTATGAATGTTGACTAACTACCTCAACTAAATATTTATTTTCTATAAAACTCTTTATAGTCAGTTCATCCACATAGACGTACATAGAACACAAATAATTACCAGTATTGTATGCAAAACAATCGATTTTATTAAGCCATTGTCACTGACATTTGATAGACATTTCACCTTTACTGTATTTTTAAACAAATTTGAAAAACAAATTTTTAGTTACTGCTCAATTTTTCAAGTTTTAAATGTTACTTAATGATAAATTACGTTTTTTTAATAAATTGACTACTATGAAACTCTTTTAAATGTCAATATAATTTGATAATTTTGGAAAAAGTGTGTAAAATACATATCAAAAACCTGTGCACTGGATCTGAAGTCCTCAATGTATATTTTTCTGTTATGAATGCATTATGTACATATGTCTCAAAAGCAATAATTGCAATAACAAAGTGCATCCTGCATGTTCCATTCACACATTGAATATGTTATCATACAAAGAGCAGTTTCAAGGTTCACAGTACAAAAGAATATACAGTGTGTTAGGTTAAACGAGGGACTTATTGAGGGAGGGTATTCAGTATTCGATTCTCGTCCCGAATATGTAAAAAACCTATAACCAAAATTTTTGAAGTAATTGTCCAATAAAATAAATCATCATGAACACTGAGCGCGCAACAAGTGAACTTGTAAACAGAAACAGTACTTACATAAAGTAAGTCGCGTTGCAAAACATGCGCCGATCTTGCCGAAAAGGATAGAGTGCGCTTAAGCCCGCTAAGCCGTAACCCGTAAGCGTAAGCGGAAGCGTTTTTATGGTTCTGTCTGTTATTTATTAGTGTTTTCGTTTCGTTTATATGTTTGTTAGGTTCATGTGAGTATACACTATTATGGGTTTGAATATGTCCCTCGTTTAACCTAACATACTGTATAGTTAGTTGTAATTTATTCACCCTTAAAAAAGTAAATTAAAAATATATATTAAAAATAAAGATTTTCTTTATTTTGAACAAGATAATGAAATGACTACCTATGTAGGACTTTTTTATGATGGGGGATACCTTCAAAAGGCGCCTAGCTTTGTGCAAACAAAGACTGGGGTTTGACCGGGGTAGTTTTAGTGAGGTAGAAATCCCTTTCTACCTCACTAAAACTACCCCGGTGGCTATCCTCAGCACCTGTAAGGGGCACTAGATCCCCCAATAGACCTGCTTCAAAGCCCCATTGATCTCTCAAGATGTGAATAGATTATTGGCCATAAATCTACTCACATTTATCTAGAATAACAAAATATGAATCCCTTTTTCCTTCCCTTTTCCTTGAACTGGATTGAATGGTTGGACTGATTTTACTAATTCTTTTTATGTTGTATTTGTTATTATTAGGAGAAGGTTCTTAAGATAGAAAAAATCCTGAAAATTAAACGAGTACTGTAGAAAATGGGATTGCGCGTACGTAGTCGCGGGCAGAAGCTAGTCAAAGGCAAAGCTTTAACTCACTAACATAACAATAGGTTAATTAGTTATTATGTTTTCGGCTTAATCACGTAACTGTTTGGTTTGACGAGGAACTCGACTAGTTTCAAGCCATGCTAGACTTAGAGGCTCATATACATGAGCAGCATTCCGCGACACGCGACGCGGCTTGTCGCGTGTAAGCCGAAAACATAATAATTAATTTAGTATGTCTCACGAAAGTTTAAATTTAAACATAACATAAGGTCACTTATTTTAAAATCTCAAGTGTTAAATATAAATAAGTTATTTATATTTAAAATAACCATAACTAAACTATTGGCTCTCCTAAGTCTCCTATTTTCCATGTGATTGGTCGCTATAGTATCATACGATATGATACTAAATCGTTACATCATAATAACTTTGTTGTATTTATGCGAAACCGGATTTGTTAGACGTTTCTTTTTAAAATCGAGACTATAAACATGTACATTGGAACCTATACCTAGGTATATAGATATCCTAATAGGATTCAATACACAGTGACTCTCGCCAATAAAATAAATAAACGAGTACATAATTAGGTACTTACATATAAATATAAGGCATTGTAGGTCAAATATTTGAAACATTTCAGGAAAGCTTTCAGTACCTAAACAATAATTAATAATAAAAAACAGTTAAGTATTTAGTTGTTATATTCTCAGGAACCTCTGAATGACCTTTTCAACAAGCTTGATGTTATGCTATAAAAGTTTTATTTACTGTTGACATAATCGCACCCAAGAAAAGTTAAATGAAAGTAAAAGTTGCAAAACAGAAAGTCACTCTGGTTGAGAATGTGCGGACCGCGGAGATTCCGTGGCGACTGTCCCAGACGGACAAATATCCATTATGTGTACACACTAACGTACGTCAACGCCAATTAGCAATGTATGAAAAGGGTTAGTCAAATGTATGTACCTATGTAACACATTGTTATTTGTTCAGTGACACGACACGACTGATCATAAGTGAAAAAAATTCGCACAATTACCGAATAATGAGGTAATACTTATCTATACAGGCTGTAAACAGAAAACTACCGAAAAAAGCTAATAATAAAAATTGTATTTAGGTACAAATTTAATCATTTTTGTTTAGGTACATGTTATTCATGCAACATCATAGCCTTGGGCGGTTGATTACAACTATTATTCCATAAAATGGACAATTAATTTCTTACTTGAACATAACATCACGCATTTTTATCCCCAAAGGGGTAGACAGAGGTGCACATTACGGCACTTGATACCACTATACAATGCAATAGCATGTAACCCACATTTCACTATTATGTTATAACTCGCATGTAATAGGGGAGCCTATTGCCATACGTCTGTCGATTCGATCACCTATCCTTTTTTATATTCTCAAAAGAAGCCGGTCTAGGATCAAGTATTTTTGGAATTGATAAACTTAATCATTCTGAACAAAATTAAGTATCAGATTCAGAACACGTTTATTTATCTCTTATAGGTAGGTATTAGTCTAACAAGTTAGTCTAAAGATCACTATTATGACATTTGTCTATAAAAACAGAATACTCAAATGTTAAAAATTGTGGTACTAACGAATTTTTCAAGGTTTAATCCCATCAGACCCAATCGGGGTTACACCTTAATGTCAGTAGGTGAACTCAGTCAAACTGTATGTGTTATGTAAATATCTTTCGAAACACACTATTGAATAATTCATTGTGTAAGATAAAAATAAAGTACCTAATCATAAGAAATTTAACACGTGATAGATAATGGTAGATTATGCTTATTTCTACTAGTAGGTCGAAATTGTGTAGATATGTATATATCTAAGTAAATTTAATACTTAGGTAGCTATGTATAACTCGTTAACTTGTTAAGTCATGATGAGAAAGTGGTTTTAGTTTAGCACATTGACCATCGCTTGTCGCTTGCTAAGTTTATATACAAGATTAACTTTATATCCTGTATCAGAAAAAATAATAATTAATATAAAGAAAAAAACTGCATTACATATGAATACAAATAATAATTTCTGGATATGTTTGTTTATAGGTTTATTTAAAACTGATGCAGACTAGGCTTTCAAGATGTTATCCCTTTTCTGGTTTATAGGATGACCAATCTCAGTAACATCTGTAGAGGACATTCTTTAGACTTAACTTTTGCAATTTATCATTACCATATCTAGCGAAAGATGATTTATTGAGATTATTTCATTATCATCATTATTTCTTGTAAGCTAACGCAACTATATAGGTACAAACGCTTTAACCTAGCACTGAACATATGATCTATAGACACCTACGTTAGAGTATACCAATGTCTAGTTATATTGTGATATCGTACGATATGGACCTTGCTTTTCCATTAAATGGCATGACTGTCAGACCAAAGTCCACCTTATCGCAAAACTTATCGTATTGCCAAAGCCACAAGGCAGATAATCGTAAAACGCCCTCAAAATAACCCCGGTTATTCGCTAAATGCAATGCAAAGTCCAATCTTTCAATTCGAAAATTGTCCTTTGATATTGTGAGAGTGCAAGTGGATAGAGATTGCGATTAAATTAAGTATTTTGTAATCACACGTCCGGTTTAGTTCTTATACATGGATGATGGAATAAAAAGATAACTAAAAAAAAATGTATGTAGTTATCATATCATATTTATGACAACAAAACATATATTTTTTTAAGAATATATCTGCTGAGCTTTAGTGGCAAATAGCAAATATCCCTAAAATTCGTCGAATGCATCCTTCCTATACTTCACAAATTTAGACTTAATTCCACTTAGAAGAGGCAATTTTAAGTAGTACATTCAGAAACTAAAGAATACAAAATACCTAATAATTATGTTTTTTAAAATGTAATTGTGTTTTTTATACCATAAATCGTGCACGTGGCATTTGGAATGTGTTAATTATATGCTAAACTTAAATGTAAACTATGACGAGTATTTTACGACACTTCAAACGGATGCTGTTATACCGGTTCTTTTCATTAATTACAAAGTAATTTTAGTAATTAAATACATTAATGAAATTACATTAAACCATTGGAATGACTAAATTGTCTTAAGGTCATAAATAAATACGACAAACACATATTCTCCTGTTTCTTCAAATCATTTTTTGGAAAACATTTTTAAAATCAACTCTGACTACAGTTACCTATATGTCCAAAATTTACTCTAAGTACCATTTATGTCTACTTACCAAAATGCGTCAAAATATGTTCAGCAATTTAGGGAGTTAAGCAAACACTCTTCATAATTCGGCAACGCACTTTTAACTTTTTCTGTGTTACATGGTGTCTATGAGCGGCGGTAATAGTTTACCATCAGGTGATCCACTCGTTTCACCCCTTATACTATAAAACATGTCGCGGAGAACATGTAGCGGGCTCCGACTCGACGTGCAGGAGAAGGAACGGGGTGGTTTTTAGTCAGTAAGAGTCTGACACTCCCTCCCGCCTCACCCAGGCGGGAGCAGCCATTCGAAGATTTTCCCCCTTAAAAAAAATACTATAAAACATCTTAATATCCGATTATGAAACATCCACAACATTGATTCATATAAAAATAGTCTCTAAACATCGGAAATAAGGTCTACAATGGAGTACGTAGAGAGTGGTCACCGGTAACCGCTTGGGGAGAGGACAGATTATACATTGATATGTTACTAATTACATAATAATTGTTTCAGATCCATCATCACAATGAATCATAAGGAGTTTAGAAGGTTATTAACACAATTCTTCATTGCCATGCCTGTCGTTAGTATTTTTTTATGATTTGTTTGTTTTTTCATACAGCTTTACTCATTTTAATACTACAAGAACAGTTAATTATATTTCAGCTATTTTAAATTAGGCAATGAAAGCTAATTTATGAAATATTATTATAAGAAAGCTATTAGTCGTGATTTATATTAAAAGTAATTTATATTTTAAGTCAGTACAATAAAAAAAACTACTTTTAATCTTGGTAAAAATATTATTTAATTATTAAAATCATTCAGAGTACACGCTACAAAATAAAAGGTTTTACATCCCCTGGGACGAGCCGAAACTTACGGCGGTGTAAAGTCATTTGAATAATTATCGCGGCGTTTTATAACCACAGTTTTTAGTCGCCCGGGGCCTAACGATAACTTATTGCATATTCAACGTCATTGGCTATTATTAGAAAAATACATTATCATTATTTGTTTATAAGTAGGTACAATGACTTAGTACCGACAATATTACAGATTATCTTTTTGTTTCAGATATCGTTAGTAAACAATGCACTGAAATGGAGTATAGGAGAACTGAAGTTACGTCTAAGGACCAATTTGACACTGTTTTTGTACCAACAGTACTTGAAGTAAGTATTATAATACTTTTCTGGGGGCCTAGTACGAGTTTGTTCGCGGTCATCGCTCTGATTGGTTGGTTCATTAGAGCCAGCCAATCAGAGAAACAAACACTGTCTCGTTTCGATCTCGTTAGACGCAAAACAAACTTGTGCTAAGTCCTGTATAAAAAACGATCGTGAGGTGTACTAATTTAATTGAAAATAACGACTTAGTAACTTGAAAAGCTCTACTATTTACAAGTCATAATGGGGCTCTTGTTCATGAACACACATCACACCGTCAACTTATTTTTTTACTAATAGTATAAAGGCAAAGTTAGTGCGGATGTGTGCGTTACTCCTTTATGCAATAAACTACTGAATGGATCTAAATTAAACGCACGGAGATAAATTATACATTGCAATAACACACATTTTAAGTCACTTGCAGAATATATTTTCTTATTACTCTGTACTGTGGAGATGTGTGACAAAAAATAGTTTTTTTTTCTCCTTATTTATGTAGTGTCGGCAGGTTACAAAACCACAGACTATACAAATACAAGGTACTTCTACTAGCTGTGACCTTGTTCCATATATCTGTTAGATCATAAATAATACTTGCTAACGCTAAGTAGTGAGTAGATACTTCCGTCTGATAAAATATATCTAAATATTGTAGAGGTAGTTACTCATTTACTAACCATTGCAAAAATATCCCAAATATGTAATGGAGAGAACTTTTATTGTAATAGAGTCGATATATTTGTTCTATTTGATAAAATGACAATGACCAAATTTGTATGGAGCGTGGTGCCTTTTCATTTTTTCGCGGCAGTTGATCGGATGTGCAAAAACTGATGCAGAATAACATTACAAATAAAAAATATATGGGGTCGTATATGAAAAACACAGTCCAAACCGAGTTAAATCAGTTCAAAGATGTGAAAATAGTGCTATATTATCCGTTATTTTGTTGATGGTGACCGTACACAACGCATATTTCATCTTTACCTTCATTTACTTGTCAGAAATATTTTGTAATAAATGCCTAAAAACGATTTTAAGGAATATCATAAAGCTTATTAAGGATTTGTTTACTTATTTTTGTTTTTGAATTTTATGATTTTTTTTTTGTATAAGGCCTCGGAATCAGAACAGAGTGAACCATTAACTGGCCAGTGTTAAGTAAAAAAAAACATTTTGCTTGATTGGCTAGCGTGTTCACTTTATATGTATACGGTTTATAATCTATGACAGATTTTCGGGATCAATTTCCTCTTAGTTGAAAACCCGCAAACTACTTTACTGAGCCCTATCATGAAATACTATGTTAGTCAGCTGCGGCGTTTGTGGCGGATTGAGTAACGGCAGTTGTCAAAACACGAAAAAATCATTTTCTGTCTACTTCACCCGACTTACTTCCAATTAGTAACTAATCTAACTACAGTTAATACTTAATACTCTAATCTACAGCTAGTATAAGATTTTGTTCAAAGATATCGTCATTCTGTCACAATGTGATGGATTATATTTTGACTTATCACATTATATGAAAAAAATATGCGCTCATCTGATATATAGTCCATCACTTTACAAAGTCGACGGTTTCCTTTCTTCAAAAGGTTATGCTAACTATGAAGTAGATGAGTCTCCCACCAGGAGTTAACAACCAAAAAAAATACTTTGTTAGATGTTTGGACTGCTACCATTACTCAACCCACCACTGGTATACAGCTGACGCTCATGAAGCTTCATGACACAACTCCTATAAGCATCCCATAAGTTATTAACTGAGAGAAAATAGGTAATAAAAATTAGTGCCTGGTAATATGGATATATTGTGGTATGATATGGTTGTGCCTGTGCCCGGCGTACAATGGCGCGCAATTTGAAGTTAGGAATTGTGACAAAAATATGAATAATTTGAATAAAAAAACCAAGTAAAATGTTTGATTCCAGCTCCTTTCAACGCTCATAACTCAGTCCAGACTGAGATTTCCATATATGAGACAATTTCGTTTGTAATGTCAATCTAGACAATATTTTGCATAAATCATCGACTGCCGCCAGAAAAAAAAGGCACGGCAAGGATTGAGAGGAAATCGATCATGAAAATCTGTCATAGGCCATAAACCGTATACTTATAAAGTGAATACGCTAGCCAATCAAGCGAAATGTTTTTTTTTACTTGAGCAGTGGCCAGTTAATGGTTCACTCTGTTCTGGTTCCGTGGCCATAAGGACAACGTGACAAAAAAAAAACAAATAATAATAAAATAGTCTACAAAAAGGTTTATTACATTCCTTGAAATCGCTAATAATCATTTATTACAAAATATTTCTGACAAGTAAATGAAGAAATATGCGTTGTGTACGGTCACCATCAACAAAATAACAGGAATAATAGAGGTATAGCACTATTTTCACATCTTTGAACTGATTTAACTCGGTTCGGACTGTGTTTTTGATATAAGACCCCATACATTTTTTTGTTTGTAATGTTATTCTGCCTCAGTTTTTCCACATCCGATCAACTGCCGCGAAAAAATGAAAAGGCACCACGCTCCATACAAACTTGGTCATTGTCATTTAGTAAGGTCATTTGGAAGACATAGACTTATAATCGGAATGCTAAACAAAGAGGTCCTACACAAAGTTATACTACGCCTAAACAGTTGATTCTTTAAACAGAAATATAGAAGCCTCCTTTGGTCTATTTTTATGTTAAGTAAATAATAAAGTAACACTTCAAAGAAACAATGATAGATGTGAAATCGATTGAGAAAATCTACATAAACCTGATTCAAAGGAAAATCTTGTTCAAAAGATATAAACAATTGTTTTGCATTCGAATATTCAATACAAGAATTAAGATTTTATTAGCCAAGACATGGCCTCAAGTTGTACAGCTTATACGTAATAACGGGATGACTCGTACCAATTTTGTAATTAAGATTGGAGTCGATGACCATTGGACATACTTAATTCTTTAGTTAAGACTTTGCCCGTCGACTTTGGACTCTAAAATCATGCATGTCATTGTTTGCATGAGTTTAGCTCATGAAGTTCCGAACAAGGTATTATTATTGCTATTTCTTTGCAAATAAGGTTTGTAATATTTATTAATGTGTAAAAGAGTCGGTAGAAGTGTTAAAATTTTGCAAGTTGTAGGGCATTTCTTCATCATATTATGGCTCATACTACTTAGGGCTCATCATTATCATAGGTAACAGCTATTTGGCGTCTATGGCTGAGCATAGTTCTCCGAATCACTTCCAGATAGAACGGTTGGCAGCTCATATTTGACAAAAAACGGGTACTATATTCAGTAGGAACACATGAACACCTATAGAGGTGAGTGTATAAAGTAGGGGATGGAAGCTCCATGAGGATTTCCCACCTTGGGGTCAAAAAACGATATAGACATACTCTATACACATCTCGAAAAAAAATTGTCAGATTGTCACTGTTCTCCTTATATTACACCCGAACACAGTCTCAATTTGTATTTGAAATATAATCTAAATACATTATTTATCAATCTAAAAAATTAATTTATTTCAATGAACAAATCTTATCCCCATTGCTTTGGAAGTAAATATACCTACAATTAAAAAAGTCTATCACTTATCACTTCTTAATTATTATAAGTGATAAATATCAATCTAGCGCGATAAATGAACTCTTAAACAGTTGATATTGTTCAATAAAATTCATTCAAGCTACGAAATAAAACAATGTATGTATTGTCAATGAACTTACGGTATTTTCAAGTAGTGAGGGCACTTCACAGAGTTCAAATGATGTTATTAGTCGGCCATAATTCCAATGCCAAAGTAATGAGTAGTATTATAAAACCAAGTTCCTCGACGCGTCTGTCGGTTTGCGACGAACTCAAAAACTACTGAATTGATTTTTATGCAATTATAACTGGTGGATACAATGATTCTTGAGCAAGGTTTTTAGTATCCCTGAAAGTTTTAATGACATGGGCGAACTCCTGCAGTTTCGCCCATATATATATATATATATTAACCATTCTATCTAGTTCTATATAATAGTTCAATATATGTATATATAAGCTACTTACAATGAAACAAATATTTGATACACATAAATGCTATCGGCCGATCGCTTTAACTGCTCCATTGTCTAGTATCTAGATAAACCAGTCATATTTGTATTGCAATTGACCACAATATATATATACAAACATATGTATGTATGTACATTCTTTAATGTAAGATACTAATGAATGCAAGTACTTTTAACTTAGGTGCATATGTACTTATAAAGTACCTAATTGACATTGACTATACAGGTATACTGTATATCTTTACTGATCTTGGTAATACAAAAGTGCGTTTGTGCGTTCGCCTGTCTTTCACGTGGCAATAGAATGTTTTTATGGATCGATGTTTTTGTTTAGACATAAGTGAAAGACTCTTCAGTCTTTAACTTATGTGAAGTGAAAAACTGACACTCTATGCAAAATACTGATGTTCAACCAAAACTTGTTGAGACTTAGTGGTGCCCACCTCACAACTAATTGAGAAATAGCTAGGAGAAAGATTGTCCTTCTTCTCCAACTTTAACATTGAAATTCTCTGCCCAATTTAATAAAATCTTACAGCTTTGTCATTTTGAACTTCTAATGGATTTTCGACTCTATACCTAAACCAAATGATAAAGTTCAAAATTATTCAAGAATGACCAGACTCATGTTTGCAATTGCTCATACGTTTATTGTTATGGCTGTACTCATAAATGTCTGATATGCATTATCTCTGTCGCAAGGAAACCTCTTAAGGTATTACGATAGCCATTAAATAGATATCAATGTAATATCAACGCCTCATAATTATTCATTTATATTATGTTTTTATCTAATAATAAGTGACCTCCGAAATATTTGAGATAAGGTCCCAAGGACCCAATTCAATATATAAATACAAATGATATTTATGAAATTAGAAAATTTTGCCTGCTTCACTTTACGTGGAAAAAACCAAAACTTATCTAAGTACCACGGATGGGATCCAATAGGGCTGATGCCGATATGGAGTCGCGGAGAACCTAACGGGTTACCGGGGCTCGGGCTCGAAATGCAGGAGAAGGAACGGGGTGGTTTTTAGTCAGTACACTCCCTCCCGCCTCAGCCAGGCGGGAGCAGTCATTCGATGATTTCACCCTTAAAAAACTCATGTAAGTGCAAAAAAATGTGTGTTTCATGGTCACCTCTATATGACCCCTGCAAAGAATAACATGCAAAAGATGTATGATAAAAATATATTTATAATTTCATTAAATACTTTATTTCCGACTAAGGCTTAGCCGTTTCCTCCGATATCTTTTATTGATAATTTAAAGTCCAATTCCAATAATGACACTGATATAAATTATAAGACCTATAATTACCTAATTATACCAACCCAACTGCCATTAATTTTTACTTGTTACCTAGCCTATTATACCGATTCCTAAACCTATAGAGAATTTGTTACAGAAAGTATCTGATCTGAATGACTGAATATGCAAAAGGGTTGAGACGCAAAAACATCTTGAATTAAATACAAAACCAAATAATGTGCTTTGCTTATGTTGTTTAAAATTCTCCTTTTTTATTACAAATCTCACAAAATATACCTATATTTTAGTAACAACTCGTATATCGTAAACTATGGCAATAAAATAAACACATTTAATAACATATATAGTACTACATACTTTGTAATATTTAACTTTGAAGGCTTGTATTTTGTTTTATGGAATTTCTATAGTTTATTTTACATATTGCATATCTATTTTATGATATAACTAGCTTCTGCCCGCGACTTCGTATGCAATCCCGTTGTCTCCCGTTCCCGTAGGTTTTTCAAAGTATTTTTTCTGTCATAAGAACCTTCTCCTGACAATAACAAACATAACAAAAAGAAATAGTGAAATCGGTTCACGCGTCATGGCGTGACCAAGGGATATAGGGATTCATTTATACTATTTTTAGCATAAATAAATAAACATCATATTATATCTAATGATCCACAGTCTACCAGATTCCTGAAGTTATTAAAACGATATTTATTAAGTCAAAATCATTAAATTTCTATTAGACCAAGAAGGCACTTTGGAAACCCGAAAAAATACAAAGTGTCAGTCTATCAGTCTGTCCTCTACACAGAACTATGAATAATGGTATCACCCAATTTATCCTTACAGGGGCTTCACCTACTACCAAGTATCAAACCTGGACAATAGGATATCGAATGCTGACCAACTGCTGACGACAGACATTGAGAAGTTCTGCGATACAGTTGTAGACCTGTACAGTAATATCAGCAAACCGATGCTGGATATCGGTATTTACTTGTACAGGTTAACTGTTAACTTGGGAGCTTCGGTGAGTAACATACATTAACCCTAGAGTAGGGGCGCCCTATTGGGAAACGTCCGTGGACACTTAGTGACAAACATCTTCCCAACCGGTCCCTAGCGCAAATAATCAAATCTTTCGGCACGCATTGCTAATGAAACTAGAAGCAGCTATACTAAAATGTGCAAGTCTTGAAAATTATTAACGATTTTTTAGCTGAGGCGGTAAAATGCGCACAGCGCGCCCCCTCTAGGGTTAAATATTTAACGTTAAAAAAATCTTTGTCCAATTGTATACAATACAGGTCAATGATCTCACACATTTAACATTGATATCATCCTTATAGCTACAGAATTGACACAGACATGTCACAGTTAAAAAATAAATAATCATTCTATAATCATTTTAACCTCTTGTATGTTGAAAGTTGCGGGTATAATGTGTTTTATACCGGGAGCCGCTGTTTCAAAGACAGGCTATACCGAATAGTCTATAGATGCAATTTTTACAGTGAATAAAGTAATGAAGTGTATTTATTGCTTGAATTGACAATGTCCGTAGAGAACACAATTGGCCGACCTATTATGTAGCGATACATTTCTTCAAGCCAAGGCCTTTAGCAAAACGCCACTTTACCGCTTGTCCACAGAGAGTAGAAATCAAAATGTATGGGGATGACACTGGCAAGTGTCAAAATTTACGTCAATTCCATATAATTTGGTTTTCTATTCTACATGTAGACAAGAGCTAAATGGCATTTGGCTACAGCTGCAGATTGGCAGATTCAGTCTACAAACCTTAACTTTATTTTACCAGTTTTTGTTTAATGTTGCTCCACGCTAGGATTTTCTCTCCACTAACACATGTGACACTATTAACACCCACGCCATTACCTAGTTTCAATTCAATCTGGAATCTTCTTTTTCCATGTAAAAGTGTAATTTATTTCTTGCTAGTAACTAGTAATTTCAATGTATGTGTTTATTTTCCAGACTCCTGGTATCATGATGGCTTACCTACTCTTGTCGGGAGTGTTCCTTACGTACCTCAGAAGACCTACAGGTAATTAATTGAAATATATATCAGAAATATTTTCAAATGTGTGTACAGTTAAGCTAACTTCACTAAAGACTAAATATAGTATTTATTTTCTGCAAATTTCTTAAGTCATTGATATACTCCTACTTATCAGTAATGAGTCTTGAAATCTCCATATTAAAAAGTTTTGCATAAAAAGTCAATATGCATATAGTAGAACGGAACAAAATAAATTCAGTAATTTCTAATTTTAATGACATCATATTTTCTCTTCTTCCAGCTAAGATGACGGTTCATGAGCAGAAATTGGAAGGTGAATTCAGATACGTGAACTCTAGGCTGATCACATATTCGGAAGAGGTCGCCTTCTACCAAGTAAGTCATCTTACAATTTTAATTTATTATAAACTAGGGACCCGCCGCGGCTTCGCACGGGTGCAATATGCATGTATTATACATATAAACCTAATATATACACCTAAGAACCACGCAATCTATTAAAAAAAACACATTGAAATCCGTTGCGTAGTTTTAAAGATCTAAGCATATATAGGCGGATAGCGACTTTGTTATATACTACCTATGTAGTCATGGTAATGTAAATAAAAATAAAAATGAAAAAGCTGAAGATGAAAAAAGATCATTAATTTTTAATTCGCGCGATAGTAAACATGTCACTTGTACAGATTACAACAGAGATTAGTTTATTATTATATATGGATGTTATGCGTGTGGGTCAAGTCTCTAAAAGAAAAAAAAAAGAAAAGAAAAAGCATATTGTAGAGACATTATGGTGAAAAGTTTATTAGAAATATATATGAAACAACAGAATTATCGTTGACCATGCAAATAAATAGCATGGATACATTATATTTAAACAATAGAACCCTTTTGAATTACTTCTAAATTTATATAATTTTCCCACATTATATTGTATTAAAATAAGCGTGACAACATAAACATTTGAAACTTGTCATAAAATTAACATAAATAATATAGTAATTGAGTAGGTTTTTACCCGACTGTTTTATACATATTAAAAAACATTGATGTTTGTATAAAAGTGGTTACAATTGTAACTACAATAAAAACTGTGAGAACTTTAATAAAAAGTGTTAATTATTTTTTTGTGTTTGAAAATGTATCTTATTGTGCGTCTATAATATACACACCTCGTGCGCCGGTCATGGGTAATATGATTGTGGAATAAAACGACGGCACTTTATAAACAAACACTATTTATTTTACAGTCACTGATTAGATAAAGTACGATAATCAACACTAAATTAAATTAATATGTAAATGTCTGGAAAGTTTTCTTATACTAGTAATAGTTTTTGCACACACTTTAAAAGCGTTCGTAGCGAATTACAAACATTACTTTTTGGACTACGAGAGTTCCACGATTGAAAATGACATTGCACGAAATTGATTACGACACTGATAACAGTTTGTCTCGTACTTACAGTGATTATATACTTAATTCTACGGAGTTTACACAATATTATGTCTTTCCACGATTCCACGAACACTTGCACAAATTTTACTGGTAACGGAGAAACGAGGGCGTTATCACTAAAAATCACAGAAGGTGATCGGTGTTTGATCGCGGCTTTGCCGATCCGCGATCTTGCTATAGCAAATCTTGCTATAGCGCTAATAATCTTGCTATTACTAGGTCGCGACTTTGCCGATTCGCGACACCGAAGCTAGTTAAAGATAACTAGGACAGCTGTCGGGCAGCGGTTGCCCAAACACTGCACGAGCGACGTTCCGATGAACTGTGACGAACTGTGACCGACGATTGCCGACGAACTGTGTCGACGGGTTGTAAAACTGCTACTATAGTTACCCCGGACTGTGCGACGTACGTTCGGTGACGGCACGCCGGTCGCACTTTTTGCTCTGTCCAATCCCGGCCCGAGCGAAGGAGAAGTTCTCTCCGTCTCGCTCTATTTCTCGGGCGGGGAGACCTCTTCTGGACAGAACATGACGACTTTTTCCGGGGCCCCTTTTAATAATATTTTATTTATTTGCTCGTCTCCTACACCATTTTATTACTAATTTAATAAATTACGGTTATAAATGGCAGTCTTCAGACTGCGTCGATCGGAAGTACAGCCCGTCGATACGTTTCTATTGGATTTTACTTAGGTAAACAACTAATTCCTTAATCCTTGTGCAAGTGTTTACGTGATAATAACAATGTTATTTACTATCTTATAACTACTTATTATCTAGAGCCTAGCGTCTCTAATTCTCGTCGTCCTGCACACTTATGATTCATTTATTTTTCACACATGTTTGATATAACGCCAATTATGTATCTGATACATTTTACAAGTTTCTATTTCATTCATACTTGCAAATACAAACGTATATGAAATGGAATCTTGCAACAATATTTCGAAACAGTGCCTTTAGCCAAACGCCACTTTAGCGCTTGTCTACAGAGAGAGTAGAAATCAAAATGTATGGGGATGAAACTGACAAGTGTCAAAATTTACGTCAGTCCCATATAATTTGGTTTTCTATTCTACTTGTAGACAAACGCTAAATGGCATTTGGCTACAGCTGCAGGTATCTTCAACGATTGAAATGAAATTTTGTATACATTTTTTGTTTTTTTTATTTTTTATTTATTGGAACCACAAACAAGTTTACAATACACCTTAATATTTACATCTTAACTAATACAATTTTACTTATTGCAAACTCAACATCAATGGTCACCTAAATATAAATGATTTAGAAAATGATGAACCTGCACCTCAATATAATCACGTTTCAATCAGGTTTCATAGGAAGTGTTACCGTGGTGAAAATAATTAGAAAAAAGAATGCGTGTATGTATGCATGCATATGTTTGTTTGTTATACATATTTAGTTTTCATGGCCATGACAATGCTAAACTATGTAAAGGCTTGTTTTAAATTTCAATTATATTTATCGAAATGTAACATATCCAGGGTAACCACCGGGAGCAACTGACGCTGCTCGCCAGCTTCTACAAGCTGACCAGACATCTGCGCAACTTCCTCAACTTCAGAGTCGGCATGGGATTCATTGACAACATCATTGCTAAATGTAAGTACCACCATCATACTGATATTATACATGTGAACGTTTGTGTGAGTGTGTCATTGTATCTTACACATTCATGCAAATTGCTGAACGTATTTGAATGAAATAGATGTATTAGATTATATTGTAGAATAATAGGTATAATATACCTGTATTGTAACTTTTGTGAGACATACTAAATAAATTATTATGTTTTCGGCTTACTCACGTAATAATTTGACGAGGAACTCGACTAGTTTCAAGCCATGCTAGAGGCTCATATTCATGAGCAGCATTCCGCGACCCGCGACGCAGCGACTGTCGCGCTGCTACTCGAATAATTTTAACCAAATATAATTCAACATATTTTTTGTATACGTAACATTAGATTACCATATATGTTATATTACATGTTATTTATAAGTGACGGTGTGTAAGTAACTAAAGACCATATAAATTAATGTGCTATGTTATGCAATACTGACCACGGTATGTATGTATGTATGTGTGTTTGTTACAGATGTGGCTATTACCGTTGGTTTCTACGCTGTATCTCGTCCATTCTTTGCAGTCGACCACAATTTGCTTACTACGGGCACCGAGAATGATAGATTCAAGGTAAATATTTTCTTTTATGACTGCCTCGTTAGCTGACTGGTCGCAAGTGCGACTGCCGGGCAAGGGGCCCCGGGTTCAATTCCCAGGTCGGGCAAAGTATTACTGGGTTTTAAAAAAATCTCAGTAGTAGCACGGAGTCTGGAAATGTGCCCGGTATATGGCAATAGGCTCACCCCCTATTACATGGGACTCATAACATAAATAATGAAAAGTGGGTGTTACTTCTGTATGCATTTAGCGTGATGTTATGTATTTTCTTTTATATTTTTGAGGTATTTTATTTTCAGAAGGTAAATGTAATATGTTTCTATAACAGCTAAGGGTATTACAATGGGACTTCTAATAAGAGCTTGGGCGTTGTAAGCGCCGCTTATAGGTTATTGCTCTATTGATCTCTCGAATATTTGCTAATGTCAAGTAATCTCAGTCAATCAAGCTGTTGCTTGGGCACAGCGCCACCTATGTATATTGCATTAAATTAAAATTGTGTAATGTTATGTTTAATACAATTACTTATTTCCCCTGAAAATTGGACATAATATTAATAAGAAAACGTTGCCCCACTTTATTATTTTCTCTTGTATCGTGGGTGCGTTTACAAACATACGTTTACACACACATGACACCCAGACCCGTAAAAACAATTTGTGGATCACACAAACAGTTATTTCGTGTGGGAATCGAACCCGAGGCATGTTGCACGGTAGCCAGTTATTCAGCCACCGCGCTAAACGTGCAGTCACTATATACACAACTATATTATACACTACACACTATATGTATTATATTAGACCACAAATTCCTAAAAAATACCCAAATTGCTCCACAGCACTACTACACATACGGCCGTATGTTAGTGAAAATGGCGGAAGGTATCGGCCGGCTCGTACTGTCAGGCCGCGAGCTCAGCAAACTAGCGGGGCTGACGTCACGCGTCACTCAACTACGTACCGTACTGGACGATGTTAACAAAGGAAACTATACCAGGACCATGGTTGATAGGAACTCGCAGAATGGAAGCGGTGAGTTCTACTCGACATTTAAGGGAAACCGGAGTATTGTGTATTCAAGGCCTTTAGCTAAATGCCACTTTAGCGCTTGTCTACAGAGAGAGTAGAAATCAAAATGTATAGGGATGACACTGACGAGTGTCAAAATTTATGTCAATTCCATATAATTTGGTTTTCTATTCTACATGTAGACAAGCTCTAAATGGCATTTGGTTACAGCCGCTGGATTGTTTGAATTGTGCGTTGGAGAATTGGGAAACAAAGAAAGAATGATCGGGACGAATGTTTTTAAGAAATGGAAGTATGTGTGATAAAATATGTACATGATATTGGGTCATTGGAAAAAGGAGACATTATTGCCTACTCTGATTTAAATCTTATAGTACTTACCTAAGTATTACTCATGTATTCATTGTTAATGTAGGTAATGTTTCTTACTTTCTTTTATTTATTGACTAGATTTTTGCTAAATTTTGCTCCTAAACCACTAAATTGATTGTTATGAATTGTAGAAGAAAGATAGATACAAGGAAACAATCGGCATTAAACAACATTCGTTACGTGTTTCTCCCTTCACAGAAATCCCAGCTATACTAGCGCCAGGCGCCGGTCGCATCATCTACCAGGACAAAATCATACGTTTCGACAAAGTTCCACTCGTCACACCCAACGGTGACGTACTCATCAAGGAACTTACCTTCGAAGTCCGGTTAGTATACACCTTATTTACCTTATGGTATGAAAAAAAGAATACAAATAATAATATAGTTTTTTCATACTGGTTTACACATGTGTTAAGCCAAACTTTTGCCATATACATTGTATGTATATATTTTGTTTTGTGGATCTATAAGTTTCTTGTATTATAACATTTTAATGATTACTCCAGTAACGACATAAAACCATTGTCAAATACTAAATACAAGTGTATTATTTTGTTTCCAGCTCTGGTATAAACGTTCTCGTATGCGGTCCCAATGGTTGCGGCAAGTCGTCCATGTTCCGTCAGCTTGGAGAGTTGTGGCCGATATTCGGAGGCACCCTAACTAAGCCACCTAAAGGCAAGCTCTTCTACGTACCGCAGAGACCTTACATGACGCTAGGAACTTTAAGAGATCAGGTAAGATGATCTATGTAAAATAGTGAATTATAATTACCCAGCTTGTGATTACTAAAGAAACAATACTGTTTTTCCTTTTATATAATCCATTATACAGTATTTATGAATAAAGGCTTTCAAATAATTTTCTAACATGTTTCTAATTGGTTGCTATTCGTTAACCAACAAATATTCGATTAGTTAACTTTTGTATTAGTTTGTTTGGTCTTTTATAAATATGTTGTAAGCAATCTAAAAACTCATAACAAATATTATAACATTAATAAAATACCCACTTTATTACATAAATGGTTTTCCTTTAGATAATCTACCCACAAACTCGCGAGGAGATGCAGAGACGGGGTCGTTCAGACGAGCAACTGCATCGCTTCCTGGAGATAGTTCAACTGTCGTACCTGACCAACCGCGAGGGAGCACTGGACGCCGTGGAGGACTGGATGGATGTACTGTCCGGGGGGGAGAAACAGAGGATCGCTGTGAGTTACATAAATATAAGAGCATTATTCGCGTGTCTTCGACTGTTATGTTAAGTTATAAGATACGAATGTACCTGGAAAACGTTAGAAAGGACGTTTTTCTAATTTTGATATTTAGTTAATGTTAGATGAAGAAATTGTTTCATCAAACTCAAAATTTATATTTTTTATGCAGCCGATAGTTCACTTATATCTAGTAAGACAGTTTTAAAATTACTATGTATTGATGTCAATGCGAAACTAATGCGTCAAATGTTTATGTGATTGCATAGATGGCGCGTCTGTTCTACCACGAGCCTCAGTTCGCGATCCTGGATGAATGTACCAGCGCAGTTTCAGTTGATGTCGAGGGACAAATGTACCAGTACTGCAGAGAGGTGTGTAGCTATTTTTATCTTTGTCTTTTCAGGAAGCGCAGTAGCTAGCAGTTATTTTAAATTTAAGTATCATTGAATTTTAAAATTGTTACATAAGATGTTGTTTCACATATAAAATTGAATAAAATTCAATGAAGTGCTGATTTCATTTAATAATTTTAATGAAGTTGCTTCTCCACTCTTCAACAGCTCATATTAAAATTAATAAATCTCATAATGTATTAATTTTTTTCTCCACAGGTCGGTATATCTCTATTCACGGTATCTCACCGCAAGTCTCTATGGAAGCACCACGACCACTACCTGCAGATGGACGGCAGAGGCGGGTTTGTGTTCGGAGAGATCGACAACGAGACGCAAGAGTTCGGCTCGTGATTGTTAACTCCTTTATAAAAATAGATTAACAAGGATTAATGCACATAGAACGCTGCAAAGGAAAAGATAACCTAGGCTTATTGTTGCAAGTGTATTTTGGTTCGTGATATCAACGATCAGTGACGGTTCACTTTTCGACATGGGTCTTCACTACATAAGAAACTGCAAGTTTAAAAGGTTAAATTCAAAATTGTCTAGATTGAAGATTGCAGTAGGTTTATCAAGGTGTCAGCTGCCTAGTGTCTGTCAAATATGTAGTTTCTAACGACAGACGTGGAAATAGTGGCGATGCGGTAACAAATGTTTTAGATTTTAAAACATGATTTGGTCAATACGTCTAAAAAATCTAGTTTCATGATGCCATTATGTTTTTACGTCAAATACTTTTAATTTTAATTTAATTAATTTTTAATTTTTAATGATTGATGTTATTATTCATTTAAAATCGGTTTTAAAATCGGTAAATTAGTTTATTAATTTAGTTCTTCCCTTTTGGAAGTAGATTCGACAACGTTCCATGTGCATTAGTCTTCATAGATAAATAGATTATACAAATGTAATAATAAATTATGTTGATCTTTATAGGTACTCTGTTCACTTGTAAACATTTAAACTGTGGTTGATGTAAAAATATCTGAATTTAACTTTACCCTATACCAACTACCTTCGTATTTTTACAATGATTGGGCTCAAAATTATATAAATAAAAACTTCTTTATGCATAATTTGTTGTAGTAAAAATAATATCTCCTTCCGTACGTACTTCAATCCTTCAATGGGTCATAAATGTGAAAAATATAGGTACTATTTTCATGTAGGGTATTTTAAGGACTTTATTCGTAGAATAAACTTCTGATATTGTTTTGTATGGAATAATTTTCAAAATTCTTCCTCCAAAAAGTTATCTGGCGTTGGAAAAATCGGCCCTTAGAAGGAAAGAAGAAGATTATGACAAGATTGTTTCATTTACGAGTGCCATAACTCATCGAAATTTTACCGGCTGAAGATGCAAGTCGATTGATTGATTATTGATGACTATTACTATGACTATCTCGTTTTCAATTGATGCAGCTACATCTTTATATAATTAATTATTCGTTTTACAAGTAAAAAGAGTAGTAAAACTATCCTTACTAATATAATAAATTGGAAAGTGAGTTTTTTTGTTTGTTCCGCTTTCGCCGTAACTACTAAACCGATTGCTTTGAATTTTTGCAGACTTAAAGTTGATTAAATAATAGGGCACTTTTTATCCCGGAAAAATTTGATATTCCCGAGGGAAAAAGTATTGGTATAGATGGCGCTGTGTGTATTGGTATATGTCACATAGGCTACGTTTTATCTTTTTGTGACGCGAGCGAACCCGCGGGTAAAAGCTAGTTATTTATAAGAAGTGTATGGCTAATAGTAGTTTAATCATGAAATATTTGATGTTTTAATATATTTATGTCTCCTATTTAAAACTAGATGTACCTAAATAGTTACACCAGACCAATCTATAATAGTAAATTCATAATATTTTGAGAAATTTCTTTTATGTTTAGTTTTATTTCACAAATGGCGTCCATTTGGTGTCTGTTTCAGTTCTATACAAGTGAAAGTGTGAGAAACAAAGTCTTATTTATAGTGTTATGATTTTCTTTGTAGGCTGGTTCCCATTTAGGTAATGATGAACATAATAATATTATTATGAATAATTCATACCATTTAATCTGCAATATTATTATAATAGTGAACAGCAATCCCAAGTTACCTTTATAAGGAAGAAATACAAAATGTAAGAATTTATATTTAATAGATAATTCTATATTTATAGACATAATGTTATTTATTAGGTACTTTTAATTATTATGTGATAGTTTATACACAATATGACAACTATTAAATAAAAGATGATATAATTGTCTCTACAAAATAATATTTTTAATTAACTATATTATGAACAAATGTCTAAGGTTTAAGTGATTGTTCTGTTAAAAATATATATACATTCATAATAAATTAAATGTGAAATGTTAAAGGATTTGTGAAGTGTTAAGCATTTATTGAATTGTTTTATCGTGTTAACTTTTGGCCACTTGTTTACTGAGCAATGTGGATATGCAAACTATCAGGAAATTTTGTACAACGTGTACTCAGACCTTATTGGTCATACATAAACAAATTGTCAATGGAATGACCTTGGTCGCAACAATAGTTTGTCTTCTATCAACACGTAATCAACGAATATTGCATAAAATTACAAGGTCATCTCATTGCGCCTTCGTTTTACTTGAGGCCATGGCCCATTATTTGTATAATGTACTGTGAAAATCTTGTATGACACTGCTGTGATAGATGTTAAGTTTTGTTGTTCTTATCGTGTTGGTGGGTGCTGGGTCAATAAAGAGGGTTCAGGAATAATTATATTGGTTTTATTCTCTAATGACAGTCCCGAATATTAGTGTGTCACGATAATGAGACTATAAATTAACGACATAAATAGTCGTGTGTGTCGATGCATCTGCGTCTAATTTTAACAATAGATTTAAGTTGCTAAACTAGATTAATACAGCTGGCAATAACATAAATAGCTTCTAGCCTTATCGATCTGCTGTTTGAGCCATTCCTGGATAGTTCATACATTTTTTCATTTTATATTTCGTTAATAAAATGTTTTGATAAAAATATTATAAAATATTATAAGTATCATAATTTATATAACTACATAAATATTTACAACTTAAAATTAACTACAACTAAACTATTAAATAAAAAGAAAGTAAAAGAAAACAACAAAAATTATACCCTTAATTTAAGCGTCAAAGTATTCGTCCGCATCACTATCACAGGGGAAAGTTCCCAGAAGACTGGCAGCATTGCCACGTTGAATGGCAATGCTTATTTTCTGTCCGAAGAAAAAGCCAGCCCTCTGGTCACGTGTAGAGTCGATTAGCCTACGGGCGATGTCTTTAAACACAGAGTGTGCACTGGGACCCCATGGCCCAAGTGTTTCGACCCCAAACGGCTCAAAACAGTAGTTACCCACTAGATTTGAATATTTACGCCGTTTGAGGGCCTCTGCCGCGGAAGCAGCTGCACCAACGCATGCAGCGGTGCTTAAAAGATGTGATGGCGCAAGGGTGTCTACACACGTCGCGTCCCACACCAAAGGCCTACCCATCTTCCAAGGCAGCAACGACATACCATCTGGTCTTTTGCCGTCATCACGTACCAAACCATTATAAGTTAAGTACTTAATGTGTTAGCACATTGCAAACTTCAAGTATACTGATGTTCATTTCATTGTATAATTTTGTAGAAAACCAATAAACAGGTGCTCATTTAATTTAAAAAGTTACGCTATAACTTGCTACTATAATTTAAGTTTACCGCCTAACTAAAATCTGGCAATGCACCGTCATCAGCAAGCGTTACATGACGTCATGTGACGTTTACTTTTGACGTTCGCATAATTTAGCGACGACCATGATGCGTCATAATTTTCTGATAACAACGAGTCAAATAAATAAGAATTACTCTTTGTACGCTGAAACTTAATGAACAATATAGTCAGTTATCTCAATTCTCTCGACTTGTCAGTCACAGAAATATTTTTAAGTCATAATTTACAAAATTCTTATTAGGAACGACATATAACAAAACGCATCATAGTAAGCGCTTCGCATCAGCTGTTGTAAAAAAAAAAATAACGGGATATCGCGAACGAAAACTGGTCACACCGACGGCCACATCAAAAAACTGGGGGTCTGGCGTGACCCTGTTATTTCTATCCTGCAATAAAATAGCTGTGTAATTTAAGATAGTTCGTGTGTGCTTCGAACAGTGTTTTATAGTAAATTCTAGTGTAATTTATGAAGAAATTATGGAACGCGCGACGGGAACAGAGGTGTACGGGTGTGGCTCGCCCCAATCCTCGGACATAACGCTGAATATACAAACTACTACGGGTGGTAATTTCTCCATCAGTTTGAACCCTAAAAATACAGTGGAGCACCTGAAGAAGTTAGTTTCAAAGAAACTTAAGGTGTCTAAAGATAGATTATGCTTGCTGCATCGTGAAAGGTAAGTTTTATGTCGAGACGCTAAGCTTCTATTGTCAAACATATCACGGAAATATGTCGATACGATGACGCATCAATGTTATTTGACTCGCGTATTCAAGTTGAGTTTCGTGTTCGCAGACAACTGAGGGATGGGACGCTAGAAGAGAACGGTCTGTTGGATGGGTCGAGGGTAATCCTCCTGCCGAGCGTCGAGACGGGCTTGCTGGTGAGTCACGAGCTCGAGACAGTGTGCTGTGTCGAAACCCCCCAAGTACCTCCTGATTATCACGTGTTTCACAACTATGACAAACTAATCAATACACATTTATCACTAAGGCGATAGTTGTCTATTGACTAACTTATAATTTCATTAATATTATTGTGTTATCCCTTTACAGAGCCATAGACCCGAGAATTCTGTGATGCAAGCATTGGAATCCCTAAATGACACTCAGGTTAATGACTTTCTAAGTGGTAAATCTCCATTGAACCTGACAATGAGGTTAGGTGACCATATGATGCTGATCCAGTTGCAATTGTCCACCCTAAACTCGAGTTCCAGTGGCTGCAGATCCTTGAGAACATCCACACCTTCCAAAAACTCTTCGACATCAATACGGACTAGTAAAAGTGACGCCAGGGAATCACCCAGCCCTCAGACAGCAACTCAACCTACCTGTACACCTGTACCCACTGACCACTCTTACATCAGTAGTGAAACACCTAAACCAGAACCAGCAGCTCCACATGGGCTACAGAAGCAAGACTTTGAAATGCTACAGAATTGTTTTGACCTATATCGTTCTATGGCTGAAGAGAAATACAGTGACAAAGGTGATGCTAGTGATGACAAAGATGATACAATGGACACATCTAATGGCACAATATCAGATCTCTCTGAAACATCAATAGAAAGTGAGCAATCTCCCATCAAATCTTTGTCCAACCTAGTGTCCAGTCCCATAGATGCAGCTGCAACAGAATCTTCTCCAAATAAAGATGGTGCTGTCAACTCTGTGAAAAATAATAGATTGATAGATTTTCTCACACAAAATAAAATAAGCAATGATGTGATACCCTCAACAAGTGCCATCAGTGACAAGCAAAGCCCCTCAACATCCTCTCACACTCCAGACAGTTCTCTCAGTGATGACAGTGATAATTTTACAGACCAAAGTTCATTCCTTGCTGAAAGTCCTATAGATGAATATCCTATGGAAAACCTTTTCAACAGTGCCGTTGACAAAGGATTATTTGAAGATCAAGATGAATCTATGATGGATAGGGAAATATCTAATCTGGCTACAACTAGTCATGGCAGTCAAGAAACTAATTCAGGCACTCTACCACCTTTCCAAAGTATAAATGAACCTTTGAAAAATAAGAGATTCCAGTATTTACTGCATAAGACATCTAAATTCAAACATCCGATTGGTCAAAATAAACAGAAAGCATTCATGCAGTCTGTTGTGAATAAACATAAGAAAAGAATGCAAAGTCGACAGGACACTAATTTATCTCAACCTTCCACCTCTAGAACTGAGCCTTACATAACTAATTCTAGGAAACTAATTCTGCAGCCTAGCAGTGGTCAGACTGAGGATAATCCCACTCCATCCACATCCAAGCAAACTGTATTTAAGGCACCAGATGCTCCGAAGAAGCCACAAAGAGCATCACCAACACCTCCAGTTGACACCAAAGCTCTCATTGAAGCCTCAAAGAATTTGACTCAGAAACTAAAGAAATTATCTAAAGAGGTGTTGACTAATAAAATTGATCTGAGGACAGCTGAGGAGACAGTGTGCAGAAAAATTGGTCCCGGCGCTGTGATAGAGTCCATGAAGCATCATGGCAAAGGAATTTATTCTGGGACTTTTTCAGGTACACTGAACCCAGCTCTACAAGACAGGTGAGTTGTATCTTTTACTTAGAGCTTCCAAACATTTGAGATACTTAGAAAGATAATAAAAGGCCATAGAATGTGTGTCAGCACATATTTGCACACATGCCTACACAATTTTTTAATCAAAGATGGCGGCGATACGTTTTGTAGTAATTTGAGCGAAGTATGTGACGGTGTTTTGTTTGATGCGTAGTTCATAAAGATTTCTCTTGAGGTAGTTAGTCATGATAAAAAAATATTTGTTGTGTAATGTGTACTTATGTGAAAATCGTCTATTTAAATTTACTGTTGTTATCTCAAGTCCCGTTACTTAGACATATTTATGTTAATGTTTCAGATATGGCCGACCCAAGCGAGATATATCTACAATAATTCATATACTGAATGACTTGCTATGTGCTGCGCCACCCATAACTATAGCTCAGGTAAGTTTTGTAATGCTGCTACAAATATTCTTTGTTTTCTAAGTTAAATTGGTGAACCATTTATAGTTTACGTTTATCTTGCAATTTTATCTTGTCTACACTGTTGTTATCGCTAGTTACGCTTCCTACGAGTTCTAAGTAACAATGTAACAATTGTACATTACAGAAGGACGCGAGCTACTCGTGTGCGACGAGCGCGACTGCGGACGACGGCAGCAAGTGCCTGGGCTGCAACCAGCAGGCGTGCCTGTACGGCCAGTGCGACGGACACCTGCCGTCCACGTCCGCCACGTCGGTGCCGCGGCGCTGCACGTGCGACGGGCCCAAAGACTGTCAGTGTCGACGACTCGACCCAAAGCTGTGCCTTGCATGCGTCGGCAAGTCTGCCGATAAGATATGCAAGAAATGTGATACTGCTAAGACTCTAGCCCTGGAGAATTCTAAAACTAAATGCAAACTGGAGCAACTAAGGCTCGTGATGCAACAGAAGAAGCAGAGGCGTGAAGCACGGAAACTAAAGACTTTGCCTTATAGCAACGCGCCTTCCAAGACGATATCGTCGCCCGAGCAGGCGCCCGTCATACAACAGGAAGAAATAGAAACAGTTGCCTAACACTCGGTTACATCCGCGTAAATTATTACTCGCGCTTCTAGATTTGTAACGGTACACCGCCATCTTGTCTTGCTTTTGTATGGAAATTACTAATTGTTTCAGTTATCTCACTAAAAGTATATCACATTATTTTATTTATGCACAGGATGTATTCCAATAGCAGACATTGGTGACTTGACAATTAAAAAATTGTTACACTGTGTTATCTTTGTGTAGTTATTATCGACCGTGCATACTTAAGTTTTGTTAATGCGTGTCGACGATACAATTCCAAGATTTATTTTACGCATTTTAAATGACTAATGTTTCCTAGATATACAAAATGAAAACATGCTAATGGTAAAATAGGTTATTGTACAGTCATACTGGGTAAAACTGGATCTACTTTGTAATATTGAACCTCTTTATATCAACTCTTTTGGTTGAAGTAATTTTATCAGATTGTAGTGACAAAACTTGAGCATGCATGGGGCGCAAAAACATGAACCGAGTGCGGACGATATTCTAAATTACCATATTAAATAGTTTGGATATAATATACCCAATAACTTTAAGTGCTATTTACGCATGTACAAATGATAAAGATTGATTAGCGAAATCATTAGTTCGTAGCTAAAGTAAGATACACGACATACTTGCCTGGCGCGGCTTCAAATTGATTTTTGTTGTTATATTTTAGATTTTATTTTATTGGTTCGAAGTTTTAGACACTTGTGTACCTAGTATAATTTTTTGAACATCATCTATTGATTGATATTCGACATTACGGGGTTTATTAGTAACTAACGCATTTTATTAATTCATCCTCTAAGAAAAATTTATAAATTTAGGACAAGTGATCTTATATCCCACTTTTTTTAGTTAATAATTGGCACTGTTATTCTTATAGTTATTTTTTTCTTTGTTTTTCTTTTCTCCTTTCACGGATATGTTGTTAAAATAATAAAAATGTTTTCTGGATTACACATGTTGCGTTTAGTTTGTTGTATTTTTTATGACAATTTGGTTTCAATTAATATTTATTATGTAAAGAATTCCAATGTGTATAAACATGAGAATGAACTACCGCGCGATGACGATCATAGAGACACTAGAAATAGCTTTGTACATACATAATATTATGCAAAAGGTTTGGTAGTGGTAAAGTGCTTTTTGAGTATAATTCATCGATTTTATAAAAAAACTTATCGTTCAATTGCCTAGAAATAATTTAGGGGTTTATTGTGAAATATCTGTGAATTAGTAGGTTTAACTAGAGACCCACTAAACAGCGGCAGGACTACAAGCGCTATAGAATTGTATAGAAAATACAGAGACATATGTTATGCTTAAGTTAACATTGATAATCTCCCAATTTGATTGTTCCTTGAGGGTGTATGATGTGTAACTAAGCAAAGAAATACTGTAAATGATCAAAAAATAGAAAAATTTTGCGTCTAAACACCACATTGGGAATGGTTATCATGTATTACTGACTAGTCTTCCAAAAGAAGTCCAGAATAAAATGTTTTCCTCAATCCGATGATGGTAAGGGACCAAAGACCAGGCCAAAACAATTCATAAGCAATAATTAAATTCTTATTATATCATATCCACTTTACCCGGGCCAGGTTGTGGTCATGACTGAACGGCGACTTCTGAACATCAGAAGTGTTGGAGAGGAAAGTAAATGAGAGAAAGTGTCTCTAGATTGTCCCTTTATGCATTTTATTTCTCCACAAAATTTACTATGCTCTTATTTTCACGTGATCTTCATATCACACCTCACAGTGCGAGACTTATAAGTCTTATAAGTATTACTGTGTAATTTGCTGGAATCATTGTTATGTATGCTGTCTTCCATTTTGTTATATGCATGTCGTTCTATGATGCTGTGCACGCCTCACTCTAGTTGGTAAATCCGCTATTCAGTCGTGACGAATTGTTTCCTTCCAAAGTGCCTCTAACTGTAAGGTACATTGTATTTAGTGTTGTGCCATACGTGTATACTATTTAAGTTCCATAATTTAAATGTTTATGGCACTATTCCAAGTTCGAACGTTCTGTTCGATCTCTTACCAATCATGTTCCTAAGATCTCAATTTATTTTTTCGACAACTGTAATGTTTTGGCGGCAAACTTATTCGGTCTATTGTTTTTGTAAATACATTTTGTTACCGTTTAATTTAGTCGTGATGAGTTTTTGTTATAAGGTTTTGAGGGAAAATCGTAAATTGTTTTTTTGTCCTTGTATTGCATGTCTAGTGAGGAGAATAAAGTTACATAACAAAAGTACTGTGTTGTTTTATACAAATCCTCCACAATATTGTCTGGGAAATTCATCAAAATGTTACCCTCTGTAAAAGTTCCATGTAAATAAAAAATAATTTGATCCAAAACAATATAAATGAATTTATTCGAATTAATAACTACTGAATCTGTGGCGTATAATGAGTTGTATCTATTATAGGTAAAGTTACTTAAACCACATATTATTTCTGATACATTGACGACAGAATCAATACGTGGATCTAATATATTCGTGGATCAACAGTATAACAAAATATACATAATGTATTACAAACAGTCCAACACAAACTTAATGAGACATAAGTTTTGTAAGTTAATCTTAACAAAGTTGGATACTAACATTTATATTATAAATTACAATTACTGTCATTTCACTTATATTTTTAAGAAACTGAAAATTAACAATAATAGTTGAGTTCAGCTGAGACAATGTCTAATTTCACATCCTTTGTTCAGTCTTCATATCTAGACAATGTTGCAGATTGTTTGATAAGTCCCAGTTATAATTGACGTCTACGCTGCTCGTGAGGATTCTAAAGCTATTGTGTACAATGTTAACAGTATTCTAACACAGATAATATATTGATATGGTGTCTTGATGACCAAAATATGTGAACAATCATTAACCTGCTTAGGGTCTACAAAAACAAAGTATGTACTTGTAAATTATTTTATTATAAAGTTCATTTATATAAATTAGCACATAACCCACACACGCGTTGCCACGCACACTACAGCGCCGGAGAGAGCGCTGCGGACCGCTAAATACGAACTGTGACCAGAGCGCTGTCTGCGGCGACCACGACTATTATGATTCTAGAAGAGCAGTGTACTCATGCCGCCCATCTCGGCTTGCTCCTTCACGAAGATTTCGAAGTACTGGTAGATGATGGTCACGGCCAGCAGGATACCCGTGCCGGAGCCGATGGCGCCGAGGAAGTCAGCCAGCACTGACAGAGCTCCGATACAGAGTCCACCGAAGGCGGCCGCCGTCGGGATGTATCGGTTGAGCTCGTGGATCATTGAGTTGTCTCTGTGACCACGCATCACCATCTGTTGTTCCTTCAGTTGCTTGGCGACCTGCGGAGACACGTGACCGTTTACAAACAATCGATAGCAAATTACATTAGGTCCTACTCGTAATCTATTCAGTTGCAGTAAGCAGGGCGTGCATACTAAGTATTCGAACTACACTGAATCAATAATAACGTTTTACAATACTAGTATTAAAAACCTGAAAAAAACAGTTGCACTATTTCCGCGGCATTTAGTAATACACTTTCACTAATTGGAAAGTTAAGTTGCGGCCACTACTTGAACGGTATCATAATAAAAGGCAATGATTGTGAAGTCTCAAAGTTCGTTGACCTCTATCGGTTTACGAAGACAAATGTAGCTTAAGGATACAGTTTGAATATTTTATTTGAAAACCTATAACTGGATCGGTATTGTAACGAGTTTTATGCACGCAGTGTTGGATGAGTAATTTGTAGGTCACACATGTCGTATTTCCTTAACATGACAAATAAGAGCTTATCAGCATTTTAGAGGTGTTTAAATTACCTTAGCTAAAAATTAAACAATGACGGCTTCTTATGTCAAAATATCATATACTTACATCCTTGGCAGAGGATCCGGAGACATCAATCCAGGTCTTTGAGAAGAACGCGCAGGAGCCCAACATGAAGATGATGTAGAGTACAGCGTGCAGAGGATCGTGTGCGATGTGAGCGAGTGACTCCGGGGGACTGAAGTAGTAACACAGGCCTCCCACTGGGTAGGCGCGGGCCGGGCCGCCGCCGCCCACATCAGCCCATACTCCCAGTAAGTTCACCAGGAAATTACCGCTGAATTTCACAGCCAACATCTGGAAAATAATTGTTTTTGTAGACTTTTTCAAAATTTCAAGGTTTTTTATCCTGATAAAGTTTTGATTCTCTTGGATTGTTGAGCATTTTCTAAGCGAATAATCATCATCAATATTTTTGTTATTGCATTGCTTTAAAACGAAGATAATAAACATGATGTTAAAGTTTAAAAAGGAATGTTTTACAGCATACTTTTTTTTTCTATTTCATTTTTACCATTAGAGTTCTAGTTACAGCAATATTATCATTTATAAAGTACACACCAGTAATAATTAATAAGTACAGTTTACAAACCTGTGAGATGACGTAGAGATTGGAGACGAGAGCAGATTGCAGGATGATAGGTATGTTGGAGGTGTAGAACAGTTTGATTGGGTACGACGAGTACTGGCCACGGTAGCGCGCAGACTTGATCGGTAGGTCCACACGGAAGCCCTGCCGAGTAAACACGGAAAATTGTTCAAAGACTGATTGAAGATTTTGTTTTTGGATAACATAAATAATGAAGACCCACAAGGCAGACAGAATAAGTTAAAAATCTATTGGTGTTTAACAGATTTCAGCAAGATTTATACCTTGAGAAATGAGCTGATTAAAATGCATTTTATTATCACAGTAATATTATCTTGTTATTCACAATTATTATTAGTAGGTACTTTTATTCATGAGAGTGAAACTAAAGATCATTCTCATTAAAAATGTATGAAACGGAATTATATCGAGGTTGTGTACAAACATGACATAGATTAATTTCTCATTATATTGATGGAATGTGGTATACATATTTACATAATATACATTAGTACATTCGATAAATGTAAACCCAGTATTGAACTTTGGTAAATATCAGATAAGTTGGTCCATACTTTCACAGTAGTGGTTCTTGACAATTTTTTTGTAAATTGTCTTTTCTCGTGTTGCTTACCAAAGTCAGTCATTATTAGAACAAGAATGCCTTTTTACTAAGTTCAATGGCAGAATGACTAACAAAAGCAATATGGACACGATCAAAACAATTAACTTGTTGAGTACCGTCTTTGTAGACACAATTATAGAACAATAGGTTGCGGTCACCGGTGACCGCTTGGTGTTTGACAGTTTAATTATAACTACAAATATCTCACCTGGAAGTATATCACGATAGCAAAGACGAGGACAGTGGCGAGCAGGTTCATCAAGTTGGGGAGGTTCTGGCGGTAGAATGCCTCTCTCAGCGCGCGCACCTTGTCGGGGCGAGTGGCCAACAGGTGGAACAATGCAATGACTGCGCCTTCGAACTCAGTACCGCGACCTGTACGCAAATATTACTTACTATAAAAATTGCCCTTTAAATGTCAGAATTATACTGTGTCCATTCAATGTTGATTTTCATCATCCATTTACTATACTTTATATAGCTTTCTCCAATCCAAAATGAGCATTTAATTTGCTAAAATTTTCCTATGTATTAATTTTACTAAAGTAATTTTTTTAGACTATAAAGACAATGTGTGCATGTTGTTCTCTTAAACTTGCCATACAACTTCAACCAAACTTTTTACTATTAAAGTTAAGTTAAAGTTTACTTTCAAATTACAATTTTAAATGATTAAGTCTGAAGTAACTTACCAGTGTTAACGGTAGCAGGGGAGAACGCCTTCCAGACAATAGTTTCACAGATGTTTGTGGCAATGAACAGGGAAATACCGGAGCCAAGACCATATCCTGTAAATCAATGCACTTATAAGTATAGACTGCATAAAGTATTTCAAAAGCCTTATTTTTATTAAATATGTCTCCACTAGCTACTTGCGCGCGGTTTCACCCGCTCTAGCGAGTAGCGGTAGCGTTTTATAGCCTATAGCCTTCCTTGATAAATTGACTATTCAACACAAAAAGAATTATTCAATTCGAATCAGTAGTTTCGGAGATTAGTCCATTCAAACAAACAAACAAAAAAACAAACTTTAGCGTTATAATATTAGTATAGATAATATATGAATGAAAAACAGTTACATTAACTTCACTATCATAACTGTAAACACAAAAATTAGCAAACAAGTGCTAAACTATAACATAATTAAGTAGAAATTACAACATTTATCACATTTCCTAAGCTGACAAATTCAATATGGCTGCCTGTTCATTTCTACTGACCTTTCTGTAAGAGTTCATCGAGCAGCAACACAATCAGACCAGCGACAAACAGTTGGATGATGATGAGAAGACAGACACCAGCTCCGATTTCACTGGGCTCTCCGTACATGCCAGTCATTACGTAGACAATAGCCTGACCAACAGTGATCACCATACCAAACACTGTGGACAATTGGATGGGTTAGAACTACTTAGAACTTAGGAACATTGTTGTTTGGACTTTGTGGATGTTTTATGCAAGAATTATGTAGCAATTTATTTATTGTGTACAATATGGCATGTTACTGGATAATTTATGACTAATTTAACTCGTCGAGTACCGGTTTTGTAGACACAATTATAGAACAATAGGTTGCGGTCACCGGTGACCGCTTGGTGTTTGACAGTTTAAGAGTTGATAAAGGCTATCTTTATTGAAATGTAGGGGAGTGAAGCAGGTGTTCAATGAACTTATAGATTTTTGATGAACATTTATATTGATTGAATTTATATTCATAGAGGTATGAACTCTGGAACTCATCCTAGAATATTCTTAATTATCAACAAAAGGCATGAAGTTGTCTTCTCAAACCCATTAGCTATTAACAAATGTAATATAAGGTAAAAGACATTGGTATTACAAATTAAATATTAACAATGGTAGGTAATACCCATTGACAAAACATTATCTAAATTGATAATTTCTAAAGATAATCCAAAATAACAAAAATATGAATTGTAAGATATTGTGAGATTAAGGATACTGACAATTACCTATTATTACTATAGCAATAATAATTTCTAATACATATTTAAGTACAATTAGAAAGTTGTTCCTTTCTTTTTGTTATAAATAATACTTTGGCAATGTGCTTGTCTTTATTTAGGACAAGATTGGCATTCTGCCTCAATACACAAGGTTCTAGGAGACATTTTGTAAATATAAACATTGAAGAAGTAATTTTAATTCAACAAATATGATATTTAACACAATTATTTTTTATTTCATGAAATCTTTATTGAGTTGTGATATAAGTAGTGTTCATGGGGCTAGTATGGTATAAACCTTGTGCACATGTAGCCAAGGCCACTTATACATAGACAATCTAAAAGAGAAAGGGATCAAAAAGATTCACTTACATTTCTGTGCTCCATTGAACAATGCTCTGTCCTTTGGTGTGTCACCGACTTCAATGATTTTAGCTCCTGCTAACAGTTGCATGATAAGGCCTGACGTGACGATAGGAGATATACCGAGTTCCATAAGTGTTCCTCTATTTGATGCAAGGATTACACGGATCCAGTAGAATGGATCCGCGCTGTCTGACGACATTATACCGAATAAGGGGATCTGAAATTAATAAAAGTTGTTAGAATATTAATGATGTTTAAGTAGTGACTGGGATAAGAGAATGTACTTCCATATGTTTAAGTTAACATGAATTTTACTGTTTCAAGTTTTATTTTGTTGACTTTCTATCAAGTTGTTGAACATTCTCTAATTAGGGTATCTACACCCACTAATGTGGGTATTAACAATATTTTCAGTCAAATCATGACATAAACTTAGTAGGAATTTGGAAGTTGTTTGTTTTGTTACTATGCTCATATAAGTTCATTTATAAATGAGGTATAACATAGCATAATTGATAATGGCATATGGCCACATCACTAAAAAATTACAAAGATATCACACTCACCTGACAACATACTAAGAAAATAAATAGAGTGATTGCAGTCCATAATACTTTCTCACGGAATTGGATCTGAAATACAAAGCATTTAGTTAGAAATGTGCCAAATTGTCCACCCAAACTTATTCACCAAAATGTACAGTTAGCCATCCTACATACTCCAAGATTAGGGTTAGGAATGCACTTTCACTTGCGTTTTAACACGTATATAGGTCCTAAATTGATCAAATACGACTAATAACGTAAGCTACATGATCTACAAACACAAATAACATAAAAAGAATACACAAATAGACGAAATATAACGATGGCTTACCTTTCTTTCTGGTTTTGCTATCTCTGGCAATATACTGCAAAACGGCTTTATAACTTCGAGGAATTTGACTGCAAGCAGAACAATTACGTTAATATATCACACCTTTAACACACAACACACAATATTACAATAAAATCATGAAAATGTGCAAATACGTGTCTGCGATTTAACACTATATTTAGTTAAAAATATGAACGATACTCACTTCCCATTTTGATTTATTGCGAATTAACTACCCTAACTAAAATATTAACTGATCAATCCGGCTAAAACCATTCAACTTTTGTTCATTAGTAACACTCCAATAGGACTTTTCGCGAGAAAGAGCCTGCGCAACGCCGCCAACGAGCCGTCCGCGAATGACACGTCCACAACGTCACGTCACGTGACCTGTGATGTTGGCGTGTGTAATGTTGCCCTTAAGAAAGCTAAAGAAAAATAAATATATTCGGGATTTTTTTTTATTAAGAAATAGCTCATTTATGTAGGTCCTTACTTAATTTTTTTTATTATTTACATTCTCCATTCAGTGGTATATAGTTAGAAAAGTACATGAATTTGTGTGTGCTGAATTTATAAAAAACTTGTTATACAGTTAAGCGCTAAGAAAGACAAAGAAAGGATTTATTTTTTTATCTAAGTGTTATTTGCAAATTGTAGGAATGAATCAAAGTTTCCTATTTAACAAGTGATACTGTGGTTTATTTTTGTATGTGTTCTTGCCGTAATTTTTTACACTAGTAATTTTTATAATAATTTCTTTCAAATTCTATTTTCTTTGACTATCGAGAATATTTTTCGAATTTTATTATCTGTGATTTATGTGTCACCATCAAATGTCAACTGTCAAATGTCATTACGTTAATGTCAAAGTCACATTTTCAATTCTCAAATTCTGTACCGTACCGCCATGTGGTTGTAATATTAGTAAATAATTTCAGTTTAATGCATTTCTAATCAACAAAAATGCAGCAAGCACATCGTGCAGGAAATCTAAAGCAGAGCAATAAGGCTCACAAATCACGTCATCGTTCCAAACGTGGTATTTCAGCGGCAGTAAAAGGTTAGTAATATTTGTTTTTAGTGATCACCTTTTTTGATTGTCTTTTGTGAACAAAGCTAAATGTTGAATTAAATCTGCAGGTAAAGTGAATGTTAAGGAGTTTGTACGGCGTAATCGTCATATTTTGAAGAAAGAAGAGCGTCGTCATCAGGCTCTTCAAATCAGAAAGAATAAACGTGAGGAGGTTCTGTCGAAGAAACGCGCGCTTGGCGGAACTCGTAACCCACCGTTTTTAGTTTGTGTGGTACCTCTGAATGCACAGTTGGATGTAAATTCTGCTCTTGTTATACTGAAGACATGTTCAGAAGGAGCTGTTATTACTCAGTCTTCTAAAGGAATCCTTCACATTGGGTTAGTTTTATGAATGGAATTAATTGTGTATTAACTTTTAAACAATATTTTTTTTTTATACTGATAGTAATTTGTTACAGGCTACCAAACTTTAAGCAGAGGTTCTCTTTCATATGCCCAGAAGTGAACAATGACTTTGCCCTATTGGATGCTCTCAAAGTTGCAGACACAGCTCTCTTTATCACCTCAGCACTTGACGAGCCAGTAGATGAATGGGGAGAGAAAGTCCTAGCTTTATCTATGGCCCAAGGCATGCCCACACCAATAGTAGCCACAATGGACATAGAAGGAGTACATCCCAAAAAGCGTACAACTGAAAAACAAAATGTACAAAAACTTGTCTCAAAATGGCTTCCAGATGAAAAAGTTATGCAGCTAGATAAAAGTTCAGATGGACTAAATCTATTACGTAGAATTGGTAACCAGAAGCGTAATATCATCCATCACAGAGAAAAGAGACCGTATATGTTAGCTGAAGAGGTTGAATTTGTTCCTGACAGTGAAGGTGAAAATGGTACTCTTAAAATTAGTGGATACTTAAGAGGTATGCCATTGAATGTAAATGGATTAGTGCATATAACTGGACTGGGAGATTTCCAGATGTCAAGGATTGATGGCCTAGAAGACCCACATCCTTTGAATTTGGGTAAGGAGAACACAAAATCAGATGACACTATGGAAGCTGAAGTTACTAAGATCTCAGTGCTCCAAGTTGCTGATCCAGCTAAACAGGAAAGTCTGGTCTCAGAGAATGTACCCAATCCTATGGAAGCTGAACAGACATGGCCTACTGAAGAAGAAATTGAACAAGCAAATTTAGAGGTCAGTGAAATAATTTACATGGTCACTTTTAATGTTAAAATTCCAATTGCTTGATAAGGACAATGTTGTAATTAACATACCAGTAATTTATTTCTTTCTTTTCCATCCACAGACTAAATTAAAAAAAGTGAAGAAGGTTCCAAAAGGCTGGTCGGATTACCAAGCAGCTTGGATTGTCGAATCTGACGCTGAAGGCGACGAGGAAGATGACGACAGTGAGAGTGACGGTCAAGATGAAGACGACGAATTCATGTCTTGTGAGGAAGATGAATCTGATCAGGAACAGAACGCAGAGGACAATGACTTCGAGTCTGTGACAGAATCAGAAGTAGGACCCACAGATGAAAAGTATGATGCTACTATAGATGCTTATGAAGAACATGACATGCTGCAAAAGCTTGCAGCAGCTAAGGAAGACCAGCAGTTCCCTGATGAAGTAGACACTCCTCAAGATGTGCCAGCAAGGGAAAGGTTCATGAGATACAGAGGATTGGAGTCATTTAGAACCTCTTCTTGGGATCCTAAAGAAAATCTGCCAGAAGATTATGCTAGGATATTTCAGTTTGAGAACTATGATAGAACTAGGAGGAGGGTTTTTAAGGAATTGGAAGATAGTTTGGTCAACATGGTATGTTGGATTTGATTATTGTTTATCTTAAATTAGTCTTGTTTAGGTACTCTTTATTTTACATGTATTTTAATGGTTTGTTCAAAGCCTATTATTGTATTATCTCTATAAAATCAAAGTGATTGGGTATAAAATGTTAAGGAGTGCCACAGGGTACATACCTCGGACCATCACATTTTTTTATTTCTATCGGAACTAATTTCGAATGTATTGATGATTAAGAGCGGAATTGTTTGCTTAGACACAAATTAGTAATATTTGATAACTGCAACATATTCGATCAGAGAATAAAAGAAAATGATACCATTTATTTATTTATTTATACAACAAAATCTGTAAAAATTGTAAATCTAAAGAAGATACGGTGCACGTAATGCAGACAAAAGTTGCAAAGTATTTAAATAATTTAACATACAACGAAGTAGAACAGCTATTAAAACCCACATAGTAAGATGCTGAAAATACTCTTGCGCATAACACACACACCCTCACTCACCCTTACACACTCACACACTCACACACCCTTACACACTCACACACTCACACACATACCCTTCATACATTAATTGTCTTTTGGTTATATTTTACTTAATTTTTTTTTTTGTATTAGTATTTTGATCGCATTAGTCCTAAGGAAATCGTATTGTTGATAGCCGCGATACAGGCTTTGCCTAGTGCGGCTGTCATTGAAAATTTTTACTGTAAACACTGGAATGCCTAATAAAGAGTTATTTATTATTATTTATTTATTTATTATTATTATTATTTTTATTTGTGTATTCTTAAAACTGTTCTTAATTACAGTACGGTTTCTACATCACAATCCATGTGAAGGGTGTTCACCAAGATCTATGGAAAGCTTTCCACACTTCAAATGGTAATGCTCCTCTTGCAGTCTTCGGTCTATTACCTCATGAGCATAAGATGTCTGTCATGAACGTAGCTCTGAAACGCACAGGAGCCAGTGACGAGCCAATCAAGAGTAAGGAGAAGTTGATCTTCCAAGTTGGGTACAGGAGGTTCATTGTCAACCCTATATTCAGTCAGCATACTAATGGCGCTAAGCATAAGGTTGGTATCAATTACTTCATATTTTCATGTTTTACTTTATTCCAAAATACACAGTCTAGTTTGATCCATAAGTGGTATATTTTCGAATATTGTCAGTAACTGGGCCTCTATAATATATGAGATTTGATAACTGATACAAATTGACTAAGTTAAAACACTATCTGGTTTTTACCTATGTAGATAGTGTTTTTGTATTTTTTCGAAAAAAGAAAACTTATTTGGGTGCCTATGTTTTCTACCGTGTAATTATTTGGGTGCCTATGTTTTCTACCGTGTAATTATTTAATTTGTTTTATTTTTACAGTATGAAAGATTTTTCCAACCAGCGTCAACCTGCGTCGCTTCTTTCTATGCGCCGATACAGTTCAGTCCGTCTTCAGTTCTCTGTTTTAAGGTAAATTGTTTACTAATATCAATTATTTCTTCGCTTTATTTAGGCTCAATTAAGATGTTGCATTAAGACACTTAAAAATTCATGAATTACATTTTTCCTAACTCAAATTAATTTTTTTTTCTATTTTGAGCATACTATTCTGCAGGATCGGAATCTACTACAGAGAAACGTAAATTTTAATCATATATTTTAACTCGTTGCCCTGACTCTGCCTCGTTGGCCGAGTGGTCGCAAGTGCGACTGCTGGGCAGGGGATCTCGGGTTTGATTCCCGGGTAGGGCAAAGTATTACAGGGTTGTTTAAAAAATTCTCAGTAATAAGTAGCACGGAGTCTGGAAATGCGCCCGGTATATGGCAATAGCCTCACTCCCTATTACATGGGACTCATAACATAAATAGTGAAAAGTGGGTATTACATAGTGGCATTGAGTGCTGTAATGCTGCACCTCTGCTCTCCTTTCGGGGATAAAAAGCGTGATGTTATGTTATGTTAATATTTTACTTTTTTTACAGGAAAAGAAGAACACGAACCTACAGTTATTAGCTACAGGAGTATTATTGTCTTGCAACCCAGACAGGCTGATCATCAAGAGGATTGTGTTGTCCGGTCATCCATACAAGGTAAATATAATATTTTTAATTAAAATACCTATAAGTCTGTTTCTAATGAACTAAAGAATTACATCTTCACTTTTTCACATCTACTATTATAAGGTCGGATTGCAACACCGGAATTAGTAAAATACTTACTATTATAGTTTTCAATATACCTATGATATTATGAATGTTTTAATCTTTTTCCAGGTTCATAAGAAATCAGCAGTTATAAGGTTCATGTTCTTCAACCGTGATGACGTCATTTACTTCAAACCTTGCAAGCTCAGGACGAAGTACGGACGCACGGGACACATAAAGGAAGCTTTAGGTATGTATATGTTATGATATTGAACCCTGAATTGATAGAGGTATGTATGTCATAATGGGTAGAAAGGTCAAAGAGAAAAAAATAGCTTATAGTATGAATTGTATAGAATTCTCTCTTTTTTAAATATGGCCCAGCAATATGATTGTCTGTTATAGTAGGTGCGATAACAAACATACAGATAATGGTATGGTAACATACAGGTCGTAACCAGACCTCGAACTACAATTTATGGGTCAATAGGGTAGTTTCCTAAATTTTATTTTAATGTTATTCTGGTACATTAATTTAATACTTTAGACACCTATTTTATCTTTTCTCACAAAATTAAATACTTTCGACGGTATATTAATTTGAAATATCGTGTGACGTCACAGCGTGCTACATTTTGTAGCACGTTACGACGTAACGATCTCCCACTCCTAGCGCCATTTTATCTGTATTGTAACTTAATACGACAAAATAAAAAAATACGTGACTAATATTTTTTCATTACCTTACTGACGGACTAAAAATCTAATTATTTTTAATTTTCATACCCTGTCAATATTCCTATTATGACTCTTCATACTTCTTACGTGCGGAAATCAAATAATTTAGTCCGCATCACTTTTGGATACTTATATTACTTTCACACCACTGTTTAGGAGTTTGTCCTTTTTAGGTTTTAGGATAAAACTGATATATTTACTTTATTTTTACAGGTACTCACGGCCACATGAAATGTGTGTTCGACGGTCAGCTGAAGTCTCAAGATACAGTGTTATTAAATCTATACAAACGCATGTTCCCTAAATGGACGTATGAAAACTGTATTGTTACTGATAGAGATGCTAAGGATACAGAGACAGACATGATGGACTAGATCTTAAACATGTAAATAAACATCAAATTATCTAAAAAATTGTTTTATTTCAAAAAAAAAAGATTGTTTTAGTTCTTACATTAGTGACTACTCAACGAAATCCTACAGAGGCCTTAGTACAAGTTTGTTTTACGTTTAAAGTAATCGTAACGAGTACGCGTTCGGCGCTCTGATTGGTTGTTTCATTGGCGCCGGCCAATCAGATTGCCGAACGCGTACTCGTTTCGAATACTTTAAACGTAAATGAAACTCGTACTGAGGCCTCTGCTCGCAAGTAAACATAAGGTATACGATACGACATAAGACTTAGAAAACATAGAAATCAAAAGGGGTTGTCGAAAATTTCGTTATTTTTCAGCTAAGACTTCTAGTTTGTGATATATTGCATGTTTTTTTTCATGCGGAGTAGAACAGGACCAACCTATCCTAGAAAATTTTAATTTTAGTCTTCAGTGGGCTTACTCTTGAATCCAATTCAAGTTCGTACTCATGAGTTTCAACACTAGCGCCCATTGCATCCGTAATGCGTGAGTATTTATTGAACTAAATGGTATTGAGTTTGGCTTTATATTCCGTACTGTGAATGGCTATTGTAACAGCTACGATTGTGGTTGTACCTCTATAGTGTTGACATTGAATAATTATTTGAGTTTTCATTGGATTGCATTTGCATTGAGATTGGTTTCAAGAGTAAGCACCCAGGTCCAGGTCAGCCCTAAGCCCTCCAGATAAGAAACAACTATTTAGATCAAGTTGCCCCAACCTACCTCGGCGTGTTTGTGTGACATTTTTTTTTTTGAGAACAGGGTGAATACGTGTCACGTAAATTGTTCTCAATCTCAATAAAATTTAAATTTGTTCTCAATCAACAAAGTATGACTTGACGGGGGTGTAAAAAGTTTTAGTTTTCGAGATTACAAGATTTTTATTTTAAAAGAAAATTATCCTCGAAAAAAAGGTAGTTAATTTTCTCCAAAACATTATTGAGACTTTATAAATAGGCTTGTTTCAGGCCAGTCACTTCCACTTTGTCCCTTTTTGAGTTAGAAAAGAAATCTATCTCAAAATCAAAGGTTTGGGAAGACTTCCTGTTTTTATGGCATCAGCTCGTGAGTAAAACTAGAAGCTCCATCAAAAATGAACATATTTTTTGTAAATAGCTGTACATTGCCGTAGTATGCCGGAGAGTAGATTTACGCGAGACACAATGTGTTTCGTATTGTGTCTTGCATACAAGAGGTTAAGAGATAAAAGTACTTAAGGGATAAAAAATAAAATCCATAATACGTTTCCACATCTTTATTGACACATGAAGCGCGAAGGCCTACTCAGTGAACATCAGGTAGCAATCTCCTCGCTACTAGCCTAACTATAAACCGTAATCTCTTATGAGGCAGTGAAACAAAGTGAAATAATAACATTATGGTGTTACAAGCTACTGTAAAGTCGACAAGATACATTTAGGATAGCGGCAAATGAGCAGTTCATCCGATGGTAAGTAATCGGCGCCGCCCATGGGCCAGAGACGGTACGGGAGCGGTGCTGGCCTTTGAGGGAGAGGGGAAAGGGGAATTAGACCGTTGAGAATTAAGGCCTTTAGAAATATATGACAATTGGACTCCTTGTTTTCGAAAGAATATCCAATACAGGGGGTTACTACAATTTCGTACCTACCAATTAGTAAAATTGTCTATATTTGGAGGTATTGAAGTAAAATTTCACGTTATTCCCAACTTGTCGCTTTACAGTAACTTACAACAAGTTTCAAAGTATTACATAAAATATGACTTCGATAGTACAAAAAAATAGTGAGTTATTTTGAAATAGAAAAAAAAAAAACTCAATTTACTGCATTCTCTACGCACGTATACGAGGGTAGTATTAAAAACAACGTATTATTAATAATAACAATAACTATTAATAACGTTATAACGTATGAATGCAAACGTATTGTACTATTCGGTGTGATTAGTGTTAAATTGAAAAAAATATTACATAGGTACTTAAATAACGTACATTAAAATTTAATTTTTTTAAAGAGTATTTTTACGCAGTTCCCGCTGCTTCGTCAAATTGATCCTTATATTCATAGCACTAGAACACATAATGTAATGTAGAAAGAATGGAAACTAATTGGAATTGTGACATTCAGATATTGGAAGTAGGGGCTAAAGTTGTATCATTTACTAAAAAGTTATGAACAGTAATTTGAGTCTGATGAGACAAAAGAGAGCCTTAAGACTCAAGAGTTTAATGACTGCTGAATGCTCAAAAATAAAGTACTATTAATGTATCTAGATAAAGTTACAGTCTCTAGTCAGTGTCGTGGCAGTGTGCTTAGGAATAAATGGTCAATCGAATTTCAACGTATCTGATGTAATAATTAAGTCGAATTTGAGTAGTCGGTAGTAAATGTAGACAACTGGGTTGATGACAGGGTATGTAAATTAAAAATCTAATCAGTCCGTCAGTTAGGTAATGAAAAAATATTAGACACGTATTTTTTATTTTGTTGTATAATAAAATAATACTTAGATAAAACGAATCAAAGTTTAGGAGTGGGGGCTAAAACTTCATTTCTACGTATAAAATGTACATAGAAGTGACGTCACGCGACATTTCAAATCAATATATCGTCAAAAGTTTTGTTTCTGTAAAAAATACGTGTCTAATTAAAATATTATAAAAGATTTAAAATAATCTACCAGACGGACATTAAAATAAAAATTATGAATCTACCCTATTGACATTATTGTGAATTAGTCGGTCAATTAAATTAGTCTTTTCGTTCATTAACATAGTTATGGACAATATCTGAACGCACAATTCCAAGGATACTTGTCAAAAAAGTCAAACGTCAATTTATTAAAAAATAACTGATTTGCCGTAAGAGTTGAAAACATATTTATTACTAATGACTCGAGTGTTATATTTGATAAAGGTCTAATGGAAATTAGCCTTTATAAATTACTTATTTCCATTAAAACTTAGAAAAACTTTTACATTATCAACTTCACAATCTCATGTATCACAAAATTAAGCAAATTAAGAATGATAGAAACTAATTAGCTAGCAAAAACTTTGAAATTTATTCTCATCAAAAGTATCTAACCTAAGTAGGTACGTTAGCGACATTTCATACACATAGTTTTAACGCTTACACAATCTATCCTTCAAGCGCCATCTTAGCCACACAATATTTATTTAGAAATAATTATATTTATAGATCAGTAATAAGGTTTAATTTCTGTTAATTTATACTTTCTTTATTTGTAAAAGGCAAGTGTTTCACAGTTGGGTACGGCAGGCTTGACCAGCTCGTGTCAAATGCGTTCGATATTTGAATTGCGCGCGAATTCAAGTCCATTTATTTTGACAGCTCGGTTTTTTTTTTCATTTTCACGAGAGGCGTTTTGTTTATGCTTTAGGTTTTTTATTGCGTCGCTTTTTAGCGTCTGTGGTGTCTGGCGGCGACTGCTTGGGGCTTGTCGTGTTGGCTGATACACCGGACTTGCTGTACAGGTTGTTCAAGAACTCTTCGAGGTTAGGATCGTGCCTGAAATGAGAAAATATTACATGTTAATTTTGTATGATTGTTGTTTGGCTTTGAAGACAATTTGGGCACAGATCCAAACTTTGATCTATTATTGAAAGTTTACAAATAAACAACATGCGTCAAATTCATAAAATACGACCGTAGATTCTATTTTTAGGAGACATTAACAGAGTTGAAGCAAATTTAGACTATGGAATAGGACACTTACCCAGTAGAAGGTCTCTGGTTGATGTCTGAGGCCGCGGCCGCCTTGTTCCCGAGGACGATGCGGTACTGGACCACGTGACAGTCAGGCCTTAGCTGCTTCAGGTTCTTTTTCTATAATTAAGATTTACAAAATATTACTTAAATGTTGATAAACTATAGATTCTGTCATATCTTCTAGTATCTAAAGAGGTATGTAATCCAATCAATAAGGCAGTCAATAACATTTTGTATTTTTGTGACTCTCTTTGCATACAATTTCGTGTAACAAATAGGTAAAAAATAAACCTCATGACTTTATCGGCAGACTTGAGTTTCTCAGACTTTCTCGGATCATAGTTACCTGGCAGCTAGCCCACTGTGTGATCTGGTAGACGGCGCCGTCCATGCAGGCGTAGTACATCACGAGTAGACCCATCATACTCGACTCCGCCCATATGTCACCCTGGAAAACACACATATCACTACATAGTACAAAAAAAAGTCGGTATCCGCCGTCTATCTGACCCTATGTATGCTTAAATGTCTACAGAGTTCACCAGTTGTCACGTCATTTGACTTTTCTCTTGAAAGAGGTCTTAATATGACTGAATCATTGCAGTCATACAAAAAGGGTAAAAATATCGTTTTCAGATTATTTTTTTGTTACACTATCGAACAACGATTGAAAGACCAGGTAAATATGTAGTTCAAAGTACATTTATGTATTAATACAAATGATAAAATGGGTGCTTACCTCTTTAGCAGAATGTCTGATCTTGCACTGTACACAGTATCGCGCCGCGTAGCACGGTCGGTCCGTCAGCACACGCTTGTGACGACGCCCGCAGTTTGTACATCTACAGGCATTAGATTAAAATTATATCTGTAGGACATCAGTTATTTGTTAGTAGATCACACGGAGCATTACAGTAATGGCAAACACGTAACTGTCCGAAAGTGCTCGACTAGTTTCAAGCTACAATTGGGGCTCATAATCACGAGCAGCTATAGCGGCGAACGACTTCTTGCAGTAAAATTAAATTTTTAATATACATTTTATTAATTAAGACTTCCAATGAATTCTTCAAGAAACACCATAATTAAAATAAAAGTAGTATGTTATTTAGTTCAAATATGAGCTTTCATGAGTAGCTATCAAGAGTTCAGTAATCTGATAGAACTAGCAAACTCCCGGAAAACTTTCCAGTTAACCCCCATATTTCCTATTTATCGAACTACTAAGTACAGTCATCTATTTTAATCGTTGATATGACTATTCACTATGTAATAGTATTTTTGGTTATAAAGAAGCACCTATATACCTGATAGTATTAGCTGCGAACTCCATCTTATCATGTAGCTGCGCGAGTAGCTGACTGAGCTCGCTCCACGCCGCCTCCACGTGCCGGGACTCTAGCGCACGACGCTCGTACGCTTCTCTGCGCTCCTGTTACAAACAAATGTGAACATTATGTATAAGAAAATTAAGATTAAAGTATGGTACTCATGTTATAACATATTCTCAAAGATAAACAAACAAAATCACTGCTTAAAAGTCAAGCAATAATAAAAATCAGCTGAAGTAAACTGAATCATATTTTGATACGACCAAAAAGCAGGTATTCCGCATCTAACAATAAACTCGTAAATCAGTCCACACTCCTCGGTGTAATTGATGTATGTATATACATAAAAAAGGTACCGACCGAATTAAGGACCTCCTCCTTTTTGGGAAGTCGTTTAAAAACATAACCCTTGACCGTGTCTGCTAGCTCTTGAATTAAGGAAGCTATTAGGTTCTTACAAAGTACAGATTTCTATGAAAAGGTACAGAAAAGTCTATGGTTCTCAATAAGAAGTAGATAAGTAAGACCAGGCTGTATACACATAAAAAAATATGTTCAAGTTTCAATATTTATCAACTTATAAGGCTCTGCCGTTTAAAACTCTGTAAACTTTGTGCTAAAGGAAGTTGAACCTTATTCACATTCATTTAATACTTATTTGAGAATATATTATGGCCATAAGTATTCAACTAATGTCTAAGCAAAATAGACTTACCGGCTCCCCAATAAGGTCGAAGGCGTGTTGTAGTATTTTGAAAGCCTCTTCAGCGCCGGGCTGTTGGTTCTTGTCTGGGTGCACGAGGAATGCTTGCCGTCTGTAGTAGCGCTTTATTTCCTCGTCTGTGCAAGTCACACTTACTCCCAGTATACTGATGAAGAAAAGTTATTTCAATGTCAAAGATAAATTTGCTCGAAGGGGTAGGCAGAGCTGCACATTATGCCACTGTACAATGCAACACCCACTTTTCACTATTTATGAGTCCCATGTAATAGGGGGTGAGCCAATTGCCATATACCGGGCACAATTCCAGACTCCGTGCAATTACTGACATTTTAATAAAAAGCTAGTAAAACTTTTTCCAACCCGGGAATCAAACCCGAGACCCTTTGTCCGGCCGAAGTCGCACTTGCGACCACTCGGACGACGAGGCAGCCATAATTATGTCTTTTAAAACATTATAAATTACTGAAATAAGAAAATACAATATCCTTATCGTTTCTTATTATTAAAACAAGTTCAACTCCACGTCTGTCTGTCTACGATAAACTCAAAAGCTACTGAACCAATTTCAATATTCAATTCCACAATGGATAGATACTGAATCTTACCGACTATATCAAAATTAGATTGAATATTACGAACGAAGCCGGAGACGAAGCTAGCAGTAAAAGTGATATTATGCAATTCCTGATTATTATGTTTTTTATATTAGATGAGACTGACGTTTAACTTTATCTTGCCTGGTCGTAAGCGATGATGTGACTTACGATGGAGCACGTTGACCCATAGGCAACATATTCACTCGGGCCTTGAAGACACACAGGTTATACCCTTCAGGAAATACTGACTATGGCAAAGAATTCCACTCCATCCATAGCAGTACGCACAAGAAAGCTTGATGCGAAGCGCTTCGTGCGTGTGGGTGGGACATCTACCATGAATAAGTGATGCTTCGCCGATTTTTGGCAAAGTCGAGACTAATATAGGTGCAATTCTAGTATCATTTTAGTGACATTTAAAGTGTGGGACTTTAAATAAAGACAATATGAGAGCCATGCTTCGGCACGAATGGGCCGGCTCGACCGGAGTGATACCACGGCCTCAGCAGAAAACCGATGTGAAGAAACGCTTGCGTTGTGTTTCGTCGTGTGAGTGAGGTTACCGGAGGCCCAATTACCTTCCCCTTCCCCAATCTCCCCAATCCCTGAATCCCCAACGATCCTCAAACTCCTAAACCCCAAAAAGCCGGTGACGCACTTGTGACGCCTCTGGTGTTCCAGGTGTCCATGGGCGACGCCGATTGCTTACCATTAGGTGATCCGTCTGCATGTTTATCGGCTTATGCCATAAAAAAAGACATGGTTTTAGCAAAGATCGATAGTACTATACTCAATTCAAGAATCGAATGCGGCCAATAAAACAAACGGAAAAACCAAACTGTTATATTGACAAATACAATTAGGACTCTTCAAAATATCAAGGTTATATTGTTCAGAAGATATTAACACCATGTTTCAAGTTTATTATATAATATATAACTTTATGTGCGTTACAACATTGATAGTATTTTCAGAATTATTACACAATATGGCAGAATTACATAGATTACGGGACATATGATAACGAAACGAGCGATATGGTTAATTGCTTAGCAAATTAGTAGATTATTATTATTATGAATGCGGTTAAAATATCAATAACTAAGTTGCAAGAGATTGCAAGTCACATTGAATGCTTTTTGTGTAAATAAGAGATTCATTTTGTAATGTGTCAACAATTCAACATTTATGTTTGTGCAAGTGTAGGATTATTCAAGTTTATATATATATTTATACTTGTTTCTGCCAGTGGTTTTGTTCACTGTAATGCTTTTTTAGTTGAAACTTATGTACGGGAATGTAATTTCGGAAAGAATTTATTTGTAATTTTCGACTATCTTTGTCCCCGATTGAGTTTCGTTGAGCCTTTTTGGCATGTTTGTTATCCAAAAAATTATTTACTTTTTTTTATTTTTATTACTTTCATTGGATTACAAATTTATTAAATAACTGCAGAGAGCAGGTTGGTAGCAGTATGAATACTTATTGTGTAGTTCTCACAATAGCATTTTCCTCACATTATTTTCTAGTGACATTTTTATCTCCCCGACAAATGATGAAACTACTGATTCTACAACAAATTGCTTTTTATAAAAATCCCCGACAAATGATGAAACTGCTGATTCTACAACTAATTGCTGTTCAGCGCGTATTTATTTGATCTTTAAAAATGTACTAGGGATTTCTCGATATACCAACGGGAGGATAACCTAGAAAAATACAATCAGTTTACCATTCAAATTAAAGGCGCAGTTTACTTTACATGAACATATGTACTAAGTATAAAATATGTTTATCGCATTATATTGAATAGTCCCCGAGGACTATGTGACGTCAGTTAGCGGTCAGAAGCAACATATATCATTATGTTATAGTTACTAATGTCAATGACACCAGATAACAGGTCGTTGCACTACATCAGTCATAATATCGAAATGCAGTTTCAATGTATTTTTGGATTTCATTAATTCTACATTAACTTCTTTTTTCTTTTTTTTATAATGATTCATTAATTCTCCACGGACTCTTGGTCCGTGCCCTTGTCATATATTTTTTATTCCCATACTTCTAATAAAGTAAAGAAGGTACCTAGTTACACACTACAATTAACCACATCTATATTTATTACTAAAGTATAAATTACATAATAATTAGGTATTATCTACTTATACCTATTTCGACGGCTCTACGAAATCAGCCCACCAACAAGATGGGAATTAATTTAATATTTGAAATAATTAATTTTGATATCAATATTTTTTTTATAGGTGTGGCCTGCAATATAAACTCGCCAAACTTTAACGTTTGATGGCGAGATACAATTCTAATGTAATGTTAGTTTTGACATTTTGTAAATGATGTTCTTAAAAAACGGTAGCGTGGCTATGTGTTGGCGTTGTGCAAACTATCTAGTAACTATTGCCAAGATTTTAAGTATTTTTTTTCGGATGAAATAATACATATACATATATGCCTTTTATCTCCGGTAGAGCAGCAGAAGTGCACATTACGACACTTAACGCCACAAGAATGTAACACCCACTTTTCCCTATTTATGTGAGCATATTGCCATATTTTAAAGATACGAAATCGTATATAATACGTAGGTAGTAGGTACGAATACATATGCGTATCGGGTAATAAATTCAACTTACTATCACTAGACAAATAATTTAACTGAAAAACATTGGGTTCACTAGAAGAGCACCTACATAAATTTTGTTGAAAAGTGAATTTAATACAATATACCAATTGATTAATTATTTTTCATCAAACAAAAGGCTTACCTGTAAGGATCTTTCCCTTTGCATGCTAACAGTCTCTTCATAGCTTCTTCCCCAGTTGCGGGCAAAGGTATGTTCGCGTTCAGCTTTGTCGAATCATTTCCATTGTCCGTTTCTAATTCCACTGCAAAAAATATAAAAACAAATGAATAAAGTCTTTATTACACACACTTAAAGTTAGATTTCATTTAGTGGTACATTTTTAGTATCGACTGTTAAGTAAATCTTGTTAGTACACATATCTATGGTATGTATAGGCTATAGGGTTATTTTTATGGGAGGAAAATCATCGAATGACTTCTCCTGCCTGGGTGAGGCGGGAGTGTCAGACTCTTACTGACTAAAAATATTATAAAGACCCAGTAATACTTTGCGCGACCGGGGAATCGAACCTGAGACCCCTTGCCCGGCAGTAGCACCTGCGACCCCTCCTGCGACGCCAACGGCAACGAGGCAGTGACAAACTCTCTTTAAATAATATTAAAAAACGAGGCAGCTCTTTAAACAATACCAAATTAATTTATACGATACGGTAGCCAGCAGGTCAACCCATCCTTTCTGTCAAATTTCTCTATTGTATCTTCAACTTAATGGTATTGACATAAAGTCGAAAATCCAATGAATAAATTTGACAGATTAGAGTAGTTCGGTCTGCTGGCCACCATACCACTCGTTTATTGATTTTGATTCTGATAAAATATTAAGCTACGAATAGGATATCGGACTACAATAAAGAAAAATTATAAAGTGTACATAAATAAAATCTGCATAATATTTAACGGATTTTCAATAAGATTTTTTTGAGAATTAACAATGTTTTATATTTTTAAATCAAAATTCAAAATTTGATAATTACAACATTTTTAATTTGTTCTATACCTGTAACGGAACATCAATCATGTCGCGTGACGTCATACGTGGGTAACGAACGTACACAACAATAGAGATTATATAAGTCATAATGGATTTACACTGTTTATTTACCCACGTATGACGTCACGCACTCTGGTTTGACAGTTGGTGTTGTTTCGCGATGTTTTCGCGGCAATTTTAAAATATGTATTTTAAACACGTTTTGTTTTAATAATAAAGCAGTAACGAAAAAAACATTTTTTTTACGGGTATTAAAATAACCTTAAAGATTAGTTTTAAATAGTTTTTGGAAAGTTGTCCAATCCCCTATTTATGATTCAATCAAAACTTGTTAGCTACATATTAATGCGTCATTTCATGTCCTTTTCCTTGTTTGTGTATAAACAAATACCATAAAGTTTCGACATAGTACAAAACAAGGAAAACTGTTTGCACGGTTGGCGTGGTGGTTGGGCAAAGGGCTGTCGCGCAACGTGTCGCGGGTTCGATTCCCGCACGGAACAATATTTTATGTGATCCACAGATTGTTGTTCCGGGTCTGGGTGTTATGTGTATATAAACTTGTATGTTTGTAAACGCACCCAAGACACAGGTGAAAATCTTAGGATGGGGCAACGTTTTTTTAAGAAATAAGAATAAGAGAACTAAAAAACTAGACTAATGCCCGAATACTGAAACGTTACTCAATTTTAAGTCGCGCTTAAGCATGAACCTGACGGGTAACCGGGACTCCGACTCGATGTGCAGGAGAAGGAACGGGGTGGTTTTTACTCAGTAAGAGTCTGACACTCCCTCCCGCCTCACCCAGGCGGGAGGGAGTCATTTGATGATTTCCCCCCCTTAAAAAAAAGCATAGTTCTGTCTCTACAAGTTCTTTGTAAAATGACAGAGACAGCACGACATTTAAGCACGACTTAAAATTGAGTAACGTTTCAGTATTCCAGCATAACATAAATGACTTTAGTTTAATCAAATTTTAAAGTAATTAGAGCTGCCTCAAAGTCTTTAATGTGGGTTACTAGGTGTATGTGTTACTAAAATAATTCTCATTCACCATTATTCAATTTCACTTCTCATGAAGTAGGTACATTGGTATCTGCCTATGTAAATTATATGACTTTTATACATGAATTAATTGATATAATTTTAACACACTAACCAGTGTTAAAGGAAATCGAAAGAATGTTCGTGTTTATTTTATAACTAGCGACTCCCACGCGGCTTTTCTCACTGCACTGTTCGGTTCCTATTAATCGTAGCGTGATGTTTTATGGGTCTATGACCTCGCTTGATAAGTGGACTATCCAACACAAAAATAATTATTTTATTCGGACCAGCAGTTCCGGAGATTTGTACGGTCAAACTCTTCGGCTTTATATATACTATTTTACTTCTTAATCCCCGATTATGAAAAATACACAACGTTTGTTCATACAAAAGTAGTCGCTAAACATCGGAAACAAGTCTATAATGGACTAAGTGTAGAGCGGTCCCCAGTGACCGCTTGGGGACTGGGGAGTAGTAAGTATAGATAGAGTATAGATTTAAATCCTGAAATATTTTGGAATATGAAATGCTTATTACTATTTACTACATATCAATGTGGTAACATAGTTACAAATATCCAGTTCGACGTCTTTTTACACCCTTATTTATTATATTCAATTATATGTTACTATTATTATATGTTACTATTGAAAATATATATAATATAAGATATAATTCTTTTAATAACCTACGTTTAAAAAACAGAAAACTTTTTTAAATCAGTTAATAAATTAATACACTAAAACCGTTTCCTATGTATAACACTTTTCTGAAAACCGTATCAAAATCGGTTCAGTCAATTGCGAGATATTCGCGCACAAACATACATACAGGCCAAACTGGAGAACCTACGTTTTTTGAACATAACATTTTATCCCCGAAGGGGTATTAACAGCACGCCTTTTATCCCCGAAGGGGTAGGCAGAGGTGCACATTATACCACTGTACAATGTAACGCCCACTTTTCACTATTTATGTTATGAGTCCCATGTAATAGGGGGTGAGCCTATTGCCATTTCAGACTCCATGCTACTACTGAGAGTATTTAAAAACCCAGTAATACTTTGCTCGACCTTTGTCCGGTTAAGTAGTCAACAGCCTTAGCGTGCTGAACTACAAGTGGTCGTTTCAAAAAAAAAAAAATTGCTCGACCCGGGAATCGAACCCTTGCCCGACAGTCGCACTAACGACCACTCGGCCAACGAGGCAGCCGTTTTTTGAAGTTGATTAAAAAAATACTTTCTTCACCTAGCCTAGAAAGTAGTATGATAATATTATTGTGAACATATGCTAATATCAGCTGAGTAATTAGCAAGTAAAACGGTTTATCCAGAGCACGACTATACATAATTATAAATAATGTTCTAACTGTACTGTGTTCTTTGCAAATACATAGTAATGTTGCTTCGCCTGTAATATAGTTTTATTTTATTTATATTATATACAAGTTTGGGAAGAAGCGTGTTATTATATTGACAAAATTCTATTTATAAATCTATACTAATACCTCTATGTTAAAGCTGAGGAGTTTGTTTTTATCAATAGGCTAATCTTAAGAACTACTGGTTCAAATTCAATTATTATTTTTGTGTTGGATAATCCATTTATGTTGGATATAAATATATTTATATATGGCATAAATATAGACTATTATTCATAAATATAGGCTATAAAACATCACGTAGAGAAAGTAAAATCGCGCGAGAGAAGCTTTTCTTTTTAAAGGGGGTCAAATCATCCAATGACTTCTCCTGCCCTGGGTGAAGCGAGAGGGAATGTCAGACTCGTACTGACTAATAAGTACCCCGTTCTTACTTCTGCTCTTCGAGCCAAGCAACGCCCCGGCAACCTGTTAAAATCTCCGCGGCGCGCAGGAGTAGCTAGTATGATAATAATGTATTTATTATCTATATAATCTTGCGATCAGTCGTCTTTAGACTATAATCAGGTAAGTTGGATGATGATAAGGTTAGGTGAGGCAGAGCTCTTTTTCCCCGTATTAAGGAAGCACGATTGCTCTCTTGAGTCTTAATCTGGTTAGGGTGTAAAAGCCAGCTGAATAGCGAGTTAAAGAGCCATCAGTCCACCACAGATAGGGCCCAATAGGGCTGATGCCTTACCGGGGCTCCGGGTCGAAGTGCAGGAGTAGGAATGGAGTGGTTTTTAGTCAGTAAGTCTGACACACCCTCCCGCCCTGGAGAAGTTATTAAACGATTTTCCCCCCTAAAAATACTGTGGACTGTTAAACGTTCTTTGTAGTTGTCAGTGTAGCCGTTTGCTTCGTCGAGAGTGGTTGGCATTTCGAAGTACTCATGGATTTCAGAGTTCCGAGTAGGTATACTGGGGCGCAGAATTAATAACCCTTAGGATATTGTTTTGAGCTCTTCGATGATAAAGTATTGTTTAACATGATTTTGTTCTTCAAACAAAAGCATATACGAAAGGTGATTTTCTGATATTATTCTATTGTTATTATTAGTTGCATAGTAGTATGGTTTATGGTCTATTCTAGATAATACAATGCATTACACTTGCTATTATATTACCCATAAGGTCTATGTCTCAAATACCTAACCTATTGTTTTTTTTATTTATTTGTTATGGTAATGACTACAAAAGAAAGAATTTTGTAAATAATATCACTATAAAGTTATGGTTGAATGTTAGGAATGGCATTTGGTATTACCAGCATTAGCAGGTGCACAGTACGGCACCTAATGCCACTGTACAATGTAACACCTATTATCATGTTATGAGTCTCTTGTAACAGGGGGTGAGCTTATTGTCATATACTGGATACAATCCCAGACTCCGTGTTACAACTGAGAATTTTGTTAAAACCCAGTAATACTTTGCTCTATCCGGGAATAAAACCCGAAACCCCTTGCCAGTTGCAGTTGCGACCACTCGGCCAACGAGGTAGTCAATGCTAGATCTGAATGCTAAATCTTAATTCAAGATCTTTAGTGACATTGATCAAATTTCAGTCATAAAAACTAGATTACTAGATAAATCTAGAGAGGTTGGATAAACATCAGTTTTATATCATTCACATAAAGTGTAAAAGAAATAGTTACTTAAATAACATAAATACTATCATTCAACTAGCTTCTGCCAGTGGCTTTGTCCTGCATTCTCATGGGACAAAAATTATACTGTGTGTTATTCTAAACGAGGGCTGTCCAAACTATGTGTATATAGTCGCAGGCTTATTAAATTTCTTACAAAAGCTGGAGGACCAGAAAAATATTTTTAGTTGTATTATGACATTTAATATTGTATTCTTTACTTACAGACAAAACTTGTGTACAAATCATACACTGAATTTTATCATTGTTGTTGCCCATAAGATGAAGATGTTGAGATTAAAATATGTGTCGCGGGCCACATGGGGCCCGCGGGCCTTTGTTTGGACACCCCTGTTCTAAACCATAATCTATTCCGGTTCCAAAATTTTAATCTTGATCGCGTCTGCTGTTTTATTGTGAAAGAGTAACAATGTATGACATAAACTCACGCATTTATAATATTAGTGAGATTTTAAACTCACCCTTTTTAAACCATTTCAATTTCCGCCAGAAGCCAAGCTTGGTGTGTCCAAACTTTCTGTCGATGTACAAGAAGTATTTGTTGTCACTGAGCTTGCTCATCCAGTCCTTGGTGCTGCGCCAAACTGCTTGGGAACTGACATATGTCTGGGTGAACACTGATGTGCATCTGAAAAATAAAGATGAAATTAATATCTTTTATATCTTTATATATATAATTCTTCTGTGAGTGTGTATGTCACTGAACTTCTCTCAAACGACTGGACCGATTTTGATGAAATTTTTAGTGTGTGCGGATCTGGAAATGGTTTAGATTCACAAATCAGCCCGGCAGAGGGCGCTGCAGTCGATATCTAGGTAAACGGCTGAACTAATTTGAATGAATTTTTGTTTATGCATTCAAGTGGATATGCAGGACAACGTCTGTTGGGTCCGCTAGTACCGATATAAAAATGAATGTATGTTCGTAAGTCTCGCTAAAAGTCGAGAGTAACTGAACCGATTTGGCTAATTTTGGTCTTGAAATGTTTGTGGAAGTCCAGGGAAGGTTTAAAAGGCAAGAAAATCTTTTTTAGGCAGTCCGAAATTTGCCGGGTTAACTAGTAACTGATAATATGGATCTATTGTCTTGCAGAATTGCTTTGTGCTATGTTTATCACTTAGATTTAGAAAAAAATTCTTAATACTTAGTAAGATTTTTAAATATCAATAAAAATATGTCAAACACAGGAAAAAATCAGCTTAGCAGCTTGGTTGATTGTTCTAGTGCTTGTTTTTAATGTTTTTGTGACATAAACTTTAGTACTTTTAACTATTATCTTATTGATTGAAAAATCTAGTCTGTAGATAGCAAGTATGTAGTAAAATAAATGTGCATTTAAGATAAAACTTACAAGTCAAATGACAAATGGAAACTCATGCGGCATATATCTGACAGTAGATACATGAACCATACAAGAGCCTTCCATGTCGCTCCACCCCAGTGCTCCAAATAATTCTGTGCCAACCCTAAGTAGCCTGGTTTGTTCCTCCTCAGCTTTGAAAGATTTTTCTTCTTGTCCTGCACAGGCTTTGTAACTTTATGATAATTACGTCCATCCTTCTTCTTTTTAGCCTTTCCACTTTCTCCCTGACCCTCCTGAATAACAAACTGTAGTTGATCATCTTCCTCATCCAGCTTGTATTCATCCTCTGTTGCTGCATTCTTGTCCGATCCCTTTGATTTACTGTCTGATTTCTTCTCCTTTTTCAATGGTTTCTCTGGATTCTCAATGAATACAAATTGACTTTCACTGTCATGTGTGTAGCCAGACTCTTCTTCATTAGTAATGTCGTCCAGGGATGACCATTTACGAGAAATGTTGTTGCGTTTGTTCTTAGACTTCTTGTTTGGCTTCTGACGCTTCTCATTGTCGTCTGTGTTTATATCTCCCGACTCACTGCCAGAAGATATAGTGTTTGTGTTTTGTTTCTTCTCACTCTTATGTTTGTTGTCATCCTGTTTTATGTTAGTTGGCTTCTCTGGTTTAGAGTTTGTTTTATTATTCATAGGCTTGGTTTCTATATTCTGAGGCTTCACTTTACGAGTAGTCTCAGTAGGAGAAGTGTTTTTAGTATTCTTAGCTAACACATCAGAGTATGAAGGACGCATTGGTTTCACTTCTGCTACAATCCTCTTCTTATTGCTTGTGTCAGCAAGGGGACTGTTTTCGTTCCTTTTTGGTGAGTTTTCTACCTTTAAAGGTTGGTTCTTTGGAGGTTCTATTACAGGGTTGTTTGTAAGAATATTCATGTTTGATGCATCTGGATGATTGAGGGGGTAATTCTGTCCAAATGGTGAGTATGTGCCAGTTGAATTAGGCTCCAAATTACCCAACAAATCTTTGAGAAAATTAGATGTAGGAGACTGACTGGTCACATTTTCAGGATAAGTTGTTTGGTTAACAGTTGTTGGTGTGTGGACATTGTTATTGTTCATAGCAAAGTCCTGGTTCAGTGTAAACATGTGTGAGGGCTGGGGCATCTGTAAGGGGATGTCACGGACTCCCTGATTATGGTTGAATAGTTCATACTGACCAGCTGACATTGGGAATATAAGCTGTTGATTGTTCTCGTCGTAAAAGACACGCACTGACTGACCATTACTCAATTTGAGCATAGCGTTACCGTAATTTTGATTGGCGCGAGGAACGTTAGGCATGTTATTGAAAGGAATCTTCTCATCTGTATTGGCGGCGGCATCACCAGACTGCACGTTGTAAGCGTGTTTGTTCAAATAAACTTCATTGCCGAAACTCGGGTTGACGTAAATACTATTATCGTTCATGACACTCGGGTTGGGCGAGATCTGTGGCGGTTTTCTCTCATTCAAAGCATCAGGTACACAGTTTCCAGCGTTTTCCGCATGATAGTTCCATGTATTGTGCTTCATATCGTTGTATATCGGATCATCCTTAGGCGACCTTGCCATTTTTGGTTACTTTTCAATGAACACTATTCCAGTGCACTTAAAACTGTGGTATGTAACTCAAGGATTTAACATTTTAATATTTTATAGATAAAATCGGAGAATATGTTGTTAAAACGTGGATTATAATTTTATTGACGATTTGACGCTTTTCGCATTTTTAATCACAGACTATAAATTTCTGTTTGACGTTTCTAAACTGGGTAAGTATTCTCGTAAAGCTGACAGATTCGGCATAAATTCTATGGACTCTGACAGATGGATCCAAACTAGATGAATTTAAATATTCATTTCTTTATAAAAAAGTTATTTCTGTTCAATAAAGTATTCTTTATATTTAATTTTAAAACATCACGAGGTATTGCAGGTGTGGAATTAAATATTTTATTCAGATTACTTATGATGGCGCCACCGTGCTACTCAGTAAGGGCAAAAATACATTACTATGGCGGGCGTCGGGAGCACCAATCGACTGCAAGCATTTAGCGATGTATGCTACACGACACGATATGCATGTGTGTCTCTGTAACCAACTTTATGCGCTGTAACCGGAAGAAATGTATGAAACTGATATGCTTCTGGCGTGCCACGAAGTTACGGTAAAGTATTTTTGTTTTAACAGGTCTGATAATATCGTAGGTTATTAACGTGGCCATGGCAGCCTGCTAAATGAACAATATACAAAGTTATTACAAAATTTCTTTTCCCCTTTTTCTGTAAGGATGACAAATATTTTATGATTCGTTCCGCCCTGGCCATAAGTCCAAAATCTTAAAAAAAAATTGTAGTTACTTGTGGTTTTAAAATTAAGTAGGTATCTAATGTTTCGCCGTTCCGCTTACAAAATAATTATGAGTAATGATAATGCTTATCTAGGCGTTGCTCATTTAATAATATCAGGAGGCACAAACACTTTATACTGGATTTTTATTACTTCATTTTTTCCCGCAACTACTTATCTATTTCCTTTAATGTCTTATTTTGAAGGAAATAGATTGCATTGCAAACACCCTGCAAACTCAATAATTGAATCCTAAATAAAAGCTTTGTCTCTGGAATGGTAACGCATCTGTTTTTGAAAAATGGTACCTAATTTGCAACAGATGGGACGTTGATTTCTTTTAATACATAATTATCTGAATCTAACACAGAAGTAGTTAAACTATTTGATTATTTTTTGTTAAAAATAGTACCTACCCATCTAACTACATTTCAGTAACATTATCTTTAGAAGTTTGCAAGTGCAAAACTAATCAATAGGTATTTCTATGAATCAAGGAGAGTGCTCGACTAGTTTTAGTGGTTCATAACCATGAGCAATTAATTAGTATATGCAACGATTGTATTTCCCAATGTGCAATGGTTTTAATTGGAACAACCACTAACAAAACAAAACAAAGTTAATCATAATGCCAAAACCAATTCGATTTATTTGACTTTTAAGTAGATAGTACCGTCTTTATCATCAAGGCACCCATGGCCCCGAACTTCGGGGGGCCCGAAAAAAAAAAAAATAAAAATAAAAAAGTTTATTTCAATTACAACAGGCATTACATAAAATTATTGGAGATCTCCTTTTAAGCAATGGATTGCTTGTGCTAGGAGACTCCGCGAAGAACCGACAATTTCTACGACACAGGCCCGTTACACTTTGCTCGGCAACCGGGGGCACCGCAAAGTTTGTTTGTGTGATCCACAAATTGTGGTTTCGGGTCTGGGTGCTGGGTGTGATGTGTATGTGAACTTGTATGTTTGCGAATGCACGCTATAAAAAAGATGCATTCCAAAAGGACCTTGAATTACTTATTGTGTGCCCATTTGTGCCCCAGCGTAGTCTAAGACGGCCCTGGTAGAAAAGTCTCATTAAAGGTGCTGATGGTGGCTACCGAGGTGATTACTATTAAGGTAAAGATCCCATAGTCCCTTTCTAGTCTTTCTCTTACCTTTCTAAAGGCATTGCTCTAGTTATAGTGATGCAGACCTAATCTATACTAATATTATAAAGAAGAAAGATTTGTATTTTTGTATTTTTGTATGTTTGTAATGAATAAACTCAAAAACTACTGGACCGATTGCAATAATTTTTTCACCATTAGAAAGCTGCATTATTCAGAAGTAACATAGGCTATATAATATCACGCTAGGTCCTATAGTTGTGGAGCAGTAACCAAAAATGTTTTAAAAACGGGGGAAAAGTATCGTTTCTAAGGCCTTCCGTGGCGTGCGCTGAGCATATAGTTAAAGTTATACAAAAATGCTCTATAGATGAATTGTTCATCTTAACATTATTTTTAAAAAAGTCCGCGAGAGCATATGTTTACCTTTTATAGTTTACCCATAATAATCGTTTTAATGAATGGTTCAATCCTTATAAAAGTTTGCTCTAGATAACTTTTAGGTAGGTTCCTATTTAAGAAGAAAATAATTAATTAAATAAATGAAATAAGTAAATGAAGTCCGGAAAAATATTTTCAAAAGGTAAATACTTCCTAAATAAAAAAAAAACTGAGAATAAATATAAATAAAACGTAAAACTATGTAAAAAATCTTAAGTCCCCCCGTGCGAAGCCGGGACGGGCCGCTAGTTAGCTATAAGGTAGGCCTTGTTCTGCTCTATCAGCAATTAATTCGTCAGATGACTGTGTCGATGTGGTTCACTTTTTGCTCAATTACCTTAACAAACCTTGAAACCAATATGTTATATCAAATTACGAGTATTTCATTGATTTCTACTTTATATGAAACTTACAGCAGTTAGGCGTAGGCAGGATACATAAATACCTATTATAAGTCTATTATATTGTTTGTCCGTTTGTACCACAACTGGCTTTTATGCATCGGATAGGAGCACCGTTCATCTTTTGAAAAAAATTGCTTTAGTAGGTGATCATGCAAATTTCTCAGTAATTACAGTCTGCAATTTGTCTCGTAAAACTAATAGGTACCTACCTACTGCTTTGAAATCTTTGTAGGTATGTTAACCGTATATTATAATCTCACTCGTATCTTTTCAATATTGGTACCTACCTACCTACTTCATTAAGTAATTAAATAAACCGGTTTATTCAGAAGTCTTTATTTTACAAAGTTGAATTACAAAACTAGGACTCCAAGACAGATACTCCAAGTCTGCAAACTCTAGTCTTATTAACAATCAAAGTACACTGCCGCTGTAACGTAGCGTTGTAGCCAATAAGATTTAGGTACGCCGACCAGCCGATAATTCAGCAAAAAAGTTAAAGCACGAACAGTACAACCACCTCGACGAGCGATCCGTTACAAATAATCAAATACTGAACTTAACCTTATACTTTTTTTTCTGACATCGCAATCAGTAGGCTGAACGAACCACATTTTGTTGCGTTTTTTCAAACGTCCTTAACTCCCAAGTGTCAAATGAAAGCGATTTCAAATGTCATTGGAGTTTCTTAATTACTATGAATTGAAAATTCGCATGTTCAATTAGTATTATGCTAGAATATCGACCTTCTAGTTTTCTAGGCTTATGTCATGTTACCACGAGAACCTAGTTAGGTATGCATTATTATTTTGAGATGTCAAGGTTGGTGATTTATAGTTCATCGATGCAGGGGCACTAAACCGCCATGGATTCGTTATGAACAAAAAGCTACTTATCAAGATGTTATATTTTTTATTAGTAGGTAGTCAGATGTCTAACTTCGGAATTCAAAAGTATGCTTGATATAGATGTTTGATAAAGTATGATTTTTATCACACTGGTCTAATTATTGAACTTATTTTAGCTGGTTGCCTTTTTGTTGATGAAGAGAATGTGCAAGAACTTGTAGGCAAAACTTTGTTATTGCAAAAATTCGGTATTCATTGCTGATTTTGTAAACAAGACAACTGAAACTTTCCTAATTTAACAAGCTATGGAAGCATAACTTACCAGTCTGCCAATTTAGGCATTGTTTAATGGAGCAATTTATTACACTTGTTACATTTAGGCCAGAATGTTGAATAATTGAACTGTATAGTATAAGAAAACAGATTGCAACACAGTTTATTTCATAATCAGTAGACTGTGACGGAGGTCGTAAGAAAAGTTCTTGTTTTACCGCCAACAGCTTCAATACGGTTGATAGCTGTATCCGTTGGAAGTCGTAAACTGATTTTTAAAATTGGAAGGATTTATTTTTTTAAATCTTTTTTTTTAAGTGAAAAAATACGTATTGTGGATTTTTATCTGGGTATGTAAGTATAGTGTTTAGTTTTATTTTTAAGTTGTTTTTTATTGACAGGACAGTGAAGTTAGGAATTATCGTGGTTCGTGTTGTGTTTAGCGTACGGTAAAATAATATTTGTCTTTTAAGGATTGCCTATTGCATCTTTATGATAACATAGTCAATAGATATAGATAGGCAAGATTTTGTGTTTATTAAAGGTCTGCCAAGTCTTAAAACATTGGAACATGAACTAGGAATAATTTCATATTAAAAATAATGGCGTTCGATCACGAAACCTAGTGCGTAGCCACGATTATCACGATGTTGATATATGGCCTATGAAACGATCTTCTACAAAATATCCTTCCAGTATTTTAGGAAAATTATTTGAATACTAATGTTTCCTGCGTAACTTGCCTTGACTAATGTTTAACTATACTGATTAAGTCATTAAGGAAAGAAACCTTTGCCAAGGGTTTACAGGATTAAATGAATATTCATTAACTATTTGCCTTATCGATTCTAACTAATCTTTACTGAGGAATAAAGAGTAGTAGGAGGTATTTTAGTGTTATGTTTTTACCGACTTCAAAAAAAGGAGGAGGTACTATGTTCGGCTGATTGTTTTTTTTTTGTTTGTTCGCGCAGTACTCCGCCATTTGTGAACCGATTTCCAAAATTCTTGTTTTGTTTCAAAAGGGTATACTCCCTAGTTGGTCCCATTTCCATGAGGTCAGGATCTGATGAAGGGATCCTAGGGAAACCGAGGGGAACTTTCGAAAATTCTATGGGCGAGTAATGCGTCTATTATGTTTTTCAATTAGGATTTTGAAACACTACAATTTGATAAGGGTCTGGAGTTGACCTGATGATGGAGCCGACAGGCAGTCGAGGGAACTCCTCAGCGGTTTATATTAACTACCTTGAGTTTGGGCTTGATTAATTTGGATTGATGAGGACTTTACACCTAAATAGAGTAGGGCTGTCATTAAGGATCTGATGATGAAGAAGTGTAATTGTTAAAGGAACTCCTTAACGGTATACAGTAACTACCTTGTGTTTGGGCTTGATTAATTTGTATTGATGAGAACTTTACACCTAGATAGAGTGGAGCTGTCATTAAGGGTCTGATGATGAAGAAGTGTAATTGTTAAGGGAACTCCTCAACGGTATACAGTAACTACCTTGTGTTCGGGCTTGTATAATTTGTATTGATTAGAACTTTGCACCTATGTAGATTATAAGTAACAAAACGGGTATAATTATGTAGCTTTACACTAAAAATGATAAAATAATAAAATAATAAAATAAAAACTGCGTTTAAAAAACCGACTTCAAAAAACCAAAAACTAATAACAAACAAAAAGTCAAAACTAAAAAGCAAAAAATAACTATTATTAGTACTGATAGGTTACCCACCCACTGATAGGTTAGAAGTCGGTGCCATGAGCTCATATTATAATGATATAACTTAATGCCCACAAAATTGTGAATTAGGTACCTATTAAGGTTTTAATGAATAATTTTGTATGGAACTTATGGCACCGACTTCTTACCTATCAGTGGGTGGGTACCTAACATATCAGTACTAATAATAGTTATTTTTTGCTTTTTAGTTTTGACTTTTTGTTTGTTATTAGTTTTTGTTTTTTGAAGTCGGTTTTTTAAACGCAGTTTTTATTTTTTCATTACGTAAATCTTATTATCTTTCAAATATTTTTAATTTAAATTAGAGGCAATCTGAGACCCTTTCCTCAGAGTACTGGTACATGTTTTTTTTATAAAGTAACGATTATTACATAGAACGCCATACATGCACAACTTCTTTATTATTATTAAAAACAGAAGCCTCAGAGAGTCGGAAAGCAGTATGATGCGTTTACAAAAACATGTAGGTAGGTACACGGAACAATATATAGTGTGGAAATCAAACCAAAGACGTATGCTGAGCAGCAGGACTATCGGCCACTACACCAGCTACGCACGTGCATTGTGCAGTCAATCAAACCTCTGTTTACTTTAACCGTCTGCGGCTGACGTGTAGTCCCACAGACACCGCGAAATACAAAATCACGTGTTATACCGTCATTTTTCAAATACGAGCATCACTGCTGCGAGTACTGTACTGTATAGTGCTCGCTATACTTTAATTCTACAAAAATATTTGCTGTTGAAATGGTGTCTGGTATAATATACACCTCAGTTGAATTGTAACAATTTAACCACGTCAGTTGCAGAGGGTTAAGACATATTTAGGCATTCCTTTGCGCTAGGATTTCCTTGTGTTGTAAAACATACGTGTTGTTTATTTATAAAGATTTTTTTGGGTCACATAAATTAAGCCATAATACCTATTACACCTACTGTTGCACATCTCTGCATCACCCCATGGTTAACTGTTAGAGAATCCCACCCGGCATTAAGTCCGCCATCGTATGTTTAATATTATACAGAAGTGTTAATAAATAAATAAATATAACTCGTGGATGTATTTAAAAACGGGGCTAACAAAAATAGGAGACGGTAACCTAAATACAATCTACATATTTCTATGGCCCTAGTGATAACGGATCTGAGTCCAAAACTGCAGCTTTACATAAGACGGAAACAACGTACCGTGCGGTTCAAATTCGTGTTTGACCTCATGTGTTCATTTTAACCGCTACAATTGATGTTTTTATAATTATGGAAGAATATTGTTCTGTTAGGTAATTTTGGTATTAATTAATTCATTTTCTACAAACTTGAACTTATACCATTTTCGCTAGCATCTCCACATTTATTAGGTTACAGTGATCGGTCAGCACACCAACCTACACCAGTGACAAATTTCTTCAAGAATTTTCGACTTTAAATGGTAACAGATAGAGTTGAAAATGTAATAAAGAAATTTGACAGTAAAGAGTAGATTGTCCTGTCAGTAGCCCACTGTACCTATTTTACTACAATAATAAAGTCAGCAAGATACCTAGGCACCCATTACGTGTACATAATAGCTAAGAATGAATGTCGCAAGTAAATAAGTTAGGTATTATATTGATTTTGATTGAAAATGTAATGTTGCAGTACTTGCAGTGGTATACAGAGATTTGTAATAGATTCGAGTATTATATTTTATTACATACAATTACGATTTTTACGAAACAGTTTTATTCAAACGAATAAGAATAGAAATATTTTGAAAGCTAGGCCTTTTATTTTGTGGGAGAAAATCATCCAATGGCTTCTCTCACCTTGGGTTAGGCGAGAGGGACTGTCGAATGACTAAAACCACCCCGTTCCCACTCCAGCTCTTCGAGCCGGAGCCCCGGTAACCCGTACGGGTCTGGTTCTGGTCGGGCGGCGAGTTACCTTTGCCCGCCGACCGCAGACCCGCAGCACAGCAAGTTAGGCAGGGTCCTCTGCCGCGCCAGATAAGTGCGTGGCGGGATGAGCTCCGGCGCGATCTCATGGCGGAATGGCAGCAACGACTGTCGCAACCGAGGGCTGGGCTCGCTGCCATCGCAGCAGTAAGTCCCCTCCTTGAGGAGTGGCTTGAGAGACGCTACGGCGTCCTCACCTACCGCCTGACGCAGGTCCTCACCGGACATGGGAGTTTCGGGAGGTACCTGTGTCTAATGTGGCGGGAGGAAACGTCTGGGTGTCATCACTGCGAGGACCGCCCTGAGGACACGGTGGAACACACTGTAGCGGAATGCCCTGCGTGGGCTAAGCACCGCCGTGCCCTCAGGGAAGTGATCGGCGATGGCGACCTCTCGCGTCCGGGCCTAGTGCCTGCCATGATGCGGAGCGAGGGGGATTGGGATGCCGTCTCCTCCTTTTGCGAAGCAGTCATGCTAGCTAAGGAGGAGGCGGGACGCGTGAGGCAGCGAAGCGCTGTCTCCTCGCAACCCAGCCATCGCGAAGGACACACCGGGCGTCAGGGATCGCGGGACGATCTCCGGCCACCGTAAGCGCGGGCCTGCGGACGGCGAGCATGGGTGGCTCCCCGTCCGACCAGAAACAGACCCGAGCGTACGGCGCGTCGCATTCCGCGCGTCGCGTTCCGCGCGCGCCTCAAAGAGCCATCAGACCACCACAGATGGGGCCCAATACGGCCGATACCGATTCGGAGTCGCGGAGAACCTAACGGGTAACCGGGGCTCCGGCTCGACGTGCAGGAGAAGGAACGGGGTGGTTTTTAGTCAGTAAGAGTCTGACACTCCCTCCCGCCTCACCCAGGCGGGAGCAGTAATTCGATGATTTTCCCCCCTTAAAAAAAAAAGGCAGGGTATCCTGTAACTTTTATAATTCGAAAGGTCAAATTAAAAAGCAATGCATAAAATTTAATTTTGATTGCGTAAGCTTAAGCACGTATATCTAGATCTATAGGAAGTACCGTCTTTAACATATAGGCACCCGGGGCCCGTGCCCTAAGACCCCCATCTTCAGGGGCCCCGCACGACTGACAATTTCTATGACGCGACGGACACACATCCGCTGAACGTTGCGCGGCAACCGGCTGCCCCAGAACGGGTGGCAGGTTCGATAGGTTCGATTCCCGCATGGAGAAAATCTACGTGATCCACAAATTGTCGTTCCGGGTCTGAGTGTCATGTGTATGTGAACTTGGATGTTTGTAAATGCACCCACGATATAGAAGAAAATCCTAGTGCGGTGTAACTTTCAAAAAACATTCCACAAACAAGCGTGACACACAAACAAACAAGTCTAAGACGGCCCAGTGTATTGGTACTAACCATTTATTATTATTTCTATGGTACTAAGCCTATATTAATAAAAAATAACCTATTGTTGGACGTGCCCAAATATAGGTCGATTCCATACGCAAGTGTTCTTCATTCTATTTTTGATTCAGATTTAAAAAATCAAGTAGGTAATGGAGATAAAATATAAATTCTGGCTGGTTCTCACTGAATCTGGATATAAAAGTAGTTTTCAAAACTTGCCGATTAAGTAATTAGGTTCAAGTACTTACTTGTTAGCCTTTCCATATAGGTATACAGCGCTGGACAAAAGCAGTTTAATACCTGTTTAACAACAAACTCAAGTTACATACATACATTCATACATGACATCACGTCTTTTATACCCGAAGAGGTAAGCAGAGCTGCATATTATACCACTGTACAATGTAACACCCACTTTTCACTATTTATGTTCTGAGTCCCATGCAATAGGGGGTGAGCCCAGTAATACTTTGCCCAACCCGGGAATCGAACCCGAGACTCCTTGCCCGGCAGTCACACTTGCGACCACTCGGTCACTCAATGAGCCAGTCTCGTACCGTACGTATTTTTTTACATTTTAGATTTGTTTAAGTTCTCAATTCGATTTACGGATCCGATATTTTCAGTTCACATTATCGTTCATATATTATACTTTTTGAAAAATTGTTTCGAATGAGCTTGGTAATATATTGGTATATATGGGACTGAAAACTGATGAATCATACGTGCACCTGGTACCGGTACTCCAGGCCGTACAAGGCAAGGATGTGCCGTTTCAGGCGTTACGCCTTGGGGTCTCCGTAGCAGGTCTTTTATAGAAGTCTCCCCCTATATTATAGGTGATGGTGATGGCCACAGGGGTAGTTTTAGTGAGTGATAAAAATCCGACAGTTCCTGGTTTTTCTCCCCTAAAAAGCTAGGCGCCTCTTTGAACGTTTCCCTCGCCATAAAGAAGGCCTTACTTAAGGTTTATTTGTTATATTAGTTGTAAGTATGTAGAGCTATTAAAAAATATCGTGACAAGATGAACCGATACATATTTATAAGGTTTATATATAAGAATTATTGTCTCGTACACCAATTAGCTTAATAAATACAAACTCAACAAAGTACAAGAATTATTGCAATGCCAATTAACGTTAAAAATAATTTGGTTTTTAACAAACAGTTTTTTTTTTGTAATTATAAATGTTATACTTTCAGGCAGAACGTAGTCTCTTCTCGTGCCAACAGGAAGCACAGAGGTCAGAAAAAGTGCAATGTCTATGGTGATTTGAAAAAAGAAGTAAATAACAATGTGTTTGAAAATGCTGAGACTGTTGTTTTTGGTGGCGATGGCGGTTGTCACAGCGAAGGTCCAAAATGACCCGGCTGCCAACCAAATCGTTATATTCAAAGAGAAAAGCAAGGTAAGAATACTTCGATAGAAAACTTGTTTATTTAACTTGATTTATTTATTATAAGATACTTAAGTACTTCTTTCAATACGTCATGAGTTTTGTAGTCATTAATTACGATAACAAACACTTTTAGAAACAATGAATTATAATAAAACCTTAAATCCAGATTTTTTTTATACATAACATATATGATGAAGTTAAGATCATGGCCTTATAATAAAATACACTCTTTCTACTTTTACAGGGACCCGTAGCAACAATGACTACCGCCGCTGGAGCACCCATCGAACAGAAAGAAGCTACAGTAACATTGAACGAGAGGTTGATATTCAATGAATATTTTATGGACACCATGACCCATTTGGTTAGGGAAAGAATCCCAGAACGATTGGTCCACGCGAAGGCTGGCGGTGCATTTGGTTATTTTGAAGTGACACACGATATATCCGACATTTGTAAAGCTAAATTATTTAGTAAAGTAGGCAAGAAGACGCCTATTGCTGCTAGATTCTCCCCAGTCGTTGTCGAGCGAGGAGGCATTGACACTTCAAGAGATGCCCGAGGATTTGCCCTCAAATTCTACACTGAAGACGGTAACTTCGACATAGTCGGCTTCAACACTCCCATGTATGTCTACAAAGATCCTCTTCTATTCCCCACTTTCGTACGAGCACAGAAAAGGAACCCAGCGACGAATTTGCTAGATTCAAACATGCTTTGGGACTTCCTAACGCTACGTCCGGAAAGTTTGCACATGTTTTTACTAGTATTTGGTGATCGAGGAATCCCAGATGGCTATAGACACATGCCTGGTTTCGGCATCCACACCTTCCAAGTTGTAAATAAACACGGTGACAGTCACTTTATTAGGTTCCATTTCAGACCAGATGCAGGCATTAAAAACCTACGTTCAGAAGAAGCAAGGAAGTTAGCGGGCACTGATCCAGATTATGCAACTAGAGATTTGTACAGAGCTATCGGAGAAGGAAAATTCCCAAGTTGGACTGCCAGCATACAGGTTCTAAGTGAGGAAGATGTCAAAGAAGCAGACTTCGATGTCTTTGATGTTACAAGAGTTTTACCGTTAGACAAGTATCCTCTAAGACCACTAGGCCGTTTCGTTTTGAATAAAAATCCTGTCAATTATTTTGCTGAAATTGAGCAGTTAGCATACAGTCCCGCGAACTTAGTACCAGGAATTCTCGGAGGACCTGACAAAGTGTTTGAAGCTCGTCGTTTGGCCTACAGGGATGCTCAGTATTACCGCTTAGGATCAAACTTTTTCAACATACCTGTAAATTGTCCTTTACAAAACAAAGCTTTCCCGTACAACCGTGACGGTGTGCCACCTGTTAAGGATAATCAAAAAGATATACCAAATTACTATCCTAATTCATTCCATGGACCTGTTCCTTACAAAGAACATGATAAGGTTGAGTTGATAGAGATCCATCAGGACCAGCCGGATAATTTCGAACAAGCGCGGGAGTTGTATATCAATGAAATGGAGCCAGAAGAAAGGCAGAGGTTAGTTGAGAACATTCTGTATAGTTTGGGGCCTGCTACTAAATTTTTGCAAGACCGAGCTGTGAAAATGTTCGGTCGAATACATTCAGATCTTAGTGACAAGATATACCAAGGTCTACAGGCAAATAGGACCAAAACTCCTTATGAAATTGATTTAGGCTTCTTCGGGACACATTCTTATTTTTAAGAAGTAGTCTTTAAAATACAACTTAAATACTAATTACATATTATAAGTATGTAATTAGTATTTAAGTTGTACAATGTTACAGTTAATGTTTGTTACTACATTTTTATGAAAATATTATTCATTGTTTAAAGTACAATTTAATAAAATGTTGAGTTTGTAATACAGTAAATATCTTGTTTCAATAATACGTAGATTATTAAGCATTATATCTAGGGTATGTGAAATAGAGTCCCATGTAATATGGGGTGAGTCTATTGCCAAATACGATTCCGGACACCGTGCTACAGCTGAGAATTAAAATAAAAATCCAGTTGTACTTTGCCCGACCCGGGAATCGAACCCGAGACCCCTTGCGGGACAGGTGAGGCATTCCCATAATATAAATAGTGAAAAGTGGGTGTTACATTGTACATTGCAATTAAGTGCCGTAAGGTGCACCTCTGCCTACCCTTTTGGGCATAAACGGCGTGATATTATGTTATGTGAAATAGAATGTTTGTTACTCATGCTCATTTCCAAACTTATTAATATTTCAAAAGGTAACAAGAAGTTAAAAAGAATGGCCAAAATAATCGATGAGCGTGCACGAAAAGACTGATGTCTGTAGATGAAGTGAAAGAGGTATATAAGAACCGTAGCAATTGGCGTTCCATAGTCTCCGCCTATACATGGGAGACAGGCATTTGTATGTATGTGCCAAAAAGATTTGCATTATTCTTGACTGAGAGCTGGTTGAACAGAAAGTTGATCTGAAAATAACCTTTTAAAAATTTGCTATGTACATTTCACTTTTACTGTAAGATAGGTACCCTAGTTGAGCGGTGAAAATAAATTAGGTAGGTATCAAATGACAACTTCAAAACCGACACTATTGCTGAAGCTGAAACACTACGGCATTCGGGGGACGTCGCTAAATCTGTTGAAATCATACCTTCAGGATAGGCAACTTAAAGTACAAGTAAATAAAGTAAATTCACAGGGTGCTAGCATATCTATGGGTGTACCGCAGGGCTCGATACTAGGTCCATTCTTATTTTTAGCGTACATAAATGACTTGCCCCATTTATTTAAAAATGAACCGCAGATGGTATTATTTGCTGATGACACTTCATTAGTTTTTAAAATTAATAGACGCACAAATAGTTATGACGACGTAAATAACGCCCTAATGAAAGTTCAAAATTGGTTTACATTAAACTGTCAAACACCAAGCGGTCACTGGTGACCGCAACCTATTGTTCTATAATTGTGTCTACAAAACCGGTACTCGACGAGTTAAAGAACTTAGTATTAAACAATAAAAAGACAAAATGTATTAGATTTGTTTTGCCAAATGTTAAAAGCAACGAATGTGTAAAAGAGACAACTTTCCTGGGAATTACTGTAGACGACAAATTGCAATGGGGTCCTCACATTACATCATTAGCGGGACGATTGAGCTCTGCAGCTTATGCTGTCTGGAAGATACGACAGTTAACTGACATAGACACGGCAAGACTAGTGTATTTCAGTTACTTTCATAGCATTATGTCGTATGGCATTTTGCTATGGGGACACGCTGCTGACATTGAGTCTATCTTTATCTTACAAAAGCGCGCCGTCAGAGCTATCTACAATCTAGGTCGTCGCGAATCTCTCAGAGAAAGGTTTAAGGAGATCAGCATTATGACCGTTCCATGTCAATTTATTTATGAAAATATTATGTATGTTAGGAAAAACCTACAGTTATTTGGTAAAGTGTCGGACAGACACCACTATCAAACTAGACATAAGAATAGATTAAGTCAGCCAATTTCGAGATTACCGAAAGTAAGTAAGTCGTTCATGGGATTCTGTGTTAAATGTTATAATAAGATACCAGGCGATTTACAACAACTAAATGAAACCAAATTTAAATTATGTATAAAGAAAACTTTATGTAGACAAGCATATTACAAACTTAACGAATATATAGAGAATAAAAATGCTTGGATGCAGGCTAGTCCGGCTCCACAGGATAACTAAAAACACTTGTTTTAATGAAATCGTAAATAATACAGCCATATTGTTAATTGTATATTGTTTAACTTAGATAACCATTGTAAATGTGAGAGCCCTGTAATTAACTTAATATTAAATTAGATTAGTAGATTTCATTTGTGTCAGCTTGGAGTTGTCATGCTCACTCAAAGGTCTCAATGACGGTGGCGCGTGCAGTGGATCGCTCGATTCCCTACAATATGGTTGAGTTGGGCGGTGCTGGTGTACGTGTCATGTTCGTGAACGGGCGCCGTCAACTGGGACTGGTCAGCTCCAGACTGTATTATTGTCCTTAAAGAAAGAAGAAAGAAAATAACCTATTTTCTTTCTTAATCACTTTGACTGGATTTTAGTGTTACATTGTTCTCGCACAATCCAAACAGCAAAACTATGTAACTAGTAAATTGTATTGTGAACCTGATTGAAAAAGAGTAACCTATGGAGTTTCTTGCTCGTTCTTCTCCATAGGAATCTACGCCTTGGAATGAGCAAATAGCTTCACTTTCAATTTTTTTTTGACGTTCAAAAGTGCCATTCTGGCCTAATTGAAATAAATGATTTTTTGACAGTAAATTAAAGATTCAGGTTAAAAAACTGAAGAATAGAAAGTGAAAATATTGCGTACCCATTTACACGCAATTTCAAAGATACGGTAAGTATTCAGCCTTTCAAAAATTAAATAAACACCTCTAGGGATATCTAATTCTCCAGGGTTGGTCTACTAAGAGGACCCGGTGCCTCCTTCAGGTGCGGATGGTGGTAAAAATCGCACACTCCCTAGTCTTTTTCCTGAATCAGCTAGGCGCCTTTTGAAGGTTCGCCCCGTCAACAGAAAAGAAGGCATATTTAATTATCTAAGTCTATGTAAATGTGATAATAGCCAGAAGGTTTAAGACGCCCGCTTCTCATACATGTTTTTCTTATGCAGGGTTTTAAACCTACCATCCGCAAGTCAAACAGCAAGTAGGTACCAACGTGTCTTTTTTTAGTCATATGGTCTTTCTAAGATTATTTAGACATCACTAACAAATGGGGAAAGAAAACATCGTGAGGAAACCTGTGCTTATATTTTCTAATTATAAGTTTGACATTGTCAACCTTGAGCGAGCGTGGTGACTAATTCTCAAACCTTCTCCGTGCGAGCGAAGTGGCCTTTGGTCTGCTGTAGCAACTGTCGCTGTTGATGATGGTGATGCAAATACGAATAGAATCTTGGGGTGTATCCATATCTGGCGAATGCTTCGCGAATGCGCAGCTCGCGAGCTGCAAGTGCATTTAACATTATTATTTATACGACCCTTGTATGAGTTGAGCACCAAACCATTGCCGTGCTGCACGCGCACAGCTCGCGGGCGGCTCTTGCTTGCACTTGCGCCAGATGTGGATGCAACCTTAAGTTACAAGTAGACTAGTTGGAATTATTATAGAGGTATAGAGGTACTATGTCATTACTTTGTAGTATACTTTAGAAATTAAATATTTTTGAATAGGTACCACGTGGACCGATAGCTTTTCTTAGAAAAAGTTAAGTACAATATTTAATTATCTTTTCAACAATTCTCGTGTTTTACAGACCGTATATTTGTAAACATGCAAATAATAAAAAAATAAGCATATTAAGAATTAGAGGTATATTATCATAAAGTACCTGAATTACATTAATGAAATTCCATCAGGATTACATAAATTTAAATAACTAATTAGGTATTCAGAATGTGACACGATCTAGCCTAAGTAGGTGATACTTAAATTACACTTAAAATAAAACTTTACTTTTCTCCGATACTATTCTCCAAATTGTCGTGTTTATATATTTTTTAATTATTTTTTTCGACGCTAAATAATAAATATTTTTAACATTGGTATGTAAAGGAAATCGAACAAATGAACGAATAAAAAAAACGAAATGTTATTAAAAACACTGCCATTGTTTATGGTCATAATGGCGACCCGAGCTGCGAACGACGACGATAACCCAGCATTAGATCAACTTGTTTTATTCAAAAATAGAACTGAGGTAAGTTCTTAATTTTGTTTAATTATTAAGTTACAGTTTAAATGTGAAACACTGGTACTATAATAATATGTTTTTATTTATGTTTCAAATCTAATTAATATAATTGTAATAGTTAAGTATTTTGTTTTTTTTTGAAAATGTAGATAATTGAATGACAAGGGCACGGACAAAAGAGTCCGTGGAGAAAAAGAAATCTAATATAAAAAAAAACCTATTTTGTTTAGGGCGGTATCATACGACAAAGAACTAGTTCTGAGATATCTATATTATTCTTATCAGATCGTCACCGAAGACTCCTCAGCCGTTAGACCTCTCATTGGAGGTCTAACGGTCTGAACAAAGCTTCCTCTCTTCTTTAACAAGACACGTAACTTCTGAGTTACTAATTTAAATATTTCTCCTATATTTCAGGGACCTATAGCCATCATGACTACTGCTGCAGGTGCACCGATTGAATACCAAACCACAATTACATTGAACAAACGTTTGCTATTTAATGAGTTTCTAATGGACAGTTTGACACACGTGGTCAGGGAAAGAATACCAGAGCGACTAGTTCATGCGAAAGGTGCAGGGGCTTTCGGTTATTTCGAAGTAACCCACGATATATCTGATATATGCAGGGCGAAGTTATTTAAAATGGGTGAGAAGACGCCTATAGTTGCAAGATTTTCCCTAGTGGTCACTGAACATGGTGGCAGTGACACACAAAGAGATATCCGGGGATTCGCTCTCAAATTTTACACTGAAGACGGAAACTTCGACATTATTGGCTTCAACACACCCATGTTCGCCTTCAAAGATCCCATACTTTTCCCTACTTTCGTACGATCACAGAAAAGAAACCCAGCGACAGACTTACATGATCCCAACATGTTGTGGGACTACCTAACCACAAACCCAGAAAGTTTCAACCTATTTTTACTATATTTCAGTGATCGTGGAATCCCAGATGGTTATCGACATATGCCTGGATTTGGTATTCACACTTATCAAGTTGTTAATAATCGTAGCGAGAATCATTTCATCAGGTTCCACTTCCTACCAGATGCTGGCATCAAAAACATATTTTCAGAGGAAGCAAGGCGGTTAGCAGGTTTTGATACGGACTATTCAACAAGAGATTTATACAATGCCATCGGAACTGGAAACTTCCCCAGCTGGACAGCAAGCATTCAGGTATTAACTGAGAGTGATATTAAAAATGCAAGCTTCGATGTGTTTGATGTTACAAAAGTATTGCCTCAGGACAAATATCCTTTAAAACCCCTTGGTCGTTTCGTTTTGAACAATAATCCTGTTAATTACGTTGCCGAAATTGAGCAGTTGGCTTTTAATCCTGCGAATTTAGTTGATGGCATTTTGGGAGGACCAGATAAAGTGTTTGAAGCGCGACGTTTGGCCTACAGAGATGCTCAGTATTACCGCTTGGGAGGTAACTTTTTGAGAATACCCGTAAACTGTCCCTTGCGCCATAGAGCATACCCATACAATCGTGATGGTGTGCCTCCTCTAAATGATAATTTAGGAGACATACCTAATTACTATCCCAATTCTTTCAATGGACCTGTTCCGTATATGGACAACAATGTTGGTGAACTAATAGAAATATATCAGGATAAAGCGAATAACTACGATCAGTCTCGTGAATTATACGTGAACGAATTGGATGCTGAAGAGAAGAAGAGACTAGTGGAGAACATAGTGTATAGTTTGGAAAACGCAACGGGATTTTTGCAAGAACGCGCTATAAAGATATTCAAGCGTATACACCCCGACCTTAGTGCGAGAGTGGAACAAGCTCTGCGTAACGCGACAATGAACTGTCAATGTGGTGATAATTAAATTAATGTTTAACAAACAATATAATATATTGAATTGAATACTACTGTAATGTATTTTATTATCTCTCATTATTATAAAAGGGCTTTTCCTTAATGACTTTTCCACAAAAATGAATAAATAAATTTATAGATTTATTAGTTTCTTTTACCCCAATTTAGGCATATTGAACTTTTGATTAGGTATTGATAAAGGAAATGTAACGTTACAAAATTATTTAAAGTAGCTAGACTTTATTTTGATGGAGGTTATTTCATTGTGTGTACCTCTATTTGTTTTAATGTAGATAAACTTCAACAATTACCTACAGAAAAAACTAATCCCTATTAAGATTTATATAAAATACTGCAGAAGAATAAGAATATCAACGACCATGAGTTTATTGCCGTCCATTTATGAAAGCCTTCTTCTCTAATGGTCTTTATATTGCGTTAGATTGAGTTTTTAAGGACTCGGTTCAAAACATTGATAAACATAAACTAATAAATAGTTTCGTTAAGAATTTAGCCCTCTACTTCAATTACGTATAGTAGTACGTTGCTTATGGGTACACGTGCTCCATCATAGGCCACATCATCGTTTACCACCAGGCGAGATAGTGGTCAACCCTCACCTCGACATATTACACATAGAAAGCTACATTCTCTAACTAGTCGAGCCCCTTATGCAAAAGATAGTGCACAAAATTAGTGGGGACGAGCCATGCTTCGGCATGAATTGGCCGGCTCGAGTAAAACGATACCACGATTTCCAAGAAAACCGACGTGAAACAACGCTTGCGTTAGTTTCGTCGTGTGAGTGAGGTTACCGGAGGCCCAATTACCAATCTCCAATCTCCCCGATCCCTGAATCCCCCACAATCCTCAATTTCCAATTTTCGTTTCGTGTGCGCCGATTGCTTACCATCAGGTGATCCGTCTGCTCGTTTACCGGATTATTCCATAAAAAAATTAGCATGCTAATATAGGTTTTCACTCCATTCTCTTACTCTCATGATCCAATAAGATATGATAGCAGAAGATCAGGCATGAGTTTGTTAGTTTTCTATGTTAGGCGATTCGTAGCATGCCTATAGGTAGTTGTTAGGATATTTATTAAGAAACAGTCCCAATAATACTATTTATAGTACCATAAATATTTTTGCTACTGTTTTACTCCTACTGATTTTAAGAAAGAATGAAAGGTTAATGGGTAGACCGTAATATAGAAAGAAAGAAATAAAATAATTTTATTATGCGACGACATACTACAAGAATACAGGCACATTCTTCGCAAAGATCTTAGTAGATATCAACCTGTATGTCTAAGTATTTATTTATACGGAGGCAGTGTCAGATTCTTACTGACTAAAAACCACCCCGTTCCTACTCCTGCACTTCGAGCCGGAGCCCCGGTAACCCGTTAAGTTCTTCGCGGCTCCGAATCGGCATCAGCCCTATTGGGTGGGATGGGGATCCGTGGTGGTCTGATGGCTCTTTGAGGCGCGCGCGAAACGCGACGCGAGCGGGCCGTATGCTCGGGAAAAAATATGGCTACATCCCAGTAGGTTATAAAGAACTGGAGATTAAAGATCTGTTTAAGAAGTTTATGTTAGGCAGTGGACAGGAACGAGCTGATGATGGTGATGAGGAAGAACTAAAGTAAGAGCTTAAAGACTATAAAAAAATGATGTATGGGTACAGTTGAAAAAAGCAATCAACAGGGCACGTGACTTAAACTCGAATTGTTTACTAAACTTACTTTAAGAATAACATAAAAAACATCACGAATACATGTTAATTACGCCTTGAATTAGACACCAATAACTCTCATTTAATTGTAATTATGCAAATCTAAATACATATGTTAATGATAAGTCACAAAAATTGTTTATAACATGCCACTGAATTTCATTACACGAAGAAAAGATAACAAAACATTATAGTTAGTTTACTAATTACACTTTTGAAAACTAGCACTTATTATCTATGTACTGAGAAGGCAAGACTAATATAAAATTTAAAAAAAACATAGAATTATATTCACGACATATGTAAAAACGGTGATGGTACAATTCCATGACGAAAAACTTCATTCAGAAAATAACAAACATGATACAATTGTTTCTTTTGGTGATAGTAATGGTAGCCGGGGTGCAAGGCGATGCAGCGGACAACCAAATCGTTGAGTTCAAAAAAAGGACAAAGGTAAGCGATCTTATAATCCCCTTTTTACTAGAACACTGTTTGAATTATTTTGAACTGATAATATGATGACGATAATTTGGATAGCGACGTTATAAGCGACAAAATCAATTGTTTTCGTTAAGTTTAGACAACTCTGAAACCTACCATTTTGCTATTAGACTGTTATATTATAATGCCTTGTGTTATATGGATCGTGAGGATCAAGCTTTTTTTAAATTCGTGTAGTAGTAGTATAGAAGGGAAGATGTACCAATACACTTTATTTTTATACTTTGTATTTTTCAATAAAATTCCTGTTATATTCTAGGGCCCTATTGCTACTATGACTACAGCTGCAGGAGCACCCATCGAAGAAGAAGACACAACAACTTTAAACAAGAATTTGTTTAACAACGAGTTTTTTATGGACACCGTCACGCACATCGTCAGAGAAAGAAAACCCGAACGTCTTGTCCACGCAAAGGCCAGCGGTGCATTTGGTTATTTCGAAGTTACGGACGATATAACTGATATATGCAGAGCGAAATTATTCAGTAAAGTTGGCAAGAGAACTCCTGTTGCTGTAAGATTGTCTACATCGGCTACTCAGCGAGGTAGTATTGACACATCCAGAGATATTCGTGGATTTTCCATTAAATTCTATACAGAAGATGGTAACTTTGACATAGCTGGCTTTAACACCCCTATGTTCATGTATAAAGACCCCGTCCAGTTTTCTTCTCTAGTGCGCTCATTTAGAAGGAACCCGTCAACAAATTTATTTGATAACAATTCCCTTTGGGACATTCTGACGCAGTTACCAGAGCTTTTATTTATTTATTTGATAATATTTGGCGACCGAGGAATCCCTGATGGCTACCGACATATGCCTGGGTTTGCTATTCATACGTACCAAGTTGTAAATAAGCACGGGGAAAATCACTTCATTAGGTTCCACTTCCAACCAGACGCAGGTATTAAAAATCTTAGGACTGATGAAGCGAGAAGGATTGCGGGCTCTGATCCAGATTACGCAACAAGAGATTTATATAATGCCATTGCAAAAGGAAACTTCCCCAGCTGGACGGCGAGTATTCAAGTCTTGACTGAGAGTGACGTTAAAAATGCAACCTTCGATGTCTTCGATGTTACAAAAATACTGCCGCTAGACAAGTATCCATTGCGTCCATTAGGCCGTTTGGTTTTGAACAGGAACCCTGTTAATTTCTTTGCAGAAGTTGAGCAGTTGGCGTTTTGTCCTGCGAATTTGGTTGATGGTATTCTTGGGGGACCAGACAAGGTATATGAATCTCGCCGTTTGGCATACAGAGACGCTCAATACCACCGTTTGGGTGGAAACTTTTTGAAAATACCTGTAAACTGTCCAATGCGACATAGAGCATTTCCATACAATCGAGATGGTATGCCTCCTGTTAATGACAATGAAAAAGACACACCAAATTACTATCCTAACTCATTCAATGGACCTGTTCCTTATAAAAGTAAGTATAGAATGGATTTGATTAAGATACAGGAAGAGGCGGCAAATAATTACGATCAAGCTCGAGACTGGTATCTCAATGAAATTAGACCTTCAGAGAGGAAGAGGTTAGTGCAGAATATCGTGGATAGTTTGAAACCTGCTGTTAAATTTTTGCATGACCGGGCTGTGGATGCATATACTCGTATACATCCAGATCTAGGGGCACAAGTAAGGCAAGCTCTGCTATCAAACAGCACCGGGAATATGTAAAAACATGTGGAACTTTTTTTTTAAATTTTCTCATTAAATTCAAAAATAAAATCGTTGCCTCATTCTTAGCATCATGTTTTTATCATTTTATGTATTACATGTCTTTTGTCCATTTACCTCAACTGAAATATTTTTGAAATCGGTTATTAATTTCGACCCTTAATTATCTCGTTTCTGTTTAAAATTGACATCTGTAATTGAAATAAATTGACTTATATGACATATAATTATACAATTTTTTTAATTATCTTCCTCATTGATGAGCCCAGTATTAAAAAAGTGGGTTTGTGTACGCCTGTAAAATAAGGCAGTAGTAGTATTTACATGGGTACCTATGGCTCAGTAAAAAGCAGTTGTCTAATGAAATAGGTACAAACCTATTTATCGATCGAGGATCGAATTAACAAATGGAAAACGAAGTTTAACCATGTATGAATAATTCACTGTTTCATAATTCAGTACTTAATTGTTGTAATTGGGACGTAAAAAGAGATAAGATTAAAAATACGCAACAATACATGGGCAATTATTGTTATTGTAAAGTGGTCGGTAACCTAAATTACATTTTTGTCGTCATGTTTATCATTATTTTTTTTATTTTTTTTTTAAACGTTGCCCCATACTAGGATTTTTTCCTGTGTCGTGGGTGCGATTACAAACATACAATATCACATACACATGACACCCAGACCCGGAACAACAATCTGTTGATCACACAAAGAGTTGTTCCGTGCGGGAATCGAACCCGCGACATGTTGCGCGGCAGCCAGTTGCCCAGCCACCGCGCCAACCGTGCAGTCAATTATTAAGTTCTCGGCCTACTCACGTAACTGTTTGACGAGGAACTCGACTAGTTTGCATGGCTCTCTCCAGCATGGTTGAAACTAATTATTAATTTACTACCTACACATGATTTACTACAGTTATAATATAAACATATTTGCTTACATATTTTACAACACAATTATTTAATAGTATCAAAAATGTCAATGGTCATATACGTAGATGGTCTCAAATGCGACTGTTATTTCAGTGTTAGGCCTTGGCTCGATATCCGAATAAAATAAAATACTTTAATGTTATTATTTTAACATATATTTACTTTGTTTGTACCTCTACGCCTGCTTGCGAATAATGTCGCAACCGACGAATATTTACAAAAATTCCTTTTACTAATTAATGATTACCTACTCATGTAGGTAATAAAAATTACAGCAAACATTTGTATAATGAAATGATATATATTTAAAAAATGGAATGGTTATAATTGTAAAAAAATACAGCGTCTCCGGTCCACAACGACTGAATGTGAAGACACCGATCATCGATCATGCTAAAAAATTACAAGCATTGCAATAAATATGCCAATATAGATCCTTTTCATGATATACTGCACTGCAAGGATGCAACGCCTGCTCAGTGTATATAAAACTGTGGAGCTAGGCAGTCAATAATTGTATTGTAACTACCATGAAGTCAGAATGGTGCCTACTATCGTACATCGGCCTCATAATGGCGACGGAACATCATGATTTCGCAGCAAACCAAATAGTGTCGTTTCGAGATAATCATTCTGTAAGTTTTCTTTCATTATTTTCTTTGACTTTCGCCCGAATACTGAAAGGATACTCAAGATACACATCATCGCTTACCATTAGGCGAGATGGTGGTCAAACGTCGACCTATAAAGTATAAAAAAAAGCATAATTTATTGGAGTGTACTTAAATATCGAGCCATCTCTGTTTTTTATGAGCTAAGCCCGTAAACAAGCAGATGGCTCACCTGATAGTAAGCAATTGGCGCCGTCCATGGACACCAGAAAAACTCGAGGCGTTACTGGTAATTTGGGAATTTGAGGATTGTGGGGGATTTCGGGATCGGGACCGACTAAGGAGGGTAATTGGGCCTCCGTATTTACAAAGAATTTGTTATGACAGTACTACCTATACTTAAGTTCGACTTCAAATTGATTAGCCTTTCAGTATTCGGGTTTGTCTTATGAAAATCTATGAGTTAGGATACTCATTCAGTTGAGTGGAAACTGACTGTAGATCAAACCCGTCAAACTAGAAATGTTTACTACTGTACTCTTTCTTCTTACCTTATACTCTACTATACTCTTTTTCATTTATTTAATGGCTTTGAGTCTATTGGATTTGTGTCAAGCTGCCTATTTGTATTTTTATTCAGTAAGAGTCTGACTGACAGTCCTCTTCGTCTGCAGAGCTTTATAGGGATTTTCCACCATTAAGGTGTTAATGTCATAAGCGTATGTAGTAGGCTATCTTCAATTAAGCCACGAGGAACAAAACACTACAAGGGTAAAGCAGGGAGAACGAGAAGCTGTATTAGATTATAATGATTTATCAGATTTCATGGTAGGTAATTTTATGACGCAAACAAGATTCAGAAGAGATTAACAGATATTCAACGATGCGTGTCCTAATCAATTTGTTAGTTCACACTTAATAATATTTATGTTATCCGCCGAATGTAATAAAACGCGTTATTATAAATTCTAATAATAAAAATTAACGTCAATAAGTAAGACTATAAATTATCAAAATTGTTTTCAGCATCCCGTTGGAATATTGACGACTTCAGCCGGTAAAATGGTCAACTATGAAGAAGCAGAATCAACCTTAAACAAACGCCTGATTTTGAATGAATTCTTCATGGACACTTACACAAAATTTAACAGAGAAAGGATACCTACCAGGGTAGTTCATGCCAAGGGAGCAGGAGCCTTCGGTTACTTTGAAGTGACACACGATCTAAATGATATTTGTAAAGCAAAAGTTTTTAACAAGGTTGGAAAGCAAACCCCGGTCGCGGTTAGGTTCTCTCCAATACTTCAAGAACGTGGTGGCATAGACACTTCAAGAGATCCGAGAGGATTTGCTATAAAATTCTACACAGAAGATGGTAACTTCGATATAGTCGGCTTAAATATGCCTGTTTTTATAGTACAAGATCCTCTATTTTTCCCTGCGTTTGTTCATTCTAGGAAAAAGAATCCACAAACAAACCTAAATGACTCAAACATGTTTTGGGATTTTGTAGTGCGTCGTCCTAAATCTATATATAACACTTTATATACATTTAGTGACGTCGGCATATCTGATGGCTACAGACATATGCCTGGGTTTAGTATTCATACATATCAAGTAGTGAACAGTAAAGGGGAAAAATTCTTTGTCAGATTTACTTTTGCACCGACGAAGGAGTGAAGAATTTAGATTCACAGAGAGCGCAAAAATTAGCAGCTGTTGATCCAGACTACGCCACTCGAGATTTGTTTAATGCTATAAGTGCAGGGAATTTCCCTAGTTGGACTGCTTACGTTCAAGTCTTAAGTCTCTATGATATCCAAAGTGCTGATTTTGATGTATTTGACGTAACTAAAATTTTACCAGTAGAGAAATATCCTTTAAGGCCTTTAGGGCGACTTGTATTGAATCAAAATCAAGTGAATTATTTCGCTGAAATTGAGCAGCTAGCTTTCTGTCCTGATAACCTAGTACCTGGGATTCTTGGTGCGCCTGACAAGTTATTCGAAGCGCGTCGCTTTGGATATAGAGATGCTCAGAACTATCGTTTAGGAAGAAATTACGATAATATTATTGTTAATAAACCTATTGTAGAAACCTGGACCTATACTCGAGATGGAAGAGCTCCTGTTAAATATAATCAGTGGAACGTGCCAAATTACTATCCTAACTCGTATAATGGTCCTGTGCCATTCAAAGAAGACCATAATGTTGAGGTAATTGAAATATTTGAAGGACGAGGAGACGATTTTTGTCAACCACGTGAATATTATATGTACGCACTGACGTCAGCTGAAAGAACTAGACTTATAAATAATATTGTAGCCAGCTTAGTAACTGTAACGGATCCAATTCTAAAAGAGCGAAGTATAGATATTCTAAAAGCAGTGAATTTAGATTTGGGTGTTAGAGTTTTTGAGGGTTTAGTGGCGAACCAAACTAAATATTACAAATATTAGTTGAATTTGAAGAATATTATATCTCATTGCTTTTCTTATTGTATCAGGCACCAATAGCTTAAGAGCAATTAGTTTGTATGACAGAGGAGGCGATATAAAATTCAGGCGCTTGTTTATTTGTCTTTGATAAAACAAGAAACTTGATTCAATATACTGATAATATGAATTATGTAATACAATAGAAATTATTTATTAGGCTTCTTCTTTGCTCGAATGGTAGTAAGTGCAACCACCGAGCAAAGAGTCTCGGGTTCGATTCACGAATCGGACTAAGTGCTATTTTTGTCGCTTCGGAAATGTTTCAATAATAGCACTAAGTCTGAAATTATGTACAATGCCTACATTAAAAATATAGGTATTAGGTTCATGTAAGGAGTTTTCAAGAACTCAATTTAGTCATTTAAGATTTAAAAGATTTATCTGCCCATTTAAGGGTATACTGCATATTGTAATAGGTATACATTATTTAGGATTGTCATTTTTACATTATTTAGGCAACTGGTGCCCATGAGATTGGAAACGAGTCACGAAAAATCCTCTGTGATGAGCCACACGAGTGATTCTATACCTACTTATAATAAAACTGTAGAAATGCAAAATGTTGTACCTTAAAGATATAAAAAAAATCTATTATAAATCTACAAGAAATTTTAAACAAATTACAAATTGCTTATTGTATTTTGAAATTGTTTTGACGCACTCGCTTTTTAACTGCACTAGCTTACAGAGTCGGATTTATGCGAAGCTTACGGCCCAAGAATAAGGCCATTTGGAGTTCAAGGATCAGTCCTTGAACTCCAAAAAACAGATATCTGGGAAGTCAGCTTCCCAGATATCTGTTTTGTGCTTTATGAGGTTTATTAATTAACTAAACTAAAGTCGTACAAAAATTAGAGAGTTTGTGATAATCGTCACGCAGAGTAATACAGGACAAGACACCGACTGGGCTACCGCGCAACATGTAATAACACTTTTGGATGTTTCTTCTTTCTGAGTCTGCAAATTTGAATGGTTACACAAACGTATATACCATTCATTACAATTTGACAATCGTTTGAAAAAGGTCCGGCGAAAGAGAACAGTTTTTCATTCTTCAAGCAATGTCAATTCAGGGGCCCACAGCTCACCAATACCACCCTGTTCACCTGACCAGTCGACACTTTTAAGAGTACACAGCTCAAATAAATCACCAACAAATACGAACAAATTTCGAACAAGTGGTAACAGTCCACCAGTATATTGTTTACTCTGTGGATATTTATGGAAACTAGGCACAAATGCTGGGTGAAGTAACCTGAGTAGGCCGTAAAGTGCTCTTTCAATCGTCGTTCGTGGGAAAGTGCTCGCTCGGTTATGTTTAAAAGTGGTTCGCGGTGACCTGCTAGGTCTGGAATGTCAGTCTAACAATACACTTTATGTGAAACTTGATTAGAAATGCCTGGAAAGTTTTCTTAATTTAAAATGTGTTGACGAAGGTGGAAAAGGTGTATGTTAAGCGAAGGGTTTGATTTAATTACTAGAATTTTGTAAAAGAATTTGTAGAGATGAACATCTCGTGGGCGAATCTTGCAGTAATACTAATTAAAAACACGAACATCTTCATTCAAGGTAGGAAACTGCAGTTTCACTTTACGACTTCTCTAGAACGTTCATATGGAACGACAACTCTAAAACCTCTAAGAAGGACAGTAATAAACACCCAACAGTGCTTCCCAATGAACATAATCCAATTAAAACACTACAACACCCATTTCGACACCTCTTACACCACATTTTATCGCTCCAACGAACTCAATTGCAAAAAATCTGATACCGTGAGAACTGAACTAATAACTCTTCACAAATTAAAAAGTTAACTGTCCACTGACCAACTAGAGTTGTAACTTGTATCGATACTCGTGAAAGTTCGTAGGTATCGACTTATCGAGTGCGTGGTATCGAATGTCAGAGGCGACTCGAGACGCTCTGATTGACAATGGAATAGGAACGAGTGTGTCTACATTGTGTCCGCGTTAAGCAGACCTGGCTGTTGGCTGTATCTTGTAGGTTTTACGATTTGTATCAATAGTGTTTAAGGGATGTCGAAAGGAACATTAATAGAAGTATTTTAAAATCGAACCAGAAATTATTATCATTGAATTGTGATCTGTCTTTAGTGAGGTAACTAGTCTTAGTAAAGTCTTTAGTAAAGTGTTTGGTTAGTCTGAAGTGAACTGTCATTAGCAACTTGTGAATTTATTATACAACCAGCTGTATGAATGCATCCATGATATAAAAATTTTACTGAACAACCCTTAGTCGGTTGGAAAGGGCAGAGCAGTGACACTATTCTGAACTTTCTGCTAAATCTGGTTAAAACTCAGCGCATTCTTATCTACAGTAGAAAAAGGCGTCGAAGAAAAAATATTACATAAAATAAGCATTATGGTACAATACAATCCCACATTTTGTCGGGACACAGTAGCAAAACTATTTTAGCCATCCCTACGCCACGCCACGCAATGGGTTGTAATGACAATATGGCTGTTTAGAATGTACGTGTACACCATCAACTAGTGTTTCGGTTAATTTGCCTCATAATCTATGTAGTTAAAGGCCCCGCTAATGGTGTATATTGTTAACGCTTCTAGGAAATATTGCAAGCTTTCTTCTTATGAATATTGACTGCAAACCAGGTGTAGTGTTTCAAAGGGAACCGCTTTCCACGTTTACTTTTTAAATAGTGTTATTTTACCTTGTAAATAACTAAATAGGTTCGTCCCTTATTACGCGAGACTGGCTGGTGAAACGTGAGTATTACATTTAATTTCTTCAACTAAACAGTTAGGAATATCCCTATATGATTATGTTAGGTTAGGTATAAAAAGCTTGATGTTTCGTAGTAGTTATTTGAATTTTAAATTTTAACATACTCAAAACTACAAGGAATCTGGAATTATGCCCGACTGAATGTATAGTAATAAGGCTACAAAAACTGGCATAAAGGAATACTGTAAACAAAGCTCTAAATTAATTCTTCTGCAGATAATACAGGCAAAGATGGTACAACACTACATACTAATTAACAAATTACACAATAAATCTAAACACATTAAGGACCCCATTAAAAAATCAACTTTGAACTTATCACTGAACAAAATCAACATACAACAATAATTATCGAAAAGGCGTTATATAACAGACATAGAACATTAGTTCCGACTCACTTCAACTATAATTCAACTCGTATCCTTTGTAAAACAGGTACCATAGAGACACAAAGACACTTTTACGCCAGACCTTTCCACGGACAACACTATTTAAAATAATATATGTAGGTACTGTTTATGTTCAGTTTGGTTCTTTTAATCATCAACAACAATAAGTGATAGCCCACTGTTAGATAATTCTATGATGTATTTAAGAACTTTTTATATGTATATAACTCTTTCATAACTCGTCCATCCAATTCGTTGAGGGTCTCAGAAAATTGGTTCAAGTCCCTGGGTCGCAATATGGCAAAAAGCATCCAAACTTAAGCGTTTTTGATTCACCTCTAGTATATATTCAGGGGAAAGTAGAGGAAATCAGATCACGAGGCGGATCACCTATGCACTGGACTGATCAATTCAAACCGGCAACGGGAAACCCAGTGTCAGACTGCGCCAGACAATCCACAGACAGGGACAGATGGCGGGAGATCGTGAGGAAAGCTGTATCGGCCTCCAACACAAATACGGCCGCCTCAACGTGACCTCGACCGCTCTGCCAAGAGCGAAACAACAGAGAAGATATATTCAGGCTTTTAGGAGATACAACGGATCGGTATCGGTAGTATTCAGTTCGCTCAAAAAATCCCCTGACCCATGAACTAAAACCTCACCTCACAACTCATATAATTAACCATTTGAAACATAATACTACAATTATCTAACACCAAAAGAACCCTATTAAAATAAGATAGCAATCAATAAACGCGAGGAAGTGCACACGATTGAGCTAATTCTTCAGACCGCAATGAGCTAGGCGCTACTTTCATCCAAGCGGATCAAATGACAAGCGACACTACGGTAAAGTATCGCTACCAAATTAAAAACTATTACATGACTCGAGAGATCATTAAGAACCACTTGTGATAATTAAAGACGATTGATATTATACAACGTGTTGTGTGGGTCAGCCGAGTACTTTTGTCACCAACTCTTCAACCTTACTCTTATCGTGAGTATAAGATGGATACAAAAAACAAAAATCGAGAAAGACTATACGTTAAAAAGAAAATAAGCAGCGGTACTCTTACTTAATACTCTTTGATAAACTGAAACTTTTTGAATGCAAAAATTTCCAAAATGAAAAAAAATCGATCGATTTTACACTTGACACGGGCACAACCCCTAGATATATATTGCTGCGTTTGTATAAAAGAGGCAGCCGATTATTTATATAAGTAATATCGGTAGCTAAACACAACACTGACATAATATATAATAAACAACTATTTATCACCTTAGCAGTAGAAAGACGTTGGATTTCATATCACCATGCCTCACTTAGCCGCCATTAAAAGATTTGATCGGAAGTATGCAAATAAGCATGGTTTAACAGCCTGTATCCGTTTGTAACAGTCATAATGGTATTACACGGGTTCACGTGCGTAATGATCCAGTTTCAAATCTATCAATCAACGGGTTTCGTACAATACTTTTACTTGTCGACGTTTACGAGGTTAGTTGTTAAATAAAATAAATATTATTATGATTAAAAACAAACAAAAAAAAAGTTGATAAGGAAAGGCGACTTTTAAAGCGTTTTTCATATTTTGTAGTTTTTTTCAGTCTTAACGAAAATGTGATTATTAGACACATGTGATCTGTTACTACAGATCTGGGCAATATTACTATGTATATTGCCCAGTTGCGTTATTGCCATTTTCAAGTCTCCCTGCTATTATTGAATATAAACACCTCAAAATATTCCAATAATGCTTTGCCAGCTGCATTTGTCGAATGTAATTTTAGTATACAGTATTTACCTAGTCGTTCTGCCATTTTCACAACGACTAAAATAATACTGACTGATACAGCTACTGCAGCTCATTTTTTGTAACAATAACATTTGTTTTATCAAGTGTTATAATCTGTGATAGCTAAAGTTTCTAACCAACTAACTAATGCTTTAATATCCAAGGGCTAAAGATTGGAATGTTACATACGCTTACATAATTATCTCATTATTGCATCACATATGAACATTATTATATAATAATTTCAACAATTTATATTATCAGCAATCATTTTAACGCCATTGTAATAAACGGTCATTTAAAACAAACATATTGTAGGTTATGTTTTAGCAAACTTACTTTTGCAGTTGACAATGGCGGCAGTAGCTTCCCGGACACTAACAAATCGCTTACAAGTTTTTAGTTCATAACTTTTCCACATGCAAAATAAAGTTGGTAAGCGGTAAGGAAGTCGGTGCTGGCCAGACAGTTTAGCATTATCAAAAAATAGATCTGTAATTATTCATTGTTCGTACTTTGGCTTCGGTCAATTTTATAGCGAAAGTAATTACTGTGATTTAGGTAATTAGATTAAGATATCGATATGTGATTGTTAAATACTGTGATTATTGATTTATTGGTTCATTTGTCTCTCTGTTTGGTATTTTAGAGAGTTTAATTGCATCATTTACTATGTAGCCTAGAGGTATATGTTGTAAGAGGAACTTGAGAATATCGTGTCATTTTGAATGGGTTTTGTGGGACTAAAAAAATAAGAAAGCTTAGTTTTACAGGAAGATGTTCTTGAAAAACGACCTAGTAACAACAAAAAATTAAATAGCCAGTTGTTAACTTTAAGGGCTTTTTTATACTTACTGCAATATCTAATCTACCATATTGTCGTAGGGTTTTTCGAACCCGCTTCTTATAAATGAGGGCGCGGTTTCGACACCTACCAACGGCAAGAACCAATGTGACTTTTTTCGAGTTATATGTACCTACTTTCTAAGCTTATTTAGACACCACTGACAAACGGTGAAGGAAAACATTGTAAGGAAACCTGGGCTTATAATTTCTAATTATAAGTTTGAAATCGCCAACCTGCATTGAGCAAGCGTAGTGGTTAATGCTCAAATCTTCTTCGTGTGAGAAGAGGTCTTTGGTCAGCAGTGGCCACTTATAGGCTGTGGATGATGATCCAACCCGCCTGGCAAGAGTGGAACATTATAGCAAGCTCCCATAACTACGCAGAGAAGGCTCATAGTACGGTAGTGGGTACGTACACTTGAATAATGGAAAATAGGGATGCAAAATAAAACATTCATAAAAACTTCTGTCCCAACTTCTTCCTCAAATTATAGACAAAATTCCTATATTGTGCGAGTGAGTAGGGATTATAATAGATTGTGCAAGGATTTAGGACTTGATCCATTTACCACAAGCAGTTCCAGGGTGCGTAGGCGACTAATCCTTAATTTTTTTGAATGAAGATCCATGTTTTACACTTTTATGTGCATTGCATTCGCAAAACCTCTGCAAAGATATACTATAGCTAGCCGTGGAAACCTATAATTGGCTTTGTATTAGCATATCCTGAAATGTTATTCTTTGTAATATAGCTGTTGGTTACCCAAATTAAAATAAATAAATAAAAACATATTTTTTTAAATTCCACCATTACCATCGTGAAGTTCTTTCTCTTCACACTGAATGACTACTAAACAATAGCCAAGTATTGGATGCAAGATATGATTGCGAGATTGTATACAATGGTAACCAGCACATCATTATACACCAATCCGTAAATCTTCTTTAATGGATTATTTTCTTTATTGCAGGAGCACAGAGTTGAAAGTTACTTAAAGGGTTATGTAGTTTGACCTGCTGGTTTGTACGATGTGTGTATCGACCTGGAACAAATAACCTGATTTAACGTAAGTTGCAACTCATTGATGATTCTTTGTTATGTCGTATTGATTGGTTTTGAAGACTCAAATGGAAATAGGAACACATATTAAATATGTGTATGTACCTACATGGCTAATATAATTATTCATGACTTAAAAAATGACAACTTTCGGCACGAATGGGCCGGCTCGACCGGAGTGATACCACGGCCTCACAGAAAACTGACGTGAAGCAACGCTTGCGTTGTGTTTCGTCGTGTGAGTGAGGTTATTACCGGAGGCCTAATTACCCTCCCCTTCCCCAATCTCCCCAATCCCTGAATCCCCCAACGATCCTCAAACTCCTAATCCCCAAAAGGCCGGTAACACACTTGTATCGCCTCTGGTGTTCCAGGTGTCCATGGGCGACGCCGATTGCTTACCATCAGGTGATCCCTCTGCTCGTTTACCGACTTATGCCATAAAAAAAACTGCTGACTGCCTCGTTGGTCGAGTGGTCGCAACTGCGACTACCGGGCAAGGGGTCTCGGGTTTGATTCCCAGGTCGGGCAAAGTATTACTGGATTTTAAATAAATCTCAGTTGTACCACGGAATCTTGAATTGTGCCTGGTATATGGCAATAGGCTTACCCCCTATTACATAGGACTCATAACACAAATAGTGAAAAGTGGGTGTTACATTGTACAGTGGCATACACCTCAGCCTACCCCTTCGGGGATAAAAGGCGTGATGTTATGTTATGTTAAAATGACAACGTCCGGACAATATTTGGGCAGTCCATTAAAAAGTTTTGGCAATGTTTTGGTCAAACCTAGGCTTTGGAAAACAATGTGTGATCCTCCATCAAGAAGGGTCTGAAAATAAAGGGAATATCAGTTAGGCTTAATCATGCAGCAGTCTAATTAGCGAACTAAGCTTATGCGAAGCACATAAATCTCTCAAAATGTTTAAACAAACAATCAAAAAGCTATCAAAAACGAAACGAAAACCAACATAATCGTAATATTCAATTGAGTCAAAACCAACTAACCAAAAAAGATCTAATTAAAACATACCACGAAAACAAATGACAAATAAAACAAAACAGACTCAACGTCAAAAATTCACAAACAATTTCCGTGAAATTGCCATTGTACTGACATTCCCATCTTGGACTACGTGCTTTCCATACGTATTACATCACAGTATGTCTCTCACAGACTATCACCTGTTAGATAGCAATTAGCCAGGCAATTATCATATTTCCGTCTACATAGTTAGAGATTAATGTTAGCTAGTGACAGATTATGCTACTGATACGTAATTGAGGATATTGCTGGTTAATTGTGACTGCTTCATTGCTCTGTTGATTTGATTAGTCTAGTTTTGGAGCTCGTTTTCCTTAGCTTAGGCTTGTGATATCTAGTTTGTTAAGGAAGACTGGAATTTGTGAATGGAGTTTAGTTTTTGAGCTTAATTTAGTGTACCTATATATCCAGTCGCGGAGAACCTAACGGGCAACCAAGGCCGGCTCGACGTGCAGGAGAAGGAACGGGGTGGTTTTTAGTCAGTAAGAGTCTGATACTCCCTCCCGCCTCACTGAGGCGGGAGTAGTCATTCGACGATTTTTCCCCCTTAAAAAAATGTATATATCCAAACGGTTGTACATATCATTTGTCAAATCAAATTACTTGTTCATAAGCCATCGTATTCGTCGTCCGAATAACCTGGTAAAAATTGATTTTCCGGACAAAACTAAATAAAAGGTACTTTTGATTCTGGATGTATTTAATACGCTCTCAAAGATATGCAAAATATATGTTACATATTCATAAATGAAATTACTTTTTTATGTACCTATCTGTCCGTCTTTGCTATGTCTTCTTCTTCCATTCTCTGTGAAACGCCAAAGGGAACCACTAATTAACATAAAAGTATGGGAGAGCCATGCTTTGACACGAATGGACCGGCTCGACCGGAGTGATACCAAGGCATCACAGAAAACCGATGTGAAACAACCCTTGCGTCGTATAAGTGAGGTAACCGGAGGCCTAGAGGAATTACCCCTCCCCAGTCTCCCGAATCCTTCACAATCCTCAAATTCCCATTCCAAAAGGCCGGTAACGCACTTGTAGCGCCTTGGTGTTCCAGGTGTCCATGGGCGACGGCGATTGCTTATCATCAGGTGATACGTCTGCTCGTTTACCGACGTTTACCATAAAAAAATCTATTCTTACAACAAAACAAATAGTAAAGATAAACTTTTATACAGTTCTATTTGATCATCGATAACTTTCATTAGCATTAGTAATATTAATCCAGGGGTTAAGATAGCCCAATCGTCTAGTGTTACACATATTGGTTACAGCTTTCTAGAGAAAACAGATCGTTTGTGGCGGGTTGTGCAATGCACCGGAAGGCCGTACATACGCTTGGCAGAAATGTCTTAGTACACTCAGACACAGAGTTACTAGTAAATTAAATACCATGTAAATTAAATTGTTGTTGTACGTATGTATTTTTTGGATCTTGTTCCTCTCTGTTTTTTATGGCATAAGCCGGTAAATGAGCAGACGGATCACCTGATGGTAAGCATTCGGCGTCGCCCATGGACACCTGGAACACCAGAGGCGTTACAAGTGCGTTACCGGCCTTTTGGGGATTAGGAGTTTGAGGATTGTTGGGGATTCAGGGATTGGGGAGATTGGGGAAGGGGAGGGTAATTGGGCCTCCGGTAACCTCACTCACACGCCGAAACACAAGGCAAGCGTAGCATCACGTCGGTTTTCTGTGGGGCCGTGGTATCACTCCCGTCGAACCGGCCCATTCGTGCCGAAGCATGGCTCTCCCACACTTAAAAAACGACATAGCTTATTTTGATGTAGCATTTTTGTCAAAAGAGTTATTATCCATAGATATAGGTGTGGCGACACATGTCACTTGTCAAATAACAGTTCACGCACATAGGTTATCGATGAAAACAAATCAACGGATGACGTCACAAAAATCCAACATCGCACCAGTGAAGTCTACAAGTATTAATATGTATTTCTGTAAGTATGTATTTGAAATAGAACATCTTAAAAAACGATAGACACTCGAATAACCAAGGCGTTACAAGTGCGTTACCGGCCTTTTGGGAATTGGGAATTTGAGGATTGTGGAGGATTCGGGGATTCGGGAGACTAGGGAGGGGGGTGATTGGGCCTCCGGTAACCTCACTCATACGACGAAAAGCAACGCAAGCGTTGTTTCACGTCGGTTTTCTGTGAGGCCGTGGTATCAGTCCGGTCGAGCCGAAGCATGGCTCTCTTACACTTAAATATTATTTAGGGATTCTGTTATCCACTGTTGACTGTACCAGAGAGCTACACATGTACGAAATGTTTTTTGCAATAATATCTAAGAAATGTTTAATGTCAATGTTTTATTTAATGTAATTCGTATCTAGTTTTTGTAGTCTCGCAAGTTTTATATTATCTGTGTTAATGAACTTAAGCGGGTTAATGACCTGTCGTATCTAGAGGTATTTATGCGTCATAGTTTTTGAGATTAAGATCTTGAATCTTTTTGGACTTAGGTAAAATTATAATTTTTATTTGTTTCGTTGGTCTGAATTGCAAGTGCATACAATGAGGGGAAGCCATGGTTCAGCTGTACAAGATGACAGAATATATTAATATGATTCTATAAACACAAAAAAACGCACCTTAGTTCCCCATGGGGTAGACAAGACACCAGACAAAAATCACAAAGCGCCACCTATCGTTTAGAATGAACTTTGAAACTTTTTGACCCTTGGGATTTTTGGGATTTTTATCCACATCATAAGTAAAAATCGGATCTAGTTTTTGGCCAGCTCTTCTACTACTACTTACTAACTGACAGTTATCTGATATGCTATAAGAACTTTACTACTTAAGTACTCCTTCTGGGAATCGCATACAAACATATTATTTGGTGTTATGTATTTCGTATCTTCCGGAAATCTTGAAACTCGGAAACTCGGTCGGTTACGTTGTTTATACGGTTTAAAGAAATCACTTACCATCGTGTTCCCAGAGATCTAACTCTATTGTTTTGATGACAGACTTTATTTACGGCTGGGGGCTGTCCCTATTACCTAAGCACAGTGAAATATTGCGGCCTTTGTTGTATACAACACTTCTTATGTAGTCTCTAATTAATACTGATCTGTAGTTTGAAGCCATTGTAACGCAAGTTTTGTTAATTTGAACCATATTTACAAGAACATTTGGTTGATTCTAGCCCTGGTGACGTTGTTAAAATGCTGGCTGCATTTTTGGAAGACGAGTGAGCAATTGAGCAAAGTATTCTTCATTCAAAAGAGAAATAGGATAGAAAAAGATACCTAGATCGAGATGACGACGTATTTAGTAAGTACTTGGTTTATGAGTAACTAAAAGCGGGCCTATTTACATGTCACAGCACAATCCCAGAGTCAGATTCTTAAAACCAGAAAATATCCCAGTAATACTTTTGCATACAATGTAAGCGAATTATTCACGCTACACAAAGCCCGGTTTTAATACAACGCCATCTATCGACGGGGGTCAGCAATTAACGGAGGCTAATTTGTACAACGTGTAGGAAATGTTCTGGTATGGGTTCGTGCGGATCAAAATGCAGGTGCTTAGTGCTTAGGTGAGGTGAAAGGGCCAGATGTTGACCCGCGCGGCTTATTCTGGATGCTGTAGTGTTATTGCTGGGGTTTTTATAGTGCTTTTTGTTCGAATTCTTATAAGGTTGGCTAGCATATTTTGGCTGGATTGGCAAGGTTGGAAATTGGAGTTTAAGAGGTTCAGCTTAATCAGTGAGTACTGGCACCTGATCTGTACCTGCTTCTTCCTTAGTCGGTTCTTACAATACCCGTGGGGAGGGTAGGGGTGTTGACAAAAATATATTGTTCTCTGGTGGCTTTCCCGACTCACCCAATATAAAATTTTTATAAATTATTATGTTTTCGGCTTACTCACGTTTTGACTCATTACACTCATTGTTTTGACGAGGAACTCAACTAGTTTCAAGCCATGCTAAAGGCTCATATTCATTAGCAGCATTTCGCGACCAGCGACGCGGCGACGGCGTCACAGTCGCAACTACTTCTTAGTCGAGTGAAACTAGTCGAGTTCCTCGTCAAATAATTACCTGAGTAAGCCGAACACATAATAATTTATTTAGTATGTCTCACGAAAGTTATAATACAAATATAATATTATAATGTTCATGACAAATTTCCCATTCACCAGAATATGGGCGTGTTAAATAAAAACAGTTCGTGCGTGCTTTACAGGCTTTGTCGCTGGTAAGTGATTATATGCCCAGTGGGTAGGCAGTACTATAAGTACTGAGGAATGTGCACTATGTAGCAGCACACTGAGATACACCAATGATCTACAATACACTTTAAACTTTATCTGAACTGAATTAAAGTTCTTTTTTTTTCAGTTCATATCTGTGCTGGATTATCAACTGTATCACTAAGGACATAAAGGTAAAAATCCATTGAAGTATTTTGACAGAATAGATGAGGTTGACGTGCTGCCGTCTATATCTCAGTACAAATGTGTGAGTCTAGTAGGTTGTATGAAATTATACGGTCGGTATTGGTAGCTAGAATTGTATTGTTATTTTAGTATCACAAAAAATAGGTGTTATACTTAATTTTTCATGTTGCCTGAATTTCAAGAGTATTTCAATACTAAACAAACAGCACCATCTATGGACAGAATGATGGAAACACCAAAAGAGATACAGGTGCGTTGCCATTTAAAAAAAAGGAATTTATGTTCTTTTAACTGGGGTGTATCTGTATTTAATTAACCAGATAAATGTTTAATTTATATAAGAATAAAAGATTTTATCCAATTTGTTGCAGTCGTTCGAGAGTTACAATCGTAATTGCATCAAAAACATTTTAGAGAATCATTTTTATATGTCTGCAGTTTTTCGACTTATGTATGTCAGAAATGCCCGCTGGCCATCAAAAAGCCAACAAAGATTTTTTGATTTCGAACAATAGGTAAGCAATTGACTTGGCTATCAAATAATCTTTATTCAATAACTTGGCATGGCAAAGAACTTGACCCCTAAAGGTCACACTATTATTTGCATATCACAACATGGTAAAAGATAAAAGAACTTTAATATTAAAAATTATATCAAGGTATCCCAACCAATATAAGGTGACCTCTCACTAGATTAACTGTCTATAGAACACAAGAACAACTTATACTGAGGAATTATAGCTTCATATGCGGGGTTGGATTTAACCTTCGAATTGATCAATAGTTGTCATTGTTTTCATATTATTTGCTAAGTCATTGGGCACACGATTTTGAAACCTACCAACGTTATTATAGATATCATGTTTGAGCTAAATAGCGGTCTGTATTCAGATTTTCATCACCTTAGGCAAATTGAGTGGGTTAAAGTAAAAGCGAGTAGGCGAAACTGAAGTTTAATAAATTATTGGGTTTGTTTGCCATTCCAAAGACCTTTGAAGAGGAAACTATTTAGTAACTAAAAAATCATAGGTATATACTAATAAGAAATTAAAAAAGTTCTGCCCACCCGATTTTTTACAATCTATATATTATTATTATATATCGGCTGCACGGTTGGTGCGGTGGCTGAGCAACCGGCTGCCGTGCAACGTGTCGCGGGTTCGATTCCCGCACGGGACAACACTTTGTGTGATCCACAAATTGTTGTTTCGGGTCTGGGTGTCATTGTGTATGTGAACCTGTATGTTTGTACCTCTAAACGCACTCACGACACAGGAGAAAATCCAAATGTGGGGCAACGTTTTATTTAAAAAAAATATATAAAAATGAAATTCGTTTCCCGTTGTCACGCCATAACTTGAGAACGAATAGACCGATTTGGCTGATTTTTTTTGTTGTGTTTATTATTGTCAGGAGATTGTGCTTATGACAGAAAAACTACGAAGTCGCGGGCTGAATCTAGTTTCTAATAAAAACCTTAAACTTGATCATTAAATCGTCTTCACTGTTAGCAAAATTAATCGCTATCGCCTATACTTTACCCACGAACTGACATGCATCGAACTTCAGCAACGGAATGCTGCCCTTTCTCGGGGTCAAGTTGAGGGTCCCACACGAGACCACCATCAAACTGGTTCCCATTGACAATCATAAATATATTTTATGGTTTGCAAATCGATTATCGCATTGATTGGTAGTTTCTATCGCTTAGTTCTGTGAAAACTATTGTGGGATTAGTATAAAGCTTTCGTGGGAATTAAATGGTGATTCAAAGGTCTTCATTATGTTTTGATGGAGGGATTGTGATTAAAATAAATGTAGATACGACTGCCTCGTTGGCCGAGTGGCCGCAAGTGCGACTGCCGGGCAAGAGGTCTCGGGTTCGATTCCCGGGTCGGGCAAAGCATTACTGGGTTTTAAAAAATCTCAGTAGTAGCACGGAGTCTGGAAATGTGCCCGGTATATGGCAATAGGCTCACCCCCTATTACATGGGACTCATAACATAAATAGTGAAAAGTGGGTGTTACATTGTACAGTGGCATAATGTGCACCTCTGCCTACCCCTTCGGGGATAAAAGACGTGTTGTTATGTATGTATGTACTCTGATATCATATCAAGTTGCATTCATAAACTTTTTAAGACAAAAGTTTTAAATAGAAGTTATGATAACTACCTCTATAGCAACATAGGTTCATTTATGTTCTAATAAATGTTCCACGATTGGAACATAATATCGAATACATGACAATAAACCATGTACACAAGTCTAGACACGTTTTAAATTAACCTTTTCTGCAATAAAGTAAGTTTATCTCATTTTCTTAGAAATTTTCTCATACGACCGCCATTGTCCAGTTAGATAAGATTTTAGTATCGCTTTTACTTTACAACAAATCATTTCACCAAGGTATCGGCGTACGCGCATGTGTGTGAGAATTTTACTCCCTCCAGATATTTGTGCAAAATGTCACACAAATGAACATTTTATTATAGTTTTAGAAAAATAGTGGTACGAGTTTAAAAAGAGGTCAAGATTCCTAATACTATTAATAACACAGACGTACGTCTAAATCGGTGAAGGTACGATAATTATGATAAGTTAATAAATGTTAGATACCTATTTAAATAGGTGCCACATACAAAAACATATTTGTTATAAGTTTTTATATTAAGTTTTTATTTAAGTTTTTTTTATTAATGCTAAATAAAAGTTTTTACATTAAGTGACAACATTATCGCATTGGGTGTAACCTGTTAAGATGTGTTGAATAAAATAAAATAAAATAAATAAAATAAAAAAATAAAAAAATTGTCCTGTGTCGTGAGTGCGTTTACAAACATACAAATTAACATTAAACAATGTTGTGGATCACATAAAGAGTGAGCCGGGCATCGAAGCCACTAGGCCGCGCCCAGCCATCGCGCCAACTGTCAAGTCGATTTTGTTTTAGGAATTTCTTGTGTCTAAACTCTAATTTGTAGTTTAGCATTTGCTTTTATTTAACAACTAGCTACTTCCGCGCGCGTTCACACGCTCTGCTCAGCTCCTATTGGTCGTAGCTTGATGTTTTATAGCCTATAGCCTTCCTCGATAAATGCGCTATCTAACACAAAAAGAATTATTCAAACTCGTTTTAGTTTGAATATTATCAAAATCATGTATTTCAATTAAACCACAATTTGGTACTTTTGAAACGTCAACAAATATGAAATAAATAATAGTCTGTCAGTCTGTCCGTCAGTGAAGCTAGGCGCTCGTTCCAAAATGTCGATTCGAGTGGAGAAGAACGAGCAAGAAACTCCATTCGACACTCTTTTAAAAAAAAGTCTGTTTTACATTGCTCTCTCTCTCTCTCTCTCTCTCAAATCAGACTTGTAGTTACGGAGATTAGCGCGTTCAAACAAACAAACAAACTCTTCCGCTTTATATAATAAATTATAAAGTATATAAGATAATAAGTATAAGATATATTGTACATATATGTGTTAAATCGCGTCATCTATTACAAAGACCGCATAACATCACTGGTGAAATGTGTTACATAATCGGTACACTTCAGCTTTACCCTTCGGGGGATAAGCGACATTCTGTTACATTGTAAACATACACTATAAGAGTCAAATTCCCACGCTCTAGTTTAGCAAGACAGCCCAAGGATATTATCCCTCTTAACTGACTTTACTTTTATTTGTTTGGAAGTCGTACACAGCGGATCTCCTTATGTCATTGATTGAGCATTGGGATCTTGCGGTTTGCAGTAAATTCTCTCTCGGGTGATTCGAATACTGCCTGAAGTATAGCAATAGAAATTACCTCTATTATGAATGTGAGACCTTAATACCTGTAACTGCGGAACATTATGGCAATCATAAAAAATAGGATCTTGATGTATGATATGAAATGACGTCGTTTGTAAATATCTATAAATATAGCCCATTATAAATAGAGGTAGAGTAGATGACGAATATTTATTACAATATCCATCTGGTACCTAGATTGTTGTAAAACATTATGCTCGTATTTTTTGTTTTCATACAGAAACAAATACTTTTGCCGATGTATTGATTAAAATTATCGTGTGACGTCACTTCTAGGTACGTTTCATACATAGAAATGACGTTTTTGCTCTCACTCCTAAACTTTGATTTGTTTTGATATAATAAAAAAATACGTGTCTTATTTTTGTCATTATTTAACTGAAGGACTAATTACATTTTAATTTTCATACCCTGTCATCATCCCTATTAATAACGCAAACGTTTGAATCGATTTTAAATAAACTTTGATTCAGTAACGGGTTCATATATCCAGAATGAATTATTTTAGTTACAATTCAATGTCCTGGTTTCTTTTCATTACTAGTTTATGTGTAGACTTCTAATAGAAATGCTAGGAGCACAATGCAGTCTATATAGCGGTAAAACAAAAGAGTTTTTTTGATTGGTTATAACTTTTGTTGTATAGGTCAGTGACCTCTAGAATGTGTTTAGAATTATATTGAAGTTTATTTGTTCATTAAACTATTACACTACCTTTATTTCTCACAAAAACATTACTGTACCTATATCTTTAAAGACACCGAGGTCTCAAAGAAGACCGACGTGAAACAACGCTTGCGTTGTGTTTCGTCGTGTGAGTGAGTTTACCGGAGGCCCAATTACTCCCCTCCCCAATCCCCGCATCCCCCACAATCCCCAAATTCCCAATTCCCAAAAGGCCGGTAACGCATTTGTAACGCCTCTGGTGTTACAGGTGTCCATGGGCGGCGCGATCCGACTGCTCGCTTACCGGCTTATACCACAAAAAAAAATGTATTATACCTCTATTATAATACTGTGTGCACTGTATACTTCTGTGTGCACCTCTGCCTACCCCTTCGGGGATAAAAGGCGTGATGTTATGTTATGTTATAATACTGCAATTTCACATGGACATTAAGTAATACCATAACCAAACCTACTTGCAATTCGTGAATAACTCAGTTATATAGGTAGTATAGGCAGAAATTAAAATCCTGGGACAATTTGATTAAGAACGTATTCCATCAATCCAGTATGAATAAGCATATTTATAGGAAAGAAGAATAGCTTTTTCTTTACTTAATTTTTTTTTAAGAATGCTCTTATGGCGTACAGTCTCTACCAAATAATAATTGTGAAATGAAACTCACGATCTTAGACGTATCCTATCTCAGTCTCTCATCAATACACATCAAACAATCAAACAACATTTGTTGAACTAAAAGAACATTTTAACAACTATATCGTTCACGTCGTTCATTCGGAATGAATGATTTATTCGTGAGAACGTAATGCTATGACACGTTCACTCATAACTGATGAGAAAATAGCTAATGATTGTAATGAAGCGCATTGCATTGCATGTATTGACAACATTTTTTGTTAAGGGTTTGGTTTCTAGATGAGACGTCGTGTGGTTTAGGAATTGTATGACAAAAAATGTATATAGCAAAACAGGAAACGTCTAAATCTAAAGGTATTTTGATAAATTGCTAAATTGTTAACATAATAATACCATGTAATGAGCAGTACTTCCTGTACAAACTAATAAACAATCACATTGACTGTCCGCAGTTACTTAGCCAGATTAATGTCAATGTGCCCTTCAAACTGGCTCGAATGTCTAGATATCGGTTGCTTTCAGGTAAAGGCTTTAAAACAAGCCTGGGTCATTTTACCTCAATTAACAGAATGCAAGAACAATTTAGTCACCTGTCATGCTCACTTAGTGTGGATATTGACATGTCCTATTCTCTTTTCAAAATGAAAACTGTCCTGCGTAGGACATTCTCACAGAGTTAAACTGCACTATATGTACTACATATTCAAATCAAAATTTTACAATTTAAAAATTGAGAAGAAGTAAAAATTTAAATTTAACAATTGTGATTGAAATTGATGTCTTTTTTGATAAGGGAACTTTTTGTTTTTTTTTTTTTGTATATCCTGTTCTTTTATAATGCATGTCGTGGCAGCCTTTAATTAAGGCTACACTATAGAGTGTTAAAATATTATGTTAAAAACCTATCATGTATTTTGGTATATTCCGCATGTTATATTCCGAATAAAGTAGCTTCCAGTTTATGATTCTAGATTTGCGGCAATACACTTAATTCAAATAATAACGGTTTATATCATATTGGCGAAAAATGACACATAAAACAAAACACTGATTCGACAAACAATAACTTACCTTTGATTACATTTCCGATATGATATTAAGTTATGTTACTGAATCTTAGACTTTTAATAAATTGAAACTCAGTAATTAAAATACAATAAGTAATACTTGCATAGCTTGTGATTATGGGATTTTTATTATGTACGTCTTGTTGTGAAAGAGGCGAAGTCTCCTAAGACAGTCAAATCTTGCTTAAATGGCTCCAAATTTATTTTATAAGTTCCGTAATGTGTTTTTGCAAATATACGATTTTTATTTTATTTTTATTTATAACACAATACACATGGAAATGTCATTCAACGCACCATAGGTTGACGATCTCTACCTTATGCAAATAGATGAGCTTTTTTTCGCAATGGGTCAACTATGGTCACGTTTGACAAGATATCTTCGCATGAGGTCTTATGTTTCATTGTTTAACATCCAAATATAATACAATATACGTAATCATTTATATAATAACATAGTTAAATGAAAATAACATAGTTTAATACTTCCTTTCAAACAACGGTCGGTTCAGCCATAAATCTTCGGTCCGTATAATTCTCAATAGAATTGTATTTACTAGTTTGTAAACGACTCAGTAATAAAACTGCGTTAAATCATTTGGAAAATTGTTTGAGAATGCAGCTTTGGTTGGCACTAAGCATACAGTGTACTGAGCGTGTTAGTTGAAGTCCATGCATTTAAACAAAAAAAATTGTCTTTACCCAACATTGAAACTGAATACCGTACTCAAAAGTCTTTATGGTACCACGATTAAATTCAATACAGTGACAGATATAGTAGTAATTACTTAACTTAGTAAGTAACAATGCTTCGGCACGAATGGGCCGGCTCGACCGGAGTGATACCACGGCCTCACAGAAAACGACGTGAAACAGCGCTTGCATTGTGTTTCATTATGTGAGTCAGGTTACCGGAGGCCCAAATACCCCCCCTCTCCAGTCTCCCTAATTTCCTCCAGAATCCCCTACAATCCTTAGATCTCCAATTCCCAAAAGGCCGGTAACGAACTTGTAACGCCTCTGGTGTTACAGTTGTCCATAGGCGGCGCCGATTGCTGACCATCAGGTGATCTGAGTGCTCGTTGTGTCGTGAAGCCGATAGGCTTATCCCATAAAAAATCCACTTTTCAGGAGAAGCTTTAGAATATTCATAATTGCATATAAGAAACATACCTACTGCAAAACTTAAACCCAACATAATTACCTCTAAATACAATAGTATCAACCATTTTAAATAAAAACTACATTCTATAGAGAGTACACTACTAGACTACTATATCCTATGTGTATTTTATTTTGTAAAAAATACACTAGACACTACTACTAGACCCACCCCTACCTAAATCCCAATCCCCTAAAGGCTGGTAACGCGATCGTAAGTATACAAGTGGCACCGATTGCTGACTTTCAGGTGATCTGTCTGTACTTGCCGACGATGGACGATCTCCGGCCACCGTAAGCGCGGGCCTGCGGACGGCGAGCATGGGTGGCTCCCCGTCCGACCAGAAACAGACCCGAGCGTACGGCGCGTCGCGTTCCGCGCGCGCCTCAAAGAGCCATCAGACCACCACAGATGGGGCCCAATAGGGCCGATGCCGATTCGGAGTCGCGGAGAACCTAACAGGTAACCGGGGCTCCGGCTCGACGTGCAGGAGAAGGAACGGGGTGGTTTTTAGTCAGTAAGAGTCTGACACTCCCTCCCGCCTCACCCAGGCGGGAGTAGTCATTCGATGATTTTCCCCCCTTAAAAAAAAAAAAAAAAAGACACTACTACTAGACCCACCCCTACCTAAATCCCAATCCCCTAAAGGCTGGTAACGCGATCGTAAGTATCCATGAGTGGCACCGATTGCTGACTTTCAGGTGATCTGTCTGTACTTGCCGTTCTATACCATTGTAGAGGAGGCAATTTAGGTTTAGTTTAGGTCGTCCTGAACCGGGGTTCTGTCCCCACGTGCGTGCGGATGCAGGGCGAGTCGGTGGTGGACATCTCGTTCGCCAGCCCTGCTCTGTCACCGCGTATTGTTGACTGGCGCGTCATGGAGGAGGTGGAGACGTACTCCGACCACCGGTATATCCGGTTCGACGTCTCCGCCGAGTCCGCAGACCCGCCGGTCAGACAGGCCCCATGTGGCCCGCGTTGGGCGCTGAAACAGCTGGACCGGGAGCTGCTCCTGGAAGCCGCCATCGTGCAGGCCTGGGTGATACCACCGGTCAGGCCTGCCGACATAGACGATGAGGCCAAGTGGCTCCAGGACGCCATGTCCAGGATCTGTGACGTGGCGATGCCCCGGATCCGGTCGAGGCAACAAAAGCGCCAGGTGTACTGGTGGTCGCAAGAGCTAGCAGCTCTACGCAAGGCGTGCACTGCCGCGCGACGCCAGTACACTAGGCACCGCAGGCGCCGCATCCGTCCTCCTAATGCGGAGGCGAGAGAGGCGGAGTTGTACGAGGGATACAGGGCGGCCAAGGCCCTCCTCAAGGTGGAGATATTGCGGGCCAAGGAGGAGGCCCGCCGAGAGATGCTGGGGACTCTGGACAGAGATCCGTGGGGACGCCCGTACCGGATGGTACGCGACAAGCTCCGCGCTTGGGCTCCCCCGCTCACCCAGAGTCTCCGGCAAGAAGTCTTGGAGGAGGTGATTGGCACCCTGTTCCCTCGACTGTGGAGGGGGTTCACCCCTCCGTATATGACTCCGCCCCCTGCGGTGCCCGACGCGGGCTACAGCGACGACGACGACGACATCGTCCCAGAGGTGACCGAGGCAGAACTGAGAGCGGCGGTGCGCCGGATGGGCGCCAAGAACACCGCCCCAGGACCCGACGGCCTGCATGGCAAGGCATGGGTCCTGGCCTCAGAGGCTCTCGGGCCTCGATTGATTGGTCTCTACAGCGCATGTCTGGAGAGAGGCCAGTTCCCGCTTCTCTGGAAAGCGGGAAAACTGGTCCTCGTGCGGAAGACGGGGCGCCCTGCGGACTCTCCGTCCGCGTACCGGCCCATAGTGTTGCTCGACGAGGTGGGGAAAGTCTTCGAAAGAATCATTTCGAACCGCCTCGTCGCGCACCTGACGGACATTGGGCCGGACTTGTCGGACGGCCAGTTCGGCTTCCGCAGAGGGCGCTCCACGGTGGACGCCATCATGCGCGTTAGAGACCTCACGACGGGGACTGCAGTGTCCAGGGGTAAGGTCGTAGTGGCGGTGTCTCTGGACATCGCCAACGCCTTCAACTCCCTGCCCTGGAGCTGCATCTTGGAGGCACTCCGATATCATCGGGTGCCTACCTACCTCCGTCGTGTAATCGAGGCTTACCTGACGGACAGGTCCGTCAGCTACCCCGGTCACCGGGGCGAGTGGAACCGGCGAGAGATGTCACGCGGTGTTCCACAGGGTTCGGTTCTGGGGCCGCTCCTGTGGAACATCGGCTATGACTGGGTGCTGCGCACCGACCTCCCGAACGGCGTTAGCACAATATGCTACGCCGACGATACGCTGGTGCTAGCGCACGGGGTGTCACACCAGGCGGCGGCCGACTTAATGGCGACAGCGGTTGCGACAGTCGTTGAGAGAATCCGGCAGTTGGGACTCGAGGTGGCGCTCCACAAGTCCGAGGCCATGTGTTTTCATGGCCGCGGGAACGCGCCACCTCCGGGTGGGTCCCAAATAACGGCGGGAGGAGTTACCATCGACGTCGAGACGACGATGAAGTACCTAGGACTCGTCCTCGACAGTCGGTGGAACTTCATAGAACACTTCCGACGTTTGGCCCCAAAGTTGGAGAGGACGGGGGCTGCGTTTAAACGCATCCTCCCCAACCTCGGGGGGCCAAACGCCTCCTGCCGGAGGTTATACGCCGGGGTCGTGCGGTCCATGGCCCTCTACGGCGCCCCTGTTTGGGCGCCAAACCTGTTGCGGCGTCCCGCTCGGACGCTGCTCATGGCACAGAGGGTCATGGCGATCCGAATGATCCGCGGATACCGCACGATCTCTGGGGAGTCGGCGAACCTCCTTGCCGGATTACCGCCGTGGGATCTGGAGGCGAAGGTGCTCGCGCGCGTGTACGGCATGCGCGCGGAGGCACGTCGCCGGGGCGAAACCCCGCTGCCGCGCCAAATAGGTGCGTGGCGGGATGAGCTCCGGCGCGATCTCATGGCGGAATGGCAGCAACGACTGTCGCAACCGAGGGCTGGGCTCGCTGCCATCGCAGCGGTAAGTCCCCTCTTTGAGGAGTGGCTTGAGAGACGCTACGGCGTCCTCACCTACCGCCTGACGCAGGTCCTCACCGGACATGGAAGTTTCGGGAGGTACCTGTGTCTGATGGGGCGGGAGGAAACGCCCGGGTGTCATCACTGCGAGGACCGCCCTGAGGACACGGTGGAACACACGGTGGGAGAATGCCCTTCGTGGGCTGAGCACCGCCGTGTCCTCAGGGAAGTGATCGGCGATGGCGACCTCTCGCGTCCGGGCCTAGTGCAGGCCATGATGCGGAGCGAGGGGGACTGGGATGCCGTCTCCTCCTTTTGCGAAGCAGTGATGCTAGCTAAGGAGGAGGCGGGACGCGTGAGGCAGCGAAGCGCTGCCTCCTCGCAACCCAGCCATCGCGAAGGACACACCGGGCGTCGGGGATCGCGAGACGATCTCCGGCCACCGTAAGCGCGGGCCTGCGGACGGCGAGCATGGGTGGCTCCCCGTCCGACCAGAAACAGACCCGAGCGTACGGCGCGTCGCGTTCCGCGCGCGCCTCAAAGAGCCATCAGACCACCACAGATGGGGCCCAATACGGCCGATGCCGATTCGGAGTCGCGGAGAACCTAACGGGTAACCCGGCTCGACGTGCAGGAGAAGGAACGGGGTGGTTTTTAGTCAGTAAGAGTCTGACACTCCCTCCCGCCTCACCCAGGCGGGAGAAGTCATTCGATGATTTTCCCCCTTAAAAAAAAAAAAAAAAATACTCCACCAGCTGTTGATGTGAAGTAATGGCGACCAAGTTCCCATAACGCATAACGTTACGTTTAATTGTTAATGTCTCGTGTCGTTTTCACTTTTTTTTTATATTTCTTTCGTTTTTGTTTTTATTGTTTTTTGATGATTTGTTGTGATGTTATTGTTGTGTTATATAGTTTTGATGTGAATGAAGACTTGGGAAAGTCTTTCTTTTGTATATAGATGTTAATTACGCTTCATTATCTTGCTGATTGAAATGTGCAACTATGAGCGATTTTTCGATTCGGTTTTTGGCGAGTGATCGAGTATTGTATTAATACCAGACGACGTACTTACGGCATGCGATTCAGGCTTATATTTTTCTACTTTGGACGCAGTCATATAAATATGTATCACACGAAATAAGAATCTTTATCTACCTGCGCTTCCACGAACTAAGCTTGATATCATATTACACAATAGAAGTTGGCATGGCACCTATAGCCGCGTTTTTTTCTGTTCCCAACCACAATAACATAATGTATCGGTATCATTAACTAACATATCTGTTTGCTATTCATACTATGTATCGTAGGAGTTAGGACATAGTATGGGCGTCACATACATTAGTTGGACAAGCTTTCACGCTTCGAAACAGTCACAGAGCGCTGACCATCTGCATGGCAAATGTCATGAGTGTCATGACACTTGATTGCCAATCTTCGACAGACTACAATATCTCCGTGACTGCTATATTAAGATTGTTTTTTGTTAAGATATTGTTAACAATATTCGTTTTTATATACGAGTTGTACACGTTTATTTTTGTTTAGAAATAGCAAAGAGTCTGTGCGGGCCGTGGTGGCCCGAAGGTTAAGATGACCGCTTCTCATGCATGAGGATGCGGGTTTGAAATCTATCAAATGGCGTACCAATGTGACTTTTTCCGAGTTATATTCATTTTCTAAGATTATGTAGACACCACTGACAAACGGTGAAGGAAAACATCGTGAGGAAACCTGGACTTATAATTTCTAATTATATGTTTGAAATTGTCGACATGCAATGAGCAAGCGTGGTGATTAATGCTCAAACCTCCGTGGGAGAAGATGCTTTGATCAGCAGTTGGCACTTATAGGCTGTTGATGTATTCATGATGTACGTAAGGAGTTTGTAATAGGATAGATGCCTAATTTTTATGTCCGTCTGGTAGATTATTTTAAATCATTAGACATGTATTTTTTATTTTTTTACAAAAAGGAATACTTTCGACGTTATACTGATTTGATATTTGATTTGAAATGTTGCGTGACGTCACTTCTATGTACATTTTATACGTAGAAATGACGGTTTAGCCCCCACTCCTAAACTTTGATTCGTTTTATCTAAGTATTGTTTTATTATATGGCAAAATAAAAAAATACGTGTCTACAATTTTTTCATTACCTTGCTTACGGACTAATTAGGTTTTTAATTGTTATACCCTGTCATCATCCCAATTGTGACCGTGGTAATGACCTGATATCAAAAGATTTGTCCCGTTCCCGTTAAAGTGGGTTGGCCATTTATCTTAGCCTGAAAAATCAATACTCTGTGCTTGAATTTGTCATAACTCGTTTGAAAATTTTACGTTTGCAGAAGTACCTACACATACTAAATCACTCCGCGTTAAGTTCAAATGAGATTTTAATTATCTAGTGGTAAAAAACGCATAAAGGATGTAAGTTCACCTCTTAACACGACTTCATCTTTCAGTTACACATTGTGTAACAAAATAAAACCAATCTATCATTATGTCGAGTTAGTACATACATCGGAAATTAAATTCAGTTACTTATCGATCAATCGATATTTTCATCGAGAAACACTTTCGATTTTATATCGAATCAATTCGAAGAAGAAGGACACATCCTTATCTAACTGCATAATACATTTCATAACATCAATTACTCTGGAATGCAGACTACCGATTGCAATGCTATTCTAAACCTACGAAAGTCGATTTCATAATCGATAACACGAGTACATCACGACTTAAGAATCTTTCGCACCCATTAAGAAACCGATTCAATTAAAATTGTATAAAATTTTCACCTATTCGAGCGAACAACGCGATATGCGTAAACTTTATAGTAGAATTTAAAAGTAAAAGTGAATCACTTGCGTACGGCATTCGATGTAGTAAATTGAGCTATCGTTAGATGTATGTGTAAATTATAATGATGGAGTGGTCGGATGGTCAATAGTCAATAAGTTGATAGATAATTGGGCGGTGACAACTGTAACTAGAGGTAGATAAGTACAGGCACTCCTACTATGGGAGTGTCGGGTTTGGTATTTAAGTTAGAAGAAAGAGTATAGGTAACAATTGATTGCTATTATAATGGCTTTTTAGAATAGGACTCCAAACGAGAACATCTTAATAAGTCGTGAAGACGGTAATTGTTTAAAGTCAAATGTAACGATCAGCTAAGACTAAGGACATAGTGCCGATTGAAACTTATGAGGAAAAATATAAGAGAGTGAAAATATTTTTACAATTTTATGGCTGAACTGAGTGGATCCAAGGAGATCCTAAGGAACTTCCAAAAGCAAGTCATACCACGAACAAGTAGGATTGTTAATGAAATACATATTATAAGCCATTTACAATAATTCAAGTGTGGGAGAGCCATGCTTCGGCACGAATGGGCCGGGTCGACCGGAGTGATACCACGGCCTCACAGAAAACAGACTTGAAACTACGCTTGTGTTGTGTTTCGTCCTGTGAGTAAGGTTACCGGAGGACCAATTCCATTTCATCATAATAATGATTAGGATAATAAACTAAGTTCATCATTTCACATTTCATATATCCGAGATAAAAACCAAAGGCCAGCTGTTATTGATTCTAACTCATGTAGAACTCGTGACGATGGAATCGCCACCGATTACACATCATCATGAAACACAACATAACAGGTGTAAAGTGTTGATGTTAATGTTATATTCTCACCAACATAGAGTATTTTGTTCATTATGAAGTCTGCATCATCACATTCCTCAGCTAACGAAGACATCCGAAGCTGCCGACTGTGTCCGTCCAGTTTCTACCAATTACTGGTCCATTATCGAATTATGTTCTTCTATGTAATAGCACTCAGAAAAAGTTACTAACATAGAACAAGAATTTATATGCAGATAGGATAACATTAAAATACAGTTGGTATTTTGAAGTGATTTTGTTCTAATTTTTGTTTTGAATTTATGTGTTGTTTGATTTTAGATAATTGAATGGGTATGTGACGAAAAGTAAAGGTAATTTTTTAAACCCATAAATATTTTTAGATAAATAGTTTTAGATTTGGTACTTGTAACAACTATCTATTAAATCAATCCCAGTACTTATATAAAATTGAATCTACATTGAAATTTTCTCTTGTGATCCGTATTTAAAAATGTACGTTCGCTGAATAAAATACTCAAAGTCCATTCTGTGTTATTTAATTAATCTTTGCGTCAAGGTTGCTACTACGCAGCGCGAATTGATTTCTTCTAACGAAGACAGATGACGATTGTTTATCGAATTTATTGCGCGGCGAAAGTACTGAGTACTTCATTTTCTATCACATGTCCAGGGGCGGAGTCAGTCGCGAATGGGACACCTCGCACCATATAATTATTAACAAAAATAATAAGTAAAAGGCATGCGTTGAAAAATAATTCTTCATAATTTTTTTCGACTGTTAAATATAAATTACAAAATTTTGTTGGTTTATTAGAAATCATAAAAATAAGGTGATTTTAATGAAATTAAAACTACCCTGTGTACAATAATTCTACCAATGAATCGAGCAATAAACAGCTGATATTGTGGGCCCGTACTACATACCCTCGGGGCCCACATACAGCCCAGCACACACATGAACAATAAAAACAGAATAAGTAAAAGTAACTAGTAAATTGTATTGTGAACCTGATTGAAAAAGAGAATAACCTATGGAGTTTCTTGCTCGTTCTTCTCCATAGGAATCTACACCTTGGAATGAGCAAATAGCTTCACTTTTAATATTAATTTTATTTTGACGTTCAAAAGTGCCATTCTGGCCTAATTGAAATAAATGATTTTGACTTTGACTTTGACTATTTTCGTTTTTTTATTTCAATCACTTGCTTCTATACAATAACTACTCGTTGAGTAAGATTTATACGTTTAGGAAGGAAGTACTGGACGTATCCAATTGATTATTTCATATACATAACAGTACTAATCTAATATTGTATCAGTAAAAAGTTTAGGAGCAAATGTTCGAACATTTCCTGGATGTAATTGGGTTCTGTAACATTTGTTGGTTTGTAAAGCATAATATAGTGAATTGTTGTGTAATCGTCGCAATGATTTATTGTTTATTTGTTTGTATATTATTTATTGGTTTTTAATTAGTGAATATTAATTTCTCGTGTGTGAGTAATCTGTGAGTTGTGATAGAGCATACTAGCTGTTTGATTTTTTTAATCTGTTAATTCTGTGTGATTTCTGTCGTGATTTGGTCTCATCCCAAACAGATTTAAAGATTTCATACCATTAATTAGAATGCTAAAAATTATTTACCTACAATTTATTGCATCGAATTAAATACCATTCGTTTGGTAGATGCATGTGTAACCATTGCACAAATAAACCTGTCTTCGGTATTAGAAATAATGTTCTTGCATTGAGAAGACATTGTAACTTATTAATCACAATGTGCCACACCTGCCTCGTTGGCCGAGTGGTCGCAAGTGCGACTTATAGGCAAGGGGTCTCGGGTTCGATTCCCAGGTCCGGCAAAGTATTACTGGGTTTTTAAAAAAATATCAGTAGTAGCACAGAGTCTGGAATTGTGCCCGGTATATGGCAATAGGCTCACCCCCTATTACATAGGACTCAGAATATAATTAGTGGAAAGTGGGTGTGTGCACCTCTGCCTACCCCTTCGGGAATAAAAGGCGTGATGTTATGTTATGTGCCACACCCTGAATTGCCTCAAGTAGTAGGCAGGGGAGCACAATACATAAAAAGTCACTCCAATATCCATTTTACCCTAAAACCATCAGAAAATTTACTAGACACATAACAAACACCTGATAATGAGACGGAAACAAAGTTTACCTAGGAAATGTCAACCGTATGATTAGAGCAGTAAGAAATAATTGTTAAGTAGTGTGCTCACTATATTATTAGTGTTGCCAGTCTGCCAGCCGGTGTGTCCCCGGGCTAATAAAACATATAGTTTAGTGATCCATGCCTGTTTGTGGGCAACACTTTCAATTTTGTAATTTGTTTCTGCTTTTACGGTGACATTTGAATTGCTTTCTAGATTTAGTTTAGGGTAAAAGAAATAATATTTAAGAGTTCATAGGCTCTAGCAAAAATTATTTTTAACCGACTGCAAATAGTACCTATACTTTTATTAAGCTTAAATGAATACAGCTTAGTTATTGAAATTGGTTTTCTTAGGACAACATAACATACATAACATCACGCCTTTTTATCCTCGAAGGGTAGGCAGAGGTGTACATTATGCCACTGTATAATGTAACACCCACTTTTCACTATTTATGTTATGAGTCCCATGTAATAGGGGATGAGCTTATTGCCATATACCAGGCACAATTCCAGACTCCGTACTACTACTGAGAATTTATAATAAACTCAGTAATACTTTGCCCGACCCGGGAATCCAACCTGAGACCCCTTCCCCGGCAGTCGCACTTGCGACCACTCGGCCAACGAGGCAGTCTTAGGACAAGTATGTATTTATTGCATTTTTTTTATATCTTTCACTTGCGCAGGCGCAGCTACGCGTTAATTTTCATATCCAAATACAAATCACAAAATCTCATTAAATAAACGTACTCAATCAGAATATGAATCTAAAACAATTACAATTTGCCATCTCTCATGACATGTACACAATATGATATCAAACAATTGTTTTATGCAAGTATCGCCGCGGGGCGAAGCTAGCTCACGATTCAATATTGTAAGAACAACGTACGAGTATTTTGTGCCTGTTAGATGTATGGGATTACGTTCGATAATTGTATTGTTTTTGGTTTATAGGAAGGACTATATTACTGTAAATGGCGTTAACTGTGGTACGTACAGTAGATTGTTCTTTCCTATTAATTTTTGTGGCTTGTAATAGTAGTTATACTTGACGACTGACATCTTCAGTTGCATCTTTATGCTACACATGATTTTAAATTCGTCTTTGTCGTTCGTGGATGCGTTTATATCACGTCTGAAACAAAAGATTTTGCATACACAAACTGTGGTTAACAGCAACTGTGTGACCTGAACTCAAGTTTTTCTATCTCAAATAAGTGTTAAAATAATACATTAATTCTTGTTTCCGCATAAAGAATTCAAATAAATAACTCTAGCTTACATTACATAACAAACAAATGAACACTATCTAAATAAACTTCAGCTAATTAAATACAGTATTGTAGTACATGAAGCTAATTATATTTTGGCGCTCGATAATCTTTGTTATATCATAGTGTAAGCTCAGTATGTTGTGTAAGGATTAGTTCATATCGACGACTTGATATAAAGCTGTCATTAATAGTCGTTAAATGTGAAACGAGACTTACCCCACAGTAGAATATTGTTTAAATCAGTGCTTCTGATTATTATTAATTATTAATTTTAAACCTTACAATGACTTGAATGGGAATGTAAATTCGTATGCGGGTTTGTTTGTGGTATTTAAAAATTACATGACCTTCAAATCTTCAAGAAATGAGCGTATTCCTTTTTAGAAGGCCGGCAACGCACCTGTGACTCCTCTGGTGTTGCGGGTGTCCATGGGCGGCGCTGATCCCTTACCATCAGGTGATCCGTCTACTCGTGTGCCTCCTATACCATAAAAAAAATAAAAAAAACCATACATATATAACTTCGCGGCTGTCGCCCATGAACAAAAAAGAGGCAGAGACTATGGAACGCTAATTGCTACGATTCTTACATACCTCTTTCTCGTGATAAACAGTCATCAGTCTTTTCACGCATGCTCTTCTGTTAAAGGTACTTTTAATTTGGCCGTTCGTTAATATATCACCAAGCTAGTCAGTATCTGTCCGTCTAGGGCGCCCTCTACCGACGGCCCCATTCATATTCGCTATGTATACTTCTTTTGTTACTCTACTTTCATCCATTCTTTCTACATGTCCAAACCAGCGTAACATTCCCTTTTTAATCCTTGTCACTAACATTTATTATTATAGGGATACATCATATTACCAATAGCCCATGGTAGTCCTCTGATGCACTATGATCTTCTTCTACATTACGGTTGCCATAATTTAAAACTAGACAGGTGGACTGGAGATCGCATCTTAAACGTTGCCTTGTCAGAAAACACTGCTGCCCGCCCAGTATCTGTCAAATGTGTAGTGTAGGCTATTGGTCGACTCCTTCTACCCCCGTTTGAAGAGTAATGATAAGGACTAAATTAACTAAAAATTGCGGGTTACTCACGTGGATATACTGAGAAAAGCTCTACTAGTTTCCAACTACAGAGGGGTTCTTCAACATCGTCCAGCTCGCTACCGCCGGATTTGGAAGCAAACGCTAGTGGTGACCGGCAGAGGGCGCGTTGGGCTAGTTGCGCAAGTAGCAACACCGATGCGAGCGCCACCGCTAGCCAGAAGGCTTCGCGACATATCGCCGCGACCGTGCACGCTGCTCATTATTAAGAACCCCTCTGTGGTTCGAAACTAGTATAGCTTTTGTCAGTATGTCTTACGATAGTTATTATAAAAACAATAAGGACTATTGTATTCTAGCTAGCCTATAGTATCTTCTTAATCCCCGATTATGAAAAATCCACAACATCTGTTCGTACAAAAGTAGTCTCTAAACATCGAAAATAAGGTCTATAATGTAATAGAGAGCGGTCACCGATGACCGCTGGGCAGTATATGGCATCTCATATGAATAACTCCTTATGTTTAATGGTTAATTGTTCCTATATATTGTTGATGTTCAGTCAAGGATTTCCGGGCCTAATCAAAGCAGCACATGCTTGTATTAATTCACTTGTAATCAATGAGTTAGCAAAAATTATACAGATAGTTATTGCTCATAATGATTTCAGTAAATGTAATTAGTAATTATATAAAATGCTTTGACGTATGTATGTGTGTGTGTGTGTGTGTGTGTGTGTGTGTGTGTGTGTGTGTGTGTCAGGTGGGTGAGGTAATTTTCCTTAGATAACTTCCCTTGTATGTTATATCATAGGTATATTGGAGCTGCTATCCTGTTGTAGTTTCTTGCTTGTTCTACTAGACTTTAACTTGGTTTATCAACTTGGTACCTAAATCTTCTTATATAGAGTCGTAGATTTATTCATTATTAACATGTGTTGTCGTTATTTCTATATAAAAATATGTTTACGTATCAATTACTTCTGACGTACAGAAGTAATTGATACTTGGTAAAATAGAAGAACTTTAAGCCGTATTTTAACGACAGCTAATCAAAATACCTAAATGATGGGTAGCTCACTACTTGGTCAAAACAGATCAATAATTTCCAACTGTATTTTGATGATAGCTAATGCCAATACCTAATTTTTTTATGGCATAAGCCGGTAAACGAGCATACGGATCACCTGATGGTAAGCATTCGGTGTCGCCCATGGACACCTGGAACATCAGAGGCGTTACAATTGCGTTACCGGCCTTTTGGGGCTTAGGAGTTTGAGAATCGTTGGGGATTCAGGAATTGGGGAGATTGGGGAAGGGGTGGGTAATTGGGCCTCCGGTAACCTCACTCACACGACGAAACACAACGCAAGCGTTGTTTCACGTCGTGAGAATGCAATAGATAGAAAATGACAAGTAACAAGTTAAGCTCAACAATAAACGCTTTTAATGTGTGTAATGCTGAAATACTCGAAGGCTACTCAATGTTAATACGCGCTTCAATATTGTTCTGTCTTCAATCACTCCAGATTCTTTGTAAAATGACAGAGATGGCACGATATTTAAGTATAAATTAAAATTGAGTAGGCTTTCAGTATTCGGGCGTAAGATACGAAACAGAATAACAAAATCTTTGAGTTTATGAAAGTATCGAATGACATCGAACAAAACTTAGTTTCGTCTTAATCTCAAGTTGTATAATATTTATGAATGTTTGAAGTTTGTTTGTTGTTTGTTTCCGTGAAGGATGAGTCAATAAGTTTTATGCAATGTGAAGGATGGGGGAACAGTGATGAGTTTTGTGCGTTATTTGATAATATAATGGAAGTAAGAAAGGAAGAGATTCCTGATGGTAAAATAAACTTAAGAGCGGTTCGCTAGTCAATAACTTAAGTGGTGTGTTCAGAGGAATAGAATATATTACTAGTGTTTTGACTGTGAACTAACCAAGTTATTTTTTAAAAATACAAATTGTTAAAAAAATTGCAAGCTTGTTTTTTTATGGTATTTTTTTTAAGGGGGGAAAATCATCGAATGACTTCTCCCGCCTGGGTGAGGCGGGAGGGAGTGTCAGACTCTTACTGACTAAAAACCACCCCGTTCCTTCTCCTGCACGTCGAGCCGGAGCCCCGGTTACCCGTTAGGTTCTCCGCGACTTTTTTTTATGGTATAAGCTGGTAAACGAGCAGACGGATCACCTGATGGTAAGCAATCGGGCGTCGCCCATGGACACCTGGAACACCAGAGGCGTTACAAGGGCGTTACCGGCCTTTTGGGGATTAGGAATTTGAGGATCGTTGGGGATTCAGGGATTGGGGAAGGGGAGGGTAATTGGGCCTCCGGTAACCTCACTCACACGACGAAACACACCGCAAGCGTTGCTTCACGTCGGTTTTCTGTGAGGCCGTGGTATCACTCGATGGTCGAGCCGGGGATCTGCCAAGAATATACATAAATGAGATCCTTATAAATAATTTGATAAAGGTTCATGAATTAGCTGACTGGACTATTTAATTCTCAATATAAAGTTAATATGAGCGGAACAGGAAAATTGGAAGTTGACCGACTGCAAAATCCAGTCGAAAATCAAAATTAATTTTATATTTAGAACATGAAATTAACAGTCACCTATCATAAAGATCAGTATACCCACCACTTAACTAAAAACTCAACTAAAATATTATTACACAATTTTATGGCAATAGAATACACATACAACAAATTGGGGTCAATCTCTTAATCTCACTGACATAATCTTTTAACCATAGTCTAATAAACGGTTACCGTAATTCGCGAACTCAGTTACCTGATTATGACTGATGACTTAACGTTTATTAATCCTAGTTAATAGGTAACTACTGTTACATAATCTATTAAGGTTGATAGTTAAATGTATGTACATAAAAAAGGCGGGGATACATTAGTACAATTATCCATAGAGTATAACAGCGATGGTTATGTCCTAAGACTTATTTGCTGTTTCTTGGTTAAAGCTATATGGGTGTTTGAGTATGAAGTATGTGGAGCGCGTGTAAAAGTATTAATTTTGTCATGTTATTATGGAAAACACATGAGGCGATTTTTGTCTTTCTTGAAATATCTATTAATAGTGTCCGACCGAAATTTCGGTTTCGGTTTCGGTTTCGGCCGAGTTTCGGCCAAAAATCATGTTTCGGCGGCAGTTTCGGTTTCGGCCAAAATCGGCCGAACATTTGCCGAAACCGAAACTTATGTCACACACGTTCACGCTCGCATAACTCTGTTTCCCGCGGCACTGTACGATTGTCATTATTTGACAAATAAAATGTCACCGCCAACCTGTATAAAACGTTTTACTCAGGCCATACAAGAAAAAAAAAACTTTTTAACTTAGTCGTATAATTACTAATTGACAATTAGATATTATCTACAATAAAGGCATTAAAGGGAATCTCTGAAAGTGCATAAAGTTGTGGGAAATTACATAAGTATTCAGTACAGAGAATAGAGGTATAATAAAATACCAATACTTAGTATTTAATGAAATAGTAACAATTACTGATTTGATTAGTGTTAACTGATAAACATTATGCTATGAGAACTTAATTTGAAAAAATAATAAAAATGTTATTAATATATTTTTTAATTATTATATTAAATAAATGATTACAACAAACTTAATTTATTTATTTATTTATTTATTTATTTATGGATAGGAAAACCAACAGCTACACATGACAAACAAACAGATATTATAATAACACCAGAAAGCCAATTACAGGTTTTCACGGATAGATTTCACGTTATTCAATTAAAAAACACTCACAGTCTAAACAAATTACATTTAGGGAAAGAAAATAATAATAAAAAAAAAAACAAAACAACAAGAGCATATACCAACTAAATTTAAACATAAAAAGTAAACACACACCAACCATAGTACCGACAATAACAAATTAATAATAAATTAACTTAATTTATTCATCAATTAAAAAACTGAAGGGTGAGCATCCTTCGCACCGCAGAAGTCCGCGTTACAAACGGATCTATTGGATACTCCTTACACAAGTTGTTTAAGTCTCTGCTTGCACGCATAATAAAGGAATTCTGCCTATACCTCGTTGAGGAATTTCGAATTAAAAGTGGGGGATTGTAGCGAATAGATCTGCATGGGACATTGAAAGAGAGTTTGAACAAGAGATCGGGACAGTCAATTTCATTTGAGATGATTTTTAGTATTGTGGTACAATCCGCTATTCGACGGCGATTAGTAAGGGGTAGAATATGAAACTGCCTACACAATTCTAGATATTTGTCTGAGCTATATGGAACATGAAGTTTAAAGCAAAGATATTTAATAAAGCGCTGTTGAATTGCCTCCAAGCGCTGGATGTGTGTACTGTAACAGGGATTCCATATTTGCGATCCATATTCCAAGTGGCTTCTTACATAAATGCAGTACAAAATCTTGAGCGTTTTTGCCTGTTTGAAATCTTTAGAGAGCCTCATAATAAATCCAAGAGCTCTATATGCCTTACCAACTATCTCTTGAATATGGTCATCAAACAGAAGTTTACGGTCGTGGTAAACGCCCAAGTCCCTCACTACATCAACTCTAGGTAACACTTGCATTCTCAACCTATAAGTTGTTGGCAATGTACTACGTTTGCGACTATAAGTAATAACTGAACACTTTGTAGGATTCAGGTCCAGTTTGTTACGCTGACAATATTCATCTAGTCGATCCAAATCCGACTGAAGAGCCACCATGTCATTGAAGCATGAGACAGCTGAATAAATCTTCATGTCGTCAGCGAAACAGAGCAGATGAGAAGAATGGAAACAAGAATCGATGTCGTGCACGTATAATATGAAGAGTAAGGGGCCCAACAAGGAGCCTTGTGGGACCCCGCTAGGAACGGGTACCCAACTAGATATATAATTATTGATAACAACGGCCTGAGTCCTGTATGCAAGATATGATGCGAACCAACGAAGCAAATCCCCGTGGATACCTGCAAGCCACAATTTAGATAGGAGAATTCTATGATCTATTCGATCGAAACATTTCGAATAATCTGTATAAACTACATCAACCTGAGCTCCACCATCCATGCTTTGCGACACGAAATCGTTCAGTACAGCCAAATTCGTAACAGTCGAACGACCCCTCAAAAAACCGTGTTGGAAGGGACTGAAACCATTCCTAAGAGCCGCGTAGACCTGATCATATATCACCCTCTCAAATACCTTGCCCAAGATACATAGCTTTGAGATAGGTCTATAGTTGGTGACTTCAGTTTTTGGGCCTTTTTTATGCACGGGTGTAATATAGGCAGACTTCCAAACTTGTGGTACAGTACTTGAAGATAGAGATTTGGTAAACAATAGGGAAACTGGAAGAGCTATAGATTTAGCACACTTAATAAGAAATTTGGGTGATATCTTGTCAGGCCCAGCGCCCTTGTGAGGGTCGAGGTTGGACAACAATCTCATAATTGAATCGACATTAATTTCAATAGAATGAATGTCAGATGCAGTCGAGACGTCATGGTCACGAATTTGAGACACATGGGAGTCAATGTCCGGTTCTAGAAAGGTGGAACGAAAGTGGGTGGAGAATGCTTCGCAGATAGTCATTGTGGAGGACAACGTGACGTCACCGTAAGTTAAGTAGCCAGGTATAGTGCCAGACCTGGATCGATGCTTGACAAAGCTCCAAAATCGCTTCGGATTTACTCTAATACCGGCTTCTGTACTAGCTATGTAAGCAGTGTAACATTCATCTTCAAGTCTGGTGATCCTCTCGCGCAGATATTTAAAGGTCACCTCATCCGCCAATCTGCCATATATCTTTAATTTGCGATGATATTTGTATTTATCCTTTAAGAGTCTCCTAAGTTGGGAAGAATACCAGATAGGGTAGGTATTGTTGTAAACTCGCCTTTTGGGAATAAATTTATCTTGTAACTCAGATAAGGTATTATAAAAAAAGTTAAGTGAGTCACCAAGAGACCCACTTCCAAATTCACTCACCCAGTCAATGGCCGCAATCTCCTCGTTGATAGATTCAAAATCTATCAACATAATACACTGTGTTTCCATTTCATGCCCTAATTAATGCAAAATAATAGATAAATGCAGTATTTTAAGAAATTTTATACTTGACTACGTAAGTTTCGGTTTCGGTTTCGGTTTCGGCCGGAAAACCAGTTTCGGTCGGACACTATCTATTAATTACTGCCACCATAGTGGCAGTCAAAGAAAAAACACTTTCATTTAGTGATCGTGCCTTAAGTAATTAAGATATTCCATATGACACGGTTGAATGACGCTGAAAAACCACAAATCACATTGTGAAAGTTAATCAAGTTAGTACAGAATCATTAGTGAACAAGTCAATTGTCTTAGATGGCTAGATTATACTAATTAATCTTAGGTGATGTCTTGATGAAGATAAACCATATAACATCATGTTTGTTTACCTCAAAAGATATGTGGGTAATAAAATGTGAAACTTTATTTCAGATACATTGTTTCTATAAAATATGGTTCCATTATTATGAGCACTAGATAATATTCAGTAGAAAAAAAATCAGTACTACGAGAATATAGTTCTAATACAGTCATAGTTTAAATGAACATAATAATAAGCAGGAAAAATGAAGAAAGCTTTTAAGACACTTCCTCCAATTCATACTCGACGTCTAAACACTAGAAGTTAATTCAAACTGATTAAAACTAGTAAACATAAGTAATAATAGACAATTTGTATGTAGGCGTACTCTTATATGTTAGCGAAACAATATAATCATAATTAAAATTGATCAGTAGACTATAGAGAGACAGAATGGCTATAAGGAAGGATGTTAAATCTGTTGTCTTATGTAAGGAATGTCTCGATAGACAGACGGACGTAAAATGGTGTAATTTGGAATTGGATCGATTTTGTAGGTGGTTGACAAGCAAATTGAACGTGGATCATTGTGAATTAGGTAAGTTCGGGGCGTTAGGTGTGGCTGTGACAAGTTTTGGAAAAACACAACATAACAATACATAATATACTTTTTTAATCCGCAAAGGATAGGCACATAAATAAGCAATTTATAAGATACCCAGTTTTTACAAATTAAGCGTCCCAATATCTGATCACTAGGCACTAGATGAAATAGGACACTATACCCTGTATAATGTCGCGGAGAACCTAACGGGTTACCGGTGGTTTTTAGTCAGAAAGAGTCTGACACTCCCTCCTCCCTCACCCAGGCGGGAACAGTCATTCGATATTTTTCCCCCTTAAAAAAATACCCTGTATAATGCTGAGAATTTCGAAAAACTGAAAAATCCCAACAAAATGTTGGACAACCCGAAAATTGAACTCGATTCCATTCGCTGCCGAGACCCCTTGCAGCAGTCGCTCGGATTTCCAACTTTTATACATTTTAGTCTTTCTTTTCTTACACACTTTTATTATATTTTAACATCGCAAGAAACAAGAGTAAAATCCCAAAGCCAACATCGATGTAATAACAATATTGAATGCAATATTAAAACGATTACTCAGGTCAATAGCCTAAGACCCTCTGGCATTACCTAGGTAAACTGTGTGACCTATCATAAAGTTCGTAGTAATCGGATTTAGCCGAAGCAGGTAATGCGTTTGATAGCAAAAAGTCAATAGATCCGTTTCCAATGTAGAGGTAGTAGTGAAATAAAGATGAAGGATTCTGTTAGATTGTTTGTATGTTTGTTTTTGTGTGTCAATTGGCAAAGATTAACTACTATCTCCTCTTGAGGTAAGCGATGATGTGAAATAACGATAGGGCACAGCTGCTTATAAGTGACCTCATTTTCGATGATGAGTCCGAGAACATCGTGACAATTTTCTCATAGCATTCCGATTTTTGGCAATTTCTTTAGAGTTTTATAATTTCTTGTGTCCTAATAAATGCTACATTTTAAGCATTTTTGATACTTATTTCAACGACTGCAAGAACGATTTTACCTTTACAGTTTTTCGTTAAAAATTTATGATATTCAGAAATGGAGCACACGAGTGTAGCTGAGTGAAAAGTTATAGCTAAAGATATAGAACTATTAAGTAAATGTTAGAACTTTTTGAGAGGATTCCTGGGAGATTGTTTTAGCATTTTATTATCAAGGACGATAATACTGTGTGATTATTTAAAAGGCTACCCTTTCTAGAGATAAATCTGCAGTTATATCCATTAGTTCATCTTTACAAAGGTAATAAGAAATAACAGATATAATTGGATAGTTTTATGTTCCAAAATAAATAATTAGACATTCCAATGTTTAAAAAGTTTTGCTGAATGTATAATAAACCAAAAGATGAATGTAAATTGTTGTTATTTTTGTATTAGTTATTAGGTAGAAATGTAGCACATTGTTTAAGTGTATTTATCCTAGAGCCAAAAAATATTTTAACGGTTTGACTCAGTCTATAATATTAACAAGCTAATTTTTAACATTTATTTATTTATTTATAGTTCTTGGAGGACTTACACCTTATAAAAACGGATAAAAATAACAATAGGCGCAAGTATTAGTGAGTCAATTACCAGAGATTTTTTTTTATACCACGACGGTGGCAAAAGAGAACACGGCCCACCTGATGGTAAGCGGTTACCGTGGCCTATGTACGCCTGCAACACTTGAGGCATTACATGCGTCTTTCCGACCCTTAAAAAACCTATTCACCGCCCTCTTGAAGAACCTCATGTTGTAGCCCACTGGGAAAACCACGGCAGGGAGCTCATTCCACAATCGGTCCGTGGGAGAAAATTCCTCTGAAACCGAACTGTACGGGACCATTTTGGCTCCAATGGTGAGGGTGAACCCCCTGTCGATGGAGAGCGGTGCGATGATAAAAAGTGGCCGTGGGCATTATATCAAATAATTCCGCAGAACATAACCCATTATACAAGCGGTAGAACACGCACAAGGAGGCAAAATCTCTCCTTAGACTTAAGTGCTCGATACCGCTCGTAGTAAGTATAGGATCGTCAACACGTCTTACAGCTCTCCTTTGGACCGCGTCAAAAGGTCCAAGCTGGTATGCTGGCGCTCCTGCCCAGAGATGAGAGCAGTACTCCATATGGGGGCTTTTTACACATTTAGTGTTTTTAATGAATTAATTAATATGGTGTGAGTACTATACATACAGTTAGAGAAATACAGACCGAGCAGACAATAATATGTTTACAAACAGAAACAGAAAAGAAACCATTCAGCAGGATTTGAATTTTGATTAGCTTTCATTTAACAAACATTGTTACTTAATATACATTATCTTCATACTTATTCTTATTTATCTTTATGTTACGCTGTTTATCTAGATATAATACAACATATAGTATAATGAGCTATAAACCGTCTACACAATACAAGGATGTCAGAGGGCATAGTTGCAGTGTGAGAAAATATGAAAAGGCACAGATAAAAAATGAAAGTGTGGTTCATTGACCAGCATATCAAGCTCATCTCTTCTGTCTAATTAGATTTTTAACTTTATTATTTCGATATACAGTCGAAAATCCAATGAAAGTATTGACAGGACGGGGTAGGTTGACTTGCAGGTGTCTGTACAATTGTGTGTGGTGTCTGACATAAGTGTAGACACCCACTGAGCAGTCGATTGTAATAAGTGAAATAATCTTATCTTCGTATGACAAATATGAACTCCTGTGAATGTTTAAGATGAAGCTTTCTAGTTTGGATTTATTGTACTAGATTACTTTGTGTTTATTATGTAAAGGGAGAGATGAACGAATTGAGTCTAGTTTTTTATAGTCTGAGAAAATGAACAACGCTGGAATCTTTTAATAATTGTATCGTTGCTTCAGTCTTGCGATTGCAAGGCTTGGTTTTGTTTTCATTATTATTAGATATCTAAGTATCTGAGACTGCCTCGTTGGTCGAGTGGTCGCAAGTGCCACTGCCGGGCAAGGGGTCTCGGGTTCGATTTCCGGGTCGGGCTAAGTATTACTGGGTTTATAACAAAATCTCAGTAGTAACATGGAGTCTGGAATTGTGCCCGGTATATGGCAATAGGCTCACCCCTATTAAATGGGACTCATAACATAAATAGTGGAAAGTGGGTGTTAATTCTGTGTGCACCTCTGCCTACCCCTTAGAGGGTAAAAGGCGTGATGTTATGTTATATCTAAGTATTTCTTAGACTTCTAAGGAGCCTATATACTTATATAGGCCCCTATTAACTCGTCGAGTACCGTCATTATAGACACAATTATAGAACAATAGGTTGCGGTTACCGGTGACCGCTTGGTGTTTGACAGTTTAATGGATAGTAGTTTCCCTTATAAATCCTGGTTCATCTGAAAAAATGTTATCTAGTCCTTTAGCGAACTATTTAAACCACATATTCTATGAACACAGTTCTCATATTATAAATCTATTTTTATTCAATATGGGTGGTCCGTCTAGAGGTAGATCCCATATAAGGGAACCCTACGTGTGACCACGCATTCATATTAGATAACACATAGAAATGATAAAACAACGGTATGTATACGTATTAGGAAACGTTTACCGTAAACGAGGACCTAATACAGTTTACAGTTTTAATTGAATCTAGCTAAGTTGTAGAATAGAAATTTGTGTTTTTGTTTAGGGGGGGGGGGGAATCATCGAATGCTGCTCCCGCCTGGGTGAGGCGGGAGGGAGTGTCAGACTCTTACTGACTAAAAACCACCCCGTTCCTTCTCCTGCACGTCGAGCCGGAGCCCCGGTTACCCGTTAGTTTCTCCGCGACTCCGAATGACGTGTTTGTCTATAAGCGTGCTTTATTTCAAGTAATCTGTCATCATATAGACGATTTTTAATGACAATTGATTTCAGTTTATTACCTATTAGACTTCAAAAAAAGGAGGAGGTACTATGTTCGGCTGATTGTTTGTCACCTGCTATTTGTTGGTATCTGGGGTAACTAAACCTCATTTGAATACTTATTCAAATAAGACTTATTTATAGTGGATAACATAACATAACATCATGCCTTCTTATCCCCGAAGGAATAGGCAGAGGTGCACATTACCGTGTAACACCCACTTTTCACTATTTATGTTATGAGTCCTATGTAATAGGGGGTGAGCCTTTTGCCATATACCGGGCACAATTGGAGACTCTGTGCTACTACTGAGATTTGTTTTTTTAAATCCAATAATACTTTGTCCAACTCGGGAATCGAACCCGAGACCTTATAGTGGGTAACTAAACAAAAGAACTTCCCCTTAAACAAAACAAATATCAATCACCAATGTCCGTAATATGTAGATAAATAGTAATGGCCGTTTATCCAGCACTCGTCATTAATTGAGAATGCTTTCGATATATCAAATGGCGGTTACGTTACGTCGTCATATTTGTCATAGTGCGGATAAGATTACGCATGATTGATTATAACAGACTTTGCATATTATTATAGAACATTGCGTAAATCTGTTCCAAGTAATTTCGGTTGGTAATCAATTATTATTAGTCTATCATTGTTCGCTATAAGTAGGAAATTTATGCTAATTTTATTGCAAATTTTTTCTCGTGGTTTCACTCACGTTTACGTTTCATATTAGCAACCTGGGGGCATGTAAACCTTATTCTCTACCTATGAGAACATTGCCTTAATCTCCAACCTTGGCAGACTGGTTAGAGATAACAGTTTAGAAGTTTCAGGCTCATCAGATATCTTTACTCTGTTCGGTCATTGACCATTTATTTAGTCTTTCATAACATAACATCATGCCTTTTATCCCCGAAGCGGTAGGCAGAGGTGTACATTACGGCACTTAATGCCACTGTACAATGTAACACCCACTTTTCACTATTTATGTTATGAGTCCCATGTAATAGGGGGTGAGCCTATTGCCATATACCGGACACCACTCTAGACTCCGTGCTACTACTGATAATTTAAAAAACCCAGTATCAGGCACAGGCCTGATAGGTACGGGAATTGAACCCGAGACCCCTTGCCCGGCAGTCGCACACCACTCGGCTAACAAGGCAGTCTAGTCTTTCAATGGATTCTTATAGAACTCAGCGGGAAGAACAGCAGTCGCGGAAGGCCTAACGGGTCACCGGGGCTCCGGTTCGAAGAGCAGGAGTAGGAACGGGGTAGTTTTTAGTCAGTATGAGTCTGACGCGGTAAAACTCATTAGATGATTTTACCCCTCAAAAAAGCGGAAAGAACAGGAGTTGTGATAAATTAATTATATTCCGTCTGCCATCATCAGACATCTACATCGACATTAAGCACATAAGACTCTATTATAAAGCCATTAGTACCATAATTGCTCAATAGTGGGTGTACTATAGTATAGTACATCGGCCTTCCCTTTAGGGGAATAAATGAAGACGTTGACTCATGTTTACTTGACAGAATGTTCTTTGCAGATTTATCATTATTTGTATTATAATTAGGTTCATAATTCAACCGACGCCTCACACGTGTATCGTGTCTGTGTATACCATATATGAACGGCATGCCCATGTATCGACTACTTGCCCTTTAAGGGTTATATCCATACACGTACGAACATGTAATAATTACTTCAATATTAGTTAGTATAACGTTGTTATTGGTCCTAATTTACTAATTCAATTTAATGTATTTTAATATTTTTCCGATAAACTTAGGTTTCTTTTTCAAAATCTGCTCTTGTTAGATGGCGCTGGCGATGTTTAAAGTTAAACCTAATCATATAGACTTTTAAAAGTATACACATTTTTACTAATTATGTATCAGTTTTCGCTTTTAGTTACGTTTTTTCTAATACATTTTGTAGCAGTTTTTATTACCAAAAATGCGCGTTCATTCAAAAGTTTACTACTTATGAAACAAGTTTTCATATTAAAACGTATAGTAAAACGTGTCCAGTATTTATAACTCAGCTAAATGCCACATTATAGGAAATTAGGCATTAGCACATGTAGCCTTTGTGCGGCGGAGAGTGGGGGTTCGAAACTTACCGACGGCAAGTACCAATGTGGCTTTTTCTGAGTTATATGCACTTTCTAAGATTAGAGGTATTTAGACACCACAGACGAACGGTTAAGAAAACATAGTGAGGAAACCTGGGCTTATAATTTCTAATTATAAGTTTGAAGTGGGAGTGTCATTGGAGAAAGTAAGGATGTTTTAAAGCAGTGGAAGGAATACTTCGAGAATTTATTTGAAAGGAGTGATTTGAAAGAAGAGAAATAAATATGGATGAAATTGTGAGTGCCATTAAGAGTTTGAAAGTAGGTAAAGCAGCGGGATGTGATAGGATAACTACTGAAATGCTAACAGAGGGTGGAGGTGTAATTGCAAGCCTGCTGTATCTACTTTTTAATAAGTGTTGGCGATGCGGTCGTGTCCCTGGAGACTGGGCCAAGGCCGTAATTGTGCCACTGTATAAAGGAAAAGGATCACAGCAGGAGTGCAAAAATTATCGCGGTATAAGCCTCCTAAGCGTAGTAGGAAAGTTGTATGCCAAGGTATTGATCGAAAGAGTGATGGATGTAACTGAGTGTAAAATCTGGGATGTGCAAGCGGGATTTCGAAAGGGAATGGGGTGTACGGATCAAGTCTTTTCGTTACGGTGCATTTCAGAGAAAGTGTTATCAAAGCACCAAAAGGTATTTTGTGCCTTTATAGACCTAGAAAAGGCTTATGACAGAGTGGTGAGGGATGAATTGTGGTCAACTCCGTCCGTGTATGGGGTGGATGGCCACCTGATTCGGGCACTTAAATCCTTATATAAGGACTCGAGTGCCTGTGTCAGAATAAATGGGGACTACACACAGTGGTTTCACATTAATCGAGGTGTTAGGCAAGGCTGTGTAGCATCTCCTTGGCTGTTCAACCTATTTATGGACAGCTGTTTGAACGACCTGAAAGTAGGAGAGTCTGGATTAAGGATGAATGACACCGTGATTAAAACATTGTTGTATGCCGACGACCAGGTGCTTGTTGCCTCGTCGGCCCAAGAATTACAACAAATGATCACTGCTATGAATGATGCATTTGAAAGGAAAGGTATGAAAGTAAATGTGAACAAGACGAAAGTGTTGGTGATAGAAAGAAATGAGGTGATAACAGAATGTCAGGTAATGATAGGTGATGAAACATTGGAACAAGTGAATGAATTTGTGTATCTGGGATCACTATTTACGAGAGATGGAAAGTGTGACGGGGATATTGAAAGGAGAGTGAAAGCGGGAAATAGTGTTAATGGTGCTTTACACTCTGTCATGTCGAGTAAAATAATATCCAGCAAAGCTCGACTTGCTGTAATGCAGTGTGTATTGACACCAACGCTTATGTATGGTAGTGAATCATGGGTGTGGCAGAAGAAGCATGAAAGCAGGATTAATGCGGTGGAAATGAGAGCCCTAAGAAGTATGTGTGGACTAAAATTGAGTGATCGAGTGAAAAATAGTGTTATTAGAGAAAGGTGTGGATTGAAAGATGATGTAGTGACAAGGATTGAAAAGGGAATATTACGCTGGTTTGGACATGTAGAAAGGATGGATGAAAGTAGAGTAACGAAGGAAGTATACAGAGCGGATATGAATGGGGCCGTCGGTAGAGGGCGCCCTAGACGGACATATAGTGACCAGATTGGCGATATATTAAAGAAAGGCCAAATTAAAAGTACCCTTAACCGACGAGCATGCATGAAAAGATTGATGGCTGTTAATGAAGCGAAAGAGGTATGTAAGAATCGTAGTAATTGGCGTTCCTTAGTCTCTGCCTATCCCCATGGGAGACAGGCGTGAAGTTATGTATGTATGTATGTATGTAAGTTTGAAATCGCCAAACCACATTGAGCAAGCGTGGTGGTTAATGCTCAAACCTTCTCCGTGTGAGAAGAGGCTTTACTCAGCAGTGGGCACTTATAGTCTGTTGGTGTATTTACATGTAGCCTTTGGCCTTAAAATATTAAATGAACGTGTAAACTGTCACGTGCACATAAGATTGTGGCGTGTGTCTTCATTTACGTTAGCAACTTGAATATTAATATTGATTCGTGTTTCATAATATTATATTATATTATTGCTAGTCACAGTTACTTCCAACTAGGAATGAGTTATTTTATTGGTGTTTATTTTATTTATAAACTAGCGACCCGCTCTGACATAAATAGAAAACTGGGTACTACATTGTACAGTGGCATTAAGTGCCGTTATGTGCACCTCTGCCTACCCCTTCGGGGATAAAAGGCATGATGTTGTGTTATGTATATCTAGCCTTACAAAGTACCAAATAAAGCACGTAATCCAATAATTAATCACCTTCCTTCCATTTGAATGTCGCTCATCAATCAATTCATACTAATATTTACTTCTACACAACTTGAGTCCAATGTAATTGATACTTTTAATCTTATGTACGCAAACTGTCGGTATGTTTAATATGACATTTCCTGTTATATAACTTATATAAAGCGAAATGATAGCTGTACAAGACAGCATATTAAACTACAATAGATTGCCAAAAATCTTCAGTACATTTTTAACTTTATTGGCTTGGAATAAAGTCGCAAATATAAATTTAAAGATGACCTAACATCAAGGTGTGTGACATTGTTAAATGCCTTCAATTTATTTTCAATTTTATTACAAAACCATTAGGTAGAAAATCGATTAAATCATTTGTATTTATAGAACTTAGTGATCATAGTTTAGTGTTTATTTGAGCACAGGATGTTAACTGAGCTCTTGACATAAGGTTTCGATGTCTCTTTTGGAAAAAAATAACATGTTGTATGTAGGTACTTGTTTTTATAATTACTATCGTGAGGCATACTAAATTAACGAAAATCGCGGGTTACTCACGTGAATATACTGAGTAATACTTTATTAGTTTCGAACCACAGAGGGGTTCTTCCTCATGAGCAGCGTGCGCGGTCGCGGCGACGTTGCGCAGCTCATAGCATAACATCACGCCTTTTATCCCCGAAGGCGTAGGCAGAGGTGAACATTATGCTACTGTATAATGTAACACCTACTTTTCACTATTTATGTTATGAGTCCTATGTAATAGGGGGTGGGCCTATTGACAGACATAAGGGATTAGGAATTTGAGCATGATTGGGGTTTGGGGAGGGGGGGGGTAATTGGGCATCCCACGTCAGTTTTCTGTGAAGTCGTGGTATCACTACGGTCGAGCCGGCCCATTCGTGCCGAAGCATAGCGCCTTTGGCAATACGTTACCCATATTATTAATTGGTTTATGTAATCGCAAAGATATGTAGTTAATCTCCTCGCGAAACCTTTAAATAGTAATAAAATAAACATTTACGATTAACAAGAGAGACCTCTGTTCGTACGAACAGAAAGACATTTTGTAAGTACGAGTATTACATTAGTACTTATAATGATGATGAAATTTTTATGTTGTATCCTATAATACATAACTTTCAGTTACTGGACGTTTATGGTGACGCAAAGTAAAATAAAGTCACCACCCCAATTCTTCCTCTGGAGGTGCTATGACTGGGCTAAAGGGACTATACATTTGACAGAATGTATTAAAATTGTTGTGCACAAGGACTGCTTCGTTGGCCGAGTGGTCGCAAGTGCGACTGCCGGGCAAGGAGTCTGGAATTGATTGTGCCCGGTATATGACAATAGGCTCACCCCCTATTACATGGGACTTATAACATAAATAGTGAAAAGTGGGTGTTACATTGTACAGTGGTATAATGTGCATCTCTGCCTACACCTTCGGGGATAAAAGGCGTGATGTTATGTGTAACAAGGTTATTTTCTTTCTCCTTGACTGAATTTTGATGTTATATTGTTCTTACATCACCTGACTGGAAAAGGTTAACCTATAGAGTTCTTGCTCGTTCTTCTCCATAGGAACACTTTTGGAACGAGTAAGTAGCTTCAGTAGAGAAAGGACCGACAGACTGTCATTTTTTAATATTTCAATATTTTGTTTTGACGTTCAAGAGTGCCTTCCTGGTCTAATTGAAATTAATGACTTTGACTTTGACAGAATCTAGGAAGCGTTTTCTAAAAAAACATACGATTATGCTTTTCAACTAGAGTAATAAGCGTGGGACTATTGCAAGGAGACTTATGTACGGGAGACTTATAAGTACTTACTCAAGTAGTGAATTGTCACCGGCTCACTCTATCAGAGATAGGTATGTATGTGGATTTTATTTATTTATACTTTATTGCACACATAGATAAATAAATATACATTGTAATAGTAATATATGTGAAGGGAGTGTCAGACTCTTACTGACTAAAAACCACCCCGTTCCTTCTCCTGCACGTCGAGCCGGAACCCCGGTTACCCGTTAGGTTCTCCGCGACTAACTTCATGTGTATGGGTGCTGTGATATATTACAGTGAAGCAAAGATACCTATTATGAGAAAGATTTTCCCACAAAATGTCACAAGCCGAATGCTAATTAGCTAATAAATATTCTAAGACATAATGTTCTGGACATTAGGTTACAATTTCTATAGAAAAGGGGAAACAGAATTCAATGAATAACGAGGAAATCTTAATAGAAATTGTAAGTAAGTGTTTGTATTTTATTAGGTACTGGGATTCTATTCAGCTAATTAGTTGTTAATGGGGTTGCCTTAGGTTAAGTGTTTGTGATTAAGTATATGCCTAGTTTTGTTATTGTTCTATGATTATAAAGGTGCTTTATAATTAGAGGTATAATTAGGCAATGGAAAATTGGGGAGGCTTGTGTTCAGCAGCAAATGTTCTGTAATTTCAAATTAATGATGGTGATGATAAATCGTTTTGTCTACTTACTTTTGCAAAGAGATTTTATAGAGATTTATGACTTATTAATAATAAAAATGAATGTTTGTGTGACATTCTTTAGTAATTGTTTTGTACGACCTACTTAGATTTGTACGAGAGATCTATTCTATATATTTGACATGATTTCAGTTGTGAAAACAAAAATCACAATAATACGTGTTATCTTGAGCATCGGTTAATTTACATTTTCAAATAAAAATCACCTAAACCTCTTTTTAAAGTTCAGCCACTGCCCGCTAGATGGCGCTATTCTAAAATTTACGACGCCTCCGGTAATTGGCGTTCCTTTTACAGATTTGTCGTACCATTCACTGTAAGAGTTACGAACATGATAGCTCATGTTCACCCATCAATTTAGCCCATGTTATGTGCCATAATGACATGCCCGTGTACGTCCGTCTTGTGAAAAATGTCCCGCTATAAAAATTCTTAATACGCTGCTGCTAGAGGCGATTTACTACAGCAATTTAACTTTCTGATGATTGTATGTCAAAATTTATTGTATTAATTAATTTGTAATTTGCATGGAGAAGCTATGGTATTATAACGTAATGACGAGATTGATTTGTTAAGAATTTATGACCAGTTTCATTATTGTGTTAGTTATCTAAATTGATTACCTATTAGAGATGAACTTTTAACATAAATTTCTTACTAACATAACTAACATAACATTATGCCTTTTTATCGTCGAAGGGGTAGGCAGAGGTGCACATTATGCCACTATACAATGTAACACCCACTTTTCACTCGTAAGGTGTTTTCATGGTTGTATCTACCGTAGATTCTGGTTAACAGGAGTTGCAGCGGTTTTGGGAAGTTGTGGCGGGCTTGTCCCAAAAAAAGGTCATTGTAAGATTCCTCATAAACAAATAAAAAATGGACTATTACACAAAGTCAAAGTCAAAATCATTTATTTCAATTAGACAAGAAAGGCACTTTTGAACGTCAACAAAAAATTAATAGCAAATAGCTTCAATATTTGCTCATTCCAAGGTAGATTCCTATAAAGAAAAACGAGCAAGAAACTCCATACTTACACTTTGTAGTCATAATTTTCACTTAGGTACTAGCCAACCAGTCTGCGTTATACAGACAAAACAAAATGCCAATTACCCAATAAATTACCATCGTTATGTTTAGTTACATCGCTCTATTAACGTCAGGCTTATCTTAATGGTTACTAATGGCATCTGCTGATACTCCAGCGCTGAGAGTGGTAAAGTATATTCATCTGTTATAATAACAAGTGCGGCTAAACAAGGTATTCAGTATTAACTGATATTTAGATAAGTTACTCACAAACGATGAAGGGAAAACTTTGTGAGGTGACCTGGGCTAGGAAACTTAATTGTAAAATAAATACCTGAGATTGCTCTTGCCGATATGCCTAAAAGTGCTGATGGATCAAATCTATTTATATATTATATAAAAATGAAACCCGTTTCCCATTGTCATGCCATAACTTGAAAATGGCTGGACCGATTTGGCAGATTTTTTTTGTTGCATGTATTTGTTATTGTCAGTAGAAAGTTCTTATGATAAAAAAAATCCTGAATATCTTATGGGAACGGGAGAAAACGGTATTGCAAGTAAGAAGTCGCGGGTAGAAGATAGTTTCAAATAAAACTTGAAATGATGCGATTGAGAACCTAAGATATCGATATGGGAGAAACGATTAGCAAGCTGAAGTCGCAGTGGGCTGGTCAAATTCTTCCGAAAATTTATGACTGTATGTATTCTGGAGTCAAGACCACGTCTAGGCAAACGTAGTGTAGAACGCTCTCCAGCTAGGTGTAGCTACGATATTGGCATTAGAGGTATAGGCCGAGGTTGGATGAACTTGGATGCAAAGAGGTAAAGACGTAAAACCTTTTTACTACAGGAAATTCCTGGTTGGAAAGACACTCAAGCATCTTGATCAAGGAAATAATAAAGGCCATAATATGTTACGTTACATACCAGGAGGTAGTATAAATACATTAATATCAACCATTTAAGACAAAGACAAAGACAAAGATTATTTATTTGCAAAAACACGTGTTAAATAATAATACATCATAGAATGCACATTATAAGTTGTACAGATGAGCAGTGAGCATAGTATCAACATGTTTGACCATTTCTGGTGTACAAATGTGAAATATAAAATTAAATCCAATTATAACAGTAATTAAACTTTTAAATTGTAACATTCCTATAAGAGACTAAAACCTCCTGACCAGGACCAACAAAGAAAAATTACAAACACTTGTCATTTACAAAGTCATGAACACTATAATAGCATTTATTAACTAGTAGTTTTTTCAACGCTTGTTTGAATAAGTTTAAATTAAATTTAATAATTAATATCACGCTATCTTTAAAAATATTTCACCTAACTTAAATCGAAGTATTTAGTAATTTGATTTAAGACTTAATTCACACCCCCGCGGCTCGCTTATACAATATTTTAAATGTAACACAAACTTACATTTACCATTCAAAAACTCCCCTTTACACAATTATCAACCGTCACGTCTTGTAATAAAACGATATTTAAAGCTAATTGAACTTTTTGAACGGTAACATTAAGTTTGTCACTGATAGATACAATAAAATATATTAGTTTTGCGCGTGCGCGGCCATTGGGCATCATCCATCATTCTAATGATGGTCATTTAGAGTTATGTCATTTGGTAAGATGGTTTTGGCAAATATTTTTAGTACAGTCACTTGCAAACGTTATATTACATACACACATACACGTGATATGTATTTTTTTATCTTAAACAGAATGTTTTTATTCATCAACAGCCTATAAATGCCCACTGCTAAGCAAAGCCTCTTCTCACACGGAGAAGGTTTGAGCATTGATCACCACGCTTGCTCAATGCGGGTTGGCGATTTCAAACTTATAATTAGAAATTATAAGCCCAGGTTTCCTCACGATGTTTTCCTTCACCGTTTGTCAGTGGTGTCTAGATAATTTTAGAAAGTACATATAACTTGGAAAAGCCACATTGGTACTTGCCGTTGGTAGGTTTCGAACCCGCACCCTCATGCATGAGAAGGTCTTAAACCTCGGGGCTACCACGACCAAATACAGAATGTTTTTATTAGTAGATAGTAATCACAGATGGGGCCCAACAGGGCTGATGCCGATACGAAGCCGCGAAGGACTTAACAAGTTGCCGGGGCTCCGGCTCGAAGTGCAGAAGTAAGAACGGGGTGGTTTTAAGTCAGTAAGAGTCTGACACTCCCTCTTGTTTCACTCGGGCGGGAGAAGTCATTGGATGATTTCCCCATCTCAAAAAATGAAAGATAGTAATGTGTATAAACTTGGAATCGTCGTGCAACATAAAATTATGAGCTTCAAAAAATATGCGTAGAAGTATACCATACTTCTACAGTCAAATTAAAATTTCATTTTAAGGTTTCAGTAGACACCACTATTATGCAGAACAAATACTGTAAATGCGTCTTTGGAATAGTCCAACTGAAATATCAAATTTAAAAAAAGAATTATTTGCTTAGCATTGCGCATGCTAATGATTGCAAGTACCTATATACTATTAGAATAATGATTAAATATTGTCAAATGACTTTAAAACTGGGGCGGAACTAAACGCGTACCTTCAAATGCGCATGAGTGTACAAGACAAATCGTTCCGTAACCTAATGTACCATTACGTCGACTGGAGTGTTGGAAGTTAGTGCGTTAAGTCGTTGCGTTTTTTTTGTCGAGTCTTAATATTTCGGTCTTTAAAGAGAAAGGATTCAATTAGCTTTATGAGACCTACCGTAGTCTGTACTAGTTGAATAATTACTAGAATTCATCAAAGACAAGTGCAACGTGGTAGTGAAAATTATTTTTGCACAGTTGTTGTGTAAGATGTAATTGTAAGTCTCATTAATTATTACTTTTTTCGGTACTTACTACTTACTATTAAATATGAAGGTAGGTGCTGCTTATTTTTGGGACAAGCCCGCCACAACCTCCCGAAACCGCTGCAATAGGGTAGATGACAAATTTTTATTTTAATGTCCGTCTGGTAGCTTGTTTAAAAACATTAGACACGTATTTTTATTTTTTTATCGAAACGAATAGTTACGAAGGTATATTGATTTGAAATGTCGCGTGACGTCACTTCTATGTACATTTTATACGTAGAAATGACGTTTTAGCCCCCAATTCTATACTTTGAGTCGTTATATTTAAGTATCATTTTATATCTAATATTTTTTCATTACCTAACTGACGGACTAATTACCTTTTTAAATTTCTTACCCTGTCATCATCCCTATTCTTGTAAGTCTTTAAACACTGACGGACTAATTACATTTTTAATTTTCATACCCTGTTATCATCCATATTCTTGTAAGTCTGTAAACCATAAAAAACGTACATATTGTTCAGTATTATGTAAGCAGTGCTGCAGAGTAGAATAGACAGGTACAGCACAGCCGTAACTATACCGGTCGGAGCTCGTGAAAAATTCAATGGATGGGTCTCCATGAAACCAGAGAATCATAATTTTTTATCTGAATCCTCCCTCCTTCCCTTCCAGCTGGGGGTTTGTGGCATTTTGTTGACTTGCTACCCTGTAGTTACGCCACACATATACACATCTCTATTTCAATTCTTCTGCGGGTAATGCAAGAGCCGACAATGAGCATTTGGCATAGATCGAACAGCAACGACACTTCCAAAACTGTGAGCAAATGTTTACTAAATAACTCAAAATCGCGGGTTACTCACGTGAATATACTGACAAAAGCTCTACTAGTTTCGAACCACAGAGGGGTTCTTCCTCATGTCATGAGCGGCGTGCGCCGTCGTGGCGATATCGCGCAGCCTACTGGCTAGGTTATTATAAAAACATAATATAACATAAGATCACGCTTTTTTATCCCCAAAAGGGGTAGGCAGAGGTGCACACAGAAGTAACGTCCACTTTTCACTATTTATGTTATGAGTCCCATGTAATAGGGGGTGAGCCTATTGCCATATACCGGGCACATTTCCAGAGTCCGTGCTACTAATTTGAGAGATTTTTTTTAAACTCTGTTATTCCCTTGCCCGGCAGTCGCACTTGCGACCACTCCGCCAACGAGGCAGTCACGTATAAAAACATAGTTGGCAAAATAATTTAAAACTTACAAAGAATTGTTCAAACATGCTTCTCAGAACAAGTCATCTTTCTCTTTCGTATTATTTACCAAGTTTTACCATTACCGGTCATTCAAGAATGGGGATCTATGAATGGAGCTGTTCGACAAGATCTGTTATTTCTGGGACAAGCATTTGTTATTTTAACACAATTTTTGTGTGGTTCAGTCGGTCGGTTGCTGGTATGGCAAGCAGGTATGCACGCGTTTGAATGTGATGGAAGCTAAAGAACTCAAAGGAGTCGCGCTTTGTGGACGCGCGTAATTTTGTACGTACATCATACATTATATGTATGTATTTAAAATTTTAAAGTCGGCTATAACATAATATAACATCACGCCTTTTATCCCCGAAGGGATAGGCAGAGGTGCACGTTACGGCGTTTAATGCCACTGTACAATGTTGTTTACAAATTGTACAGTGGGTGTTCCCAGTTTTCTATTTATGTTATGTAATACGGGGTGAGCCTATTGCCATATACCGGGCACAATTCCAGACTCCATGCTACAACTAAGGTTTTTTTAAAACCCAGTAATATTTTAGAATGGACCCCTTGTCGGCAGTCACACTTGCGACCACTCGGTCAACGAGGTAGTCAGTCAGTTATAGTTTGTCATAATGTTGCTTATTTGCAAATTCTTCACATTACATTTTCGAGCGATTAATTAGATAAAAACTACCTCGTTGGCCGAGTGGTCGCAAGTGCGACTACCGGGCAAGGGGTCTCGGGTAAGATTCCCGGGCCGGGCAAAGTTTGACTGGGGTTAAAAAAAAATCTCAGTAGTAGCACGGAGTCTGGAAATGTGCCCGGTTTACGTTACTTCTGTGAGCACCTCTGCCTACCTTTTCGGGGATAAAAGGCGTGATGATATGTTATACTATGTTATATAATTAGATAGACCACAACATACATCTGTTGCAAAAGGTGGTAAGTAGACGCTACTGAAAGTGTGCCTAAAACTTCACCTAGTTTTCACTCAACCATATTGTAGTTACCTAACACGAGGCACTACATCATTTTCTGATATTACTATGGGTATCGAAATTTGAAAGTTCAATAAAGCTTTGTCCGACCCGAGGGTCAAACCCGGGATTTTAAGTGCGACCACTCAGCTAACGAGATAGTCACTAAATAACTAAGTCGTAAGTCATAACGCTTGACGTGGTAGTTCATTAAAGACACTATCGGTATTCTTGTTAATTGCAATCTTAATATATTGAGTTATTTTGGAATATAGTGAGTTTGGAGTAGTAACTTAAGAGACACTAAAACTAAAAGAGACGAATAAATAATAAGTAATTTGATTTTTATCAATGTTCATCATTGATTGTCAATACAAAGATAAAACAATAATTGGGATGAAGACAGGGTATGAAATTTAAAAACGTAATTAGTCTATAAGTTAGGTAATGAAAAAATTTTAGACACGTATGTTTTTATTTTGCCGTATAATAAAACAATACTTAGATAAAACGAATCAAAGTTTAGGAGTGGGGGCTATAACGTTATTTCTACGTATAAAATGTACATAGAAGTGACGTCACGCGACATTTCAAATCAATATATCGTCGAAAGTATTCGTTTCTGTATGAAAATAAAAAATACGTGTCTAATGATTTAAAATAATCTACCAGACGGACATTAAAATAAAAATTAGGCATCTACTCTATTTTCGAAAGACCAATTCCGCCTTATATCCTTATCATGAATTTAACTTTTATGAAACAATAACTTGACTGCACGGTTGGTGCGGTGGCTGGGCAACCGGTTGCCGTGCAACGTGTCGCGGGTTCGATTCCCGCACGGAACAACACTTTGTGCGATCCACAAATTGTTGTTTCGGGTCTGGGTGTCATTGTGTATGTGAACTTGTATGTTTGTAAACGCACCCACGACACAGGAGAAAATCCTAATGTGGGGCAACGTTTTAAAAAAAAAACCGCATAATAAATACAATTAAACAATAATAACTGAATTTCATGGTTAGGAACACAATCAACTTTACAAAGAAAACAAGAACTTGTAGCTATTACATGTACATACGTCAATTCAAGAAAAGCGGAAAGTGTTTGGTGGAATACAGAAAGAATTAGCCCAAATTTAGTCTACCTTGTATCCTAGTTCCATTTCCCTTCACAACCACTTTCACAGGACCACAAACATTGACCCACTAACTAGCTTACAGTGACTGGCATTTTGAAAAAACTTAATACAAGACTGATTGCCTCGTCCCTCGAGTGTAGCAAACGAGTCTAAGCTAGTTCGGAAACTAGGTAATAAATCTCACATCCAAAGAAAGATATAATCAACAGTATTTCGCTATAATAAGGAACGTAATGGCACATTCCTAGGTAAGCAAAAATTGTAACTACATTACCATTTATTTCACATAACATAACATCATGTCTTTTATCCCCAAAGGGGTAGACAGAGGTGCACAGTATGACACTGTACAATGTAACATCCACTTTTTACTATTTATGTTATGAGTCCCATGTACCGGGCATAATTCCAGGCTCCGTACTACTACTACGATGGCCGAGTGGTCCCAAGTGCGACAGCCGGGCAAGGGGTCTCGGGTTCGATTCCTGGGTCGGGCAAAGTATTACTGGGTTTTTAAAAAAAATCTCAGTAGTAGCACGGAGTCTGGAAATATACCCGTTATATGGCAAAAGGCTCACCCCGTCATGGGACTCAAAACGTGAAAAGTGAGTGTTACTTCTGTGTGCACCTCTTCCTACCCCTTCGGGGATTTTTAATCAGTAAGAGTCTGACACTCCCTCCCGCCTCACCCAGGCGGGAGTAGTCATTCGATGATTTTCCCCCTTAAAAAAAACCCCTTCGGGAATAAAAGCCGTGATGTTATGTTATGTAGATTAGACCATAGTTCAAAATGTAATAATTTAGCAGTACCAAAATAAAAATATTGCATCTAATGAGTAGTGTATGTGAACGAGTCACTACAGGGTTTATTTTTAAATGGTTTTCTAAATGAGGTATCGAAAGTATAGGTTTAATAAGCGGTTGCTTTGGTGACGACATGTAAGTTGTACGATACATAAGGGCAGTGTGTTTGCGAACGGCCCGACCCACTAAACCTGCCAAGCTGCTTGACGTGTGGTGACTATGACTTTGACGATATCAAATACTTGCACCAGGATAGATGTTACATCACTTCTGTAGTTCCTTGAGTTGGTGTGTACTTAATTTACCTCCTCTTAGGTAGATAAACTTCGTGTCTTGGTCTGCTTGCAATTATAATTATTCGGTGTCTCATTACTGTTCTTAATCACCAGGTTTTTCTTTCTATATTTCCTAGGACATGCTTACTCTTTTTCTGGATAAGAATTTACACTAACATGAGCAAATTAATGCAGTAAAGTACTGACAGACAAATATATTTTTATTGAATGACCGCTTCAATATGCTTTTTCGGTATTGTTGCCATAATATCTTGACTGTTGAATTTATAGGGTTTCAGCAATCTGATAATCATATGATTACTTAAAGGGAACTATCGGAGTAATCACTTATTAAACGTACTAGAAGATAGTGGCATTTTTTTTCGTCCATCTTTCTTGTCCTCGGTTTCTTTTGTCACCATCTTTTGTACAATTCATTAATCTTATTTCTCTTGGATCTCCCTTCTGTCCTTTGTCACTTTATCTCTTGGTTACCACGATATGTATATACATATATACACACTACTAGCCATAAACTCAATAGAATGCATTGTATTTAAAGATCTTGCATCGTTCTGGCAAATCAATGGTGAAATTTGAACTTTACTTTACTAAAAAGTTAATGTCACATTACTAACCTGATCATGTAGTCAGGTGATCTCATGATAATGTAGTGTAACATATTCCATCAGTTTATTGATTCGAGTGATTTAGTCACCTTGTTTGATCGGCTTAAACTGTCAAACACCAAGCGGTCACCGGTGACCGCAACCTATTGTTCTATAATTGTGTCTTACAAAACCGGTACTCGACGAGTTAAATGTTAGACTATGTTATTTCATGAGTAAGTCATTGCAGAGCTTTTTATTTAAACATTTATACTAAAAAGAATTTTCTTTGGTATGACATATTGTTTAATAACAATGTGTAATAATGTGTAAATATAATTTGGTAAGAAACAAGATTATAAAAAACCAGAATTAGAAAATAAAAAATATTGTTTTTTTCAAATAGACAGCCATTATGATCTTTCTCCAATTCATGGAGTGTATTTCGAATATATGGTTCTGAAAATATTTTTTCATCAAGTTTTTACCTTAAATTGTTACTTCAGCAACCAATTTTCAATTTACCCTGATTATTGTTAAAGGTTTCTAAAACTGATGAGTATTGTTATGGTTTTTTCCAGCATCCATAATAATATGTACACCCTACAATGAAGGGTGTACACAAGTGCAGGCGGTTCGCCTTGCACGGACGTTTCACTGCGTGCACACACACAAAGCGCGCGCACAGACACACACACACACAGCTGGCATGCGCACACACGTGGCCACATTTGCAACTTATGTCGATTGATATTGATTTCTCTCTATAATCAATATTGGATATTTCTATATTTATGACAAGTTATTATAATCATTAGCATAATTACTTTTTCATTAATTTTAAGCTTAAGTTATGTAGTTAGGTGAAAATGTCGACCACGTATTCGCACTATGATGTTTACTTCACTCTAGTGATTCTCTTCACGAATTGTGGTATTATGTTGAATCACTACATAGTATAAAACAAAGTCGCTATCCGCCGTCTGCCTGTCCCTATGTATGCTTAGATCTTTAAAACTACGCAACGGATTTTGATGCGGTTTTTTTAATAGATAGAGTGATTCTTAAGAAAGGTTTATTTGTATAATACATGCATATTTGACCCGTACGAAGCCGGGAAGCTAGTAGCTAATAATTTAAATTCATAATTAGATTTCTATATTCGAAAACAATTCCAAATCTGTCTTCTATTCCCACTATTCTTCATATATTGGCATTTAGTCTTAAGTCAATATTTAAAAGACGATTTTGATATTGCCAAATTCTTTCCTGATATGATTGTGCAGTTCGAAACAGTTTACCATCACTTTATTGACCTTGGACATATCAAATTAGATTCAAAAATAGGTTTCGTAAAACTTATATAGGTATATAAAATTTATTACCGAATGTATTTAAGTGTATTATCAATAAAGACGATTTGATTTGATTTGATTTGATTTGTATCATTTTAGAACGGTAACACTGAAAGACGAATTGTATTTGTAGTTGCGTATATGTTTTTGGAAGAAAATAAATTTTTGTTATTCGGGGATGTCGAGAATTAGGACATGTGATACAATTTTATAATGAAGATGATTAACAAAGATGATTGTCTTGAGACATTGTTACGGATCAACTGCCTCAATATTTGTAAGAAGCCTTCGTATTAAACAATCCTAATCTAGAGGAAGGTTACCCCGGAGGACACGGTGGAGCATACGGTGGCGGCGCGCCTCAAGGAGCCATCAGACCACCACAGATGGGGCCCAACAGGGCTGATGCCGATACGAAGCCGTGGAAGACTTAACGGGTTGCCGGGGCTCCGGCTCGAAGTGCAGGATTAGGAACGGGGTGGTTTTTAGTCAGTAAGAGTCTGACACTCCCTCTAGCCTCACCCGGGCGGGAGAAGTCATTAGATGATTTTCCCCCCTCAAAAACAAAAAGAGGAAGGTTACAGGCTATCTACCATCGCACTTTAAAACCTAAGACCGAGTGAAATAGCGGTCAGAACTATTATATAAATAAAATATGAGCTCCTTAGCCTTGAAAGTAAGTAAGAGTCAAAGGTTCCAATACATCACGATTCAGATCTTACTCGATAGACTAGGCTATCTGCATAAATCGTTCGTGATTGCTGCAATTGTGTTGCAGTTTTATTTACAATCATAAATTATTGTTTTAGAGCTACCTGTCACTTAGATTATAGGTCGTGTGAAAATTTTGAGTGGTGTCGTATTTGTTTTTAGCAAAGGGATACCAGAAGGTCTGTTTTTTGCATGTGTCGAGTCGAAAATGTTAAATCGTGTTGTATAGTTTTTAGTAATCTCGGAGTTCTAGAAGATTATACAGTACTTAGCGCATTAATTGTCTAACGATGAACAATATACGTTTATACGTTGGCATTCTATAACATAATTTCAGTAAGATACCTTAAGGGAAGTCAGCATATTATATTAGAGAAATAGGTATGATGAATGTAAGTTAAGAACGGTACTTACATACAGTATTAATTGAAAAAGCTTGCGAAGTACCTTGCTCGTTGGACTCTGCTTAATTGTTTTTTTTGTAAAATACTCTTATTTAGTCAACAATAATGAAAACCATGGAACAAGATAAGCTAGCAATCATTATCATCATATCCACCACAAGACGTCTAATGATGGATATACGTAGGTCTACCTCATTCACTTTCATATACCTAGGCCAGTAAGAAGAGGCATGCATCAAAATCCACAATCAATGTCCGAATTAAACCTTTAGCCAAGTAAAGAATACCTGGGTTACCTGGTAAACAGACCACACCCCAACAGTTGACAAATATGGGTAAAAACAATAACAATGAATCTACCGCCTCCTACAAACATTACTGAACAAACCGTATTACAAGTATTTCACAATAGGCCATGTAACTGAGGATTTATATCGAAATGTAAGGCAGAGCCGCGCGATATCGCTTGTTATAATTTCAACAAAGATTATGAATATTTATTAGGAGTGCGAAGGAATTTGAGGTGACGTGTTTGGATTGGTGTAGATTTAGATGTTAATAGTAATGTAGTGTTGTAGATATCTGTGGTTATATAGTTCATTTCTGTAATGGGGATAATTGTATTGTGTTATTTGGTTAATAGTCTAAGTTTAAAGAAGTTTCAAGGAAAACCGTTGAAGTGGTTGGTTTTCATTTAATAAATGATGGACACTTTATATACGTAATTTATTGTAGAAACTTAAAAAACACCGTCCATCCGTATCTAGACCAAATGAAGGAAATGATGTTGCTTCAAAAATGTTTACCAACCTCAGAATTAAGTAAAGTTTTGCTCTTATTTGAGAAAAGGGGAAAAAATGGTTTCTCTTGCAATTACTTTTTTAGATAATTGTAGTGGAGGTTCTTTAGAGCATGTTGCTCTCAAATTAAAAATTTCAGCCCACAGTTGGTAGCTTTAATTTAAAAGTTTCAATTAGGTACTTTCAGATCTTCATAGTATTACTCATCTTATCTATTAAGACTTTTCTTCTTCGTCATCACCTAACCTAACTTGGAATTTGCACAAATAGGGCAGATTAACAGATAAAAGATTTGGGGAAATCTGAGAGATCACGTCATCCCGCAGCTATCGCGCCCAAGTGAGGTGTAAGCTGGGCGTTGAGTCATCCGTCACAAATGAATCACAAAAACTTCGCTCCATGACCGAAGACCTGACTCAGAAACACACAACTGTCTAGGAATACTAATATATTTAGAATTTGGACGGATTACTAATGAAATTAATGAATTTGTGGAACAAGATGCGTTTATAAGTCGAATACATTCATTGTATGCATTGGGCTTGGATTTCATTTGATTAATTTGACATAAATATAAAATTATTTTAATATCTGATAAATATAGTTTTTATGATGTTTTGTTTGAGGGATGAGGGACTTAAGTTGTAATTAGTAATGACTTTTTTATTGTAACTGCACAGTGAATGTGTAGTTCCGATATAAAAAGGGTAGATTTAAACCCGAATACAGGCTACTCAATTTTAGGTTGTACTTAAATATCATGCCATCTCTGTCATTTTACAACAAATTTGTAGAGACGGAACTATTTAAGCGCGCGACTTAAAATTCAGTAGCCTTTCAATATTCGGACGATAATTTGTTACACAAAACAAACCAATGTCAATAATAAAACACTTTTATTTAGACCACCGTCCACTGTTTTAATTAAAAGGAAATTAGTGTCTATACTTTACTTTTCAGTACCTATAACTACTACACCATTAAATTTCACCAAACCACAATATATTCCACAGTATCCAGCCCTAAGATTGTCATAATCCAAAGTCCTGTTTTACAAGCAGTCTGCTATCTGCATGTTCTTTGGTTGACAAAGGTCAGAAGTTACGTCACGACTTGATCCCTACCCGACAGTGCATGGGAAAAGGACCTAGGCGGCCATACCATTTGTCTGTCCATTATTAACATGGTTTTATAAGGTGAGAAGTTAATGCCGCCATTTTGTTTACTTACGTAACTTTAGGGATGATTGAAGTAAAATAAGGTTTGTTCGGGTGCTTATGTAAGTTATGTGTTGGTATTTGTTTAGGTTGAATAGGTATTGGGTTTGTAGTATGACAATCAGGAGTGTTATCATCCTGTACTATTTGTCTAGTATATTTAGATTTGTGAATTTGTATATAAATATGTTTCCAAGTTGTGTTTAGAGCTCGGTGCTATTGAGATGTTTACTGATTATAAACTACTTCACTGTTTACTTCCTTCTTATTTTGTCTTTTCCTTTATTTTTATGAGGTTACTTCGTTTCTCTGCTATATCCTGTCTGTACCTAACAAGGACACATTTATCATTCATTATCATCACTAGCTCTGCTGGCTAATTCAATTACTGGAATATGAAGATCGAACAAACAATAAATAATAGTAGGCTGCGCGACATTACCGCGACCGCCCACGCTGCTCATGAGGAAGAACCCATATGTGGTTCGAAACTAGTAGAGCTTTTCTCAGCATATTCACGTGAGTAACCTGCGATTTTTAGTTAACTTAGTATGTCTCACGATAGTTATTATAAAATAAATAATAATTACATTTGATATATTACAACCTTGCAAAATATAAACAAAGTCATCGTCCTTGTTAGTCTCGTTACCGATTCTCAAAGCATTAATATTATTTATCTTATCATGTGTTTTCAGTGAAATTGCACCAATGGTAGGGTGCAAGGCGTGGCGCCGGCCAACCACTAAAGACAAACTTGGTTTACTAATGTACACTGCAGCGCACATCAAGCTACCCTATACACTCTAACAACACAATCGATTTTGAACTTTATCACTGAGGTGTTCCAGTTGGAAATTGGTTGAAGGCGTTAGTTTGGATTGGGGTATGTTGATACGCGTTTGTCTACAAGATAGTATTGAATTATGACGTGAAACAAAGATATTGTTCTATGTGAAATTTAGCGAAAGTTTTGTATATCGGGCAAATGTTTGTTTGATGTGTTTATTTGTTATGATATCCTGGTGTGCGGTCGTGGTGGTCTGGTTAAGGAGTTTCTTTATTTAATGTAGGGTTCTATTAGCCAGTTTTTGATGTTTGAACTTTACAAGTTTGACTTTTGGGATTGAGTTGGATTGTGTTTAAATTGCTACTCGTTGGCCGAGTGGTCGCAAGTGTGACTGCCTTGCAAGGGGTCTCGGGTTCGAATCCCGGGTCGGGCAAAATTTAATGGGTTTTTAAAATTCTCAGTAGTAGCACGGAGTCTGGAATTGTGCCCGGTATATGGCAATAGGCTCACCCCCTATTACATGGGACTCATAACATAAATAGTGAAAAGTAGGTGTTACATTGTACAGTGGTATAATGTACACCTACACCTACCCCTTCGGGTATAAAAGGCGTGATGTTATGTTGTGTGTTTAAATTAGGCACATAAACCTACGTACTCGGAATCATTTATTAGTTCCTAGCAATTGTTCTTGGAACAAAATTGTTACTGAAGAATCTGTTGTACTTAGTTCAAGTAAATATTAAAATATGGTAAATTGTGTGTTAATCCCGAAGAAGGCAGCATCTCCCATATCCGGGATCTTTGTAGAAGAATTATCCTAAAATCATATGATATTTTTAGAAAATAATCACTCAGCTGTACCATACCAACCAACTGTTTTCTAACACTAACTATTCTTTCCAATTTCTAGTCATTAGGTAAAACCCAGCTCATAAGTAAAATCTCATTTCTCTAGCTCGCTATTGTTGTCGGAAGCACTTAAAAACAATAAGATATAACAATTCTTCACGGTTCAAAGAATTTTGAGCCTAAAACGTGTGATATGTGAATGATTGTGTCCTAAATATTTGTGTGCGTGTGTAAGTAACTTGGTTGGTTTCGATACGGTCGAGTTTCGCGTGATTAGTTGACTACTGAGATGACTGACTTCCTGACTTCGTTCCGATTTCTTGTTATGTTTTTGCTTGTAAACATGTGTTAGAGTGTATTGGTAGTTGACGATGGAACTTTAAGATGTAAAGCCGTTTAAAACATATTAAATTGACAAACACCGCGAGGACACCGTTGACCGCAACCTATTGTTCTTTAATTGTGTCTATAATGACGGTACTCAAAGGATTAAGACACATGGCACTGATTATATACATCCGATGTTGTGCCTATGAGAACTTCTATAGAGCACCGTACTCAAAATGAAAAGATATTGCCAGAAAAGTGGAAAATAAGAACTTAACGTGTTTATTTTATCCTTCAAACTGAACTCTCTTGTTTGTAAATTAGACACAGAACCTTCAAAGAGTTGCTTTGATCCTACTGCCCCTGGGATGTGCTGTAACAGATGTTGCATTGTAGGGGCTCCGGAGCAGGTCTCCTCAGAGGACCCGGTGACCCTTACAGGTGCTGAGAGTGGCCACCGGAGTGGTTTTAGTGGGGTACGAATCCCACACTCCCTAGTCTTACTCCCCAAAAAGCTAGGCGCATTTCGGTTTCTCCCGTCATCAAAAAAAATGTATCTTATTGCAGCTCTATTAACAAAATTACATGTTGTGAGCTTTTTGTGATAATAACATAACATAACATCACGCCTTTTATCCCCGAAGGGGCAGGCAGAGGTGCACACAGAAGTAACACCCACTTTTCACTCTTTATGTTATGAGTCCCATGTAATAGGGGGTGAGCCTATTGCCATATACCGGGCACATTTACAGACTTCGTGCTACTACTGAGATTTTTTTAAATCCAGTAATACTTTGTCCGACCCGGAAATCGAACCCGAGGCCAACGAGGTAGTCCAGTTTGTAATAATATAAGTCTTTAATTCAATTCATTCTAAATTAAATAACTAAAGTATTTAATACTTTAGTAACTATAGTACCATAGATAAATGCGATATAAATTCAACCACTTAACCAATAACATAACCACCATTACATAATAAAAACAAAATGGCAGCACGTTCCTTTAGCGAATTAGACCAGAATCGTGCGCAGACGCAGATCATGTGGCGCATCTTCCTATAGCTGTCGTGAACAAGGAACTGTGACTAATTGCAGCGGATAACCTCAGGGTAATTAGATTGTTCTTACTATTTTGTTGCATACATACAGACAAAATTACTGGCTAGCTTAGAGAAATTATTGTGTAAAATAAATAATATAAATATACCTATAAGATTAAACTAAATTTAAACTAAAATTAATAGGTAATATAAATATAAATAACTAAAAACGAATATATAATAGGTATAACTAACTAACTAAAATATAATAAAAATAGCACCTTTTTTGTTCAATTCAATTTTATTTATTGCTCCAAAGGTTCACAGACACAATGGAGTTGAAAGTTAATTTAAAAAGGTGGAAAATCTCTCTAAACATTACCAAAAGTATTTGTATATGTAGCGTCAAAGATCAAGCTAGGCGATAAACATCCAGCCGTGGGCAGAAAGAACCCGATTCTCTCAGATGGAGTTTGTCTCTATACAAATCGTAACTTATTCGCAGCTTTTTTTTCGGAATAGGAGGCAAACGAGCAGACGGATCACCTCATGGTAAGCGCCGCCCATGGACACCCGCAACACCAGAGGAGTTACAGGTGCGTTGCCGGCCTTTTTAAAAAGAATACGCTCTTTTCTTGAAGGTTTGAAGGTTGTATCGATTCGGAAAAACCACCGACGACAGATCTTTCCACAGTTTTGCTGTGCGAGAGAGGAAGCTACGTGAGTAGATAGAAAATAAGAAAGTTCAAAAATACTCCGTCCCTCATGCTAGGTAATCACCTCATATTTACAACCACCTCAACTAGAAAGACTATCATTACAACATAATTCCAATTGCTTCCCTGTATGCCATAACAATATGTCACAAAGAATGCTCTCAACAATTAACACACGACTTCAATTGTCTGAGAACAGACGAGCATTACAAGCAATGGTTTGCCAACAAAACTGTACGGATGCTTTGTTATTGTGCACGCGTTACTCAATGCTCGACGCACTGCACTGCCGTGTGTCGCAATGTTATTGGCTGATTGTTGATATGATGTTACAAATAACTTATTTTTTTTTAAATATTGTCGTTTTTTTATAATTACTATCGTGAGACATACTAAATTAAATAAAAATCGCGGGTTATTCACGTGAATATACTGATAGAAGGTCTACTAGTTTTGAACCACAGAGGCCGAGAGGCAGAGAGGCAGAGACCACCATTCTTCCTCATGAGCAGCGTACGCGGTCGCGGCGATGTCGCGCAGCCTACTGGCTGCTGGCTACAGAGTAGGCTAATTGCGACATCGCGATTTTCAGCTAATTGTCGCTTTTGATTGTTGCTTAGTAGTTCTTGACATATTGATGCCTCACGATTGTTATTTTGAGCTATAACAGCCAGGGCCGTCTTAAATTACGCTGAGGCCCTAGGGCACACAACAATTCGGAGCCCTTTTGAAATATTTCTTTTTGTATGATTACAAACATACAAGTTCATTAACACATGACACCCAGACCCGAAACAACAATTTGTAGATCACACAAACATTTGCTCCGTGTGGGGGTTCCACACGGAGCTACAAGTTTTCGGACAGCCGATTGCCGCGCAACGTGTATCTGGTGTCCATCATAGAAATTGTCGGTCCTTCGGGGCACCCTGAGAAAAGGGGGGCATGGGGCCCGGGCCCCGAGTGCCCTTATAGAGGGATTAGAGGGTTTTCTAAAATCTCCATGATTGGCTGTAAAAGGCGAATTGGAGATCGCGGTTTGAGGGTTTAGATTTATCAAAGGACGCTAGTGCCTGAAGTCTGTCAAACGTACTGTCCCTTAGTCGACTTCTATGATACCCACGGGAAGAGTACTAGTGGTGACAAATATCTATCCAGCTCTACCATTACCAACCATCCTATAACCCTTATAAAACAAAAACATAGCAAAAGAATTCATAAACCTATTACGTAGGTCTCAAACATATTGACGTAACCTAGATCTAGATTGAACAGGTTTATAGTACTGGCTAAAAATGCGCCACACTGCAGGAGTATTACCTAAGATGACAGAGATGGATGACCTAGTTAAGTACTGAGTAAAGAAAGAGGGTAAAATTATTACTGAACATATTAAAAGCTGTCTAATGTCTAGTTTGAACTGGTTGAGGAAAAGTGTAGATAATATGGGAAAATACAAAATAGGAATTTTAAAGTTCCTGTTATGTATTTTTCCTTGTGTGGTAACCTCAAAGGTATTTTAGCTATTATATATTTGTATGTTAACTACAAGGAGCACACGAAATTGGGTAGTTTCCAGGGTATCAAAATTAAAAATCTAATTAGTCCGTCAGTTAGATAATGAAAAAATATTAGACATGTATTTTTATATTATCGTATTATGTTGCTTAGATAAAATAGCGCTAAGTTTAGGGGTGGGAGGTCGTTACGTCATAACGTGCTACAATGTGCCACGCTGTGACGTCACACGATATTTGAAATTAATACATCGTCGAAAGTATTTAATTTTGTGAGAAAAGAAAAAATACGGGTGTAAAGTTTTAAATTAGTGTACCAGACGGACGTTAAAATAAAATTGAGGAAACTACCCTATTATCTCATTAATAATATTATCAAAGTTTAAGAGCTTCGGTTGATGCCGTCAGTAGTGAATAAAAAGATATTGAATAAGATATTTTAGGAAGTAGATCAAACTCTCATAAGGAAATTGTCAAAGAAACACTAATTACCTAATTTTAAAGCAATAGGTACAATACATCAAAGTCAAAGTCAAGGCATTTATTTCAATTAGACATCCTTAATCTTCAATTAGGCACTTTTGAAACGCCAAATTTGAATTGTCCGGCAATGTGTCTATCAGTGATGCTAGGTACTTGTTCCAAAGTGTAGTTCTGAATGCAGAAGAACGGGCAAGAAATTCCAGCGGTAAATCATACTCTTTTCATAAAATGTGTACAAAGAAAAGTGTTACTCTGTGTGTGGACCTTACAGAGAAAAATACTTCTCTACTGACACGGTGTTCCACAGTGAAAATAGACGAAATAAGAACGAAGGTAATAACCTAGAACACGGCACATAATCGGACGTCAGTACGTCAGTAGGTGCTACTTAAGATAACCTTGTTGTGGTTGCGACCCACTTGTCTCACCAGCTTTCCTATCTGCACCACCATTTGTTAGGACTAGCTGTTTTAGATGTTTTGGAGTAGGTATCTAAGTACAGGTTGTCAAGTTGTCTCAATTTGTTTTACAGGTTTTGAACTTTATTGCTCAATAGCTAGGTGTATAAATGCTTAATGATATTAGGCTAATTGAATTAGCTTTTTATGATGTCGCCAGTATTTTTTGAAATAAAAAGTCACTGGTTTGAGTTCCTGTATATTATACATACCTATCATGAACTAAACTAAAAATTGTGCATTTTTACAAACAGACAGTTATGCTCTTAAGTAATTTAACAATACTTAGACTAGTGGACTTTACTCGACGGAGGCGCCACCTAGTAAGAGCAGAATCGATATACGAAAACCTTCATAAATAGATTGCAATAAATTGCATTTGAAAAGTTCAATGACTTGTTCCATTCTCACAATAGGTATCTAACATTAATAGCTGCAATAGATTTCAATCTTATTGCTTACGCATGTCAATAACCTAATTTCTTCAATTGGTATTCTATTTGGTTTGAATTGATTTATACTTTGACTAAATCAGATCAATTCGTAGTTAAGGAAGAGTGAATAAGGACAACAGAGTTTTATTTGAGGATTGGTATAATTGATTATGTTTGTCGGTTACTCAAGTAACTGTTTGACGAGGACTCGAGGAGTAGCAGCGCGACAGTCAGAATGTTGCTCATGAATATGAGCCTCTAGTGTACTTTAAAACTAGTAATAAGTAAATTAGTATGTTAATAAGTAGTTTAGTATGTTTCACGAAACTTATGATATAAACATTGGTATAATTTGTACAAGTTTTCAGGGTTCGAATAAATATGTTTACAGCAGCGTTGGATTTGCTTACTAGAGGTATGAATATTAATTTCTCTTATCATACTAGTCTAAAAACATAACTGACGATTAGACAATATAAACCACAACTACTAAAATATATCGAGGCACAGATCGAACTCGTCGCCGCAAAACATGATATAATATTGATGCAGTCCCCGAAACGAGTCGAGGGATGGCCAATGTTAAATGCTAGATGCCTGTCTGGGTTCTATTTGATGAAAACTAATGAATAAATAATAACTAAGAGAAAGTTCCTGAGGGATTTGATGTCAATCTTTTCAGGAGAAAATTGACCAATAGCTGTTCTAATATTAATTATTTTCTGAGAGAATAGGTTTTTATATACCTCTATAAACGAGATTTTAAATTGACGGTCTCCCTACAACAAGGCAAATGCTGTTTTGAGTTAAACGAGTCGACGGATAGTTAGAGATCAGCTCACATGGACACCCGTAACACCAGAGTTCGTTGCCGGCCTTTATTACCTACCTATATCCTCATGTAACAGTTCTCTATTATGAGCCAAAATTAGGTACAAAGAAACTGCGTCAGTTACTTTTGAAGACACAAAGCGAGGTTACTATGCTACTGTTCTCCACAAGGGAAGTATACCATCAAACAATGAGCTCCGCATAATTTACCATTGTAGTGTAATCTGCTAATTTATATTGTTTTTGTTTATCCCCCTAATTATGCGAATTTGAGAAGGTACCGTGTGAATGATGAAGTGGACCGTTTCGTCATGGCACTGAATGGGCTCTGCTCACTAAGTGAAGGGGCCCAAATGACTTTGTTTTACACTTTTTGCTTCCAAAACTTATTGGTCTATTCATCGAATTAAGTCTGTGATGTACTATAACGGATTCTTAATAAAGATTTCAAGTACAATAGATACTGTTTGATTATTATAGATTGATAAGCGAATTGATGAAAGACTATCATTATGTTCGAATGAAATATTAAAGAGGTAATTTCGTATTTAAATTAATAAGTGTGAAGTGCATTTGTGGCCAGTTTTAATGTTTGTTTTCATTTCATGTTAGTTGCAAGTTTGTTTTATATTAACTTATTTTGTACGAAGCTTTTGGATGTGAACAAATACTATCGTTATGTTATCAAGAAATCTTTAGTACGCTATTAGTCAGATTTAATAGGGACAAGTTAGAGGCGGGTCTCTATTAAACTCTACTACTACTCATATTGGAGGTTTTTAACAAGAAAACTAAAGACATACCGCATAATATTGACTTTCTAACAGACTTAGAGAGGACATATATATATAATCCATGTGACAGGATCAAAAATTTACAAATTCGCTCATAAACAGACACAATAAAAGTAGAAAACAACCGTCTAAAGAAGAGTGATCAAATAATATCGCAAGTTAAATTATAAAGTCAAATAACTAAGTAGATCATGGTTTAGCAAGACTTCATGTCTTGAGGCTCGACTGTAACAAGGGATTGTTCGTTGAACTAATATTCAGTAAATGTTAAAATAAATCAGCCTAGCCCAGCCCACTATATTAATACGAAATTCCTGTTTATTTTATTATGCATTGGAACAATTCGGAGCGTGGGACACTTGGAACATTTTCGTGTAATAGATGTTTTGTGCCCGCCTAGTGTCGCTGAATAAGGTAACTTAATATGTTTTAAATGTTTTCCTTCGTGCGAATTTTCTTACGCAAATGTCTGCAGTAGGAAAGTTGGGTTATGTTGCTGTTGTCACGAGGTTTGGGTTTTATGTTCTAGTAATGGGTTTGTGACGTCACAAAGTAGGTTGGTTGCAGAATTTTGTGTTTCGTTTTAAGTAGTTTTCTTGTTCGTTGATGTTGGGTGTAATTGGGTTTGGGTTGGTGATGTTGAAGTGATATAACATAAACGGGTTTAAGGTAAGTTCGGGTACGTCCGATTTCAGTACTTATGTTCACGTAATAGCGGTGATGTTAGCTTCAACAAAATTTTACTTTGATCCGGTAAAGAAACTTCGAGATGTTGAATCATCAAGGAATCAACTATGAAATAATCGTAAATTGGTTTTATAATGTTCATTTCAATAAGAATCAAAATGGTAAAAAGAAGACTTACATTAAAGCAAAACACAGTTTACTCCGTCCTGATAAGAGATGGCGCTACTGATGCGCGCAGCTGCTAGTGGTATGCGGCACTACAATGAAGTCTAAAAATAAGTTACAAAAATAATGCATTCTTTGACTAAATGAATTTTATTTTTAAATCGAAATGGCAAAATAACCTTAAAGTTTGAAAAATAAAGTGAATTTGAAACAAAAATGAATATGTTTTGAAGATAAAGTAGATATTTTCATTATCAGTTTTTTTTTTTTTTTTTTTTTTTAAGGGGGGAAAATCATCGAATGACTTCTCCCGCCTGGGTGAGGCGGGAGGGAGTGTCAGACTCTTACTGACTAAAAACCACCCCGTTCCTTCTCCTGCACGTCGAGCCGGAGCCCCGGTTACCCGTTAGGTTCTCCGCGACTCCGAATCGGCATCGGCCCTATTGGGCCCCATCTGTGGTGGTCTGATGGCTCTTTGAGGCGCGCGCGGAACGCGACGCGCCGTACGCTCGGGTCTGTTTCTGGTCGGACGGGGAGCCACCCATGCTCGCCGTCCGCAGGCCCGCGCTTACGGTGGCCGGAGATCGTCTCGCGATCCCCGACGCCCGGTGTGTCCTTCGCGACGGCTGGGTTGCGAGGAGGCAGCGCTTCGCTGCCTCACGCGTCCCGCCTCCTCCTTAGCTAGCATGACTGCTTCGCAAAAGGAGGAGACGGCATCCCAGTCCCCCTCGCTCCGCATCATGGCCTGCACTAGGCCCGGACGCGAGAGGTCGCCATCGCCGATCACCTCCCTGAGGACACGGCGGTGCTCAGCCCACGAAGGGCATTCTCCCACCGTGTGTTCCACCGTGTCCTCAGGGCGGTCCTCGCAGTGATGACACCCGGGCGTTTCCTCCCGCCCCATCAGACACAGGTACCTCCCGAAACTTCCATGTCCGGTGAGGACCTGCGTCAGGCGGTAGGTGAGGACGCCGTAGCGTCTCTCAAGCCACTCCTCAAAGAGGGGACTTACCGCTGCGATGGCAGCGAGCCCAGCCCTCGGTTGCGACAGTCGTTGCTGCCATTCCGCCATGAGATCGCGCCGGAGCTCATCCCGCCACGCACCTATTTGGCGCGGCAGCGGGGTTTCGCCCCGGCGACGTGCCTCCGCGCGCATGCCGTACACGCGCGCGAGCACCTTCGCCTCCAGATCCCACGGCGGTAATCCGGCAAGGAGGTTCGCCGACTCCCCAGAGATCGTGCGGTATCCGCGGATCATTCGGATCGCCATGACCCTCTGTGCCATGAGCAGCGTCCGAGCGGGACGCCGCAACAGGTTTGGCGCCCAAACAGGGGCGCCGTAGAGGGCCATGGACCGCACGACCCCGGCGTATAACCTCCGGCAGGAGGCGTTTGGCCCCCCGAGGTTGGGGAGGATGCGTTTAAACGCAGCCCCCGTCCTCTCCAACTTTGGGGCCAAACGTCGGAAGTGTTCTATGAAGTTCCACCGACGAGTCCTAGGTACTTCATCGTCGTCTCGACGTCGATGGTAACTCCTCCCGCCGTTATTTGGGACCCACCCGGAGGTGGCGCGTTCCCGCGGCCATGAAAACACATGGCCTCGGACTTGTGGAGCGCCACCTCGAGTCCCAACTGCCGGATTCTCTCAACGACTGTCGCAACCGCTGTCGCCATTAAGTCGGCCGCCGCCTGGTGTGACACCCCGTGCGCTAGCACCAGCGTATCGTCGGCGTAGCATATTGTGCTAACGCCGTTCGGGAGGTCGGTGCGCAGCACCCAGTCATAGCCGATGTTCCACAGGAGCGGCCCCAGAACCGAACCCTGTGGAACACCGCGTGACATCTCTCGCCGGTTCCACTCGCCCCGGTGACCGGGGTAGCTGACGGACCTGTCCGTCAGGTAAGCCTCGATTACACGACGGAGGTAGGTAGGCACCCGATGATATCGGAGTGCCTCCAAGATGCAGCTCCAGGGCAGGGAGTTGAAGGCGTTGGCGATGTCCAGAGACACCGCCACTACGACCTTACCCCTGGACACTGCAGTCCCCGTCGTGAGGTCTCTAACGCGCATGATGGCGTCCACCGTGGAGCGCCCTCTGCGGAAGCCGAACTGGCCGTCCGACAAGTCCGGCCCAATGTCCGTCAGGTGCGCGACGAGGCGGTTCGAAATGATTCTTTCGAAGACTTTCCCCACCTCGTCGAGCAACACTATGGGCCGGTACGCGGACGGAGAGTCCGCAGGGCGCCCCGTCTTCCGCACGAGGACCAGTTTTCCCGCTTTCCAGAGAAGCGGGAACTGGCCTCTCTCCAGACATGCGCTGTAGAGACCAATCAATCGAGGCCCGAGAGCCTCTGAGGCCAGGACCCATGCCTTGCCATGCAGGCCGTCGGGTCCTGGGGCGGTGTTCTTGGCGCCCATCCGGCGCACCGCCGCTCTCAATTCTGCCTCGGTCACCTCTGGGACGATGTCGTCGTCGTCGTCGCTGTAGCCCGCGTCGGGCACCGCAGGGGGCGGAGTCATATACGGAGGGGTGAACCCCCTCCACAGTCGAGGGAACAGGGTGCCAATCACCTCCTCCAAGACTTCTTGCCGGAGACTCTGGGTGAGCGGGGGAGCCCAAGCGCGGAGCTTGTCGCGTACCATCCGGTACGGGCGTCCCCACGGATCTCTGTCCAGAGTCCCCAGCATCTCTCGGCGGGCCTCCTCCTTGGCCCGCAATATCTCCACCTTGAGGAGGGCCTTGGCCGCCCTGTATCCCTCGTACAGCTCCGCCTCTCTCGCCTCCGCATTAGGAGGACGGATGCGGCGTCTGCGGTGCCTAGTGTACTGGCGTCGCGCAGCAGTGCACGCCTTTCGTAGAGCTGCTAGCTCTTGCGACCACCAGTACACCTGGCGCTTTTGTTGCCTCGACCGGATCCGGGGCATCGCCACGTCACAGATCCTGGACATGGCGTCCTGGAGCCACTTGGCCTCATCGTCTATGTCGGCAGGCCTGACCGGTGGTATCACCCAGGCCTGCACGATGGCGGCTTCCAGGAGCAGCTCCCGGTCCAGCTGTTTCAGCGCCCAACGCGGGCCACATGGGGCCTGTCTGACCGGCGGGTCTGCGGACTCGGCGGAGACGTCGAACCGGATATACCGGTGGTCGGAGTACGTCTCCACCTCCTCCATGACGCGCCAGTCAACAATACGCGGTGACAGAGCAGGGCTGGCGAACGAGATGTCCACCACCGACTCGCCCTGCATCCGCACGCACGTGGGGACAGAACCCCGGTTCAGGACGACTAGGCCCGTCTCAAGGGCCCAGTCTTCCACCATCCTACCCCGGACGTCGGTGAACCGGGATCCCCAAGCCAAGTTTTTGGCGTTGAAGTCCCCGAGGACGAGCACGGGGAGGGAACGGAACCCGACGACGACGGTGACCAACTCCCTCAAGGAGTTGTGGAACTCGGCGAGAGTTCGGTTCGGAGAGAAGTACACGCCCACCACAGCGAGCTCTCCGAACCGTGCTGCGACACAACCCCGGCCTCTTTGAGCAGCCTCAAGAGTCGGGGTACCGGCGGCGGCCGACGAGATGATGGTCACCGAGCCGTCCAGGTCCGCCACCCAGTGATCCCTGGGCAGGACAAAGTACGGCTCGGAGACCACGGCGACATTGATCGACCACTGCGCCATGCTCTGGAGCAGGAGATCCTGAGCAGCGGCGCAGTGGTTGATGTTCGCCTGGAGGAGGCGGAATGGGGCCATTATTGGCAGTCCATTCCGACCTCCTCAGTGGCGGCAGCGGCGACTGCGGTGGCAGTGGCGGCGGCGGCGGCGGAAACGGCAGGGGCGGCGGAGGGCCTACCTTTGCCCTTTTTAGCAGGAGGGGAGCAGCCCTTGCTCCCGACCCGGTGATTGGCCGGCTTGCCAGCCGCCGCACATGCGTTGCAGTGCAGCGGGGCATTGCACGAGCCGGCCTTGTGACCGGGCCGACCGCAGCGGAAGCAACAGTCGCTGCGGTCCACCTCCGAGGTGCATTTGACACTCACGTGCTCCCCCACGTGACAGCGGTAGCACCTCAGAGGCCGGGTCTCGAGCAGCTTGACCTGCGCCGAGACCCATCCCACCAAGAGCCTTTTGCCCTCCTTCAGCTTCTTGGCCGCTGTGACGGGGCAGCTGACCACCACCGTGCGCAGCCCCGAGTTATCCGGACGGATAGTGCCCACCCTGACCTGGTCAGCAGGGCACCCTCCCGTCCTGGCCACAGCGGCCACCACCTCGCTCTCCGTTACGGAGTCGTCCAGGCCCAAAATCCTGACATCCAGGCATTTGGTGGGCCTGGACACGCGGGCCTCGTCCGCACCGAGGCACGCCCTAAGCCTCTCGGCCAGGGCGTCGGCCGATGGGCCGCTGGTCGCGCCGGGGACCTCCAAGAGACGGGCTCCAGTGGCAGTCACTTTGACTGCAAACCCGTCCGGGGCCCCGAACTCCGCAGGAGTCACCGCCCCCTTGAGCTTGGCGAGGACGTCGCCGTAGGTAACGCCCCTATTGACCGCTTCCGGCTGTAGGGTGATGACCACAGCCGCGGTCTTAGGGGCGAGGAGCAAGGCAGCAGCGCGTTTCTCCCTGCGCTGCTGCTGCCGTCGCTGCCGCTGCGCCTTCTTGCGGCGCTTCCGGCCCTCCCTGGCGACTCTCCTCGCCTCGCCGGCGATTTGCCACCCGCCGCCGTCCTCCGCTCGCGGGGCGGGTTCCACCACCGCTGCCGCAACTCCAGCCTGCCGGGCTGGAGCGCCTCTCCTCTCCTTGCGCCCTGCGGGCGCTGGCGCCGTCGGCGCAGCTGGGGTCTGCGCCGGCGGGGGCGCCGAGGCCCTCGCTGGGGCAGCCGGTCGCGCCCTTGCCGGCGGTTGGGAGCTGCGGCTAGCCTGACTCGAGGTCGAAGGCTTGGCCGCAGCGGCCGCGTACGACCGCGGGACCGCGGGGGCGACCTGACTCGCCGCGAGTGGGGGCGCAAGAGCCTGCCCTCCAGCACGTCGAAACGTCGCTGGAAGGCAGCTAACTCCGCCCGCAGCAGTCCGACTACGTCGGCCTCCGCCGGGGGCTGGGGGCGACTGCCGCGAGCAGCGGCGAGCTCGGCCCTGGCCGTCCGTAGCTCGGCCTCCAGAGCCGCATTGGAGGCCGCCAAGCGCGCCAGCTCTCGCCGCATCTCGGCCAGCTCGGAGCGCACCTTTCCCGCAGTGGGCACCGCACACTGCTCCAAGGCCGCCTCCGTTATTGTGGCCGCCGCCGCCCTGAGGAGGCGGAACCTAACCGGCTGGGATTTCCCCATCGCCAGCTTGTAGAGCTCCGCCGTAATGGCCTGTTCGAGGCCCCCGGAGCAGCTCTCGCTCTCAGAGCCGCGCTCGACCTCCGACACCTCCACGCCGGACATCTCGGCCGCAGAGGACTCCGAACGGACAGCGTTCGAGAGAGCCCTGCCCTCCGCGGCCAACTGTTCGGCTGACTCCGCGCAGGCAGCTGGTGCCGGTTTCCGGCGACCGCTGCCCTTGCCGCCCCTACCCCGCGCTGCCGTGGGGACCTTGGGGGGAGGCGCCTCCTGAGCGCCGGAGGACGGGGACAAACTGTCCTCCTCCAGCCTGGGGCGTTTGAACGTCCCCGTCGCGCGGCGGCGTGAGCCTTTCGAGCTCACGCTCAGCCGCTCCGCTAATGTTGTGTCGGACTCTGAGTCCGACACCCTCCGACTGGACTCCCGTGTGTGGGGCCTGCTGGACGAGTCCAGCGCCTCACCACGAGTCCCGGAGCCACTTGGGCTCCCTTCTCCCTCTACCGCAGGCGAGCAGAGCTCACCCGCACTCTCCTTCCTAGATTGTGGTTTTGTTTTTGAATTAGTCTCCATACAATTCCCACGAGTATGGGGGAAATATTCGGTCCACCCAGGCAGTGCCCCCTGTACCTGGGTAAGTGAAAATTTGTCTCCCAACTAGAGGGTTTAAGTTTTCATTGTCTTCTTCTTGTTTGTTTTTTTTTGTTGTTAGACACTGTGTCATATGTTGTATTTACTTCTCCTTTCGCAGGGCTGCAGGAAAAAATCCCATAAGGGATATGCAGTACCTATGTACCTCTGTTTTATTATAATATATATTTTTTCTGTGTATTGTCTGTGTTGTGTACATGAACAAATAAATAAATAAAATAAATAAATTTTTACATTGCAATTTCTGAAGATAGCAAAATTAATTCATCACCGCCTGGCTGCAACGGTCCCCTCCTAGGCTATGGGTCTCGAAATAAAAAATATTAACAAAGTAAAATATAAATACGGACAAAGATATAAAAAATAGGTTATTAATAAACCAGGCAAGAGGAAATCCATACATCACCAAATACAGAGCAGTCCATAAATGTGGCTAATTAGCAGAATGTGAACGGCATATGATAATGTCGTCCAATCCAGTTTATTATGCTTTATTGCAATCCTTCAAATGATCGGAAGGTATCCTTAATAGGGTTACTATTGCTACTGTTACAATAACCGTATTTAAAAAAATAATGTTTCCGCTTTCCTGGAATATATTTTGCTAAGTATACCTCTAGTATTGTTACCTCTTTTCATATCGTGTGCTTCGTTACACCTTATGTAGGCAGAGGTGCACATTACGGCATTTAATGCCACTGTACAATGTAACACCCGCTTTTCACTATTTATGTTATGAGTCCCATGTAATAGGGGGTGAGTCTATTGCCATATACCGGGCACATTTCCAGACTCCGTGCTACTAGTGAGATTTTTTCTAAAACCCAGTAATACTATGCCAGACCCGGGAATCGAACCCCTTGCCCCGTGTTGCACTTGCGATCACTCGGCCAACGAGGCAGTCTAGGCTATTATGTAACTTTCAATTCGAAAGATCGAAGTGAATTCGATCGCGGTTCGCTATGTCGTTGGATGTGAAGATAATCTCGACCAATGACAGCCAAGAATGCGATGGAACTCACTCCAAAGTTCGAATTAACCGTTACAGAACCCTAGCTATGTAGAGTAAGTCATTTTACGATTTTCGTCGTATTGACTTGATATCTAATTAATCCGTTTGAAATTGTTCCGGGTGTTTGGTTTTCAATTTGTTACAATTACAATTAGAATTAGTTAAAAGTAAACTTATAACGGTCTGAATGTATGTCGTATGTAACGCCAAAAATTGCATTCTTGCCTGATCGGTACATGATTGCTCTATCTTTAATTACTTAGGTCAATTTGCTTACATGATGATTATACTTCTAGATACTGTTCTTCAGAATAATGCGTTCTAAGGCCCAGTTATTTAGAACTCTCGATCTTATAGTGGCGTCTACTAACCTAATCAAATTCGCTACATTTTCGCGTGGGTGTGAACATAACTGGCGACCTTGAAGGCCCTTGTTAGATGCTAGGGCAGGTAAGATTCGATACCCAATTAAAATTTAGGGTTGCACAAAAATTTTATTATATTTTGAATTAGGCACAACATATTATTACTGTCCACAAAATATAGTGATATTAGTACAGTGCATTTTTTTATCCAATGATGTACCTTGTAGCAAACCTGCCGTAATAAGTTTTTCTTCAATGAATAAACTAATTAACAAAATGGTTTCTCTAATAAACGTATCGATATATTTTAAATTAAACAGTGCTAATGAAAACACGAGTAAAGTTCAGTGGCCCGTGAACTTAATGCGTCTTTACGACGCAGCCCAGAGGGACCTGCCAGCCAGGCCAGACGGTACGAACAAAAAGCCAATTTCATAAAACTATGCACCCGACTGCGGCCCATAACAATAAATGAGCAAACCTCCAGAACCTGATACCTCGCCCGGATATACTTTTCACATGTCCTGTGTCAACGCACACGAAATATTCGTCTTCCATTCCATGAATTATTCAAACGTTAATTTGACAAACATTCACTAAAGCAGCAATGGATCAACACCTAAAGCAACGTCCACATCGCTCGGGTACAGTGGTAGAGGAATCTGCAAGTCTACCGCACACATGAGCGTCCGTGTCGAGACGCGGAGGCTTCGAGTGCACACTAGTATAGCTTTACATCGCGCGCCAGTCTGCACCGTGCTGCCGCTCGCGACGCTCGTGTCGTGAGGCGCGACGACGCCGAACCTCCGACATCGCGAAAAAAGTTTTCGCCCGACACACGAAACTTTCCTAGACTTTCCTTTCAACCCGCACATTGTTGAATTGGAACAGTCTATTTTGAACCCGGCGAACGCGAAAAGTGACCTTCTCAAACCGGAATTCGGTATCCTCCGGAACGGGTTTAGTCTCGGACCCCGCCGTGCCAGGACTTTCGTGAAGTGCTAACTTGATTTTCATAGTGGTGTGTTCAGTGTGAGTGACTGGATTCTACGCTTAACACGGAAGGCCGGACGTTGTCCCAACACTTTTAAGGTTGGCTTCAAGTAAAAGTGCTGTTAAAAATTTCAGTAAGTATTGTTTTAAGTTACAGTTCAAAGACCTCGAAAGTAACTAAAAATATACTCCCAGCGGGAAATGTGATTAAAACAAAAAGTTGTAAATTGGAACATAATGGTATTATTGGACAAAATGTTGTAACAGTCCTTGCCCTTGTCAAAACAAAAAGTGCACTAATATTTCCATCCGACAACTTAATTTAATAGTAGACAGCAAAAAATAAGTCGGTCACAGAGTAAACAATATTAGGAGTATTTTATGTATTGGAAGTAATCAGCAAAATCGATATGCTTTAATCTTGAGCTGACAATCTAGAAAATAACAAAAGCCATTTAATACATTGGAACTGCAATCAATGTCAATAGTTACTCTGTAGTGCTCGTAGTTGTAAAATATAAAAATAATACTTAGAAAAGATAAATAATAAGTTTTCAATTATAAGTAATTGGAATAGGAGCAAAAGTTTTGGAGTCATAGCCCCTTTATCGGATCTGTGGTACGTTCGACTTGTGCAGCTTTTTTCCATGTTTGTATATTCAGGAGGCTCATTCGACCTCAGAGTGTTTTGCATCAATCGAAAGTGCCATGTGTCTGTTAGTCTATTTTGGAGCAAACAGATGTGCAAAAAGTGAACCAAAAAACGACTATTGAGCTCTTTGTGGAGTAAAAAACATTGCAGCGTTAACTTTGTTATTTTTTTCTTCGATGCCAAATTCGCTCTCGGCACCGCGTTAGTGTTAGTAATGTGCTCTTGTTTTATTTTTAAGTGTAGTGAAATTATTTTTGGCATCTCGAGATTCAATGAATGGTAATTCTTTGACCTCAGGAGAACTTTGACTTTTGTAGAGTTGCCGTTCTAATCGAGATTTGAGTTTTGTTTCATCAGAATTGAGATTAGTTAAGAAATACAAACACATTTTAGCGTTTCACAAAGTAACATTTTCACAGGTCATAATGCCAAGGCCGAACCTAGCAATGAATAACTTTAGAAATTCTGCGGCACCTATTACAGTAGCCGGGTACTTTATTAATTGAAATGTTGTAACTGCATCCAATTATTTCTTGGATCAGTTAGTTACAAAATATGTTATCATTAGTGCTGTTGACTCTGAATAGAAAAAAGTATATTATGTAGCTCTAACTTATAAAAAAAATATCTACAATAGATATTTTTTGAGTAACAAGACCTGTTTTATTTTCTTCTACTCTAAAACTTTTTTAACTTATTTTTTATTATTATTATTAACCACTTCGGTTGTATTAGCAAACAATCTTCACATAGTGTTACGTAGCTAGAATAAATGGTGACCGTAGGCCGAGCCAGTCGTGCGTTTCCTTTACCCAGGTGGTCGAGTCACAGAAAACAAAAAACTAATATCTTATTTACTTTAGTTACATGGATAAACCGTACAATAGATATTTCATCTTCTTTATGTGTTTAATCTTATTATTTTACGTCTGTAGAACCGATCGCTTGATGTAATAATTGGTTATCGCTTTTAAAAATTAAAACTCATCGAACTTCACTTTTTTTTCTTTTTTGAGACTAAGCGCTAACTTAATGTAATTACGATCATGTTTTTAATCATTGAGGCTAGTGATTTGGAATATCTTATAGGACAAACAGTCCTTAACAGAGCATAAATGCTTGCTGTTGGTAGGAAATGTGATAAGGTACTTTTACATTAACAGTTGAAGCTGACAGTAATCCAGACACTTAAACACGTGTGCCTCAAGACGTTGAACCCAAAGACGGCATAAATATTGACTTTTTGGATGAACATTGAGTGCAAAATGAAAAAGCAAGCAATGTTACCGCCTCTTTTCTTACAGATGGTGTATGTTTTAATTGAATATTTGACCTCAAATGTTTAACTTCAATTTTAGAAACACTTTCACGGCTAGCCAATAGAGAGATCGTTTGCATATACGTTTATTGACAATGTATTTTGTGGTCTTGTCAATACAATGTAGATATAAGTTATCTTGGTTTAGTACCCTAACTGTTCCTGGGAACTTTCTATTGATAATCTTGATATGAACTGGATCGTTCTTGTTATTTGTTATAAGGACGTTATTAAACTGGTTAAAGACAAGTTCTACGCTAAGAGCTTCGGAACATAACTATTAAAAATTGCTATAAATACATACTTTTCCATTAATTAATTCATTTCTGTAGTTAAATGGGTCTTAAACGTTGACATCTATATCCACCATTTTCTGTTATTGAATGTTTTTTATGACAATAAAGATGATGACTTAAATTCTAAAGTTAAAGGGTTAAAGTCTAAGAATCAATGACCTTCCTCGAGAATCATGACAGAACTCATCAAACACTTGTTTGTGTGAAAGATCGTAGCTTCCTGGTGACGGTATCTATATGATATGTATGGCCGTGTCAATATGTTTACTAATCTATGTTTATTCATTAGTTCATATTACATGAAGGTCGTCCATATTGTCGGCCTGTTATACTAAATGTGATTTGACTTTGAAACAGTATAGTGTTACGTTATTAAGTTTTATTTTATTAACATCTGTTAGGTTTGGAGGCAAAAAGTGACTAATTTTAACAGAGGGGCTTGTTTTAGGTTAGTTTTTGGGGTATCAAGTTTTGAGGTACTGTGTGGTCGTGTATTGATGTTGTCACGTGATTTTTTGGACCAGTTTTTCGGGTAGCCAATTTTAGAAGTTAAAAGAATGGCTCTATCAATATCGATTCATTGGTATTGTTTGTATTATTTTTAAAAAGTACTAGTTACTTGTTTAAAACAGTACAAAGATTTTTATATTGTATTTACTGCAAGAGTCTTTTTTTAAGGGGAGAAAATCATCGAATGACTTCTCCCACCTGGGTGAGATGGGTGGGAGTGTCAGACTCTTACTGACTAAAAACCACACGGTTCCTTCTCCTGCGCTTCAAGCCTGAGCCTCGGTAACCCGTTAGGTTCTACGCGACAAAAAAAAAGAGTCTAGAGGACAATGTTTGCAGTATCTTTAAAAACAATATTCAAAATAGGTTTCTAGGAACACAATACCAAGCTTAAGAAAATATTATACCTAAATGAGAAAATTGTTACTAATAGCGCCGTGCTATCTTCATAACTAAAGTGAGATATTAAGATATAAATCAATAAAAGGCTCTACCAATCCTAATACAGTAGTAGAATCAATCCCAAAGTTTTTGCCCACACAATTTTTTTAGGAGGTCAGAAATCTGGTTTCTTTGTACTCGTGAATGACTGGAGTTGCGGTCATTGACCTTAATTCTACAATAAAACATAATAATAATAATAATGTACCAAAAAATATCATTATTGGTCATAACCAGTGTTTATGGTGCGCTATGGTGTAAAAGTCACGTTATTGTAATGACATTATGGGAAAAGAAAAAAATATGCATAATGTTAACGGTGACGGTCGACTCGATGTGGTGGTCGTGAGTATGATCTAGCGATCTCGACGTTTTGATTTTGGGTTCAAGTAATGATTTGGACGCTGTGATTAAATTTTTTGGATTTTAATTTTAAATGGAGTTAGTGTGGGGTATGGAATATATTTATAATGACATCACTGCCAAGTTTGTCAGGAAATGTATCGACGAAGTCTATCAACAGGATTTTGGCATCAATTCATAATAGACGCAAGTTAAAAGAAAATGACATGATTTATTACATTTTAAAAATGTTGTAGTTATTTCAAAGTGAAAATTCAAATTACTCTTAAAATAATTTACATTTATCATTTATTCTGACACTCGCACTACATCTGCATCACGAAATTATTCAGTCACGTCAATGACATTGACATGTAAAAAGTTTAATACATTTTTATGTGTCACTCCTCGTTTTAATTAAAGTAAAACATTACTTACATCAAAAACATTCCAGCTCACAATCTTATTTATAATAATGTGCTCGAAATGTCCACAGCACATTCACGTTGGTAGTTTTGCAGAACAGGTTTTGTAATCAACATTTGCAGAACCCAAACACTTTCATTTCATATTCATTTTATTCCATCAACATTTTTAATATAATTTGCCTTACATTTGATCTGAGATAAACATCGTCTTCGTCATCGTCAGAATGACATATTCTGACAAGATTATCTGGTGATGTAACGATAGTGTTCAGTACAGGTGTCTTGATTTACAGATAAATCCATACTTGCTACTTGAACGTTAAATTTCACAGCTGGTTTTATGAATTTCTAAGATAAAGTTGAACTAAATCGGATTCGAATTACCGATGGTAATGCTAATTTTGTTTGAAGTACTCGTGACAGCATGTCAGTTAAAAGATATCGAAGATTTCTGTGAGAGCTAAAAGAAAGGTAGATCTAAGAGTAACATGAAATACTGTGGAGGTCAACGTGAGCTGGCAACCTGTTGACCATTGCGATTTTAAGTCAATACATTAACGTGACCTGTGGCTGGCAACACCTCTCACCATATCTCACGAGTAGTATCAATACCTCTCGAGATGTAAGTACTATTCGAGTTGCTTTTATATTTGAACACCGTTACGTACTCATCAATTACAGACACAAGTTAGCCACAGGTCATGGACATGGGAACAACAAACAATGCTTCTGTTACAGATGAAACTATTTTCGGAATATTAGCTTTTAAATATTGCAAAATCAGTGTTGCAACAGTGTTTGTCTAATAAACGTTTATTAAGACGAGATCAAACACGCGGCCTTGAGGCAAGACCTGCCTATGCGTTGTGAAACATGCGTTGTCAACATTATTACAGCTTATTACTTCGTCATAGAGATCATATGTCGTCAAATTGTCTGCAACACCTTGACACATAGGTAACTGTCAACCTTCAAGTACACTCATTTTACCATCAATTACTAATCATTCGTTATCATTAATAACTGCCGATCGTGCTCTTACAGGTCATTCATCGAATTCTCACAGTGTTCGTATGTAATCTCATGCAATCATTTCATCGCATTGGATAAATATATAAAGATTGGCAATATCCAAATTGTATAAAGGCAATAAATCATTGCTTTTGTCAATATCGTGCACAGTTTGGTTGCGAGTGAATTTTTTTAATGCAAGGTTCTTGTGGGTTAATGGGTATTTATATCTAGTTTGTTCACTATCAGATAGTGGTACATTAAGATTATATTCAGCGTGTGTGGCCTTCACTGCATCGTTTGTGGTCCTATTTGAATAGCTAGTAAATATTGACCCACAGACATCTGTTTGCGGACTATTGAAGTGGATTGAGTATTATTACGATTTTGAAGAATTATGTCGAGGCCTCCATTGTACAAGGTGATCGATGGTCCCTATGATAGCTCGGCAGTGCGTTTCTGTTATTTTCTCTATATGTAATCAGTGAAAGTGGTAAATCGATTTATTTGTCGCTTACATCTCTATCGATTTAAGATATCCATCTGTTTTTGAACTAAATGTTAGGAGAAATTTTGCCTTTATGGGATCTATTTGGGACTAGTGATAGTGATCTCATATTTGTTGCGGTCATATAGGAATAGATTTACATCTTCACATTATAGTTATAGTTACTTGTAACTGTTTATTAGTAATTCGAAATGCGTCACTGTTTGTAACATTGCTTAATTAAACTGTATTGAAATTAAATTCTGCATTAATGTCAATGGTATTAGACAATTACTCGTTGACCCGTGGCTGGTTAATCGATAGAATCTCACACCTTCTCATTCAATTAAGATCACGGTAATGATAATGATTTGCAGGGTTTAATTAAAGGCCTGCAAGCGCTAATTGTGAATGCACTTCTGTGCCATTGTTCCAATTGTATGGAGGTACAATTATTCAGATTTCCGTTCTTAACTCCTTTAGCACCTCCCTGACCGAGATGTGAGAAGAAGGTCATGAAAGGGCCGCCCTAATTTTTAAAGTAAACATTTTAAGTTTTTGTCGATTTGTACTTAGAAGTAACTTGGTATACATACGTTAGAAGAACGATATTAATATGTATACCTCGCTTTTTCTCACAGGTGCAAGCCTCTAAGTGGTTGTGAAGTGTAAATTTGTATTGTTTGCAATGCCTCCATAATAGAGGTATATACATATGGAATACTAAGTATCATGACTTACAAAACGACTTCGATGTACCGATACTCATCTGTCCTCTCGTTTCTCATCCCACAATATCTGTGAGAGTTGAAAGCAATGATCTTTATGAGATGTAGGCGATCATCTATCACTAATGATACATAATTATGAGCTTTTAATCTCACATTTTGTTTGAAAGTTGCTTGAAGCAATAAAAAAAACATATTTCATCTTAGACTCACAAGTTCAAGGAAACAGAAATGGATTCGCTTAGAGATAGACGTTAATGATAGTCACAGAGGAAGTTATATTTGGACAAGTGTAATTACGGTGACGCGAGTTACCAAATTCGTAAAATCTAGGCAAGTAGAGCAAAAGAATTATTGTTGTGTGAAACTAGATATGGATGATTTTATGTGCATTTGATTTTAAAAGTAGAACGTTCTGAGAATAGAGCTTATTTCTTTATTTTTGTTCTAAGATGGGATGGATTTAGGTAAGGTTATTTATTACAATGAAAACATTGATACTGGATTTGTTGAAAATGAAACAGAAAGCTCTCAACTTGTGCGGGCACGAGCAGTTATACGTTTTACATTTCATTGGAGATTTAAAAAGAAAATGCAACGACTAACAATCACGTTCAGCCTTCAACGGTAATGAACCAGGAGCGTGTTTTAATTACTGATTACAATATCGTTACACAGCTTTTAAATATTGACCTAGATTATGTCTGTTTATCTCAAGACCGATTGAAGTTTATTGAATATTAACTATAGCCAGGGAGATATAGGTTTCGTTAGGGGATTTTCGATTTATGAAAAATATTATGAGTCAATAAATGTAGGCAGTGTGCTGTAATAGGATATTATCCCTTTGGGGTATTAATTAGACGTGACGTTGTGTTCTCTAAAGGGCCTGAAGACGCTATTATTGAGAATTTACCGTCTAATGCCACTAATGCATTCGTAAATGCGTTAGTGACCTCTGGACTAAGGCATCAGCAAAATTGACCTAATAAGATTCTAAGTCAATGAGCTACCAAGGTCATAAGCAGAATGAAAGCTGGTGCATACAATACAATGGTTATTGTTTTCACTTAGTTTGCAGGTTACAACAATGCTACTCATCTAACAGACAATGTTGATAGGCCATCGCTGAATTAATATGATTTTGATTCATTATTCGTTTGTATCTCTGATCTTAATACAGCTATATCGTGACCGATTGTGACCAAGTTACGAAGTTGGAAAGTATTTGGCTGTAACACTTCTTTTTATTTCAATCTTCAATCATGGATCTGATGATAAAAGAAATTTGCTCGTCATTTGTCTGGTCATAATGTGGAGAATGTGGGTAACTGTGTTGGTCAGATGTTATTGATTTTGGTAAATATTGAGAGTTATTTGAATTTAATCAAAGGTATCTGTTACTTACAATGTAGTGTGATTGCTAAACTTCGACTACTTAGTGCATTGGTAGATGATTAGTCAGTTTTCTTGTAGACGTATGTTAACATAGTAAACAGGAATAAAGTGATACCGTACCTTTGTTTCTTTTTCTACCTCTACTTTCGATTCTTTACAACTGCATTACGGAAGTGTTGAAAAGTTATCATAATACAGATTGAACGTATGGATTACACATACATTCGATTGGACGTTTACTATGTTGATGCATTACTGCTATGTTTGCTTCCTTTCCAACTATTTATACCGCGCCACTTGGAAGAACTTCTCTAAGCTCAATGCACGCATTTGGTAGCACTTACTATTTTTAGGTTAGACAAACATACTTAGATAATTTCAAACAAACTTGTTTACAGCTGCTGCTAAAGACAACAGCGAAGTCCGTTGAATGTAATGTTTCGATTACTCGTATCGATATTTCTCTTAAAAAAAATTAAATCGATTATATCATCGAGACGCAGCCGCACAATTGATTCGCCGCTTTTTGTTCATAAATTCAAATAATAATTATTTTTATGAACTATCTGATCTCTTTCGTAATGTCTGATATAAAAATTCTGTGAAGTATAAAATCGTTTTATTAGGAGAAAACTTGGTTGGTCTGTAGTAAGCTGGTGACTTGAATTAGATGGTATTAGTTAAGTCATCAGAGACGTAACCGTTAAAAGAGAAAACAAATCTGTTTCACTTTCATTTTTGCCTTGTCGCGTTTTCAATATCAAGGTCGTTGCATGGTTAGTGCCAAATCTTTAAAGAGCTGCAGCATCTGTTGCGTGTACATTGTTTATTTTTATATTTAAATCTTCATTGTTACGTATTCTGTCTTGTTGATCGTTAGTCATCACTTATCGATCTCAATATTGTATGAAAGGATAAAATGGGTTATGGTTTTTTTTTTTCGAGGATTAAAGCCGTAAATATCATCCTAGTGGAACTTGTAACCAACTTTATATGGCCGATTCCATGTCAGTAGTGGAATATATTTCTATAGTCTATAGTCCGATAAATTTACTTTTTATTGACTCCAAGGTGGGAAATCCTCATGAAGCGCCCTCACTTGGGGACTTATAACATTATGGACAAATTTACGTAACTTCATAAAAAAAGAAAAAAATGTATGAGGAAAAAAAGATAGTAAAATCTATCTATTTAACTTTTCTCCATTACCGTTTACGCAGTATGATGGAAAAATTTATCAAACATGGTAACTGTTAGCAGTAGCCTCTAAGGTAATAACTACTCCTATCGAGTAAGTACAAGATATGATGTTATATTCTTCTCTAGCTACGTATCCACATGTAAATTTGTATTTCACGTTTTTAAACTCTGTTTTTCTTTGTTCATTATTAGCAACGCATGTCACGATTGACATGTTATGTTTCCGTAAAATATTCTCGCAAACACGGAAATCTGCTCTTAAATCTAGGAAAGAGAATCTACTTTTATTATGTGGTGGTGTATTAACAGTTTATTAAAGTAACTTTGAACTAAAGAAAACGTTTTATGGAAATACCGATAAACCATGACCTGCATTAACAAATTTTAAGCTACGTCTTAATCCAATGATACGCGCAGATGATTACTTTGTTGCATTGCATTATTACAGTAGAAGATCATATAGTAGATGATGATAGATAACTTAAAGTAATTAGAATTGATAATGCACTTTTTACCGACGCAGCTGCATTTCAAGCTAAGCCTAGTCGTAGAAGCAGATAACTACGTTCCTGATCTAAAACAGTATCTCTACCATCAAGAACATATAGCTGTCTCAATAAAATATGTCCTGATTAAATCTCCCAAAGCAATAACGACGCATTGTATCGAAATATCACTATTAGTTCCGCTCGGATTTGCTGCAGGCGACACAAACAATGCCCTTTCCCTTTCTCCGATTGTTAACACTTCTCTAATATACATTGCTTCTTTTACACGATCTTTTTTATCTACATCTTTATCACTCTTTGAATGATTGATTGTTGCTACTTTGATCTTTTTTTTGAAGCGTTATTATATGTGAGAAGGTATTCGATTCAGAGATTATTACTTCTTCTTTAACATTGTTATTGACTCTAGGTACTGTTCTAGGATTAACTTAAGAATTGTTGAAATTGTCTAGACTTGAGACTTGTATTGTGCTTGGTGCATATCTTCACACTTGTGCCTGATGGAAACAATGCGAATAAATGGTAAATTAAACTGTCAAATACCAAGCGGTCACCGGTGACCGCAACCTATTTTTCTATAATTGTGTCTACAAAACCGGTACTCGACGAGTTAACATAATTATTACCTATCATCCCTTTATGGTATCCAATTATGATATAGTAGAATCGTAGTAAAAATGAAGACTTTCGATAGTCAAGTTACAAGTGTTGTTTTTGCATTTATTATCTGAGAACCATTGAATGAGCATTCGTTATTTATATCTATTGTTACATCATGGCGTTTATGTGAAGCTTGTGATTTTATACCATTGATTTTCAGAGAAACGTTGATTGGTCCATTGATAGCGGCTACTTGTGTTCCGTTTAGAATATTGTTAGCGAATAGTTTATGTGTTCATGTATTTGTGGTTGTGCCGATACTAATCTTATATTAACTGTCACTTTATCTTACTTGACATCAATATTTGATGGGCATATTTCATTGATCAGTAAGTTTCTCTTTTTGACCACACCTTGAGTGATGGTAAGTCGTATAGGAAAAACTAATCATCCATGAACTGTGATGTCATCCGGGTTTTGTTTACTATCTATCTCTTTCTTTCTTTCTCCTAGCCTTTCCTTTATGAGATTGGTGGTAACGCTAAGTGTAATGTATCCGATTGGGTTTTACTTGGACGATTGCCATCTGCTCTACACAATTTGTTAGGGGTGATACGATATCCTTGATAAGACCCGTGGTAAGACTTTACGAGTTTTGGGTACATAACATTAAAAACTGAAATATATGTCTATAGAAAACAAATTCGGATACCCTGTGTGATTTTCAAACATTCTCTAAACTCACTTTTGCTCTATTAGTGACTTTAGAGATATAATGTTAACTTATTCTTGCAATAAAATAACGGCAATAAAACTTCATTTAGCTAAAATTTTTATTAGTTATAATATCAGTTATAGTATAGTTAACTATATTTAAGAAGAGATTTATAAAAAAAAATACTATAACCAAAATGAAACAATTTTCGATGACACAAAAGAGATTTAATAGTCCCCAAAAATCTCCGCTCAATTTTACCAAAGCTTTTGTTCGCGTTCTTTTGTTTCAACATTTTTTTTAATCACTCTTTAGTCGAGTCTGTGAGGGTTGAAACTTCCAATATTTGCATACAGAGGGTGGAGATATTATAGTCATTGCATATTTAATATTGAGTTATGGGCAGGTTGTATTCGTTTTAATACTGGTTGTAAGTAAATTTAAATTTACACAACATCTCTCTTCATTAAGGTGTTATTAAACAGTTTGTGGCGTTTTCTAAACAGTCGTAGTTTATTACAAAGTTGTTTTAGTGATTTGTGTTGATAAACGAGTTTGTTGCATTTTATAGTAGCATTCGTTGGTAAAAATAAACTTGTCAATACCGAAATTCTTGGTAGAAGTTGTGGCAAATAAAAATTTCACCGTTTTTATTATTATTAACTTGATTTGATTTGGAAAGCTGATTATGAGTCAAAATTAAAACATAATATACGTATCATTATACACTCAAACAGTGATATATTTAATACACTTATATATGTAAAAGTTGTAGCTATTACTCAACATGTCTAAATAACTAGGTGTATGCCCAGATTGCCCAGTGACCTGAATGGTATATTTGGAAATGCCCAAAAGAGTTAACCTTTTTCTAAGGGACATAAACGAAATGGTCTTAGACCCTAATAAGGGAACCCCAAATTGTATGGCACGAACAATACCAACATGGCACATTGAATCGGTATATCACCATATATTATAAAAGAGAGATCTGTTTGTCTATCTGTCTGGACGTATAAAGATCATGTTGCAATGAAGAGAGCCTCCATATTTTATTTTAATAGATTGTTTTCATAATTTCTTTTTATAAAGAATGAAAACACCAAAACAATGAACCCAATGAGATCCGTGACGTCTCAGATCTCTCTATGAAATTAATCAGAAGATGTGGTTAGAGGAGCTGAAATAAGTAGGTACTAATCTAACCTCGAGGAACTGAAATTTACAGATGCAGATCATACTTATAATGATTTCCACATCATCGCTTATCATCAGCCGAGAAGGTGGCCAAACGACCTATCAAGTGTATAAAGAAGAACGGATTTAAATATAATGAAAGTTTAATCAAAACCTAATTCATTCAAAAGATTATGGACATTGATAGTCTAACATCTCATCAGCAGTTTGCAGCTGACTTATACAGCAGTTCATTGATGTAAAATGAAAGTGTTTCTTTCTATAAAATAGCTTGGCCATACGTCTTGTAGTGTGTCGGAAATTAAACTACTGATAGACAGTTCTTGCGGACACTCTAATTGGTAGTTTTTTTGGTTGCATTTTCCAGAAGTAATAGGAAGAAAGTCGGGATTTTGATGCGGTGTTTATTTTTCGTTCATAGTATGTAATTGATACGGAGTTTTGAGTTACTAAAATGCAATAGGATTCTCTCTGTCGTTGTGAGTGTCTATGTTAATGGAGAATGCACGCATAACATAACAACACGCCTTTTATCCCCGAAGGGGTAGGCAGAAGTGCACATTATACTACTGTACAATGTACCACCCACTTTTCACTATTTATGTTATGAGTCCCATGTAATAGGGGGTGAGCCTATTGCCATATACCGGGCACATTTTCAGACTCCGTGCTACTACTGAGGTTTTTTAAAAATCCAATAAAACTTTGCCCGATCCGGGAATCGAACCCGAGACCCCGTGCCCGGCAGTCGCACTTACGACCACTGGGCCAACGAGGCAGTTTATGGGTATAAAGTTTTCAATAGCAAAGAAGCTGCTGGGTGTACTTAAAATAAACTTTTCATCACACCTGGATTTTCTCTTCTCTGGCGTTGTAGGTGTGTGTGCAAACATCAATCTCACACTCGCACGACAGTTTCAGAATATTTTACAAAGACGTTGGTACTTTAGCAAATATTTGTTATTTGTTAAATCGCGACACGTAACGAAGTAGTTTACTTTAGTACCTACAGTAAAATTGTTTACTGTGCTTGAAAGTGAAATTAGTCGCCTATCCCTAGGTGTAGATTTCGCGGAGAACCTAACGGGTTACCGGGGCTCCGGCTCGAAGTGCAGGAGTAGGAACAGGGTGTTTTTAGACAGTAAGAGTCTGACACTATAAGCGGGAGCAGTCATTCGATGGCTTTCCCTCCAAAAAAAAAATCCTAGGTAGTTGATTCTTAAAGTCAAGAAAATTTTCAAAATTAAAAATAAATACATTACTGAAATAAATATTTCTTGTTACTGATATGTGGAGGATGAATGATTCATTGATCAATAGTAAGTCGCTATTGCCTAAATCTGGTTTTACCCAAAAAATATCGACAAATATTATCAACAGATTGATACCATTCAAGAACCAAGTTACATGGATGCTGTCACGTTTAAACCAATGCGTAAATCGTAAAGGAATGATTACTGATTTATCGTTACACCTATGATATAAATAATCAAACTTAGTATTTTAAATTTTGTTAATTGTTATTAACTGAATGAAGTTATCACGATGTGTTTTATTCAGTAAGAATTCTGTAGTCTCAGCTAACTCCCATTGTATAAAAACGCGAATTTTAACGTTTATAAATCGGCAATAACTTAATTATTATGTGTTTCGGCTTACTCATGTAATTATTTGATGAGGAACTCGACTAGATTGAGTAGCAGCGTGATAGTCGCCGCATCGCGGGTCGCGGAATGTTGCTCATAAATATGAGCTCTAGTATGACTTCAAACTCATCAAATAATTACGTGAGTAAGCCGAAAAAACATAATAATTAATTTAGTATGTCTCACGAAAGTTATAGCATCAATAACTTTACGATAAAATCGCAAACATAACCTACATTAAAGTAATTAAGGCCAAATAAGATATTGAATTAAGACTTCTTGGTCAAGAACTGCAATCTGATGCGTAGGCACACGGCAAGTATAAACTGACCGTTGATTGTGCGAATAAGTCGTACAAAGTTAGACCATGATAAGTTGGTTTTGTCATTCGATGTATCGCAGGTACTATCGACCTAGTAGATACGATACTATATCAGTATTTTCTTAGAAAAGTGCTAGATAAGCTATCAAGAATGTTGATATGGACCTTTATAACAATAGAAATACAAATGGTGCACTAAAATATGAAACGCGATCTCTTGCTGATGATGAAGAATGTGTTCTCCCTTGAGGTCTATATCTTAGTAAGATGCGATATAAGAGACATCCTGTTGAATAAATAACAAATAGAACTTCAAGATTGTTTTCCATGAAGAAGAAATGAGAGGAGAGTACAATAATAATAATGTAATATAATTCCTAGTGTAAATTGCAAATGTCACTCGTTATTCGAGAGGTTTTTTTTTTTTTTAAGGGGGGAAAATCGTCGAATGACTGCTCCCGCCTGGGTGAGGCGGAAGGGAGTGTCAGACTCTTACTGACTAAAAACCACCCCATTCCTTCTCCTGCACGTCGAGCCGGAGCCCCGGTTACCCGTTAGGTTCTCCGCGACATGTTTTATAGTATAAGGGGTAATTACGTTTCAGACTCATTGAGTACAATAGTATGGGACTTTACCAACCTTGATCATAATTCTAGATATTTTTTACTGCATAAGCCGGTGTACGAGCAGACGGATCACCTGATGGTAAGCAATCGACGCCGTCCATGGACACCTGGAACAACAGAGGCGTTATAAGTGCGTTACCGGCCTTTTGGGGATTAGTAGTTTGAAGATTGTGTTGGATTCAAGGATTGGGGAAGGGGAGGGGGGTAATTGGGCCTCCGGTAACCTCACTCACAAGACGAAACACAACGCAAGCGTTGCTTCACATCGGTTTTCTGTGAGGCCGTGGTATCACTCTGGTCCAGCCAGCCCATTCGTGTCGAAGCATGGCTCTCCCACACTTGTATTGATTGTTTACTATTTCTCCAATAAACACCCTTAGGTACTATACCGTCGCTACTGAAGCCACGTACTCGGATGCACAACCGGTGCGACTGGCAAACTAGCCAAAAATGTATGAAAATCAAGAAAGCTACTGCTGCACTGAATGAAGTATTAAGTATTTTTTGGTCAAAAACAGTTTTACGATACGATACTCAATTTACGAGTGGTGACAATCGTTGAGCAAGCGACGCAACGGTCGGCTCGCCAGTTTATTACTCAATATCGTAAAATTACACATTGCAAACAATTCCGTTCAAGTGATAACTGACGACTTCAAGTGGACTGTGCAAACATTCTGTACTGAAAACACATACAGACTCCTTGTACCAAAAATTTTGTAGTTTGAACTTTATGCATCTTGAAATAGAACTGGAAATGTTTTAAAGATACTTGGTTACTTGGAGTAGCTTACTGTGCTGGTATACAAGTATGGATGACGTCATGACATTGGCCATTTGCAATTTTGCAATAATTATGTTAATAAATTGGAACGATCAGTTTTCGCAATAATAACAAAAATTGGTAGACTTAAACATATACATATAACGTTTAAAATGCGATAATATCCTTCTTGTAGTTGGGAAAAATTGAACTGAAACTACAATGCTTTCGATATGTTTTGCAGGATAATCTATGAAAACCCAAAAATGAAATGTGATGGGTTTTTTTTAAGCGGGGAAAATCATCGAATGACTGCTCCCGTCTGGGTGAGGCGGGAGGGAGTGTTAGACTCTTACTGACTAAAAACCACCCCGTTCCTTCTCCTGCACGTCGAGCCGGAGCCCCGGTTACCCGTTAGGTTCTCCGCGACAAATGTGATGCATAGGGCTCCGTATAGAGCTTTTTAATTGTTTAAAGTATTAAATTACGTATAGAGGAGTGGAAGGAGGGTAGGAAGGCCTTTGCTCTGCTTTGAGACGATCATGACTGAAAATTTTTTTTTTAAATTAATAACAGGTAACAAGTCTCGCTGGGTTTTCAATTCACAAAGCGTTTCTTTTATAATTGTAATCATAAGACATATTTACAGTGTTATTCTATATCATTTTGCCTTATTGTTACCTATTAACGATGTGCATAGAGCAGTTTATTTATTGCACATTCAAGAACATAAACTATATTGTTATCTAATCGATAACAAGGTGCAACTGAGATGTCCTTGCAATCATCGATATATAAACAATATACTGTTACAATGTTTAATACATAGCTGAACAAATATAGCAATACAGTTATTTACAGAGATGGGTTAAAGTCCGGGTAATGGAGTTTAGTTATAAACACAAAAATGAGATTGAAGAATACATGCAACGAATAAAAATGATGTATGTAGCTACATTTATAATATAATATAATAATTCTGGAATATTAAAGTTAATGTTACAGATAATAGATAAAAATGTGTTTAACGGATATACAAGACAATTTCAAATGGAGAACGCAAATAAACAGCAAAACAGCCCAAACAAACGACTACCAAAATCAGTAAATCTAAATTCTATAGCCAATTAAATCCCTTTGTTTCATAAAGACAAAATCAAAATATTCTCACCAATTTTCAATACAATTTGCTTACAAGTTCTCACGTGAATCTGGTTAATTTAGCGCTCAGGTGAAAAACCTAGGCTGTTCAGATTCTACTCACGTACCTAATATCTGAAACTGGAATGGTTCTTGGCTTTCCTCAGCTCGCAGTATTTCTAAGGGAAACGATGCCTTGTATTTTACGGTATAAGTTGTAGATGGTAAGCGATTTACATGTTTTAAAGAGTATATACTATTTAGAATGGAAATATATAAGACTTTTTTAGTGAAATAGCGATCGTTAAAACTAAATTTGGTCTGAATAGACTAACGTAGAGAAAATCATTTATTTTGAAACACGAACGAAACAATAGACATCTTCAAAATACTCTTCGAAATGAATGCATCCATGGATCCCTAGATTAAACATTGAGTATCTACATACTTCTATAAGTTTTAGATTTTAATAAAGATTCGATAAAGAATAACGTTTTACCTTTATGTCAATGCACACAAACATTATTTTCTTCCTTCAAAAACTCTATAATTTACTCAAAACGAGTCTAATTTTACTACCGTCCCTAACTTGGTCCACTCCCTAAGCCCTAGGCTGAGTTGATGTGGTGTCCTCTCACTTTCACCACTGGCTCGGTATCACTCAAATCTGCCATCTCATTAGAATAACCCTCGAAGGGACAGCGACATGGTGTTTTAATCTGTTCCGATAATATCCAATGGTGTAAGGAACAAATATTAGCTTTTAATAAGGAAACAGAAACTTCTAATGTCCAACTTTCTCAGCTAAACGCTAATGGGATATTCTTGGCGTGGAATGGATGACATTCTTTTAATTAATTGGTATTGGACATGGAGTGGAATGGAGAGGAACAAACTCAGAAAGCAGTCAAAGTCAAAGCATTTATTTCAATTGAACCATATTTTGGTACTTTTGAAACGTCAACAAATACAAAATAAATAATAGTCCGCCAGTGAAGCTAGGTGAAGCTAGGTGCATTCTAAAATGTAGCGTCGAATGGAGAAGAATGAGCAAGAAACTCCATCACTCAGTAACGACACATATGGGTACCAAATGATTTAAAATACGTATTTGGGATTAATTAATTAAGTGTGGGATCAAAATGCTTGACAAAATAATTTCAATAGCAACAGGTATGTACAATAGTTTTTGCCTAGTGTACAATACATGTGATATCAATTTGGACCGTTTAGTAAGGGTGTTTATTAACAGATGTAGAAACGAATAGAGTCATAACAGACCACATAGGCACTTGGAAACCTTTGCTTTCAACTTGTTAATGTATAATGCATTATCATCACATTGTCTTTTTGCCTTCATCCTTGCGTAAAGGCGTGTCTACACTAAGCTTAATGTCAGCCACTGATGACTTGATGACAGCGAATGGGAGCTGTGTCGTATCGCTTTCCATACATTAACGTAATGGGATATCGTCGGTCCATTGTCAATGCGAACGCTAAAATGTATGGGAAACTGTTTCTAGATGCGAGTCTAGTCTAGGAGAACTAATGGTCTAGGTATTCTGTAAAGAGAAACTTATACATCTTAATAACAAGATGAAGAAGAAGATCCCCTGATAAATGCTTACATTAACAGGTAAATGCTTCGTCTAAGTTCTATCGACATCAAAACAAATTCTTGTACAACAGTTGTACTGAAAAATCAATCTTATTCCAATACTATAAAGTTATAACAAAATTGAATTTGTTACATTTAAAAATTAAGTGAAACTTGTACCTCACAAGGCTTTGAAGCCTTGACAAAAGCAATTAGCAATGTCAACCTTCTAATTTTTCATTGACAAGTCGTCGACGGCCATAACTATTATGTCGACATCATTTAGATGAATATCTTGTTGACGGCAACAGGCGTTACATGACGACAGTAAGGGACATCAAGATTGACAGAAATGTCACGGCTTGATGGGCCTTTATTAAGGTTCTGACAAAAATACAAAGGTATAGTAAATGGTTGGAGAAGTTTTAATTCTTTTGCTACGCGTAGTTACCTACGTGTAGCAAAAGAATTAAAAAGTTTAATTTGAAAAAGAAAGTATGAGGTTTTCAAATACGAATGAAACAAAAATCCTTATTAATGTAAGTGTAAAATAGGACTGACTTTTTCGGCTTATTTACGTAATTATTTGACGAGAATATCGACTAGTTTCAAGCCTTGCTAGAGGCTCATATTTATGAACAGCATTTCGCGACCTGCGACGCGATGACTGTCAAATAATTACGTGAGTAAGCCAAAGAACATATTAAATAATTTATTATTTGTTACGAAAGTTATAATATAAAATATACGACTGAGTTCACTTGAACACCTAAATTACTGAACCGATGTTGATGGTACCTTCTAGGAAAGGTAGATGAAATCCTTTAATCGATTACAGATAGTTGTTTTATGCAAACTAATACTATAGCAGTAGGCATCTACCTACCTTAATAGATGATAAAATTTCACAAACGAAAAAATCCACGTGTATATTTAATTCTAGACAAATTCTCGTGTTCAACAGAAATAAGTGAAGGTACTCGGGATATTGTTTTAAATACTTACCATTTGAATACGGAAATTATCATAAGCTACAAACTGTAGTTTTTGTTGTTAAAATATATATGTTGACGTAATAGTGTGACAAATGATATTTATTCAGTTAGTTAGATGGAAATTATGTAGTTACTTATTTCGGTATATGCTAAATGGATGTTGACGATTTTGTCTCTTTACTTTTCATTAGTTTTTACGTTTTGAGAGTTACGTTCCTTGTAGAGTTAAGAATTAATATAGACTTGATTTTCTTACGGATATTTGATGTAAAAGTGATTTGAGTTGGTCAGCAAAGATTTTCGTTTTTAAATAATTCAGTAAGTGGTTTCCAATAGTGACTTGTAACTCGACGTATTCCTCTCGGGAGGTGATAATACAACTAATTTCCTACAAAATTTGCCCTGACGCCTCAGGTACGAAAGAAGCTAGTTTCAGATATATTCAAAATATTTTTGGTTTGGTTTTGGTGAAAAAATCCCGATCCACTACCAAATCATCAATATATAAAAAAACTACTGATTTGATTTAAGTGATTTTAGTTTTAATTTGTTGTCAATACATCAATAAACATTTATTAATACTAAGTAATAAACTTATATGACATATAGAGGTAGATAACAGCTATCCAGATATTGTGAAACAGGCCCTTAGTCTGTCTAACTTAACTAACAGGTCTAACTTACCTGTAAAGAAAAAAATTGATTAGGGTTTAACAATAGCATAAGAGCTTAATAGTATAACTTAAGAGCATAACAAGCAATCAGATATTTAAACTTGCATTATCTTATTAATAAATATATGACATCTAATACGACCTTTTAATGCTCGGCACCTGACAACGAAGGGTTTGACACGACCTTGTCAACATTAGTGACGTCACATTACACACGTCAAACAATCCTGTGTCATTATTGTTTTGACCTTGCCGATTTTATAATTTTTATTTTATTAATATTTTTTTGTAAGATTGAATGAATGAATGAATGAATGACAATTTGATTGGCTAAGCAGCTCTTGTTGTTTCAAGTGTACAGCCCACCATATGTAAATAATGACAAGTGCAATTTAATATAACCTTTGTTTTTCAAGTGTTAAAGTTGGAATTTACTTTTACAAGTGTTGTTGGTTTGTGGTTTACTGTATTTCGCTTTTGTTTAAGGTCGTCTTATGTTTTTCATTTGTTATTTGTTTGTTCATTTCATTTGTATTGAAGACGTATGAAGATTATGTCACATTCGTAATGATTGCTTATATTGTCTAACCTTCATAAATACATTTTATAACACCTAGATCAATAAAAGCTTCATTTGAATTCAAAAGAGTATTTTAAAGGCCGGCAACGCACCTGTCACTCGTCTGGTGTTGCTTACCATTAGGTGGTCCGTCTGCTCGTTTGCCTCATACTCCATAAAAATAAGAAACTATCCTAGCAATTGTCGAACTATACCTATTTAAGCATTGAACTAAAAAGTTCAATCTACAGGACAGGGTGGGTTATAGTTTTGGCATAAAAGAACAAACCATTCGTAAATTGTTTACCTTTAAATTAATAAAAAGGAAACTTCTTAAATAAATAAGGAATAAACTTATTAGCAAGAAGGTTTACAAAGTATGGAGTTCAAAGGACTCCGTACCCTTTTCATAATAATCAGTGTTAATCGTCTAAAAACCCATAGCGAGCCCCATAAAGGTACGTTTTACTATGGTTGTACCTCGACCTTGAAAGCACTCCCTTGCCATGTCGACAACCCCATAGTAGGTACGCGCCTTGGGATTACTGCACCATAGCGGCCTTTATGGCACACGATACGACCACGATCCGATGTTTCATAAGCATACAAGTGTCAAAATTATATCTCAGTAAGCAAATCTAAAGATAGATAAGGAATGGCCGTAAATGATCTAATGTTTTTGTCGGTAAAGTTTTTAAAGTAAGTAAGTAGTAGATGCTAAAGAAAAAAAGGTTAGTATTTTTTTAATCAAGGTGTTGACTGCCAATAGAAAACTGGTAAATCCTCTGCTAACGTCGATTTCCAATGACCCCATGGCATTTTATGTGTTATGGATGCTACGAAGTTAGTCAAACAGTTACCTATTATAAGCACATTATTTTTTTGTAATTTCTGTTACCAGTTATGTCAATTTATTACCTAACGATTTATAAGCAAAATATTTATTTCAGTTGTCTTTATACTTTACTAGCTTCTGCCGGCGACTTCGTATGCGCAATCTCGTTTTCTCCCGTTTTTTTTGAGGTTGGAAAATCATCCAATGACTTCTCCCGCCCGGGTGAGGCGAGAGGGAGTGTCAGACTCTTACTGACTAAAAACCACCCCGTTCCTACTCCTGCACTTCGAGCCGGAGCCCCGGCAACCCGTTAAGTCTTCCGCGGCTCCGTATCGGCATTAGCCCTGTTGGGCCCCATCCGTGGTGGTCTGATGGCTCTTTGAGGCGCGCGCGGAACGCGACGCGCCGTACGCTCAGGCCTGGTTCTGGTCGGGCGGCGAGTCACCCGTGCTCGCCGTCCGCAGGCCCATGCTTACGGTGGCCGGAGATCGTCTCGCGATCCCCGACGCCCGGAGTGTCTCTCGCGACGGCCGGGGCGTGAGGAGGTTCGTTCCCTCACGCGCTCCTCCTTAGCTAGCATAACTGCTTCGCAAAAGGAGGAGACGGCATCCCAGTCCCCCTCGCTCCGTACCATGGTCTGAACCAGAGCCGGACGCGAGAGGTCGCCGTCGCCAATCACATCCTTGAGGACACGACGGTACTCAGCCCACGCAGGACACACCGCCACCGTATGCTCCACCGTGTCCTCCGGGCGATCCTCGCAGTGATGGAGTTTTTGAGTCTTGGGAACCTTCTCCAAATAATAAAAAATATATAATACACCAAAAAAGAATTAGTGTAATCGGTCCAGCCATTCACGCGTGATACCGTGACTAAGGGAGAAAGAGATTAATTTTTATATATAGACTTAATATATGTATATAGATGGATGACACATATAGGTACTTCAATAAAGATTTTCTACAGTAACTGTGTGACACAAAATACCAAAAGGCAAAAAAATATATTACACTAGTAGACGCAAAAAATCGAAACACAGTTACTCAATTTATAACATTAAACCTATACCTACTGGTTTCATATGACTCACTTGACAGTCTCACGAATATTATTAACTAATTGAATATACCAACAAACTAAGTACTTGCTAACTATATGCATAAATAGTAACATAGATTAAAAATATTCAATTCGTGACATTGACATTTAGTATCTAAACTAAACAAAATGGTTTCAGAATTAGGTAATAAACGGACTTGCAACACGACACGTGCATGCGTGCGTGACTTTTTAAAAACTATTCACTGACAAGGCATGTTTTATTCAGGCTGTCTAAGAATTCTATTTTTTTTAAACGGTTTTCTGGTCTATAAAGCTAGATTATATTGTTAAGTGTATTTGAAATTAATTTCACTTTGGCGACTTCTACAGCAATAAAAAAATCACCATTATTAAAATATATATATATTACCTACTAAAATTATATATAAAAATACATCAAATAGCATAATTTATAACAAAAATTATATCCATTAATGTACAATTTATATTTACATCATCATGATTTAAAATTCTTTTGTCCAGAATTCAAAATTTCGTATCAATAAAAGACATTTTGCATCTTTTTAATTTAAATTTATTTTATAACATCGTTACATCAAGCAGTCACTTGAAAGTGACTCGTATTACTAAACAGCTAAAGTATTAAATAGATTGCAGTTTAAGATAAAATAAATTCTCTATTCGACGATTTTTTTTAATTTCAACCAGAATATTAGACTGTGACTTTTTTAGTACTAATCAAGTTTAGCGTTCCACGTTTAAAATCTATAAACACTGATTGGCAGATTTTTTATGGTATTATAGAAAAACTAAATGGTCGTTAGAACTGGTTTTGATTGCAAAAAGCTGGCTATGAAAATGCGAACGGTTTCATAAAGTTTTTATTACAAATTATTACCTGTACTTTGCTCAGGTTACCTATACGAAAAGAAATATTTATTTTTACCATAAACCAAGTAAGCAGTGTACAATTTTATTCATTTATCGACTGATTTATTTTATAGTTATTTTACGTTAATTAGGTGTAAAGTAATTAATTATTGTCAACTGAAACTTAACTGTAACATACATAAAACATACTCAAACGCAGGAAACGATGTTTGATCTCCTTAAAACACGCTATCAAAACCACACAAAAAAAAAAAAACCCACAGACAACAAAATAAAACATACGCCCCAATAAATTCAAATTCAATTATGGAACACCGCGAACAATCGTGCGGTGTAAAGTACACATCAGACGGGAGGCACAGACGCGGGATGCGATCGATATTCCCGTCTGCAACCCCGCACTGCGGCCTGACCTTGCACCCGCGTTACTATCGCAGCTTTGCGTAAACTGCAGTTACCGACCGTCTGAGTTTGCTTTAGTAATAGGTACGTAGGTAGAAGAAAATGTTAGTGCAATGTTTGTAAAGTTGGTTTAAAAAGTTAGTTGGATTAGAGGGATGGGGTTAAAGCTTGGTAATTGTAAAGCTTGTGAAGTATTAAGAACAAGTCCTTATACATACAATTTCTCATGTATAAAAATAATAAATGTTTTTCGTCAGTTAAGTACATTTATTTTTTAGGCTCTATGTTATCCCTCTAGGTACCTGTTTTTGGCATAAGCATAGTATTCATTCAAGTAAAAACAAAATGAATAAGTACTTACTTGAAACTGCATTTGGTACAAACACCATACCATACCAGTCAATGTAAACATCGACCACTATAGGTTTTCCATACTGTACCTTAGAGACATTGTTTTATAGATTAATTTTATATGTTTAGTTTTGGTTAACAAAATTAGGTACATTAGGTTCATTAAGTATTTTAGGTTTTTAAGATTTAACTCGTTGAGTACCGGTTTTGTAGACACAATTATAGAACAATAGGTTGCGGTCACCGGTGACCGGTTGGTGTTTGACAGTTTAAATGGTTTGGTTTTTTAAATGTTTGTGATAGTTTCTTTTGGAAAAATCCAATGTAGTGCATGCAAAAGAAATAAGCTTATTACACAGACAAGAAAAAAAAATTTATCTGAAATAAAACAATTTAACCCATACGAATGCCCTTAAACTTTCCGTCAACGTCCCTGGGACGCTGAGACTTCAGTGTTCCGGTGTTTTCATAGTTGCATCTACTGTAGATCCTGGTTTACAGGAGTTGCATCGGTTTTAGGAGGTTGTAGCGGGCTTGTCCCATTAAAAAGAATACTGACATTTATGCGGTTAATCTTAATTAACCCTTTGAGTATCGTCATTATAGACACAATTTAAAGAACAATAGGTTGAGGTCACTGTCCTCGCGGTGTTTGACAGTTTAAACATTTAAAGTCGAAACAGACATTTTTCTCACGTTTATAATATTGTTACAGACTGCAAAATAAAAATAGTAGTTACCATAGTACCACAGCCAAACTGACATTTTAATAGAAGAAAAAAACGGTTTTGTTAAAAGCCGTGGCTTTTGAAGTACATAGGTACATAGGGAAACCAGGTTTGTTTTCTTTAACTTTCGAGCTCGACACACTTAGTATGCCGGCTCCGTACCATCAGAGACACCGTAAAACTAATTACCATGGCAATCGTACAAATTACATTGTACATACGGCCACACATCAATCTATACAAAACCAGTTTATCCTGGTGTCGCGTCGCATCATCTTTCCGCACATTTAACGGTCAGTTTATACTGGTTATGTAAAGCTCGGTGTGTAGCCGTGTGTACCACCATTTGTGGGGGAAACAGTTGTTATCTCTATTTGAATACATGTCATATTATAAAATAAAATAGCCATTTATTTAGATCTAACTTAAAACTGTTACATTATTTAAACTTGTTAACTTTACTTAGGTCTAGTATCTATAACATACCTATTTCTGATTTTCTAGAGATCTGTTTTCCGGTCGGCAAAGGCCTCTTGAAAAGCCGACATGAATGGAAAAGATTCCAACCTTTTCTCCTTCTTACTCTGTGCCATGTAACCCCTGCCACTTGTCTGAGGTCAGCATCCCATCAGCCTAAACATAAAATACGACATACATACTGATCTCACATAGGGGACCTCACATGCATGGATGAATTTTAGTTAGAGTAATGTCTGTTTTCACCGAACTCTATAAAATTTAAAGGAACCCTAAACTAATAAGTAGGTGACTAATTTCTACTTCAAAAGGGTCTTTGTTGCAAGTTAACAATTATTCCAAAAATGACATTACATACATACATACGCCTTGGTTTTATGACTGTAATGTTATACTATTTAATTGAAATAAATAAATAACATCACGCCGCCGAAGAGGTAGGCATTACGGCACTTAATGTCACTATATAATGTAATATCCACTTTTCACTATTTATATTATGAGTCCTATGTAAAAGGATGAGCCTATTGCCATATACCGGGCACATTTCCAGACTCCGTGCTACTACTGAGGTTTTTTAAAAACCCAATAAAACTTTGCCCGATCCGGTAATCGCACCCGAAACCCCTTGTCTGGCAGATGAACTTGCGACCGTTCGTTGACCACTCGAGGCAGTCAAAATGGCAATCAAAAGTAAAATGACATTAACGGAACAATATCTGATAGAAAGTTATATAACATTACATATCAGGTACTTTTGAGACAAAAACAGAGTTATTATCGGAAAAGTCGTAATAATTACGTATCGACAATTAATTTTTTTAACAGCCATATCTCCTTCTATTAGAAATAAGTGTTTCGTAAGCCTACATTTTCATTCAGGAGAATAGAAAAATAGTATGAAAAAACTGCGATTGTCCTGTTAAAACAATGGTTGGTCGCGCGTCGTTGGATGCGATTATACGACCTTGGCCATCGACATTTCCGTAGCGTGAGTCATGTCGTGCGATTTTTTTGTAGCAAAGTCGACGTGGTGTCGATTACTTGAAATGTGTCTTGAAAGCGATTGTTTTTGTATTTCCGTTGTTATCTTGGATTTAATGAGTGTTTATTTAAATTAGTAGGTACCTGAGCATTTTGATTGTTTTTGTCTCTGTGACAATGGAGGTAAATTTTATTAGAATTTGGATAATTTACCATACTATGGAACTATTCACCATTCAATTGCTGTGTTCAATTCAACCGGTCGTTGCTTTTATAAATGCATTAAATTATTTATTCCTATAGTTTTTCTATACCTAGATATATTCGTGTTGGACTTCATCTGTAACTATAGGATTATCTCTAGAAAACAAAAGTTTGAGACGAAAAAACTTAGTACCGGGCACAAATCTAGACTTCGTGCTATTGTAGAGACATTCTCCACCAGTGCTATACATGATCTGGAGACCAGCGACTCAAAGATCGACAACCATTTCACTAACGAGATAGTCTGATCAATATATGCATACAAAGAACGTCTCTTCATCTATCTATCTATATATTAATAAAAATGAATGCCCGAAATATATGTACGCACATAACTTCAAAACGACAGTACCAAATTGGATAATTGTTTCTTTTATGTGTTCGATTTTTTCCAGGAGGAAACAAAAGTACATCGGATGGCGCATACGAAGTTGCGGGTTAAAGCTAGTAGAATATAAAAGTATTCGTTCTTTATAAAGCTTCTTATTAAAAATATCTTTGTTTCATAAACGTATTCAGTAGTCTACCCAGACGAGCCACTTTTAATCGAGTTTCTATTCATTGAAACCTATGAATGAGTCTGGTGGGAGATTTAATTTTGTATTATCATAATTTATTAGATACTTTCTTTTTACTTATATATTGTGGGGTAAAGCTTATTATAGAAGTTTAATATAAAAGGACTTTTTTTGGTTTATGGGACAAGCCCGCCAAAACCACCCAAAACCGCTGTAATTCCTGTAAGCCAGGATCTACATTAAATACAACTATAAAACCACCAGAACACTGAAGTCCAGCGCGTTCCAGGGACATGAATAACTGTCTCGATTGTTCAACGAAATGAATCAGAAGATATTATAAGAGAACTGGACAATTATAAAAAAAATATGTTAGGGTTTTCTTTAGTGATAGGCCTGTTGCAGTGTTTAGAGGAAAATAAATAAATAATATTATTCACCAACATATTTTTGTATATACATTTAGCACGTCAGAGACAGAATGAAGTCCAAAGTTACCAAAAATGGCTGCTATGCTAGAGACAATTTAAAACTGAACATTAGATGTTTTATAAATAACTTTACTATCGACAATCGTTCAGTTCAACGACGTATTTGTTAACATACTACGACGGTGTCCTAAGTCCTTACACAATGCTAATAATTTTAGTTAAACACTAACATTTACACCCGAGATCAGCACATACATTGCTTCACGAAATTCTATAGCCGATTAATATTTTATAGCTGTTTCGACAATTTGAAGATACATGGTACAAAATATATAAAATACGTAAATAAAACTAAGTAACTAAGTAAATGTTAACTGGATATTATTTTTAGTTTATTGTTAACTAGAAACCTTTTCGTTAATAATGAACTTAACGAAATAAATATACATTCTTGACTTTTAGGCAAGTAGGTAGGTCTTTTATTCCAATATTATGTTCGATGTATTACTTTCAATTATTCATTTGTAAGGTTTCATTAAGTACAAATATGGACGCTCTTTGGTAAAAAACGACACAAGTATTTAAAGTATTTTTTCATCAACTATTGTAATTAAACACAATAAGTAATCTTACAATTAAATTATGATTCCTTTAATAAAAACGTGATAGTAATAATAATTATTCAATTCTTCAGTCAAACGTCGGTCTAATATAAAAAAAATATCGTTGCAATAAAAACTGCAACAAAACTATGCATCACCACCAAACTAACTACAAATTAAAACCCTGCCAAGTTCAGAACTTGGCTGGTTTAATCCGTCAACTAAAATGCCAAGTTTAAAATTATATCACGCAATAAATTTGGTCCTTTTATTAAGTTAAAACTTAAACTATGGTATGAAATGTTCACTACTGCCAACTTAAATTGCCGCCATGACAGTTCTAGACTTTATTACTGTTTTTTTTTAATGTGTGGCAGACGGTAGGATTGCGCTAGACAGCATGATGGATGCCGATGGGAGTTTGTTGATAGTCGCCGTTTGTTACAAATGTAGTTGGACTTTGTATTACTTTTTCGTTAATTGGATGTCGTTTGATGGTGTAGTTTAGTTGGAAATGTATGGCTTATGCTCTAGTACTGTCTGGCACTGGAGACACAATGTATTTTTTTTTATTTTATTTCTTACAGTGGCAGACAAGAAGTTTCATTGTTCGTTTGCATTTTATTATTTGGTAGTAGAGTTGTAGAATATCATACTATTATTTTATTACCTATGATCAGCTGGAGTACGCCCTGTCGAATAAAGAGATGTCCCTTGAGAAGAAGTTTGCTTATATTGGTATCTGCTAACATACAATTAATTATTTAATTACTTATCTGTTAGGTATGGGGTTTATGTAGATATCTTTGAGAGAAGTTGTTTAGAAGAGACTACAATTATTAAGCAATAGACTTTTCGGTGTAAATTCAAAAAATCAGTCTACCTACAACAAAAATAATATTTTATTGTGTGGAAAATACGACTATAAGTTTTACCCTTCTCATATCAAAATTACCATCAAAAACAGTCGTAACAAAACTCGACGTACAGTCAATCTTCGTATGCATTACTAAAAAGGATATAAACTTTAGTGAATGTGTGCAAAACTTTAGCAGTAGGGTGTACGACAGTTATTAAATTCCTTGCAATTCTATGCAGAGGGGTGTTTGGGCTATAGTCGGGAAAATAGTTGGGATGTATGTACTGTTATTTGTTTAAATTAAACCCTGGAATGATTTTAGAAGTGATATAATGATGTTTTCCAAATACTACCTCTAAAAGCAATGAAATGTTTTTATATTTGTTCAATTCCATTTCAAATTTATTTATTGATTGTTATATGTTGATAATAGACGTTATATTAGCATTGTAACATACCTATAAGGTGCACAATGGTTTGTGATATTTAGGATTATTCTACTCCAATACTTTAAACATTCATTCGTGATTTTTAGACGCAAAATATTACACAATTTATGTTGTTTAAATTATTAAAACTTGTTCAAATTACTAAAAACAAAACATTTAATGCAACTTTAATGTGATAGACAATAGTAATCGAATACGAAATATCTTCGTATGAGATCCTTGTTGACCCTTTTTTTGAAGGGGGAAAAACATCCAATGGCTTCTACCGCCCGGGTGAGGCGAGAGGTGTCAGACTCTTGACTGACGAAAAACCACCCCGTTCCTACTCCTGCTCCCGTAACTCGTTAACTCCTCCGCGGCTCCGTATCGGCATCAGTCCTATTGGGCCCCATCTGTGGTGGTCTGATGGCTCCTTGAGGCGCACGCGGTACGCGCGCGTCTTACGCTCGGGTCTGGTTCGTCGTGCGTGGCCATCTGTGCTCGCCGACCGCAGGCCCGTACGTGCTTACGGTGGTTGGAGATCGTCTCGCGATCCCCGACGCCCGGAGTATATCTTGCGACGGCTGAAGTGTGAGGAGGCTCGTTCCCTCACGCGCTCTGCCTCCTCCTTAGCTAAGGGGAAAAAAATAACTATTTATGATGTAATGTTACTCGAGTTATTTATTTAAAATGATCTTATCACGATCCTATTTTCCTTATAGCAAATATAACCATTCACTTCATACGATTTCATGTTAGTATAATCAATAATAAAATCATTAATACAAATGATGTGTAAGGAATAATTATTATCAATCTTAATCGTGAGACTTATCTCGCAGTTTTAACTCATTATGCTAAGAATAAATTATTTTATGAATAAGTTATTATAATTATCTTATTTCGAATGCTAAGTTTCTACTGCTTAATCATCATCATCATAATAAAATATTTTGTTTATAAAAAGATTCTTGGACACGTTTCTGTTATGTAAGTTTGAGTTTTCGTGTTTAGTAGATGGAGCCACTGATATATCGAGTCTTGTCAGTCTAATTATTAAAGTTTGCTCGCACTATTCATTTCTTAATTTTGTTTCACCTTAGATTATGATATCGTGTTTGAAATGCCCAAAAACAACTGCATCACAAATTTTCAATCAAATAAATGATCTCGATTCTAGACAGTCAAAGTCTCAGGTCTGTGCTGTTTGTTCTAGATTTTATATCTGGTGCAAACTTGTATTAATAATAACATGAGAGGAATCAAAATCATACGGGAAAAACATATTAATATATACATTATAATATTATATTCTGCGAATAGAAAATTGATGTCAATATCAATCAGTACAATAAGATTGCACTCACATACTTCTTAAAAATACTATCCTTATCGATTCAGTATATTTCGACTTTCACTTGTCACATTAGGTGATATGATAGCATTGATAGTGTCTCACTAGTGTAGTGATAAACCATTTGGAAGGTGATTGTGGTGCCTTTTTACCAATGAAATGATAAAACAATATTTTGGCGTTGTCTTTGGTTTTTTAGGGATTTTAGGAGGATGGGTGTTTAGAGGTGTTAAAATTATTGGATAAGTAATATAAAATTATGTTAAGTACGTTCCAAAGTTTCACGAGGACCTATTAGCATAGAACAAATATTTTGAAATAAATTAATAACCAATTTATACTTTTTTTTTTCTTCCTTTGGCAACCGAGTCTCCAACACGATGTTGACGACTATACTGCCAATGTCAATAACATAACCTTTTTTTTTTCTCTTCTTTGGCAAACGAGTCTCTTTGTATATTCATTTATGTCATTGTCATTTTTAATAACATAATTGTAAGATTTATATTTGCATGCCAATAAGGCCGAATGTATAAGGTTCTATCATAACATATTCTACTATCTTATTCTTATGTACCTAGCATAGCAACCTAGCATATTCTAGCATAGCAATGTATTATTATTGGTATACCCCAATTAAATACATTAAGTGTCAAATAGAAGACGACATTTATATTCTTTATTTATTGGTTTTCAGGTCAGTTATTCGTTTTTTACACTCGTTCATAAGGAGCTGTAAATATGTCACGTAGAGAAATTTTAATAATATGAGGAAAGTGTTAGTCTAATATGTAATGGTATGTAAGTGCGTGCAGTAATGGAATGCTAACAATTTAGATAATTTTATTTATCTCACTTGAAATAGATATATAACAGACCCTAGTCTGTTGATGAATTGAAACATGAATTACCTAACATATATGTTTTAGAGGGCAGGGACACTACAAGGTAACATAATATATAACATAACATCATGCTTTTTATCCCCGAAGGCGTAGGCACATTACGGTACTGCCACTGTACAATGTAACACCCACTTTTCACTATTTATTTTATGACTCCCATGTAATACTGGGTGGACCGATTGCTATATTACGGGTACGATGCCAGACTCCGTGCTACTACTGAGAATTTTTTAAAAAGCTTAGTAATACTTTGCGCGACCCGGGAATTGAACCCGAGACCCCTTGCCCGGCAGTCGCACTTGCGACTCGGCAGTACAAGGCAACGGCAACTACAAGGTGACAAAGTAAGATTTTGTACTTTTTGTTTAAGTGTTGAATCTGAACAAAATTATGCGTAAAAAGTGTCACTGTTGTATCTCACATTGCAATAATTAAACCTCTTTAGACTTTTAATTAAGAAAATAATTTAAAAATGTAAAAAAAATTGCAAAATCAAAACAGCAAATGCAACTTTAAACTCTACATCGTTGCAACAAAGTATACATTAAAAAATTCTGTCCCAACCAGCCAAGTATATTTATAAAAAAAAACTCGACAACACACACCTTCAAACAGTAAACAGGTCCGACGAACAGGTATTGCAAACTTTTTCTATTAATTAATTAAAATATTCACGCTATAAAGTGTGTCGTAGTGTCGCAGTAGATCAAGTCCTTGTTGGCATTGACATTCAAAGCGCCACCGTCGGATGTAGCAGTTTATATCCGGTTGCGCAGACGCATACACACACATTGATACCTTAAACTCTTATTAAGGTTGTATGTGTGTCTTAAAGTGTGCATATAATGTATTTTTGCCATATTTAGGTTATATTATTGTGATTCTTGAGGAAGTTAGATTCAAAGGATGCGACATAGTAGAGGTCACTTTTATGTAGTTCTGCATAAAATTTGTATATTAGAAATATAAAAGTGTGGGAGAGCCATGCTTCGGCACGAATGGGCCGGCTCCACCGGAGTGATACCACGGTCGTGCAGACAACCGACGTAAAGTAACGCTTGCGTTGTGTTTCGTCGTGTGAGTGAGGTTACCGGAGGCCCAATTATGGGCCTGCGGGGAAGGCCCCTTCCCCAATCTCCCCAATCTCTGAATCCCCAACGATTCTCAAACTCCTAATCCCCAAAAGGCCGATAACGCACTTGTAACGCCTCTGGTGTTCCAGGTGTTCATGGGCGACGCCGATTGCGTACCATCAGGTAATCTGTAGGCTCGTTTACCGGCTTATGCCATAAAAAACAATTGGATTGTGTTTCAGTGTGTGAGTGTGGTATGACTCATGACTGTTGCATTGATGGAGTGGTTACTTATATGCAACTGTGGAACAAAAGGTTCAGGTTTAAATATATCAACTGAAAATGTGATATGAAGCTTTTCGATCTTTCTAAATTCTCAGTGTTGACATGAAATATGGAAATGATGGATATGTGGGTTCAGTTAAAAATAATACACTCTCAATAATACGTTTCACTGCTATGAATAATCGCGCGAAAATTCGTTCAGCAGTTTCAGAGATGCGCGCGTCCAAACAACTTGTAGAGTCAATACTTCAATTTCAATTAGTGTTTTTGTCAATATACAGACATCCCAGGTGCTAATACTACATAGGTAAGGATTTTATGATAATTACATAACGGTATCCTGTTTATGTTAATATTAGTATTCTAGACTTAGCCTAGTACTCATTTAATATCCGTTTATCAGTGCTCAGATGAATACCTAAGGTAATAAACTTTATATGGATGCTAGATGATTGGTACGTGAACTGAATTTTGTGAAGTGTTCTTATTTTGTTTGCTAATTCTGATGTTAAGAGGTTTATGTCGAAAGACTTACTAAATTTTGAGTTGCGCTTAAGTATAGTTTTCTTTGTCACTACAAATCCTTTATAAAATGACAGAGATGACACGATATTGGGCAACCGGCTGCCGTGAAACGTGTCGCGGGTTCGATTCCCGCACGGAACAACACTTTGTGTGATCCACAAATTGTTGTTTCGGGTCTGGGTGTGATCTGTATGTGAAATTGTATGTTTGTAAACGCACCCACGACACAGGAGAAAATCCTAGAGTGGAGCAATGTTTTTAAAAATAATAATAATAATAATAAAAAATTAAAACATGACATGCAGGGGTAGGCAGAGGTGCACATTACAATGTAACACCCACTTTTCACTATTTTGTTATGAGTCCCATGTAATATAGGGGGTGAGCCTATTGCCATATATCGGGCACAATTCCAGACTCCCATCTGTACAACCGACAATTTTCCTATACTTATTTTGTATACTCACTAAATGTGTTTATTTCAGAATAAAATTTCTTCTTTTTAAAAGTATTTAAGTAGTACAAAATTGTATGCCTTTGTAATCCACCAGTAAAATGTCCCAAAGCACCAGTGACTTTATTCTCTTTTCACAAAAATATTATTTAAATTTTTAACACAACATCGCTGTCATAAGAAATATAACAATAAAATTTTCACTTATTTTACACAAACAAAATTTATTTTTGTTGTAATATTTCAATAAACACCCAATGAGTCTCACTATAATGTATTACAAAGTACATGTAAGCGAATGAACGAAGATTATTTATAAAATACAAAGTGATTGTGTTTTAGTACCTACGTTTTTGATGGACAATACAGTAGGTACACTGACCCAATTCTAATCGTTATTTTTTAAACAGTATGTTCTGTTTTATCAATTTTAAATAAATGTTCGTATTTAAAATGTCGTGGTGGCCCGAAGGAAGACGCCTGCTTCCCATGTATGAGGGCGCGGGTTTGAAATCTACCAACGGGAAGTACCAATGTGACTTTTTCCAAGTCTATGATTATTTAGACACCACTGACAAACGGTGAAGGAAAACATCGTGAGAAACCCTGGGTTTATAATTTCTAATTATAAGTTTGAAATCATCAACCCGCATGGAGCAAGCGTGGTGATTAATTCTCAAACCCTTTAGGTGTGAGAAGAGGTTTTTGGTCAGCAGTGGCGATTTATAGTCTGTTGATGTTGATGTGTTTATATCTATGAATAAAAGAAATAATGAAAGATAAATTATTTATTTAAGAAAACAATGGTTAATAAATATCTAAGGGCCGATTTATCAATGCTCAGTTAATTGTATCAGAAGAATAACTTTGAATATTTGACGATTCTTCCGTACCTACTAATAACTGTCAAATGTCAATTTTATTATACAGTTAAAAATTAACTGACGGTTGAAAAATTTACCCTATTCTATATTTGAAAAAAATATCGAGAGATTCCATTTAATGCAATATTAGCAACAGAAAAATTCTATTCCAATTTACCTTGAACGCTTGGCTCACACACATTTAATACCCAGACAGAGGTCTACAAAATTATTTTCTATTATTGCAAGCTATGCAAAAGAATAAGCGGGGAATACAAATAGCAGATAGCGAATACAGTAAATTGACATGATTTTATTCATTCTTTATGAATGGCTACACCTACGGAGTTCGTTCACATGCCACGGCGAAGTTGTATAGTGGTAGTGTTTGTGTACACTATAAGATACGATACGGTATAACACTTTCACTTGTTTTATAATGACGGACTTGTCGAAAAAGTATGAGAAAAAACGGTTGTAATGTGGAGAAAAACCCAAAGTAAGTAATGTTCTGAAACTGATTGTAGATGCGTCCATAACAGTGTCTACTTACTTTTTTTTGTGGATCCTGTGATAAAAGGTTCAGTCATTTATTAAATCTTTTTCTTTTTGTCTGTCTAAGACCTGCTTGACTATATCTACATAGATACTAAGAAGGTGAAATATCCTAATTTAGTTGTTGCTATCAGTTGGTTCTAGAACGCTGATACTTGAAGATTCGTTCAAAATAACAAGCATTAGGTATATGACGTTTAAATAGGAATAAAATGCAAAACGATTGTCATTCGTTTAAGTCATTGACTGTCAATAGAAATCTGTTGAAGGCATATCCTCTGCTTCCGTTGGTTACCTGTGACCCCCAAAGCATTTAATGTGTTAATATCATATAGAAGATAAGATAGTAAGTATACAAATGTGTAGCCCGGAGGTTAAGACGACCGCTTCTCATGCATGAGGGTGCGGGTTCGAAACCTACCAACGGCAAGTACCAATGTGACTTTTTCCGAGTTATATGTGCTTTCTAAGATTATTTAGACAACACTTACAAACGACGAAGAAAAACATCATGAGGAAACCTGGACTTATAATTTCTAATTATTAGTTTGAAATCACCAACCCACAATGAGCAATCGTGGTGATTAATGCTCAAATCTTCTCCGTGTGAGAAGAGGCTTTGCACAGCAATAGGCACTTTAGGCTGTTGATGAAGTATACAAATTGTTTGTAGACCAGCTAATCGTACTTGTAGAATGGAACCAAACAACTAGTTCTTAATAAACGGAACGATATCTGTCGCCTACGACACAGCTGATTTACCGCTGACTCTGATCTAGTTAGGAACGATCCTATAAGTGTAGTGTGGCCGTTAGCCACACTACAATTATTATTTTAGTGTGGCCATATATTATAGCCTACCTTTACTTATGTTGGCCTTTCTATAATAATACGATGAGAAATGAAAGCTTCTATATGAATGGACAATAGTTCGTATGAGAATATAAATTCTATGTAAGTATTAAATTAATATATTATGTCTTCGTAAACTAATAAAACAATTGACAAGCGCATTAGTCAATGTAATAAAATTGTCAATTGGAATAAATTTAAACTTTTTTTTTAAATAAAACGTTGCCCCACATTAGGATTTTCTCCTGTGTCGTGGGTGCGTTTACAAACATACAAGTTCACATACACATTGACACCCAGACCCGAAACAACAATTTGTGAATCACACAAAGTGTTGTTCCGTGCGGGAATCTAACCCGCGACACGTTGCACGGCGGCCAGTTGTCCAGCCACCGCACCGACCGTGCAGTCAAAAACTATTTGTTTTCTGTGATATGGTCCCTCTGATTTTTATTTTAGCAGATGTGAAACTTGTGGAATGCAGCTATTGTGGGAATTCGAAAAGACAGCTACTAATCTAAATCTTTTAAATCACTAGTTTACCAACATAGGTACATATATCAAACAAACTAAAAATGCTAACAACGACAAATTGTTAAACATCAACAAGCAAATAAAATCCTTATTTCAAGTGACATAAACATTGTTTTCCGCCACCACAGATGGCGCCTACGATTGCTATCAGGTAACCAGATTCTACTATTTGACACCACAATCAGTGTGGGCAGGACTGGGTAGATAGTCAGCTGATTCCATCAAATTCCAGTTTTATTCCCACGTAGTAAGAAAATATGGAATACCGTTATTTTGTTTCATACATACATACATACATAACTTCACGCCTGTCTCCCATGGGGGTAGGCAGAGACTAAGGAACGCCAATTACTACGATTCTTACATACCTCTTTCGCTTCATTAACAGTCATCAATCTTTTCATGCATGCTCGTCGGTTAAGGGTACTTTTAATTTGGCCCTAGGGCGCCCTCTACCGACGGCCCCATTCATATCCGCTCTGTATACTTCCTTCGTTACTCTACTTTCATCCATCCTTTCTACATGTCCAAACCAGCGTAACATTCCCTTTTCAATCCTTGTCACTACATCATCTTTCAATCCACACCTTTCTCTAATAACACTATTTTTCACTCGATCACTCAATTTTAGTCCACACATACTTCTTAGGGCTCTCATTTCCACCGCATTAATCCTGCTTTCATGCTTCTTCTGCCACACCCATGATTCACTACCATACATAAGCGTTGGTGTCAATACACACTGCATTACAGCAAGTCGAGCTTTGCTGGATATTATTTTACTCGACATGACAGAGTGTAAAGCACCATTAACACTATTTCCCGCTTTCACTCTCCTTTCAATATCCCCGTCACACTTTCCATCTCTCGTAAATAGTGATCCCAGATACACAAATTCATTCACTTGTTCCAATTTTTCATCACCTATCATTACCTGACATTCTGCTATCACCTCATTTCTTTCTATCACCAACACTTTCGTCTTGTTCACATTTACTTTCATACCTTTCCTTTCAAATGCATCATTCATAGCAGTGATCATTTGTTGTAATTCTTGGGCCGACGAGGCAACAAGCACCTGGTCGTCGGCATACAACAATGTTTTAATCACTGTGTCATTCATCCTTAATCCAGACTCTCCTACTTTCAGGTCGTTCAAACAGCTGTCCATAAATAGGTTGAACAGCCAAGGAGATGCTACACAGCCTTGCCTAACACCTCGATTAATGTTAAACCACTCTGTGTAGTCCCCATTTATCCTGACACAGGCACTCGAGTCCTTATATAAGGATTTAAGTGCCCGAATCAGGTGGCCATCCACCCCATACACGGACAGAGTTGACCACAATTCATCCCTCACCACTCTGTCATAAGCCTTTTCTAGGTCTATAAAGGCACAAAATAGCTTTTGGTGCTTTGATAACACTTTCTCTGAAATGCACCGTAGCGAAAAGACTTGATCCGTACACCCCATTCCCTTTCGAAATCCCGCTTGCACATCCCAGATTTTACGCTCAGTTACATCCATCACTCTTTTGATCAATACCTTGGCATACAACTTTCCTACTACGCTTAGGAGGCTTATACCGCGATAATTTTTGCACTCCTGCTGTGATCCTTTTCCTTTATACAGTGGTACAATTACGGCCTTGGCCCAGTCTCCAGGGACACGACCGCATCGCCAACACTTATTAAAAAGTAGATACAGCAGGCTTGCAATTACACCTCCACCCTCTGTTAGCATTTCAGTAGTTATCCTATCACATCCCGCTGCTTTACCTACTTTCAAACTCTTAATGGCACTCACAATTTCATCCATATTTATTTCTCTTCTTTCAAATCACTCCTTTCAAATAAATTCTCGAAGTATTCCTTCCACTGCTTTAAAACATCCTTACTTTCTCCAATGACACTCCCATTTATATCCCTTATCGTACTTACTTTCGAGTCCCCCACTTTGCCTCTGGCCTTTCTTACTAAATGCCAGAATAGTTTAGCGTTGGCTCGAAAGTTCCGCGAAAAATTCCTTTCAAACTTTTCCTTGCATTCATTTTTCTTCTTGTTAACTATCGCTTTTGCTCTCTTTTTGAGACTACCGTACTTTTCTTTCATACTTTCTAGCACTCTTCTATTTGCCTTTGAGGCTAATAAGTCAAGCCATGCTTTCTTCTTTTGCTCTATCACCTCTTTTACTTCATCATCCCACCATTCATTCCTCTTGCTTCCAGTGTTATTTTTCTTGCTTACCCCACATACTTGAGTAGCTACTGCGATCACTCCATCTTTAAATTCCTTCCAAAATTCTTCTATATTCCATTCGTCACCTTTCATTAGCTCCCTAAACCGTTCATTTAATAGTTTCCTGTACTGGTCCCTAGCTTCCTCTTCTCTCTACCGTTCAACTCTCACTCTCTCGGTACTAGACAACCTTACCCGTGGCCGATGTCTCCACTTCATTGCCAGTCCAGCTATTCTAGTAACTACTAGGAAGTGGTCGCTTCCGACATTCGTGCCACGGTAAACCCTTGTATCCTTCACTTTTGTCCGCAGGCGTTCATCAACAATCACAAAATCAATCATACTTCTTTCTGTATGCCTCTGCCATGTATACATGTGTATCTCCTTGTGACCAAATGTTGTGTTGGTCACAACAAGATCCTTTTCTACACATATATCCAGAAGACATACACCATTCTCGTTCACTCGTTCGTCTCCAAATCGCCCTAATACTCTATCGTACCCATCGCGTGCCACTCCAACCCATCCATTAAAATCTCCAAGCATAATTATTCTTTCATTCTCTTTACATTCATTAAGAACATCTCTCAAGTTATCCCAGAATACTTCCCTCACCCCAATTGGCTTTGACATGTCCGGGGCATAAGCACAGATTACAAATAATTTGGTCAAGCCAATTTTAAGGCGGATCCAAAGTATCCTAGGACTCACGCATTCATACTCTTTCACACATTCATTCATCCTTTCAGATAGTATGACCTCCACGCCCTGGCTGCCTCTCTGGGAACTTGCAACACCAGACCAGTAAGCAATATATTGGCCATGTGTGGTAGTCATACAACCCTTTCTTTTCTTGTATTCATCATCTCACATATTTCTAACATCTTGCCTTCTACGCCTCCACACACATTCAGTGTAGCAAAAAGGCAGTCCTCAGCCCGCTTTCTGCCTACGCACGGGGAGACAAAACGTGACGTGTGGCAGAGCACGTCGCCGTCGGGAATTTCGCCCCCCCCAGATACGACGGGGCTGCCTGAGCAATCAAGCACAGGGAGGGATTCTCCAGCGGAGCTGGTACCCTCCTGGGGTAGTGTACTCTTTAATCCCCTGTTCATAATGCCCTGTCGCATATCCCTATGGATGGGAAAAGGAAGTAAGGATGATTGGTAGGGGATTGTGGGTATGTGGGATAGGAAAGCTGTGGAAGCTACGATCACCCCCGTACATAGACAGTAGTGATCAAGAACTTCCACAGCTCAAAGGTTAACGGGGATACTGCAGAAACGGAAAGGATACGAGGAAAGTTCCTGCAGTAGCTCAGGCGGCCAGGGTCGCGTCCCTATCTGTTTCTTCTTTCATGATCGGAAAGACCATAAAGTTGAAAACAGCCTTAGCCATTATATATTTTAGCCATATTTTGTTTCATCTTTCTAAGAATTACTCAGACTAGGCATAAAGATAGAAAGAAACAGTACTGTCTCAGCATCATCACCAACACCTATGACAGTCTTCTGTTGGACTGTAGGCCTCCTCTACAGAAGAGGGATTTACTATATTATTATTCTTAACTCTTGGCAGGCCAATTGATTTTTAACCTACATGTATTATTACGTTCCATAAAAGTAAATTAAAAACTATGGCACCCATATTTTACCATTTTTCGAATGATTTCGATGTATTCTAAAAAGATGTAAGCGCCAAAGGGAGATCACTGTTTAGAAGGTTAATCACAGACCTGCTGTCTGGTCTCTGTTTAGTTACAGTAGTTAGCACATACGATAATCGTGGGAAGAGATAGGTGATATATATATTATAATCTACTTCTCTATTAGACGTCATCTTTCTGACTCATACATAACATCACGCCTTTTATCCCCGAAGGGGTAGGCAGAGGTGCACATTCTACCACAGTACAATGTAACACCCACTTTTCACTAGTTGTTATGAGTCCCATGTAATAGGGGGTGAGCCTATTGCCATATACCGGGCACATTTCCAGACTCCGTGCTACTACTGAGAATTTTAAAAAACCCGGTAATACTTTGCCCGACCCGGGAACCGAACCCGAGACCCCTTGCCCGGCAGTCGCACTTGCGACTACTCGGCCAAGGAGGCTTTCTGACTCCTTTTTCTTTAATACGATTCCTCATAATATTTCACTATTCGTTGGTCGTCCTCTTCTTTTCCATCCAATGTTATTTGCATACCGTTATTTGCGAATTGGTAAAATGCGGATAATTTCCATATATAATGTGGTTTTTGTAGGCAAATATTGAACTTTAGTTGGTAAATTAGGTATGTATACATATAGGTATGTGGGTACGTGTATACGGGTAGGTCAATGTTTTTCTATCTTTACATAAAACGTTGTACTATTATTTACAGTGATAATAGAAAAAACCAACGAATAATTTAAAAAAATATATATTTAACTATGTGGGTAACTTTTTGTAGGCTCTAGATTTAGACAAAGATGACATAGATTAATTAAGTACCGATATTGTTTTTATAGCTATACCTTACCTACCCTAATCTTGGCATACCTTACCATTAACCTCTTCGGGTATGTCGGAGCGTAGATCTCCACGAGACACAATACGTTTTCTATTGTATCTTATATATCGACAGACAAGAGGATAAAGGACAAAACATCAAGTTTCATTCACGATAAACTCCTTAAATATTAATAAAAAATGCTTGGTTGCTAGATACTAGAGGTATAGACGTATGTATGTGTGTCTATAGTATACACTATATACTATAGATACACTTTTTTTTTTTTAAGGGGGGAAAATCATCGAATGACTGCTCCCGCCTGGGTGAGGCGGGAGGGAATGTCAGACTCTTACTGACTAAAAACCACCCCGTTCCTTCTCCTGCACGTCGAGCCGGAGCCCCGGTTACCCGTTAGGTTCTCCGCGACAACTATAGATACACTATACTTAGATTAAAGATACATAGATACACACACTTTTACGGTAGCACTGATCAATTGATTACTCAAAATATTTCGGTTCCCTTTAATATGTAGAAGAAAGTGCATAGAATGACAGACCATTATATTCCATGGTGTAACAATTTAACTATCGACATATTGATGGTGAAAGTTATCTGAATGAAAGCTAAAGATTTATAAGTTCTGATGTATGTTTGTGGAGTGATCTAGAGCGATTTTGTACCGTGTGGGATGGATATGGAATTTCTGATGTCAGATATTTGAAGGGATATTATAGATTGTGATTAAGTTATGGATTGTCGCAATTGTGGATATTGTTTATTAGTAGTCCCTATTTTGGTGATCTGCAATATTGCAATAGACTAATTCTTATTCAAATGGAATTGGGATGACGACGGGGTATGAAAATTAAAAATCTAATTAGTTCATCAGTTAGGTAATGAAAAAATATTAGACACGTATTTTATTTTATTTATTTATTTTGTCGTATAATAACATGATACTTAGATATAACAATCAAAGTTTAGGTGTGGGGGCTAAAACTTCATTTTTACGTATAAAATTTAGATAGAAGTGACGTCACGCGACATTTCAAATCAATATATCGTCGAAAGTATTCGTTTCTGTAAGAAAATAAAAAATACGTGTCAAATGATTTAAAATAATCTACCAGACGGACATTAAAATAAATATTAGGCATCTATTCTATTGTGGAGATTGTTTGTTAGTAGTCCCGATTTTGGTGATCTGCAATATTGCAATAGACTTTTTCTTATGCAAATGGAATCATATTTTTTTATATGTATTTAATGGGAATGGGACGACGTTTGGCCACTATCTCGCCTGATGGTAAACAATGATGCGGCCTACGATGTAGCACGTCTGCCCTTTAATATTTAACTTAATCAAAGTTGTGTTCTGTATTGCTAGAGCTCTTCCTAGGGGATCAAGCACCATATTGAATGAGAAGTCTTTGTTGGGCAATAAGGTAGTCAGTTAAATAAATAAACTGGCTAAAATAGATCAACTACAGTCGCCTCAGTCAGGACAAGAGGCTTTTGGGGTATAAACAGAGGTACGCATACGTATATTGAAATGTATGTCGATGTCTCAATAAAAATATTATTAGCCTGTTCCAATGCCCCAAAAACGATTATTATTAAAAAAATCCGCTTAATTTTGAAGTGTCATCTTGTTAAACATAAAAAAGCTGCAATTACAAGTCTTCATGCCAACTTGTCAAGCTCAATATTACATGTCATACTGATTTTAAAGAAAGTACTTACATACAAACAAAAATATTCTTTTTTATATATTTTTTTTCGCAGAAGTTTATCTGCAAAGCTTTGAAAGTGGGTGACTGTTTGTTTGTGTGAAATTAAGTTATGTGAACACATCTAGCTATTCAAACCAGTTAATCTAGATCTCAGTTTGTATCATCTTTCTGCACACTCGAGGGTCAGCTTATACTGGTTTTTCATAACTTGACGTGTAGTCATGTACATATCATGTTATGTTATTAAAGTAGGTCCAGTAAACCGGTTAATTTATTTGACATTGACCGCCTTGGTAGAACTGCAGAGCTTAAGGTGTTGGGGTTTGATACCCGATTCGGGTGTATTTTAGTATTACTGATTTATCACAATTCGAAATGTGAAAAAAAATATTGAAAACTGTCATAGGATTTTTTGTATACATCGTCATTTAACAACACATTATGGTCTTTAATCCTCTTTTAGTCTTTAATAGAGCACAGGCGTCCAAATATGTACTTACACAGTATCATTCTAACAATAATCTTTCGTCAGTCATTATGAGTTCATTATACAGAGAGTGTTTTTTAAAATATTGATGTCTCCGGTAGAATAAGCGCTAGTTATTGGTAGATGCAAGTAATTCTGCAACACCTTTTATGGATAAAAGTAATTTAGCGAACGATTGACCAGAAAATCATGTAATTTTTCATATTCCCTTCGTTTTCAAACACTTCCACTGGAATTAAAAGGAGAAAGTTTTATCATCGTTTATATATCTAAACGAAAACTAGGTATGGTCCTAATAACTTCTTCAGACCTATCTTAACCTCTCTAAAACATACATTCGAAATACATACTGCGGCGTTGGCCGAGTGGTCGCAAGTGCGACTGCCGAGCAAGGGGTCTCGGGTTCGATTCCCGAGTCGGACAAAGTATTATTGGGTTTTAAAAAAAATCTTAGTAGTAGCACGGAGTCTGGAATTATGCCCGGTATATGGCAATAGGCTCACCCCAAATTATATGGGACTCATAACATAAATAGTAAAAAGTTGGTGTTACATTGTATAGTGGCATAATGGGCACCTCTGCTTACCCCTTCGGGTACAAAATGCGTGATGTTAAGTTATAGCTACTACATACTTACATGTTTAAGTATTGTACACTTCATAAAAAATGCGAAGACGTTCTGCGTTCTATGACGTAAAGTAAGATACGTAACAAAAAGTGCGTTACACAACATTTAAATTGGCACTGATGCCGTTATAATGGCGCCTGCCGACGGACAGTGTAGCACGGCCTTGATATCCAAAATGGAGGCGCGATTCGTTCGGTGTGATATAGACACGCGAACTTTGCAAGAAAATCGATTTATGTTATTTCGATGGTTTTTTCCAGAATTTGGCATCTAATAGAGAATCAGAATAACATAAGATGGTTGATGTAAAGTTCTACAAGGAACTTTAGAATAAGTAGGTAATAGAGGATAGAGTTATGAAGGTGTATGCAACCTCTTTTGCGAAACGGATTTAGGAAGAAGAAGATTTTGAAAGCATCAATAATTTGAGGACGAGACATAAAAATGTCGATTTTTTGGAGTTCACACTTATGGCTTGATGGATACATAACCGGGACTTATAAATTGTAGATAGTCTATATACTTACGTATCATAGAATTATATATATACAGGGTGTAAACGGAAATGTATTACTTATATATAAATGTATTATATACAGGGTGCAAACATCTATTTTATTTGCTCTATTAAATAGTTGCTTGCTTCTTGCTCACACCATTAACTCTTCTCTGCATCACCCAAAGGTCAGAGTGGGAGAAAATGCCTGCGGCATTAAGTCCAACTTATGTACATTTTGTGCATGAAGCTTTAAATAAATAAATAAATAAATAAATAAATAAATAAATAAATAAATAAATAAATAAATAAATAAATAAATAAATAAATAAATAAATAAATAAATAAATAAATAAATAAATAAATAAATAAATAAATAAATAAACAGAACGCTCCCGAAAAACGCTGACAAAAAATAATAGTTTTTAAAATTATAATCGTTGTTGTTTACATGTTATTCGTACAACGTCAGCCTTGAGCGATTATTTACAACAATTCTTACTATACATATAATATTATAAATCGGAAAGTGAGTTTGTTTGTTTGTTCCGCTTTCACGCCGTAACTACTAAACCGATTGCTTTGAATTTTTGCAGACGTAAAGTTAGAAGTCTGGATTAAATAATAGGGTACTTTTTATCCCGGAAAAATTTGATATTCTTGAGGGAAAACGAAATTATTGGTATAGATGGCGCTGTGTGTATTGGTATATGTCACATTAGCTTTTAATCCTTTTGTAACGCGAGCGAAGCCGCGGGTATAAGCTAGTTATTAGATAAAGGAAACATTTAGTTACTTACTTTCATAAAAATAAAACTGGTTTTTGACTATAATCTATTAGCCTTTTTCGGGAGCTGTATAATACCGTGTGTGGTAATAACAACACCATGATAGTTCTGACTGAATACCAATAACTATAGATATATACAACAACTATATACATATATGAAATCTATTAGTGGCTCATATGTTTTATACTATGTAACTTATTTTACTTGGCAAATAAAGTTATTATTACACATAACATACATAACATCACGTCTTTTATCCCCGAAGGGGTAGGCAGAGGTGCACATTCTACCACAGTACAATGTAACACCCACTTTTCACTAGTTGTTATGAGCCCCATGTAATAGGGGGTGAGCCTATTGCCATATACCGGGCACATTTCCAGACCCCGTGCTACTACTGAGAATTTTAAAAAACCCAGTAATACTTTGCCCGACCCGGGAATCGAACCCAAGACCCCTTGCCCGGCAGTCGCACTTGCGACTACTCGGCCAACGAGGCAGTAAAGTTGTTATTATTATTATTACATAATACATATCAAACAAGATTGAGCTATATCACCGTCAAAATAAAGTACACAACACTCATAAACAGCTCATATTTAGCAGGAAATTGAACCACTTTTCCATTATTCATATCGAAACAAATATTTCATATAATTTACAAGGAATCGAGTAAAAACATTTAAATTATAGGTATTATCTCTTCCCGGCGCGGTAAATCATTTACATAATATGATGTAAACTCATTGTACTAGCCTCTGAGTTTATTATACACTTAACTTTATACCTAATTAAACTAAATATAAACAGACAAATATAAGCTTTATGTCACAGTAGTAAAGTTGTTTTGGAATGCAAAATATGTTTGTCAGCAACGGAATGAATATGGTAATGGTTTCGCTAAAAGCTGTTAGTTTAGATGTTGAGAATTACTTCGCTTATATAATTACTCCAGTTCTTGTTAAGTGACAATTTCAGAACGTAACTCAACACTTTAGTATTTCTTATTTAATAGGTTTATTATTATATTATCATTTTGTGTAACTAAATGAAATGTCTGTTCATATGGTATATGAAAATAATTAACAATAATAATTTATTTGTAGTTAACAATTAACTTGTACTTAGCAACAATTAGGTATTGTTGATATAAATAACACAAATGCGACTGGATATGATGAGGTAACCACTAAAATAATTAAATTAAGCGCTAAAATTATAGCGACTCCACTTAGCTACTTAATTAACCTCTCTTTCGAAGAAGGTGTATTTCCATATAGGTTAAAACAGTCTATAATCAAACCACTATTCAAAAAAGGAAACTGTACTGATGTAGGCAACTATAGACCCATTACACTGATCCCAATCTTTTCAAAAATATTTGAGAAGGCAATGCATGACAAGATAAATAGCTTTGTGACTAAATTTAATTTACTTGTTGAGAATCAGTTTGGTTTCAGGAAAAATAGCTCAACCACCCTAGCTTGTTTTTATTTAGTGCAACAAATTACTGAAGCTCTTAATAGTAAACAGTCTACTTTGTCTATATTCTTAGATATGAGCAAAGCCTTTGATTTTGTACCACACGAGCGGTTACTTTGCAAACTGGAGAGGTATGGCATAAGGGGTAAGGCGCATGATTGGCTTAAAAGTTATTTATCTAATCGCCAACAAAGAACTGTCATCTCTAGGATAGAAAATAATACTAAAATGACATATAGTTCAGAACTAAAAGTTAATAATTTCGGAGTACCGCAGGGTAGCGTACTAGGTCCGCCATTATTTATACTATTTATTAATGATCTTAAGAAATGCTTGAAATGTGGCTGCACCCAATTTGCCGATGATACTACTCTGACAATAAAATGTTCTAATAAAAATGACATAGAAATTGATGCTAATAATGAATTAATCAACGTGATGAAGTGGCTATCGGATAATAATCTACAAGTTAATATTGAAAAAACTAAAATAATTCAATTTCAAACATGTAGCTGGTCAATAATCCCGACGGCAATTAAATATAATAAAGCTATTATTCAACCAGTACCATCAACTTTGTTTTTAGGAATAGTCATTGACGATAAATTGAACTGGAAAGAACATGTGGAAAGGGTATGCGGTAAGCTTGATAGGTTTGTTTATGCTATCCGGAAGTTAAGACTAGTATCCAGTAAACAAACAGTTCTAAGCGCTTATCATGGTTATGTTTCATCGGTATTGAGATACGGCCTAGTCATATGGGGTAATTCAGTGGATATAGAAAGAGCATTCTTAGTACAAAAAAAAACTATCAGAGCCATGAGTGGAGCAGATTATTTGGATCATTGTAAGCCTTTATTTAAAAAATTTAAGATTCTTCCACTCCCTTGTTTATATATTTTTGAGGTTTGTCTATTTGTTAGGAGACATCCGCATTTATTTATATTGGATGAACAAATCTCTGAGAGACTGAAAAAAATACATGCCGGTAAATTACTAGTACCTTCTCAAAGATTGCAACTGTATAGTAGAAATGCCAGTTGCATGACAATAAAAATTTATAATAAACTACCACCTGCATTGAAAATGTTACCAATGAATAAATTCAAATGTAAAATGTTTACTTGGCTCCTGGACATGTGTTTTTACTCCGTTAACGAATTTTTAAATCATCCTTTTTGACCTTGTAATTAATATTTGATGCTATTAGAAATATTGACATTATGATTAATATGTAAATATATTTTTACATTAGAACCAGTAACTATGACATATATTTTCTTTTTTTTTTTTATTCTGTTTGGTATTTATTTTTTGACATAACAATTTGGACGAAAAATGTATTATTGTTTTTTTTTAATGAATAAATTGTATCAAATGAAGATTACTGTAATGTCTAAGATTTACATGGACTTAGCTTATTTAATATTTCTACACCAGAAATGGTAGTATATGTGTTTCTATGTCATTGTAAGATCTCAGTGTACCATGTACTTAGAAATAAATACATCTTTATCTTTATCTTTATCTTTATCTTTATCTTTATACAACAATTATTGTTGTAATTTTTTCAAAGGTACTATGATTTCAGCTTCTGTAGTCGAAAAGCATTGTTTCGACAATCAGTGCCCATTTCAGCCTTTCTAATTTAAGTTAGGTACATAATATCAATGTTTTAAATAAAAATAAGACGAAAATGAAATAGGAAACACAAAATTAGCTATAAAAAGAAGTTTAGTACATAACGAATTAACAGAAGGTACCAATATCAACGTAATTAACTTATTCATTAAGTTCATTTGTAATTGCTAGTACTTATATATAATGAAAATAAATTATATAAGAATAATCATATAAGATGAAGTACTTCCAAGTTATAATACAAAATTACTATATATTCATATACCTCTATATTCCTTAAAATCGTAAATCGCATTTACCCGATACTCTATTACGTATCCGCTTTAAGACAACCGCAAACGCAATTTAAAGGACATTGTAAACAATACCTAATGTCACCTTGTTCTCAAACTGTCATGTCAAGGGTCTCCCACTGGCGATCTACGTTCAGTTATTAGTACTTACTTTTGTATTTAGTTTAACATTCTTTTGTTAGGCTATTGTTACATTTAAATCATTAGATATGGTGTTTCAAAAGACAAATTACGGGGATTTGAAGGTCATTTTTGACGTCATTTCTTAAATTATTCCCCAATTTTTTGTCATTGATCTGTCGTTTCAACATCCGTTTAGATTTATCATTGATATTTGATGTAATCTTCACGAATTTATTTTTGGGCCTCAGATAAATAATCCTGTGTCAATTTATCTAAAGTTTGATCGACTGCCGGGATTTTCAATGTCACTGACATATCGCACCAGATTCTATTGCGTAGTAAAAACTATTTACATAATTATGGACTTTATACGTAATAATTGACGAGTTTAATTTTTTAAAATCTTTTTTCTTTTTAGGTAAAGGAAGTGATTTCGTATTTCTTTCTTGGAACTTTTTGTTTAATACGGTAAGGTAATGGATGAGACATTCTCTTTAGATGTTCAAATTAGGTAAACTAAACGATTGAGACAGTATTTAAAATAAACAAGCTTAGGACGTAAACTTGTGGTCGCTCTAACAGCGGAAACGGGTATAAAAATATCTAATACGTTAATAAGAAAGGCGTTATTTATAAGATTTTTACTGTAATAATATTTATTTATTTATCATTTTATGTACCTACACCACAGAGACAATATTAAAAAGGACAACACATTATAAACATGAGGTACATAGGTACTGCATATCCCTTAAGGGATTTCTTCCTGCAGACCCTAATAATGGTAATGTTACGTGAGAATCATTTTCTGATACGTGAATATTGACTTTATTTTTACACCGATTGCACATTTCGCTGGCAGATAATTTTTCGCAGTCAAAAGACTATTTCTTTAATAATTTTTTCCTCGCAATGGATATATTTTGTTTTTCATCCTTTCTTACGTGAAAGTGATCGAAACGTCAGATTAAGTTACTCAAACTTAAAACCATGAAACAAATACTTTGTACTTACATCATGGGTTTAACTCCTCACTTGTCCAAGTGTCCGTTCGTGTACCTACAAAAATATTTGTCATAATAAATTTACCTTTGTCATTATCCTGTGGTTAACATTTCTGACCAGAGAATCTAAATTCAATTTTCTGTTATTTACAGAGCATGCCGCCCCCCGTGTAAGGCATGAGCGGTCGCGGAGCGGGGGGGCAGCGCTGCCAGCTGATACTGCAGCGTTGCCTCGCGATACAACTCAGCAAGCCAGGCAACGCGCCCGATGACTTCTGGATGTATGAGTCTGGATATCTGCTGTTTCAGGTATGTGGTTTATTTGACTATGAGAATGTTTTGTATAGACATTTGATATTTTTAATAAAATATTGGTCTTGATATAATACCTTATTCTGGTATCACAACTAAAATCTTACTCTAAACACGGTTTTCTTTTAATATTAAATAGTACTTTTGAAAATTAGTATATTGTTCAGAACTTAATTATAATGAGGTCAGCATTTCCTATTCGAATACTCAGAGAAGAAACACCAAAACGCACGCAAATTACAAACACTCACTATTCATGGCATACCCGCTAGCACTGCACCCGCACCCTAAAACACGGGTAACACCAACAAATCTCTTTGTTTACTCTGTTCAGTTCACAGGGTGATGCGACGCGAGCCGCTATAACTCATGCACAACCCGCCATGGATGGCTTACAAATGGCCACCATGTTTTACCGACCAGATTTAATCTGTTTTACGTGCTTGTACGTCGGTTTCATCCTAGATTTTTCAAAAAAGGGCTTTTAAGAGAGGTTCTGTGTGTTTTTAGATTAGTTATGGAAAAACATTCAAACAGAAATACTAGAATCTTTTCTATAGTAATGACTGTCTGTTAGTCGAGTGGTCACAAGTGCGCAAGGGGTCTCGGGTTCGATTCCCGGGTCGGGCAAAGTATAACTGGGTTTTCTAAAAATCTCAGTAGTACCAAGAAGCTGGAAATGTGCCCGGTATATGGCAATAGACTCACCCCCTATTACATGGGACTCATAACATAAATAGTAAAAAGTGGGTGTCACATTGTACTGTGGCATAATGTGCACATCTGCCATGTTATGTGTTAGGTACTTAATAATGATTAATTAGTTTTGGAATGAGTGGAGCTACCCATTTCATGTTGTAGCAATGCTATAAAACATGAAATATTCCATTTATAATAGGTTATCAAATCAATATATCTAATAAAAGTGAGTAAAATCCGAACGCATTCTCAGTATTCGATCGAGTATAACTTTACCGGTAGCAGTTACTACCATCTATAAAATTAACATTAAAAACCGCACATAAAATAAGAAAAATATACGTAAAAATTACATGCACATTAACCATACAGGTGCCAATTTAAGGATTAATAAATAAGGGTTAATTACACTACATTGTGGTTACATCGCTTCCTTATCTGTGGATCAAAGCATAGACTAAAATACCAGGCCTTTTAGGGCAGAGCCATAGACAAACATTAATTTAGTTCCAGTGAACTAAACTAATTCAGCTAGTCCACTTTGATGTCAAGTTACGAGCGGTCGCGGGCTCTTGGACAATGAGCAATTTATGGCGCCATTTTCAATGGCCGATGCCGGATGCAGGTCAATGACCGTTACTGGATTTGTCTTTACTAATTCCTTATTTGGATATTGAAGTCAAAGCTTTGTTTATGTGCTTAGATCTTAGAGCTGCTATTCAATTTGGCGAAGATAGTTGAATGTTCATTTTCATGTTTTCTAAGGTTTAAGGAAAATAGAGTGGTTCCTAATTTTCAAACAGACAAAAAAACATAAAACCTACTGTAACACTTCTCTGCATCACCCTATGGTTGGCTGGTTGAGAATGCCATTCGGCATTAAGTCCGCCATTGAAAATTTGTATTTGTACAAAAAGTGATAAATAAATAAAAAGCTAACATAGCGTTTAAAAATGATATTGAAGACCCCAATGTTACCTATTATAATTTATTAAGCATTAAGTCTTCCTCATCTGACTTTTTGACGAACACTATTGACATGTAATTTATTAAAACACGACAAATTCATTTTACTTATCTAACTAATTAATGGACTTACTGATTTAAACTCTTATACGAGTATTTGTATGCCTAAAATAGGCTGATCATAGCGCACTTTAATCTAAAAATGACCAACCAAATGTACCTATGTATCACAAAGAAATGTTTCATTTCATTATGTTCACAATTAATTAAATGAATTTAAATTTGAATTTGAAGAAATCTTGGATATATTAGCTGTACGTATGCCTTCATTCTGGATCATACATGGATACAGTTGTTTAAAGTCTAATTAATTTTCATTATTTATATTAATTCACAAATGCAAAGAAAGAGTCACCGAGTTACTTTTTCATCAAATGGTGTTCGATCATAGGCAGTGGGATATTTATACACTGAGTTCTGTATACTGTTCGTTCATTAATAGACAATACTACTCTCGAACAATCAACGTCTCCACAACACTCGCTTCCGCCTATGTCTTAAAACCGCATGTAATCGAATGCAACGCCGTAATGCAATACTGCCCGGTCAGCCACGACAAAGTTCACACAGTCGCACTTATCATACGCTGTTTATTAGATTTTATGTCATATAGCTGTTAGTATTGAGTCTAGTTTCCATTGTACTTTGTATGTGGTATCAAGTGATAGGATTACTAGCCTACATACAGTGATAGTTTACTGACCCTGCGTAGGAGTTACTTTTTGCAATTCTTTCTTTGAGAGAAATCTTTGTGTGATCTTTATTATTGTTAGTAGTTTTACGACTGTATGTATATACTGATACCTATACATAGTAGTTAAGCATGGCATAAGCCGGTAAACGAGCAGACGGATCACCTGATGGTAAGCAATCGGTGTCGCCTATGGACACCTGGAACACCAGAAGCGTTACAAGTGCGTTACCGGTCTTTTGGGGATTAGGAGGTTGAGGATCGTTTGGGATTCAGGAGTTGGGGAGATTGGGAAAGGGGAGGGCAATTGCGTCTTGTGTTTGACATTTCCAGTCAGCACAGCAACTATTATGTGAATATTTATCTGAAGTTGTTCTTAAACTACGATACCGATACACTTATCCATCTTCAACAGCCGTAATACACCAGCTATTGTTGAAAGAACTTCCTCTTATAAAGAAGTATCCTATGTCCCTACTACGCTTCTCATGGCTTAATCACAGTTAGGACTTAAAGTTTGGAGAATTCTGGTGCTCGTTTCTAAGTAGCTGGTCGTTTTCTAGGACATGTTCGGATCTGTACTTATCCAGTTACGGAGAAACAGACGTCTGATACGATCTATTACCTAGGTAATGTACATAAAACTCAAAATACAATGTATAAGAACTTCTAACGAGGACACCAACATTAGATCTAAATCTAATGTCGATGATATTCTCGGTTCTTTGAATAGCTACTAGATCAACAAGAATATTTTGCAAAACTACCATAACCTCTCTAAAGAAAGTCGTCACCTAGAAAAGTGCGCGTGGGCAGCATCAACTCATCTTAAGTTTTAACATCACGTCCATCCCACATGCACATACCTCTACATATAAACAAGATAACCATCACAGGCAGTAGTTTTTAATTTGGGCCATAAATAATAGGTAAACCACGTGACCTCACGTTTGTAGCTACTTCATAGAAAGTTCAACGGGCGCAGTTCAGCGGCGCGTGCGTCGGTTTCTTTGTGAGTCATAGACTGTAGTGACCCGCGGAAGATAGGAGGGAGGGCTTTGTTTTTGAGATGTATATGAGGAAAGTGTTCTGATGTAACTAATTAGAAACACAGAAACGTAGAGAAGCGAATATGGTAGTTTATAATTATTAAGGTGATGTTATAACATAACGTAACATAACATCACACCTTTTATCCCTGACGGGGTAGGCAGAGGTGCACATTATGCCACTGTACAATGTAACAGTGGCCCACTTTTCACTATTTATGTTATGAGTCTCATGTAATAGGGGGTGAACCTATTGCCATATACCGGGCACAATTCCAGATTCCGTGCTACTATTGACAATTTTTTTAAAACCTAGTAATACTTCGTCCGACCCGGGAATCTAATCCGAGACCCCTTGCTCGGCAGTCGCACTTGCGACCACTCGGCCAACGAGGCAGTTTAAAGGTAATGTTATAATATAATGATATCCAATTACATGGTCATTTGCGTTTCATTAGAGAGTTTTACTTAGATAATCGACTATTCAGGGATTTAGTCAAATACACGCAATATAGGTATGCAACTAAATTGGGTCAGCCATTTTGAAAGAGATTAGTGACGTACTACAATGATAAGAAAATTCAGACATTAGGTATGGATCAGAATGTTGATATAATTTGATGTCAAAATATAAGATTTTTCTAGGTCTGCATAAAATTCCTACATCACGTAATAGGTCCTCCTAGCAACATATTATTTGGATTTCTTCCAATTCGAGCACTAGCCAGCTCTTTGCGTTACATAACCGAAATATTCCTACAATTTACTCTAGAATCATATATTTTTATTTATTTGATCAAGGTCTGTGATATAATAGATTGGGTTCTTATTTTCAAAGGGATTTGTTAGGGTCTCTATTTGATATAAGATTCTGGATGTTTCCGTCTTTGAAAATAGTCAGAATAAGGGGTTTTTTACTAGTCAAATTCATTTTTTTCTGGTGTATCCTTCGCCTATGTCCAATGCCCATGTGGGTAAGAAGCGTAATTATTTTTTAAAGTGTCTTTGTTGTATTGAATATGTAAAGCGAAAACGCTGAAGCTAAAAAATTAATATAGTAAAACTTTGCAGTTTTAATAATTTCTGTTTTATTGCGACGTGGAATGAAACGTGGAATGAAAGCTCTTCATAGTAGCGAATATTATCGCTGCCTGAAGAGTTAATTTCCGTTACAGACAGTTCTCGCCATATGAATATTAACATATCGATCAATAAAACTTCGTACTGTCGAAATCATTTTTTTGGTTAAGTAAAAAAATGCAACTACACCCATTTTTTTTGTAACCAGCAAATTGTAATCTAAAATCTGTGAGTAGAGGTATAGGTATTTTAACTGTAAATTGAGATACATTTTTCGACATCTTCAAATTTTTTCTCATCATCATCAACCCGTATTCGTGCACTGCTGGACATAGGCCTCTCCAATGGCACGCCACTGAGCTCGGTCTTCAGCTCTTCTCATCCAACTACTGCCAGCCACCTTGCGAATGTCGTCACTCCACCTAGAGGGCGCCCTACATTACGTTTGCCTAGACGCGGTCTTCACTCTAGAACACGTTTACCCCAACGGTTATCGGTTCTTCGACAAATATGACCAACCCACTGCCACTTCAGCTTACTGATCCTTCGGGCTATGTCTATAACTTTAGTTCTCTGTCGGATCACTGCGTTGTGGATTCGAACCTTCAAAGAGACTGCGAGCGTAGTCCTCTCCATTGCTCGTTGCGCGACTTTAAATTGTATTTTTTCTAATATTATTTACTTTCCAACGGCTATACTTGCAGCCCTAATTAATTATTAATTAATTTTCACACCATTGCCATAGCAACCTTTCCAAATAGTGTTGACATTTCATCACGACAAGTACCCTTTTAAACGCAGTTTTAAATCCAAGTTCACACGTAATTTTACTAAATTCGAGTGACACTTTCCGATGTCAAGGACAGAAGCGGCCATTTTTGACAAATTAACAACATTTTATTGGGGAGACAATTAAATCATTTTACGTTAATGAGAACGTTTAAGGTTTACGGTTATCGAATTACTGTTTTGTAATGTTTCGTGATAAAGTCGCCATTGACATTGGTGAAACGAAGTGAAAATAGTTTTGTTAATAGATAATTATTTGTTAGTAATTAAGTTAAGGCATTGGCTGCCAATAAAAAACTGTTGAAGGCAAATCCTCCGCTAATGTCGGTCACCGGTGACTGCCATGGCGTTTAACGTGTTAATTTTGTTTGAAGTGTGATGGATTTTTGGGTAATAATGATTAAAAGTATCAAAGAGATAAGATTTTTTGACTATTATTATTAGGTATAGTTACTTATTTTGCCTTGAGGCTTAATAACACTGCATAATCATACGGATCTTAGAAAAGTAATTTAGATTATTACTAGTACCTAATCTAGAAAATCGTAAAACTCAATAATGCTTTCCGGACTTGTTGTTTAATCCCGATACACGGTTACATAATGTATATAAACTAAAGTTTATTATGCGTATAAATCTAATTCTGTAATTACCTCCATCGATGTATAAAACCTGCCGATTAAATGTGCAAGTAGGTAAATATAAAAAGTCATCATACGCATAGACAATTATTATTATATCATCGATTACAAACTTCCACAGACACCATAACCTCTTTCACTTTTATTCAAGCAAAGATACTATCGTAAACAGCCTTTGATTTTTTATCTATGACAATTGTATATTTCAATAGTTTTTACTCTTTTAAAATGGAAACTTGATGGTAATCTCGATCAAAGGTTAAACCAAAGTTATTGTAAAAGAAGTTAGTGTCGATTTGTCATAGTTTCAGTTAAATTAACCGTGGTTAATGACATATTGTGTGAACGTGTGCTCGTTTATAAGTAACTGGCACTTTCCAATGTTTTTTTTTATGCGTGATAATAAAGTAACTGCGTATTTGTGTTGAGGTTGACAACTCTATTAGTGTTATTTGACAGCGATATTAATGTGTTAAGTGATGTGTCAGATTACGAATTTTGTGTTACGAATACCTAAACCGGGTTTTTAGATATTCGGTTTTGTTAATTAGTTGGAGGCTTGTATACATACATTATTACATCATTGTTGAACAGCAAATACCACTATTTAGTTTTTAGCTTTTTTGGCATTAAAGCACATGCAACTACGACAACACAAAATTTGAGTCCGTTTATTTGATTATCACGTTGGGTGCAGTAAACAACGAATTGTGGTTTCTTTAGAGTCTTTGAATTAGAAAACAATGTATTTAAATTTTGTATGATCCAAAAACCTAATATGAACTTTTGTTAGATAAACTAACTTTATTAAGAATTATGAACTATTAGAAAACTAGACATCAGCTAGCCGAGAAATGTAAACCAACAAGTTTAAGCAATTCAATATATTTTTAAATTATTTTAATGCACATACCACGAACAATTTAAAGAGGAGTCCGCTTTTACCGTACACCTTAAACGGCAATTATGTAGGCAAAGATATAAACTCCATACAGCCTCTACGTTTATGGCTGGTCACACTATAATCGATTTAAGTTATCGATACACCATCTCCAGCGGTTTTACTTTCATTAAATATTTTACTCTCCATATTAATATTAATAAAATCTAGACTCTATTTATCATTATGCAACTCCGATAATATCGATTCTGATTTAATCGGTTCCATTAAAATCGATAATAATCGATTATTTCTCGCCTTAAGCACACACTGCACCGGGGTTTGTTAAGGGTATTTGATTACTCGTTATAAAATTGTAATCGATATTTATTACACACGCCCATCTTCCGTTGATGCACTCACTATTTGTAGACACTGTTGGTCAATTCTGAACCATAAGTCAATAAAGTTCTAGTTCATATTTTATTTTTTGAATGAAGATTGTATTTCCGTTGAAACCTTTCATCGCAATTAATGTGGTCTCAATTACGTATTTATCGTTTTATATCAATTCGTGTTTTTTGACAATAGAAATTAATAGGAATTATGTAAGGGGGCCCTTTCTAATGTTATAAGTATAACTAATAACTCGTTTGGTTATTTTTAATGGTAGTTAGTATGTTCTGGGAACTAAATTCATTTGATATTTAAAGAGGATTTATGTGTGTTTTGTAATTAAATTGGCATCTATTTCCTTCCTTCTCGTATCAATCGAGAAAATGCGACATTTCACGTCGATTTAATAGTTTATTAAGTGAGATTTGGTTGATTTATGTGCTATGCTACGCCAGTTATTTGATTAGTGTATCGTGTTACTATTGCAGCTATACATCATGAGGTCTCGGATTGTATCCGTGAATCGAATAAGATATTCCACAGATGTTATATTTCAAATAGTTTTCATTTTAGCCCGCTTTCCAAATTGCAAACTTAAATGATTTCAACTTACTTTATAAAAAAATAACTTATTAATCTTAAATCCTCCAATGGTTTTGATTATAATTATTGTTAATTTTGACATTGTTGAGTTTTATGTTTTATTAATAGTGTGACTTTTATATTTTGTTGTATTCCTTAATTTAAATTTTATTGCTTTTTGTTAGGTAGTTTTCTTCATCAATTATTATTCTGGCTGTATGGACTGTGTCTGACATTAAATGAATTATTATTATTATTATTATTTAATGTGTATTTTGGCAATGTCTGGGCCGTTGCTATATACCAGATAAAGAATCAAGAACGTAATTTATACTAACTATCTCTCACAAAAGTTTATCAAGTACTTATATGAAGGTGGCGTACCAGGCGCTAAGAATAAGTAGTTCTGCTTACCCCATCGACCAAACAATACACGTGGATTTTTCTTTATGTGTAATATTTAATTAGGTTCGGTCGACACCAATAGGTGAAGCGATAACGTTAGGAACGTATCGCGTGAGATTAACACCGTGTTATAAACATGGCCTTATTAGCCACCTCTTGGCCTTATTACCAACAAACGACCTATACCTATTTTTGAAAAAGGGAAAAATTAGGTTAAGTGTTGAAATATTAATACTGTAAAGTTCGTTTTGTTTTTTAAAATCTTGAAATTACAGTAAAGAGGTAAGTTTTATGCTTCAATTAGTACAATAGGTAATTGGGTACTTTCCAAAATGCATTATTTCGACTGTTCAATATAATAAAATATTAAAATCTAATCACGTTTTCATTAACAGATTTTATGACCAACTTAATTGTAGTATTTTTCCAGCAAATATTTAAGAAATAAGTATGCTGTTTGACGCTAAAAAAATGTGACGTCATAATACACAATCTCGTACAAAATTCATAGAAAACTGTTGTTTTTGACAGTTCGAAAAAAGTATTGAATTTGACTAATTGGCAAGTAGGTACCCAATTCATGGCTCACAATATTATAAACTATGCACGAATAATGAACCATCAGAAAAAAAAATTACCTCATAACCTTTCTCGATCAAATGTGTCTTAGTCGACTCCTACTTTTAAGGGATGAGTGGGTAAGTAGTGGCTAGAAACGTTTTCTACCCTCCATTCGAAAATTAAAAAACAAAACGTACAAAAAATTGCGTTGTGTTTCGTCGTTTCAGTGAGGTTACCACCAGAAGCGTACCTCCTACTTCCCCCAAGCACCCTAACCCCTGAATCCCCAACAATCCTCAAATTCCTAATCCCCGAAATTCCAGTAATTCCACTTGTATCGCCTCTGGTATTCTAGCTGTCCAATAGGCGACGCCGATTGCTTACCATCAGGTGATCCGTTTACCGGCTTATTCCATATAGAGGTAGAAAACAATTCCTATGAGAACAGGAACAACAATTGATGTGTCTGAGAGTAAAATGAAAATACGAACCGACAGTTAAGAGAATGTTCGATAATGACTATTAGAGGGTAGGGCTGCCTCTTGTTTATTTTATTGTTTTTAATTATGAACAGGGTTGTGTCTCGCTCTCTGAACATTTCAATAAGTGTTTTAATTACAAAGCAGAGAGGAGTCTAATTTAGGACGGATTGCGAGAGTCCATCCGAATATATGTTAATTTTTTATTTTAATTTAAACACAGTATTTATTTAATTCACATCTTTCCGCAAGTGTCAATTTTAACTAAGGCTATCTGATAGTGACTGGGTAACAGCGATCTCAACCGTATAGACTGCGATATCCAATTACGGCCTATGGAGAATATGGCGAATGCCTCTTTTATAGATACTATTACGTGTCATAGGCTGATGAATTGAACATTTTCTTCACTTGGGTCAACGCTGTAAGTTGTTGATAAATACACCTATGAGCCAGCCCTACTCTAATATCTCCTTATCTATCATCGGAAGACAATTAAAAACGTTTACAATCATAATTAACAAAGTTAAATAACAAACACATAACTGAACTGTTAGAATTGGTCAATTATTGTACGATTCAATAGAAAGCAACTGCCGCCGCCAGTCACGAATCAAAAGTTATAATAGATTTACAACCTTAATATTTTGTTGTAAAGTTGAGAATCGATTTAAGATATTGGGTATAGCTTGTTCTGCTGCTGTGTACTTATAACGTATTAAACCAATGGTTATCGTAAAGGTAATCGAGTGTGGAATAGTTTTAATTTTATTTATAATCTCTTTTATTATACTACCTTGTTGATGGCAAGCAGTGCGACCACTGACCAAGGAGTTTTGACTTTCAAGCGAGGCTAAGTATCTAATATTTTCATAGCAGGAGTTTGGAAAATTGGTATTATGCCCACTGCTTAATGTTGTATGACATGCCTCGCCCCCATATTACATGGGTCTCATAACCACCAAAAACTGAATGTTACATCATTTCTGCTTACCTTATTTCAGAGAGTATATAAGGCGTTGTTAGATTTATAGTGTAAATTGTAACGTGGTATAAATAACGATCGGATTATGAAGATTATCTCACGATTTGATAGTAATAGATTTGCAATTATATAGAAGTTCAATGAAATCGTGGTCAATTAGAGGTATACTTACTATGTTGTATCAGAATGGTAGTAAATGTAGTTATTAGCTAAGCAAGTAGGTAGTAGGGTCGGGCAAAATATTACTGGGTTTTTTTTTTAAATCTCAGTAGTAGCACGGAGTCTGGACTTGTGCCCGGTAAATGGCAATAGGCTCACCCTCTATTACATGGGACTCAACATAAATAGTGAAAAGTCGGTGTTACATTGTACAGGCATTGGCCTACTATGAAGGCAATCCTCCGCAACGTCGGTGACTGCCATGGCGTTAACGTGTATGCGTAATGTACACCTCTAAATACCCTTTCGGGGATAAAAGGCGTGATGTTATGTTTGTAGGTGGTAGGAGGTAGATAGTGGGGCTAACTACTGCGGAAATTTGGTAAATTAGATTTTTTATATTTTGACGGGCCGACGTTTGACCACTATCTCGCCTGGTGGTAAGCGATGATGCGGTCTACGATGGAGCACGTCTGCCCATAAGCAACTTATTCACTCGGGCCTTGAAGGCACCCAAGGTATTTCAAGTATTATTTGTGTGTTACTGAATAGGAATAATTGAATTACAAGATCAAATTCAGTTCATTGAATTTTATTCTGATAGAATCACATTGATGAACTTTAACTTTTTTCTAATTTTTACTGTGATTTAAAAACATAAGGAATGGGGCCTACCTTTTGTTCAACGGATGTCGCTAGTGTGAACCTCTCGTTCTTCGTCCAATAGAGAATCACCTAGTGGCACGTTAAAACCTCTTCTCACAAATGAGGGTCCATTGGGCTTCCTTCAACTAGGTGCTAAACCATCAAGTTGGTTAAAACCTTAAATCATTTAAAATCAAAAATACTTTCACTCGAACCCACTCCTTCATGTATACCAGTCACACTAACATCCATTTTACCACTCATTTACTGTCACCAATTCATTATTATGGTTTCCTATTACAATCAAATTCCCAAGCTGACGTAACTTATATAACGACCTAATATGGTATCAGTTTCATCTGACATTTGACACATTTGAACAAACGTCAACCATGACAAATCTCAATTACCGGTAAACTGTTATGTAGTTATTTTAAGGTTAATAAATTACGTGCTGCCGTAATACTGGGTGTTTAATCAATTAATTTTGATGGCCCTGATCTCAGTTGTCGTGCTACTATATTCGCGCCAAAAGTTCCAATATGGCTTCTAATTATGACAGCTTATGTCAAGAAGAGAACAAATTTTTTGTTTTGCTAATCAATGATATTGGGCTAGTTTAGCATCGTGTTATTATAAGTTATAGCGTAGACGTACTAGTAAACCATATGGATGAAAAAATTAAACGAGTGCAATGTGTTGCCAAATTCTAAATCATCTTTAAATTCATTTAAACAATTGTGAGATCATTACATATAAAAGAAATTACACCTTAAATTACTTGTCAGTCTCTAGTACCACATTACTATGTAATACGTAAGAAATAAATGATATTTTTTCGTAACACCAACTGACATAATATTAAAACTTGGTAAATCTTCTCCAGTAACATCCATCTACTGTTTCATTGAAGCATGCCGCCATTCATTGCCCCCCCACCACAAATTGGCACGAGTCTAACAAAAAAGAACCAAGAAGTATAGTAATTAATCATCATCATTTAGAGAACTGATCACTTTCATGTGAAAGGTGTTATGCAAGAGCATTTATTTGTAAGTAATTATAGCGAGAATTTCAATTCTTTGGTCATAGGTCAGTTACTTGGTTCTTTTTTGTTTATATTGTTTTTGTCGGCGAAGTAATGTTGATGAAATACTGTTTTTAATTTATTGTTTTGTGTTTTAGTAGTAAGTAATGATTATTACTCAATTGATGAATTGTTTGTAAACTGACGTGAAATTCGAAGTATCTATGAGTAATTTTAAATAATTTTAGCTTGTTATATGTTTAATTGAAGATTTGTCATTTCTAGCTAATGTTAATATAAATTATTGAGTGTCAGGACAACCAGATACAAACATATCTTTTCGGATATGTTTTATTTTCTCTAGGGTTTTACAAGTGTCCATTACTTATCATCAGGGGATTTGTCTATTCGTTTGCGCTAAAAACTGACCCTAACTTACTACATACATATTTTTATAGTTTATAAATAATAGATCCACATAAACACAAATTAGTTCTTGATTAACAAAATACTTCTCATAAGATTAGCAAACGCAACACAATACAAGCGTTTCCTAAAATTAAAATATACAAAAGGTACACAGGTAGGGTGTCCCTATATTTTAATGCACTATAATTTGCACATGCAACCTCCATTATCCGGACTTACAATGCAACTTATTGTTACCGTGTGAAATAGGCATAACTAGTTACAGTATTTACATGCTCTTACATACACCTAAAGCTTAGGCCACACTGTGAATAAACCGCGGCGGTTTTAAACCGCATGTGTTTGTGAAACATCAACGCCAAAGTTGGACAACGTCATCATCATATAAACTAGAAAACTGCTGAACATAGGATTTCCATTGTTGACTTTTATACATGATACCGGAAAACAAATATCTAAAGCGGTCACACCGGTGCATTTTTTTCTCGACGAATTTTAAAACCGCTAAAAATAGCTACAATATATAAAATTCATAGAGAAGTTCTTAGTGATAGGACATAGGGTTGAAAATATCACAAGTGATTTCGTGATTTTTAACCGTACCATAGTGTAGACGTGTCGTGGTTTCGCAGTAAAACTGTAGTGTGGCCTTAGCCTTACCTACGTTACTGACAGAACCTAATTATAAACTTAATCTAAGTTTAAGTGAGGATTAAGTAAATGTTTGCAATGCTCTAAGTTGGGTTTAATTGACTGTGGAGACTTGTTATTTAATTATGTTTAATTTGAATGTGACAATGTTACGTACAATAGACGTAATTGTGGTTATTTATGTTTTTTTTTAGTAATTTGAGGTAGGAGAGATTCGTGGTTTTAGTTTAATTTCAGATCTATTTCTTGGGTAGAATAGGTTTCAATCTGATTAACGAGCTATGTAAGAATGAAATGTTACGTTTTTGATATAAGGGTTTGTTTGCACACTCGGGATTTGGTAATTGGATTTATAATACAACAAGCGGTTTTCCGCGACATCGTTCGCGAAGAATATGAATTTTAGGACTTGTTTCAATTTTCATAGGTACCTAATTAAAATTAGCCCATGTTACTCCTTAGTACACTTTTGATTCCCTCCTACGATTTTGAGGAGACTTTGCCAATGCAGGTAATAAAATCGGTACAACCATGCCAGAGAGCCATTACAAACAGATAGACAGACATTAATTATAAAAAAAAAATTTTGGTATGTGTTTCGTATAATATTCACATGCACGTAGTAAAAAGCGGTTATTTTAATATTTCAAACAGACACTCCAATTTTATTTATCTGTTTAGATTCGCAAAAGGTAGTGACACAGCAAAAAAACGTTGAGACCTATACCCAGGTAAACCTAAGTGAGAATTTAATGATGAATTATTATGATAGATGTACTAATTACATAATGGATACATCTCTCATTTCATCTTCTTCCAGTAGTTTTTGTACAGAATATTTAACAGTCAAAGATCTTCAATCGAAGATAACAATCTTTAGCAAATTCTTGGCTGCCTATCCTATTGCAATCATGTCAAATATACTTCATTTCCTTGAATCTAATTGCATAACGCTTATTTAAAAAAAAAGAATTCTCTTTTTAATTGACAACCGCGTCCGCTTAAACTGAAACACAAGTGGTCTTTGCACTTTAAAAAAAAATATAAAAGTTTTTTTTATCAATACTAATTCAAGATGGCCACCTAGAGGTAACGGTCAGTTAAGATTTAAAAATAAGGATGTTTCTCTAAATATTTTTAGTTTAAAGATTAATTTATTTTAGAAAGAAAGAAAGACTGAAAATATTTTTAATACAAATAATTATAATTCTAATTAAATATTGCATATTTTAGTAATTTTATTTGAATTCGGATATAAAGGAATGTAGAACAATGTCTTGAGTTTATTTATTGTCTTGTTTATGTATTGTGTTTTATCAAAAAAATAGTGTGATGTTGACAATTAACAAAACCAAATAGTACATCAAGTAAAAAAATAGGTAAATAAACTACCACAACATTGTTTTAAAAATCCCACCTATCGTTATATTAAAATTCATCGAAATCGGTTCAGTAGTTTAGGTGTGAAAGTCTAATTCACATCACTGATTGTACCAGCCTATGTGAGTATGATTTCCGTACAAGTGACTTTTAACCTTAACCTTAGGACAACGAAACGACATGGGCATACATCGAATGTACAACGATAGTATGTTTTGCTTTATCAAACCGATCTTACAAATATTTTCGATATGGTTGTCATAATTACATGTCGTATCTCATGTAACTGACACCAGATTACTATTTTTAACCTTAGAGAAATTTTGTTTGCTGTTGTACCGATGTACCAAATGTGATAAAATATGTTTACTCAAGATTTTATTTTGTAGATAAAGCGACTGCCAGGTAAGGGGTCTTGCAAAGTACTATTGGGTTTTTTAAAAAAATCTCAGTGGTAGCACGGAGTTTAGAATTGTGCCTGGTATATGGCGATAGTCTCACTCCACCCTCACATGGTACTCATAACATAAATAGTGAAAAGTGGGTTTTACACTGTGCACCTCTGCCTACCCCTTCGGGGATAAAAGGCGTCGTGATATATGAGTATGTGTGTGATGTGTGTGCTTAAATTTTAAAAGAATAATATGTCGTCTATATTTTAAACACTCCAGAAAAGCAGAAACAGTTATACAGCCCATAAGCATCTGCTTATGGGCTGTATAACTGTTTGTGCTTTTAGACCCTTACATATCTATGTAAGGGTCTAAGTGGCAGTCCACCTTATGTACGTTTGTACATAAAACTAAAAAAAAAACAAAAAATCGAGAAAAAAATAGGCTTAAAGTAGTTAATCTGTTGCCACATTCTTCACTTCGCTAATTGCATAACATACTAGCACCTACTAAAAATTAACGATTGAATTCCCACAAAATATGAATGACATTCAATTGACAACCTTATTGTTGAAAGTGAAAGTTCTTTTTAAAACACAATAGTTCAGTGCCTTAGGGGAACAGATTAGTGTTTTATCGCATTTATCCTTAAAGATTTAGAAATTAGAAATTTACAATACTTAGACCGCGATACTTCAAAGATGATGTGTTTGTAGGTACTTTGTTATTTCTTAGGAGCACACAGATTGAGCATTTCATATGTTGCAATCTATCGGTTAGACGCTACCTACATAAGACTATTTTTCTATACTATAACGACATTACATAACATCACGCCTTTTATCCCCGAAGAGGTAGTCAGAGGTGTACATTATGTCACTGTACAATGTAACACCCACTTTTCACTATTTATGTTATGAGTCCCATGTAATATAGGGTGAGCCTATTGCCATATACCGGGCACAATTCTAGGATCTGTGCTACTACTGACAATTTATAAAAAATCTAGTAATACTTTGCCCGACCCGGGAATCGAACCCGGGACCCCTTGCCCGGCAGTCGCACTTGCGACCACTCGGTCCACGAGGCAGTCAACTATAATGAGTAATAATATAATAGAGCCAAGCTAATGGTAATCGATTAACGTAGCTTAAAAAGGTAGGTACACATGTGAACTAAGACACTCTGTGGTTTTGCAGGATCGCAGACACACCCACATTTAATGCAGATGCATAGCTATGCAAACTATCTTAGATAAATGTCAACATGTAGGTTCTTTAGGTCCAAGATTTAAGTGCGGTACTCCAGTAATCAACATTGGTCTAGCAATTTTTGTCAAATTAAACCTACTACCTATATACAAAAATTTAACCCATAATATTTTGTTCCGACTAAACAATCAACAGAGGTTTCCAGTTCCCACAAAAGTTCTATCAAACATATCCTAGATTTTCAATTGGCAACATATTGGCAGGACTTGAATAAATACTTTTTTGTATGAACAACAAAATGATTGATGTCATTTTAATGTATCTACTAATATGGATACACCCCGGTCAATGGTCAGTCTGCAAAAATTGCTCGTCATGTCCATATAATGACCGTTTGTCGGTTTTTGATAGTTACATGTTTTCTATTTATTGATTTGAATTTACATTTATTTGTAGGAATGTGAAGGATAATATTGAGGTCTTTCTATTTGAAATGAAGAGGGAAAGTGAATTTTTATAACCCATTTTATTGTTAGATGTATTGTGAAGTAACTATAAAAGGTGTTTAAAGAGATTTATTTATCTGTGGTCATAATTACTTGTAAAAATATAAAAATGTTTAGCTTTTGATTTGAGGGCGGAAAATCATCCAATGACATCTCCCGCCTTGGACGAGACGAGAGAGAGTGTCAGACTCTTACTGGCTAAAACCACCCCGTCCCTACTCCTGCACTTCGAGCCGAAGCCCCGGCAAACCGTTAGGTCTTCCGCGGCTCCATGAAATATTGAGCTTGACTTAGAAGTTCTAAATTAGGCATCATATCTGATAGTGCCTCGAGGGGAAACTAGAGGAGGTCGAGCACCATGTTTCACTAGAACTAAAACTAGACATAACTTGTTTCCTTTAGCAATATCCTGTGTCCTTTAGCTTATCAGAAGACATGTAAGCAGATTGTTCTGCTTACATGTCTTCTGATAAGCTTACATTTTATTTAATACTTAAATGAGTGATAAATAAGGTTACAAACTAAATACTTATAATATATCCCAATATTATTAGGGATTAATCTACCTTTACCAGAAAATGCCAACAATACAATCAACAAATTGAACTTCAAGTTAGTTGCACCAAGTTGCAAACTAGGCAGTGTGTAGTTGCGAGTTAACTTAAATGGTGTGAGGCTATCAAGTGTTGGTTAAGTTGGAACCTCTTCAAGTAATCTAAGTTACATTGTGGTACATAGTGGAGTGAATTGAATTATCTGTTCTGTTGACTGGGATGAAATTAATAGGATTATTGTTTTGTTTTGTATTTGGAACATTCAATACTTACATCTTATCCTACTAATATTAGCCACCAGACCACCACAGATGGAGCCGCGGAGAACTTAACGGGTTAGCGGGGCTCCGCCTTGAAGTGCAGGAGTAGGAACGGGGTGGTTGTTAGTTAGTAAGAGTCTGACATTTTCTACCGAGGCGGGAAAAGTCATTCGATGATTTTCCCCCCTTAAAAAATTAAGTTTGTATGTTTCTTTGTTTGTTACGCCTTTACGTCAAAACGGCTGAAGGGATCGGGATGAAATTTGGAACAGGGATAGATTATTGTCTGGAATAACACATATCTAGGGTACACAACACAGGTGATACCGTTGGCAGAATCTAGTTATTAATATTTTTATGATATAGGACGGCCGAACAGACTGATCACCTATTGGTAAACAGCCGGGATTGGGAATGTGTTAAAACTATGTTTAGTAAGAATTCACATGTTTTTATAGTAACTATCGTAATACATACTAAATTAAATAAAATCGCAGGTTACTCACGTTAATATACTGAGAAAAGCTCTACTGGTTTCGAACCATAGAGGGGTTCTTCCTCATGAGCAGCGTGAGTAACCCGCGATTTTAGTTAAGCATTCACATCTTGACGATTGCGTTAAAGCAACCGACTTGTAATGTTATTAATTGTTGTATGACTCACCTTGTTTGTCGATTGTTCTCAAGTCAAAGTGACACTTGATCGCAAAAAGTAATGATTTCCGTGAGTAGTAACGTGTTGAGGAACGGGATGGACGGATGGTAATGCCAACATGATTAGTTATTGTTGTCTTGTCTCCCTATATAGACTGTCTTTCATTTGTCGTTAACTTATGTTAAGTGGAAAATATTTTCTTACTGTAATGCCTTATTTGTAAAAGTTGCGAGTGTTCTTTGATTGTTATATTATAGTAGTGCGAAACAAAGATACACAGGCTACGTTTACCCCGATGTAAACTATTTTGAAATTACCTTGTGAGGTAAAGGTGTGCCTTTTTACTCCTTAACTCGTCGAGTACCGTCATTATAGACACAATTATAGAACAATAGGTTGCGGTCACCGGTGACCGCTTGGTGTTTGACAGTTTAACTCGTCGAGTACCGTCATTATAGATACAATTATAGAACAATAGGTTGCGGTCACCGGTGACCGCTTGGTGTTTGACAGTTTAAAGAGGTAGGTAGAGTTGCATGTTACAATGTAACACCAACTACTAACCAGGCAGACAAAAATAAAGGTAAAAAATCAAAGGACACCGTATTTATACCGTTCGAAAAGGAATCCCCGAACACTTTTTTGAAAATACCTAAATCAGGCTTTAGTGAACTTACCTCCCTCGAAATGGTAAACTAGCATATTTATCGAAAGCTTCAGACATCCTTAAATAAACTGTCAGGTTATAAAGTGGTTTCAGCAACGAGTTGAATGCATTTTTAACGGAGTCTCGATCAATCTACGTCGGCTGGAGCCATGAAAACATGAACCTTTGAAAGTATTTTTCATTCACTCTACACGTTTTTCGTACTGTTAGTTTTGCTGTCGAATGCATTTATAAAGAGAACAAATACATAGTGTAACTGTGTTTGATATGTTTGTTGTTCCTAGGTCGGTACTTCTATTGCTGAATGCATTTGTAGAGTAAACAAATACCAAAATAAACTATTTACACTGCAGTTTTATATGTATATCTACGAGGCTAAGTATTTAACTTTAGCATAAAAATTAATTAATCACTACATAGTATAAAACAAAGTCGCTATCCGCCGTCTGTCTGTCCCTATGTATGCTTAGATCTTTAAAATATTGATGCGGTTTTTTTTAAATAGATAGAGTGATTCTTAAGGAAGGTTTATTATGTACAATACATGCATATTGCACCCGTGCGAAGCCGGGGCGGGTCGATAGTATTATATAAAGGAAAAACAGAAAAAAAATGAAATGGAAAGAAAACAAAATTAAATTATAGTGTCGTAAAAATTATCCTCATCGCAGTCGTGAGGAAGGGTACCCAAAATAAACTAAGTTAGATTCATTTTTTGTTGCAAACAAAGCGAAGTCTAGAATTGTGCCAGATACATGGTAATAGGTAGTCAGCTCATCACCCTTTTTCATCGGAACTGGGTGTTTGCTTAAAAGTAGATGTTACATTGAAAATATGCATTAAATTTTTACCAATTAGATACAGAATCCGTTCTATCCCTTACAATTTGATCGCGGGACGATCTCCGGCCACCGTAAGCGCGGGCCTATGGACGACGAGCATGGGTGGCTCCCCGTCCGACCAGAAATAGACCCGAGCGTACGGCGCGTCGCGTACCGCGCGCGCCTCAAAGAGCCATCAGACCACCATAGATGGGGCTCATCAGGGCCGATGCCGATTCGGAGTCGCGGAGAACCTAACGGATAACCGGGGCACCGGCTCGACGTGCAGGAGAAGGAAAGGGGTGGTTTTTAGTCAGTAAGAGTCTGACACTCCCTCCCGCCTCACCCAGGCGGGAGCAGTCATTCGATGATTTTCCCCTTAAAAAAATCCCTTACAATTTTCATATATCGGGCCCTCACCGTGAGAACCAAATTCCCATTAATTTTCAATGAGCGCCTTTAAATTCTGTTTCGAAGGGACATTTTCGCATGAAATTTAAATAAATACACAATCTAAGCTGGGCAATACCAATTGCAATTACTTGCCACAATCGTTAATCTGTTAATCCGTAATCTATTACCACTTGCTCGAACGAAGTATGGGTGAAAACTAGCATATATTTTAAATGCAAAATAAAGTAGACACGAAGCATGTAAACCTATCGTTAACTGTCTAATTTATTCAGTCGATTCTCAACTGTATTACTGAGAGATACTGTTCAAATTGTATTAAATAATTAGATAGGTTGGGGTAGCTTGACCTGCAAGCGTCTGTATGGAAAGGGTCAGTATGCAAATCAGATTACTACGATTAATATTATTTTCTTGAGATAGTATTATTATAGTTTAATTCACATACATTTTAATGTTTCGAAGTAAATACCTATGAACATAAGTGTATTATCTATGTAGCCTATGACTGCCTCATTGCGACTGCCCGGCAAGGGGTCTCGGGTTCGATTCCCGGGTCAGGCAAAGTATTACTGGGTCTTTTGAAAAAATCTCAGTAGTAGCACGGAGTCTGGAATGCGCCCGGTGTATGGCAATAGACTCACCCACTATTACATGGGACTCATAACATAAATAGTGAAAAGGGGGTGTTACATTGTACAGTGGTATTAAGTGCCTTAATGTATTTTGTGTATATAGCCTACCAATGAAAGCGCCCACCAAGACCGGCTTTTCACCCAAGAGGTAACAACGTATATTCTAAAGGGATTTTGTCCTGACGTAATATGACGTTTAACCTTCTTCAAAAAAACGAGGGGGGTCTTAATTCAACCCCTTTAACAGTATCAATGACATTTTTAGATACATTTTTCTAATTAATGGTTAGTAATAAGCAAAGAGGACAATATCAAACATTAATCTCCAATAAAACTTTATAAAATCACGCCTTTTATCCCCGAAGGGGTAGGCAGAGGTGCATATTACGGCACTTAATGCCACTGTTCAATATAATACCCTTTTTTCACTGTTTATGAATCTCATATCGCTACATAGTACCTATAAAACAAAGTCGCTATCCGCCGACTGTCTGTCCCTATGTATGCTTAGATCTTTAAAATTACGCAACGGATTTTGTGATGCGGTTTTCAATAGATTAAGGAAGAAGAATGTATAAGAATGTATAAAACATGCATATTGTACCCGTGCGAAGCCGGGACGGGTCGCTAGTAATATAATGAAACTTTATTGCATCCGAGAATTAGATTCCAAACCTTGTATTTAGCTGTCTCACATAACCATACAACGGTAACAAAACAATATTTATTCTTAACACATAATACATAATTACCATTACATAAAGCCGTATTCACAGTTTCCTTCCGCTCCGACCATAGAGGTTATAGCATTAATCATAGACTAGTAGACTAAGGTTAAAATGGCTGACTCATAAACGGTAACTTCTAAGACGGGTAGAGACGTTTGAATGGACTTGATCATTTATTTAGCTTTTGTTTTCTAAGTAAATTAAGTGGTTATTGTTAATTTCGTATCAAGGTTTTTTTTATGGCATAAGCCGGTAAACGAGCAGACGGATCACCTGATGGTAAGCAATCGGCGTCGCCCATGAACATCTGGAACACCAGGGGCATTACAAGTGCGTCACCGGCTTTTTGGGGATTAGGAGTTTGAAGATCGTTGGGGATTCAGGGATTGGGGAGATTGGGGAAGGGGAAGGTAATTGGGCATCTGGTAACCTCACTCACACGACGAAACACAACGCAAGCGTTGCTTCACGGCGGTTTTCTGTGAGGCCGTGGTATCACTCCGGTCGAGCCGGCCCATTCGTGCCGAAGCATGGCTCTCCCACACTTAAATTTAACTTACTTTAAATAGGAAGTTTTCATTTTGACCTGTATGTATGTATATTTGTGCGCAATTATCTTGCTATTGGCTGAACCGATTTTGATGCGGTGTGCGGAAAAGTGTTTGTTACACTTACGAAAAAGTTTTAGTTTTATATTAATTAACCGACTTTAAAAAATAAGGGGCGTTATGTCGGTTTTTTAAACGTAGTATATAAAATAATTATTAACTCAACTTAGATGCCTATAGAAATTTAAATTTTGACTTCAAATCATGTCGGTTCTTTATTTCTCGATGTAAATTGAATTTTAAAATCAAAGTAATACACTACTTTCGAGCGTGTTAACTTTAATCGATCAAGAATACCAAAAATTTAATAAAACGTGATGATAACCTAACATTTTAACTCCAACGTGATCAAAAAATTGACAATCAACATTTTTGGTAAATTATGAACCAAACGTGCCATCTCCTATATTATTTCTAACTGGCACTTCGTCCATTCAATTAAATCCTTATTGCAAAGGCATTTAGGACTAATTTGCAAGTATTATTTGTTTGGCCATGTTATTGTTATGTTAAGCATTTTATCTTAAAAGATTTGGTACGGAATGTTATCGATAGCGTATCGAAGATTAGTGTCATTTGTTATTCACATAGCCTTCAGAATTCATTCATCTTTCATCTGTTTAATGCTTATCTCTATACGAAAATGTCGAGATGTTTCGTGTATTTATTATTTTAGTTTAATGAACTTAATGTTTGTAAAAACATTGAAAAATCATGGCAATAGGCTCACCTTCTATTACATGGGACTCATTACTCATGGTGTTACATTGTACAGTGGCATAATGTGCACCTCTGCTTATACCTTCGGGGATAAAAGGCGTGATGTTATATATGTATGTATGTTTGTAAACCTAATGTGGATAAGTTTAGGCAAAGTATTTCAAGTCTATTTTCAGTACCAGATGTCTATAAGTAATGTGATCAGACATCAGGATAACCAATTATAATTAATTTCAATTTTTAAATGTTCTATTGAATTTACCATTTCATTTTTTTATCTGGGACAAGTCGGTAAACGAGCAGACAGATCACCTGATAGTAAGCAATCAATTACAATTTATATTCAGTAAATCATACTGATACACTTTTTCTAAGCACTCTTTAAAAATAGAACCGTAGGCTTAACGATTAATATTCGCAAGACTCACTTTTCGCCGTAGTACCGTATTATATTAATTAAGATATCACTTCAAAACTAAAACAAACCAATTATATTTCGAGTACATGTCTGTAATACTTCCTTTGTTAGTCTTAACGGTAGTTAATTTAGTAATTATTGTAATTAAGTTACAACTTTATTTTACCGTTTGCGGGGGAGTTCAATAGCATTGATTTTTTGTTAATAATATATCTAATGGAACTTTTGAATAAATTGTAAATTAAATGTCCGATGCATTTAAGAACAGTACGAACGTTTCTACCTTCTTCTTTACATCTAGGAAATGCAAGTCTACCTTCAACCTACAGCAATAAGGATGTTTTTTCATTAATTCAAGTGTTTATTTCTTTGATGTTATTAACAGTAGTCGTTTATCTAGATTATCTCACATAAACGTAGGTAATAAAAACAGTCGGCGGTTTTTTTTTAAATTGCATCTTATGAATATTCACGGAAATTATGAAATCGGTTAGGACTTAGCATCATGTTTGGTGACGTAATTTTATTTTTTTATTCTTTTGTTTTAATTGGTCCTTTGTTATAGTTTGCTGTTTATTGTTTTTGTTGGTTTTAATTAGTTTCTTAATGCTAATTATAACTTTACACCTCTTTGTTGATTATTTGACAGTGTTGTACGGTAACCTCACTACAGTTATTTCTTGATTACTTATTTTATGTATGTTTCATATTTGATTTATTAGATCCGTAGGCCCAATATTACACATTCTAATCCAGGTATCTATACGTGTTTGGTCTACAAGGAAATATCAACCTTATAATATTTATATTTTATCAAGATATTAGCGTACACTTAACATGTTTATAAGCAAATAATGATGAAACAAGTGTAAGAATTATCACCTTTGTAGGTCACTGGGTTTCCGAAATGTTATTACAAAAACCTCGATTTATGACATAATTGTTAAAAAATACATAAGGAGGGTGTGTCAGAGAATAATTGGCATTGAAACGTAGTTATTTGGTATTTCAATATGATACATATTGAAACGAAAAGGGAATGATATTTTCTATAGACGGTTAACACTGGCAATTCTTACCTTCTTAACATCACGCCTATTATCCCCGAAGAGGTGGGCAGAGGTGCACACAGAAGTAACACCCACTTTCCACTATTTATGTTATGAGTCCCATGTAATAGGGGGTGAGTCTATTGCCATATCCGACCCGGGAATCGAACCCGAGACCCCTTGCCCGGCAGTCGCACCTGCGACCACTCGGCCAACGAGGCAGTCTTCTTCTTACCTTCTTACTCAGCAAATGTCTGTAGGATCGTACCCGGGATTTGACAAAAACTCAAACTTATGTGTCAACACGGGTTTCAGGCTTACACCAAACAATAGCTACCCGAGTGTACCTACGGGTTGGCGTGTTGTCGCGGAGAACCTAACGGATAACCGGGGCTCCGACTCGACGTGCAGGAGAAGGAACGGGGTGGTTTTTAGTCAGTAAGAGTCTGACACTCCCTCCCGCCTAACCTAGGCGGGAGCAGCCATTCGATGATTTTCCCCCCTTAAAAAAAAATAAAAAAAAACGGGGTGGCGTGTCGCGTTCCGCGCGCGCCTAAGTCTGATGCCGAGCCGGGGCTCCGGCTCGAAGAGCAGAAGTAAGAACAGGGTGGTTTTTAATAAGTAAGAGTCTGACACTCCCTCTCGTCTCACTCCAGATGGAAAAAGTAACTGGATGATTTTCCCCTATCAAAAAAAAACATCATAAAATACAATTCATGTTCATCAATGAAAGAACCAATATAATTGCTACGTGGCACGCTAAAAACAAAAAAAAACTATCAAAATAAATACCTCAGTATATTACACATGCAAACAAAAATAACGGTGTACACGTAAGTTTTCGGTTTTGGCAGAAAATTGCAAACCGGTACCGATGTGCGGCAACCGTTACTTTGGACTGCGGAGTCAACCATCCAAATGTTAGGTGAAGTTAAGGTGCGTCACACGAGTTGTGACGTCGCGTCGTGCGTTTTATTAATAACTAGCGACCCGCCCCGGCTTCGCACGGGTGCAATATGCATGTATTATACATACAAACCTTCCTTAAGAATCACTCTATCTATTAAAAAAAACCGCATCAAAATCCATTGCGTAGTTTTAAAGATCTAAGCATACATACGGACATACAGCGAAAGCGACTTTGTTTTATTACTATGTATTGATGATTCAGATATTTGTATCTTTTCCTCTTTCCGTGTCCTTCCACAGTTTAGTAATAAAGTATTTATTGCATCCAAAATGTACATATATAGATGGTTAGAAAATACAATTACTAATATGTAATTAGTAGTAAGAGAGGAAGAGCATTTTGTTATATTACTATTAATTAATTAATTTATTTATTTATTTTAATTCGGGTAACCAACAGCTATAAAACAAATAATAAAATTTCAGAATATGCTAATACAAAGCCAATTATAGGTTTCCACGGCTAGCTATAGTATATCTTTACAGAGGTTTTGCGAATGCAATGCACATAAAAGTATAAAACATAAATAGTCATTCAAAAAATTTTAGGTTTAGTCGCCTACGCACCTTGGAACTGCTTGTGGTAAATGGATCAAGTCCTAAATCCTTGCACAATCTATTATAATTCCTACTCACTCGCACAATATAGGAATTTTGTCTATAATTTGAGGAAGAAGTTGGGACAGCAATTGGTGGGTTAAATCGAACCGACTTATTCGGAACATTAAATGACAGCTTATGCAAAAGGTCTGAGCAATCGATTTCGCTATTCAGTATCTTGGCAAAATAAGTGCAATCCGCTATTCGACGGCGATTAATAAGTGGGTGGAGATGAAATTTTTTGCATAGTTCCATATAATTCTCCGATCGATACGGTATCTTCAGACGAAAACAAAGAAAGCGAATAAATCTGTTTTGGATGCTCTCAATGCGGTCTATGTATTTGGCATAGCAGGGGTTCCAGATTAATATGATCAAAATTAATAAAAACAAAAAGGCATTAGACAATTAGATTATTATCATGTATGAATGTTACTCTGTAGTTCTTTACCTAGTCTATAGGATATTTAATTTTGGGTACCTAATTGTATTGTAAATCCTGTATTAAATTTCTATTTACTTTAGTTAGTATTAGGTAAATTATTTGTGTAAGCAGTTTAGACAATAGGGTAGTCCCTATTGTCCAACCTGTGACTGTCGTAAGGTACTAACCTATCCTAAATTTTATTTTAACCTTTCGTGTGTCTAAGACGTGGATTCACGACGGACAAAATGTATTTTCTACTGTCTCATACCGGTGCATTCAAAAGGTTAATGTCCGTCTGCTAAATTATTAATATATATATATATATCTTTCATGCCAGTTTCTGTGTACAAATTTTTGTTTTCATGTGGTATCGAATTTGATGCTGATAGTTTGCGATTTTATACTGTACTCTAATTAAAACTTCAGAGATTACAAGGACTCTATTTCTAGACTAGGCCAATGTAGTTTGTATCATCTAAACAATAGTCAGTGACAACACAGAGAAAATTCACCATAATATTAAGGGACTATGTCATTAAACATTCTAGAACTTACTAGATGTCGACAAAATCACTTACTTATAAAACATTATGAATGGATAGCTTGTTCGTCCCTTTTCCTTATTAATTAATAATTATACATGTTACACCTTTTAGATCTGTGTTCGTCAAAGAACTTTAAAAGGATGTTAGATATGCATCTCAAAATACAATTAATACAATCGTCTTGTCATCTAGGGACGATTTTATTATCATCTATCCATAATTATCTGTCTATACATTATTCATACATAATATTCCATTTCGTGTCTTGACTTAACAAAGTATTTAATTATAATAATATTAATAAACCAGGAGAATATTTATGTTTTAAAAAGAACAAGGACAAACTTAAAAGAAATGTAATTAGAACAACTAGATTGGGCCTCCGGTAACCTCACTCACATGACGAAATATAACGCAAGCTTTGTTTCACGTCGGTTTTCTGTAAGGCCGTGGTATCACTCCGGTCGAGCCGGCCCATTCGTGCCGAAGCATGAGTCTCACTCCTTGGTAGCCATCAACTGCACCTGATGCCTTATAACATGAATGATTTTATGTTAACCTTGGACATATTAATACTATATAATATATAGTATGCTCACCTCTATCTACGCTTTCGAAGATTAAAAGGTGTGTGTGACATAATGTTTACATATCTATTATATACAATTCATATTCCAGTCCGTGCCTTGACGAGATAATGTATATTAAATTAACATATCTCATTAATAAATTGAGACAAACGACTTCGTGAGTAGATTTTCATTGAACTTAATATGTTTGTGTTGTTAGTTAACAGTCTTGAAGGTAAGCAATATTATATAGCTACATCATATATTTAGTCCTTAGTCATATCAATATGAATGAGGTTCAGAATAGGGCATGACTAATCTTAAACATATATTATAATGTAGGTAAAATGATAACTTAATCATTAGACGTAATGATGACATTTGAGAGATTTTCATAGATGACATTGCGAACTGTACTAATCAAACTAAAGGAACAATCACTAATACTCACTTGTTTTAAGCAAGACATATGGAACGATATTAGTTCATTAATGTAAAATATCTATATATACCTACTCCACATTGTAGAACATTCTAAGCCACAAAAAAGTCAACATTTTCCTTAAACCATACAAAATAAGACAACACTACTTCAGAGTAGTCAAAAACGGGCTGATGCCGATACGTAGCCGCGGAGGACTTAACAGATTGCCGGGGATCCAACTCGAAGGGCAGGAGTTAGAACGGGATGGGTTTTAAAAATCAGTAAGAGTCTGACACTCCGTCCCACCCAGGCGGGAGAAGTCATTCGATGATTTTCCCCGCTTAAAAAAAGCCCATCACTTCACAGCTCGTCTGTACGCACCCTAACACCTACTTGACTTTGAGATAATTACGATAATTCATATATTACACGTTCACTGTTACGGCACATTACGGCATAATTGTGCCTTTCATACGACCACTCAAAGGTCAGCTAATGTTCCCTGTAAATGGTCGAAAGGTAATGATGACTTCATTTAGAACAGTTTAGGATGCGGAACTTGGTACAATGGTGATTATTATAGTTAGTGATTGGTCTAATTTGATGTTATTAGGTTGTTTGGTTATTCGATTTTTCTTTGTTTAGTAAGTTTTTTGATTGTCTTATAACATATGTCATGGACGCCCGAAGGCTTCTCATGCATGAGGGTGCAGGTTCAACGGCAAGTACCAATGTGATTTTTTCGAGTTATATGTACATTCTAAGATTATTCAGACAACGGTAAAGGAAAACATCGTGAGGAAACCTGGGACTATAATTTCTAATTATAAGTTTGTAATCGCCAAGCCGCATTGAGCAAGCGTGGTGATTAATGCTCAAACCTTCTCCGTGTGAGAAGAGGCCTTTGCTCAGCAGCGGGCATTATAGCCTGTTGATGAATGTGTGTGATGTGATTTAGAACTTAATATTTTTAAGGAAATATGTTATTAGGGGTCATAAACAAGTCATTTATTGACAAATACCTGTTTTAAGATGTTTTTTGAATTTACTGAAAGAAAATTGACGTATTTTTTTAAATGGAGATAGTTAATGAGATAGAGAGTGACATGGGCTATAAAACATCATGCAACGATCTATAGGAGAATGAAATTGTTAAACTCGTTTAATAGTTTTGCCAGGAAACACTCTTCCTTGGTAATTTGTACGAAGCTTATTTAGCGAGGAAAAGGATGTTTGTTGATACAAGATAAGTTTTAATGTTAGTAAAGATGTTAGAGAAGGTGCAGCTCACTTTAAAACCAGGAATATGAACAGTTACACTATTACAATCGTTTTAAGTAGTAAAAATCTAAAAATCTATACATATATGTACTTCACTCTGCATCAATGAATAGAAAAATCTCTACATAGATAGCCAAATCAATATTACAAATGTTTTACATATTAAAACGTGTTTTATCGATATCATTCAATTCTCACGTTTTATTTACTCTGAGAAAGGAATCGATAATCGTTATATTATTAATCGTTCGTGATTTTACCATGTTTATAGGCTGTTTGGTTTTGGAATTACTCATACAATATGCAATATCGATTCTTGTGATTTTATCGATAACATTATTATATAGGTTATATTGTTATATAATTTGCGCTCGATTATGAGGTATTTATTGTGTGAACTGGAGCACTTGAAGATCGGATTTGCAATATCACATTAGTGTATTGTAATTTACATATATTTTACATAATCGAACCTCATGAATGTGCAATATTAAACTCAAAATGTCATACTATAATGCACTTAACAGCTTTTAAAATTGTGTGAACTGATTTTAAATGCATTTTTAATTAACATTCATATATTTTTGTTCACAGGTACTGATTTTTAAGTTTATTACTCGACAAAATCAAGACTTCGTAAGTAAAGTACATGAGAAATGCATTAACATGTGCACGAAAGATTTAAACAAATCGAACATTTTTCAAAAAAGACTAAACTACGTCCACCTTACACTATTCCTATTTATGCACAAAACCATAAGTCACATAGCACACAAGTAAACACACAAATTTAAACCGTAACAACAGTTGATCAAAGTTGAGAATTACTTGCAGTGGTTGCAAACATAAGCTTTTTGGTGAATAAATCGGTTGAGTCGACCCGATTGTGGCGCGTTTGCACGCAAATTCAGAAAGTCTGATTGATGAGCCTATGTTCAAGTAGATTGCTGTATTACGTGAAAACAAACCCATGTCCAAGTTCCAAGTTCTTTTTAAAAGCAAACACATATTATTTTATTTTAATTTTTGATGAAACTTTTACGAGAGAAGCAAAAACCAAGGCTGAGGAAACTTTCTTTCGATTCAAGTTCGGATGTTATTTTGAGACTAAGTTTTTGAGTATTAGAAGTATAATTATGTGGTTACTCTGCACTTTACCTTTCTCAAACATTAATTTTTACTAACACACAACACCTTTTCTCGTCATTAGAGTTCGTTTCTAACTTTTTGTCAATTAGACGGCGCCACTAGCGTTTTTAATCCTCTAACTTTAAAACCATTGTCACGCGTTTATTTTCCTGTAAGACTGTTTATTTTTCTATAAGACTTTACACTTTATTCAATATAATGTAACCGTTATTCACATTAGATTACAAAGCTCACCATATTCGACGCAGGCGCATATCCTAAGGTCCTGTTACACACACAATAGTTCTCACGAGGTTAGGCAGACTACAAACGGCAAGACGTTCCCAGGAGTGAAACAATGAAATTGTTTTACTCGCTTGCAGTGATCTTTATCTAGTGTAGCGTTATGCGGTTTCCTTATAGTGTTTTTTTTATGTAAAGTGTGTATCATCTTTGAGAGTAAATCGTTGGTTCTGTCACGTTGGGTGGCTGTATGACCATTAAGCTAATAAGCTAAAAGGATTACATTCTTTGTGCAGTGATTAGGAGACCTGATGCCACCTAATGGAACGCAGGTTCGTTTTTAATATGATACGAACTTTATTTTATGTAATACTCAAGAAGATTTAACACGATACAAGAGTAAATTCTGTTGTAAAAATGTAAAAATGATTAATTTCAATAAAATGCCAATGAAATCTCTGTTTTTCTAATTGGCTTGTCTTTCACAAAACAACTAATAAGACGCTAAATTAAAGATAAAAAAATATTCTCCAATAAAACCACACGTGTCTGCCTACCGCTTAACAAGCAAGAGTAACTAACGATAATTACTATAGATATTATTAGGCCTATAATAACGTGTCTAAAAGTAATTAAAGTGTTTATTTAGTTGACTACATAGTTACATAGTTAACTATTAATTACCGTGTACACAGAACTAAATACTCCAGTTTATCCTGGTCTTGATTCGTATGATCTTTCCACATGTTCGACGGTCAGCTTATATTGGTTATGCATAACTTGATGTGTACCTGTATGTACCTATCACGTAACAGTCGTACGAAATTAATTAGGTTGCTAAGTATCTCTTAACTGAATTTTGATAATATCTATACAAATAATAGCTATAAAAAGGAGTTCCGTTTTTATTCTAGGAAGTGTTTCCAATTGGAGTAATATAGGACATACTTTCATGTTGATTACATAACATCACGCCTTTTATTCCCGAAGGGATAGGCAGAAGTGCACATTACGGCACTTAAACTGTCAAACACCGAGTGGTCACCGGTGACTGTAACCTATTGTTCTTTAATTGTGTCTATAATGACGGTACTCAAAGAGTTAATACCAGTGTACATTAAAACACCCACTTTTCACTATTTACCTCTATGTTATGAGTCCCATGGAATAGGGGGTGAGTGTATTACCATAATACCGGGCGCATTCCAGACTCCGTGCTACTAATGTGAAAAACCCAGTAATAGTTTGCCCGACTCGGGAATCGAACCCGAGATTCCTTGCCCGGCAGTCGCACTTGCGACCACTTGGCCAACGAGGCAGGCAGAGCAGCAGCAGTTTCATGACCCTCTGACGGCAATTCGGTACTTCATACAAACTATATATTGTACAATGTATAAAAATTAAAAGATTACAATTGCATTAGTGTTAGTTACGATTGTGTATTGTTATTATCGCACCTGTCTTATTCATCCATATTGAGAGTGCTTTTTATTTAGCCTTTTTTGTTCACAGGGTGTAAACGAAACGGTCCCGAACCGAAGCACTGATAAAGAAATAGCTTTTACAATTTTAATAGTTTTTGTTTTCGTGTTGTTCATTCAACATCAGTCTTGAGCAGTTCATTTATAACTATTATAACATAAAAGACACATTTTATTATTTTTTTTTATAAATAATATCTAAATGTTTATATTAAAGAAACATTTTTTTTTTAACTGGGTTTTTAAAAAATTCTCAGTAGTAGTACGGAGTCTGGAATTGTGGCCGGTATATGGCAATACATGGGACTCATAACATAAATAGTGAATAGTGGGTGTTACATTGTACAGTGGCATAATGTGTACCTCTGCCTACCCCTTCGGGGATAAAAGGCGTGATGTTATGTTATGTTGTAAACATTTAATTCCTTACTTTTATGAAAATAAAACTGTTTTTTAACCATCACCTATCAGCGATTTTTGGAAACGTTCCATTCACGGTATTTCGTTTATTTGGTCGTCAAATTAATGCACGTAGCATCTATCTATAAATTAAATTGTGCCTACAAGCTAGTGCAGCGAAATAACTTGTAAATACATCACTAACGAATCGATATTAATTATTTTACGGTGATTAATCAACGGCTGGGAACTTTCTAACATCCTGCCGCACCGATTGATATTAGCTCAGTAATAATTTAATCGACTGTACTTGCCAAGTCACGCTATACATCATATCCTAACGGGTAACCGGGGCTCCGGCTCGACGTGCAGGAGAAGGAACGGGGTGGTTTTTAGTCAGTAAGAGTCTGACACTCCCTTCCGCCTCACCCAGGCGGGAGAAGTCATTCGATGATTTTCCCCCCTTAAAAAATACATTATATTAGGTTTTGGTTTTTCAAAATCTATTATTTATTAAACTGTATATCTACGTTGATTGTTAAATTTCTCGGGAGAAGTATTATTAAGAATTTTTCGGTTTTTCTTAGTTACAAATGAGCACTTAGCTTCACCTAGCTTCACTGACGGACTGACTGACAGACTATTACTTATTTTGTATTTGTTGACGTTTCAAAAGTACCAAATTATTAAAATACATTATTAAAAAAACTTTTTTTTATAGCACAAATTGTAGAATTAAGTCCTACGTTCTACAATCGCCTGCTCTTTATTACACGGGGAAAGTCTTTACTACACTTCTTTTTATTTTTTTTAATATAAAACGTTGCCTCAGGCTCTGATTTTCTCCTGTACCGTAGATACACATGACACTCAGACCCGGAACAACAATTTGTGGATCACACAAAGATTGTCAGTTGCCCAGCCACCAAAATACCGGTAACATAACATGTTCGAATTTCAAAACAATAAAAATTTTAAAAAGAGGTTCCATTCAAAATCAAATTGTAAATAGAACAGAATAATAGCAAACGGAAACAACGTTAATAAATCATAGACTATAGAGTGTTTTTGCTACAAATAAATCCACAAAACCAATAGTCCATCTGTCTATATTGATTTACTGTTATGCTTTTACAATTTATTAGTTGAATTATTTAAATATTTTGACGATAAATTGCTATGAACTGCATTTAAAGCTGTTACTGTAGTTAAATCGATATATCGTTAATCATCAGTCGATTAACTTGAGATCTGTGTTTAGTGTAAATAGGATTTTTTGTACTTAACTTGAACGTATTTATATCTCCACATAAGGTATTTTACTCTAACTCAAACCACATTTGTGGCAGCTACTCAGTGAAAAAAATGGTAGTATTTTTGCAATAGGTCCTAAATTGATTTTAATTCGTTTATAAAGCTATTATAATTTATTTTAGTTTTCCAACCATGTGTTTAAACTGTAAGTGCAATAATTTTGTGGAAGTCCCATATATGTATGATGCCAGAATCGCATCAAACAAAAAATGAAAATGACATAATGTCTTCGGTCTATCCTTACTTGCCGCAGAAGACTTAACGGGTTGCGGGGCTCTGGCTCGAAGGGCAGGAGTAGAAATGGGGCGGTCAGTAAGAGTTTGACACTCCCTCTCCCATAACCCGGGCGGGAGAGTCGCGGAGAACCTAACGGGTAACCGGGGCTCCGGCTCGAGGTGCAGGAGAAGGGACGGGGTGGTTTTTAGTCAGTAAGAGTCTGACACTCCCTCCCGCCTCACCCAGGCGGGGGCAGTCATTCGATGATTTTCCCCCCTAAAAAAAAACCCGGGCGGGAAAGTCATTGGATGATTTTCCCCCTCAAAAAAAAGGTCTATCCTTTTCTTTTTCTTTTCTAAAAATAAACGTATAACGTTTACTAAATATATATTAAATAATATTTTTAATTTATCCTTCTTTAATTTAATCATTCAATCACTCAGCAATTCAAAGTTTATCGCTGCACTAAAATACAACATCAGTAAACCACTCAATCAAGCTGTGTCGCATACAAGTCTCGTTCCTCAGAAGCTGATAGAATGTACAATAAGAAATATCTATGCAGTTTGCATATGTCTAGACGATGTATTCATATGAATGAATCATGCAGTAAAATTAAATTAGGTATAGATGGAATTTTAACGTTAGTTTTAGGTTTGAGCTAACTAATCCTTTTTATATAGATACGACTAACTGAGCTGAGAGCTTAGGGAAATAACTACCTACTAATATTTGTCACGATTTGCTTGAACTAGGTTTATGCACCCTGTGTTTCAAGTCATCACTTTATTGCTATGCATGTTAAATCTATACAGGTTTGTATTATCAAATATATAAAATTTAGAAATTATACACATAGTTTTTGTATGTGTTATACACATGGTTTAAATTGTTATCTACTTAATGAACTGGGTCCTAATTACTACGTCAGTACATCCAAAAGTTTTTCTGTGTCATTATAATTTAATTTAAGCAACTATTCCGTCAACATGTTACAACATTTCTTACTTCTCAATTGAAAAATAATAAGACAATGTCCAAGACATTAAGTCCACCTGTACACACTTGTTGTATGAAGTTGAAAGAAATAAATAAAATACCTAATAATAATTAAAAAAACCTATATCAGCTCATAAAAATTAGAATACCTATCTAAATTATTATCATATGGCTACTAGTATACTACTCATCCTATTTGTTATAATGAGATAACACTTAACACTATTATAAAATACTAATTACTTCACTCTGTCACTCGTAACATATTAGATATTACGTTCAGTGACGTATTACGTATTTAATTAGCTATTACATTATATACACGAGTATGTAATAGAGTTTACTAGTAGTAATTGCTATTGTTATGCGTATTGCTAAACTTTGCTAACTGTTCGTCGTTATATAAGCCCTATTATATTGTTTTGGGAAATTGGTGATACAAAATTATTAAACTACTGTTTGATTGTAATCGCTTCCTATGTACGTACCTACCTACCTCTACTAAATGTACTTGTATCATATTATATGCTACCTACTTATATAAATTGATTTAGAGGGTTCTACTGGATGGTTTAATGAATGGTTCTATTGAATGGATGGGTTCTACTGAATGGTCTAAACTTTTAAAACCTTTTCAGAAGAAATGGAACAGCTATAGAACTGCCCATTCCATTTCTTCATAGGCACGGTACCTTTATATGAATTTTGTCTAGCTTCTTCACTTAATATTATGGAAGCTAATGCCAATCACTACATAGTATAAAACAAAGTCGCTATCCATCGTCTATCTGTCCCTATGTATGCTTAGATTTTTAAATAGATAGAGTGATTCTTAAGGAACGTTTATAATACATGCATATTGCACCCGTGCGAAGCCGGGGCGGGTCGGTAGTTATTCATAAAGGCTTACCTAATTAGCAAAAGCAAAATAATTGTTGTGCGACAATCGCAAGATAATTCACCAAACTCCATGAAAATAGAAAACTCCAACGACATTTAGTACAAAAAAACTAAATATTTACAATTTAAATACAGTAAACGGTCGCCATTTTGGGCCAGCGCAGGTCATTGACCGGGGCCGCAAGGACGATCCTTTCTACATATCGTTACGGTACGCAAAAGATTTTAGGAAGAGCAGCCATCTTGCGGTATTTTTGATTAAATTTCGCGAAATTTTCTGGTAAAAGTTTTTATACACCGCGCTATGTCCATTTGGAGAATGTTATTCGTGCAGGTGTTAAATGTAAGTGCTGTAGAAATGCGTTTTTTTATTCTTAAGTAAGGTCAGCAAGCCATATTATAAACTGCGTTTTAAAGAAGTGGTGTATAAATGGAGAAAATAAAAATTTCTTATAAATATTTAAGTATGTATTTCGTGAAAAAAGGAGGTTGAAACAAAGTACAAAACCTGTAGAATTATACGTTCTTTTCAGTCTATAATCATCCGTTAATTTTAAACCTCAACCTGTTTCAATCCTTAGCGAGATAAATAGTAAAATTTGTAAACCTTTTATTGAACCGGCCAATGTGGTTATTTTCTAACAAAAAGAAATGAGTCTTACATAGGTTCCGTGTCAACATTAAATAGACAAAATCGTTGAATCATGAAGAAAAAGCTTCTCGTACAAATTATACGGTACATACAAATTACAAAACAATAAACATTATGTTTGCACTCCACATAAAAAGTAAAGGTAATAAATAACAAAAAACAGCTAAATGCCCGTTAGCCGTGAATCCGGTTGGAGCAATACATTTACATAATATATTAAGAATACTTTGTATGCAATCCTAATATGGTACCTAATTTAAAGTGTCAAACACCAAGCGGTCACCGGTGACCGCAACCTATTGTTCTATAATTGTGTCTATAATGACGGTACTCGACGAGTTAAGACCATAATACGACTCTGAAATTTTCACCAGTGAAACTGCATCATAAATAATCGCACACGATCATAGTCAAGCTTTTAAACTAGTAACTTCGCCTGTCTTTACTTGACAATTCAACAGAGCGGTCTGAAGTTGATTGATAGCATCTATTCAAGCACATGCATTGAAGGGATTGATCAATCTAATTGAGTTTATTAACTGTTTAGACCTGTGTGTTGAGGTTCATAAGACGTGATTGGGAAATTACGTTCATGATAATTTAGTGGTTGTTTGTGCAAATCATAACATTATGTTATGTATAGATAGAAGTGTTAGAAAGTACCCAAAATATATTTTTGGAAACAATGTGAATGAGTCTCATTGTTATAGAGATAAGCTTATTGTCATATGTAGGTATGTACCTGGTACAGTATACCTATGTCTTTGTTTTTATAATAACTATCGTGAGACATAATAAATGAACTAAAAACCGCGGGTTACTCACGTGAGTATACGAGAGAAGCTCTCCTAGTTTCGAGCATCAAAGGGGCTCATGAGCAGCGTGCGCGTTGGCGACGATGTCACGCAGCTGACCTAGAGACTAGTAGAGCTTTTTTCAGTATATTCACGTGAGTAACCCGCGATTTTTAGTTAATCCTATGTCTTAGCTGAAGCTCTTACAAATTTTGCACTATTTTTATTAAATCTCGAAAGCAGTTTACTCGTAGGTATGATAATTAAAATAGAATAGTTTCCATTTACGATAACTAGGTAACAAAAACAAAACATCACGCCTTTTATTCCCGAAGGCGGGGGGAGGGGCGAGCCTATTGCCATATACCGAACACAATTCCACACTCCGTGCTACTACTGAAGATTTTTTAAAACCAAGTAATAAGATACCCGTTGCCCGGCTGTCGCACTTGCGACCACACGGCCAACGAGGCAGTCTCAAAGTGTATGCCTATACACTTTAAAACAAAACATTGCAAATAAACAAGAAATAATGGAATTCCAGCCACAATTTTCCACAACACTTCCCTGAGAAAAACGCAATCTTATTAACAATAAAATGTCATTCATAACATTTTTACGTAACGAAAATTGTTAAGTTAAGACTGTCTGTGTAATGTTAAGTTAAAATCATAATATGGTTTGTGATAGAAAGCCAGGGCGAGTCACGACCCTACGCGGGAAATTTGCACAGATAAATTGCACAGAGCACATAAATTGCACACTGTGCATAATTGCACACAATTGGGCAAATTGTGACGTCATTAATTTTTAGTGGAACGTTGCTGCATATTTTAGTACCTATAGCAGTTTTTAATACCTACATGGAAATTGGTTTTGAGTTCCGATGGTACACATTATTACGGGTGATTTTGACTTGTAGGTACATGAAATCTTCAATTCAATTCCCAGGTTTGGTAAAATCATTTTGTACAGAGTTAGGAATTTTGATTGATGTTTGGTGGCTAGAAGGTAATAGGGATAATGACAAGGTATAAACATTAAAATTCTAATTAGTTCGTCAGTTAGGTTACGAAAAAATATGAGACATGTATTTTTTTTTATTTTGTCGTATAAGAAAACAATACTTAGATAAAACGAATCAAACTTAAAGAGTGGGGGAGCTAGCTACGTTATTTTTGAGTATAAGACGTACACAAAAGTGACGTCACTAAATATTTAAAATCAATATAGGTAAGTACCTATCGCCGAAAGTATTAGTTTCCGTAAGAAAATAAAGAATACGTGTCTAATGTTTTTAAATAATCTAAATTAAAATAAAAAATTGTCTATTATAAGTTGCGTAAAACATGAAATGTTGTATCATATCTGTGGACTTCGTCAAGATTACATTGAATGTGGGTACATTTTCATTCCGAAAGATAATTTAATTTCACCATATTAGCAAGTCAAAAATACCCATCAATGAACGCTCATAAATTCTTGAAATCAATGGACATTTTATATACCAAAATAAATTAAGTACATTAACGGAAAAAAGAGGTTTACCGACATTCTTTTGAATTATTCATTCGATACAATATATCAAGTATTAACATTTTATTTTATTTTCAATACTTTAGTCATGAACTCATGATACTACCTACTATAGAGGTACTTAAAATTTATACTGCAAAACATAGCAAATTCAATGTAATTTTACCTTTAACGTTAACTAGTTTTAAAGTTGGATTTCGTATGATAAGTGCATCTTCAAAGAAACTGCCTGTACGCACGTATTCGGCAGATCTTATCTGATATTGCGTGTTGAGAGAAAAATGGCGATTAATGTAACAAGTTTTTATTGCAACGCATTTTGTAGTAAAGAGAAAATAAAATAACAGAAGTTGCATTCATCACAACATAGTATAAAACAAAGTCGCTATCCGCCGTCTGTCTGTCCCTATGTATGCTTAGATCTTTACAACTACGCAACGGATTTTGAAAGGTTTTTTTAATTACTATGAAATACTCTATCTATAACAATTGTTAAGGAAGGTTTATATGTTATAATACATGCATATTGCACCCGTGCGAAGCCGGGGCGGGTGGCTCGTTAGTTATATGAAAAACTAGGCATAAATTAAAAAAAGTTACTTGAGCTATCAATTACTTCTCTTTATTTAATTAGTATTGTCAAGAAAGTCAACAAAGTCGATCGAAAAGCTAATTAGATAATTATTATCCAGCCAACGATTATCTCCTTTAGCCTCCCAAAACCGTTGCAACTCCTGTAATCCAGAATCTACAGTAGAAACTATGAAAACACCGGAACACTGAAGTCTGACACGTCGCAAGGACATGTCTTGGTTTCCTCAACGAAATAAATCAGAAGATATTATAAGAGGAGAAGAAAATTACAATAATTTCCATTTCCTTCGGTGAATGATTGCAGTTTATCTAATATACAAATTAAAATTACAAAATTACTTGATAAAAACTAAATTGCACTTCTGTCGTTCACATTGTCTATGACAATGTTTTTAGGGCACAACACTGTCATTGTAAAATACAAACTCTAAGGGACTCATTACGGATAACCTTCCAAGGGTAATAATTATTTAATTCAATACCAACATAGGTAAGTTGTTAGTACCCAGGAAGTATGTTAAAGACAGGAAAAATAGTATTAAATCTATAATACTGACTTTATGTATCCGGTCGATACTGAAGAGAGAAAAAAAACGATATTTTTATAGTTTTTACGCTAGTACGTTCAATAATTTTTAATATTAGATTTTTTATGTACCTATGTGTTAATGAATTATTAAAGGTTCCTCTTTAATTATATCTGGCCTTCTAGAAATTAATGGTCTTTCCTGTCTATTTTAAAAAGTGTACTGCCATTCCATTTTCAAATCAAAAAATACCACAATTGCGCCGTAAAGACTTGAAAAAAAAACATATTTTTATAATAGTAAAAAGACGAGCTACAGAGGGACCTCATGAGATGTCGCGCACGCTGCTCATGAGGAAGAGCCACCCTGTGGCTCGAAACTAGTAGAGCTATTCTCTGTATATTCACGTGAGTAACCCGCGATCTTTAGTTAATTTTATAAATTTAATTACTTTCGTATTCATAATATTAGTACGAAAGATTGATAAGGATAAAATTTTACCGTTCGCTTTATTTGAACAAAGATTAATTGATGCAGTATTTACGTAAAAAAATAAAAACCTGTAGGCACACGATCTTTATCCATAATGATAGATTATTAAAGCACATGTTTCTTTTACTCCCACATCATTAAAATCTACTAGAAAAGTAGGTCTGGAGCTAGTTTTCTAGCGCTTTCATTTACGTGTTTCAATACTGAATACTGGATAGTCGACCTTGACCTTGTTACCCTAAGGTTTAGAACTCTAATGACCCATTAACTTGTGACGTAATACGCTATAGAAGAGGCTTTAATACTTTGTCTTTGGGTTTTAATTAGTTTGATCTCGTTTTATGATGTGATTTGTTTTATATTTTATTATTATTTGAAAGAAATGGTATAGCGCGAATTTATGTAACACGGAGTCTTATGATCTATCAAAAGTTTCTATTGAGAACATGTTCACCTATTTACCTGAAATTTTATTGTGTCATAGTTTAGTCGTCTCTCTAGTCATGTCAAACTGATTCTGCATCAAACTGTCGATCAGTTTGATGCATAATCTTTACAGTTAAGTATTTTATTATATTATATTTACGATGATCGTTTTATTTACAAAGGTATGGTTTATGTCAATAATAAACAGCAATACAGTATGTAGATGTACGGTATTCAATTAAACTCATAAGAAAATAATTGACTAATCTAAAACACTAAAACTTAGAACACTCGTAACTTTATCGGTATTTTACCCAAAAATCTTCCTTCATTACATCAGTAGACAAACAGATACGACGCAAGTTTATATTAGATTACAGAAAACTGTACAAAATCATTCTGTACATATAAATGAGACATCTGAACGGCACAGATTGGTAAAGTAACTAAAGAGATGTAATGTTACGCGGACAAACTTAATTGTACACAAGATCGGAATACTTAGTTTAGATATAAGTAGGTATTTTTCCGGGGTAGGTAACATAAAGACGGTGAGCATGGGTAGCTCGCGGCCCTATCAGAATCAGATCCGAGCGTAGGTACCGCTCGTCGCGTTCCGCGCGCGCCTCAAGGAACCACCAGCCCACCACGGATGGGCCCAAGAGGGCTCATTCCGATACGGAGCCGCGGAGGATATCACGGGTTGCCGGGGTTCCGGCTCGAAATGTAAGAGTAAGAATGGATTGGAATTTAGTCAGTAAGAGTCTGACAGTCTGCGTCTCCCTACCGCCTCACCTAGGCGGGAGAAGTAATTAAATGATTTTCGCCGTTTAAAAAAAAACGGTAACATAAGAAAGGATTTTCAAGATGAAATAAAATAGCTAAACATTTGGACATTAATAGAAAAACGCCTGTTTTACTAGTTTCTAGTCTGGCATATACCTTAAGGCTTGATGGAAAGCAGTAACCGTGGTGTATGGATTTTATGGATACTTGTATCATTCATACGTTGCCGACCCTGTTAAATCATTGGCTTTAGAAATGGCGAGACTAAGGCCGGCAACAAACTTAAGTATCCTATCACCTAAGCCAGCCCATACCCTGCCTGTATACCAAATTTCATCAAGAAGAACATTGAAGAAAGTTCTACGTGATTTGAGAAAATCCCTACATTACTTGTTTTTATTAATTTTTAATAATTACTGTGTTATTATTGTATTGTCACTGTGTTGTTATACTCTGTCCTTTCTTTGTTTTTTTTTCTACCTCTATATGCGCATAAATATGTCTATTTGTTTCTTCTTTTCTTTCCTAATTTTGTATTTTTTTTGTATCTGCGTGCGTGCCTACTGTCGAATAAATGCTTTTTCTTTCTTCTTCAAGAAGGAAGAAGATTCTCTGATCTGATCTTATGTAGAAACATATTACATAACATCACGCCTTCCATCCCCGAAGGGGTAGGCAGAGGTGCACATTCTACCACAGTACAATGTAACACCCACTTTTCACTAGTTGCTATGAGTCCCATGTAATAGGGGGTGAGCCTTATTATTTAAAGTAAAGTTTAAAGTAAAGTAAAGTTAAAATAAAGTAAACATATTATAATGGGTTTATTTCTTAAACTTGTGATTGAATCAGAGAGTCCAGCCAGACACATTATCACTTATATTGCATATCCAATCACGTAGTTACGCCTATACGTCGACATTATTACGACCCATGACGCAGTCTAGTTTAGTTAATTAATAAAACAGAACCAAATAAAATAATGGATCTGTTACAAACAGCAATGAATAGTCATTAGGACACAAGATTCGATTGCGTAAAACTACATGTAATTGTTGCATCATTATTGCAACTTATTTTCTGAAGACTGCAGATCAAATTATACCACTCTATCCACACTCTTCAATAGAATTTGAAACCTTACACATTAAAAATAGGGTAGAAAATCGGTTAAAGAGATTTGTAGCACCTTGATCTGCTGTTGTCTCTACAAGTTCTAATTAAGAATGTAGGTGACACCTGTCATGCATACACGATTCTTAGGCTTATTTGTATGTAAGTAATTGTTAAATTGGAATAATTTAATACCTTGTTTGTAATCTTAGATGAGGTTTAAAGTTTTGAAATTCTTACTAGCTATGCTATCAACGTGTCTGTTACATAATTGTGAATTCTTTTGCGAATTTCTTGTGATCTAATTACATGACTTGGGTTTTAGAATGATTTTATATCTAGTAGCCATAAATGTAAGACGTTTCTTGAATCCGATTTACAAGTCGGACAATGTATACCCAAATTAATTATGGCTTACGGCTTAGCGTAATATTTTCACGAATTAACTCGACTAGTTCCAAGCCATTCGTGTGTCGTGAGCAGCATTATCGTGGTACGTACCTCCCTTCCCCAATCTCCCTAAACCCTGAAACCTCAACACCTCAGATTCCTAGAAGGCTGGTAACGCACTTGCAACGCCTCTGGTGTTCGAGATGTCCATGGGCGACGCCGATTGCTTACCATCAGGTGATATATAGGCTCGTTAGCATTTTATCCCAAAAAAAGTTATGCGACAAATAATAATAGTTAGGCTTTTGCCCTTAATTGGGACGATCATGGGAGGTATTCCTCGTAGCGCTCCCGTTTTGAAGCGCGCCCATCTAAGCGCTCCCGTTTAAAAAAATTATAATAATAACTAATAAAGTAACTATGTACCTACATTACTATTTATATTCCTAAAAATACGAAGTTTTATTAAACACACAAACATTAACACTCTACCACCAAGAATGAGGTAAAGTAGCTTGTTTTAATAAAATCAGCCATTTTTAATCCAATTAAATTTCCCTTTTAACTAAAGATAAGTTATGTATCAGCTTTCTTAATTTCCTTTTAAAAAGTATGTCTGCATCTAGTTTCGAAGTATGAATGTCGATGTTAGATGTTCGATAAACGGTTCATAGTGATTGACTGCGAATTATCACGCGATCCTCCAAGGGCTAAGAAAATGGCTAGGTAATCAGTTAATTCTTATTCCATGTTATTAATGGTGAATTTTGCAGTTAATGTTAATGTGTAACGATTTTTAATGGAGTAGAATGTGAGTTGGATAGAGTTCTTAGTTTAGATTGAAGATTTTTTTGTTATACCTTCTTTTTTTAATCGGTTCTGTTGAGACGTCCATAATTATTAAGGATCTATGCTAACCTATTGTTAACCCCAGTATAATGCTGTTCTTGGGCCACTAAAGGCTACCATTTTGCAAGTCCTATCATTTCTTTATAGTCCTGTACTATAGTGTAACTTTTTAAACGGTTGAAAACGATTATATCAACGAACGAATGTGATATTGTAAATAAACTGTTTTTTTCAATAGAATTGTATATCGCTACAATTATAAAAACTTTTTTAATTGTAAGTAATGTAGTTTTAGATATTTAACAAGGATTTTTAACACCCTAGAATATGGGACTCGAAAAGTACCTAACTGATGAAAGTGTCTATCTGGTATCTATAAAATAATTTAAAATACATCGAATACAATTTTCAATTTATTACAAAGATATATTACCTAGATAAACCATCTAATTTTTATAAAAATCATAAATAACAGCTCCATAGTTCTGGTGTCGGCTACCTCACCGTCTAGTGGGCGGGGTATCACGATATATTGCACCGTTTAGCACTCTGATGGCTCCATCTAGTTTTATACATCTGTGTACGCGATGTTCGTTGCAAAAACTATCGAGTATTAAACTGGTAATGGCTGGAATTTCCATAAAGTGTTTTTGTAAAGGGGTAATCGTTGTTTGATCAATGTTTTGTTGTCTAGCTGAATATGCATGAATAAGGGTGAATTTAACTGTGGATGTGTTTGAAATTGAGATGATAACAGGGTATGAAAATTAAAAATCTAATTAGTCCGTAAGTTAGGTAATTAAAAAACATTAGACACGTATTTTTTTATTTTGTCGTATCATAAAACAATACTTAGATAAAACGAATCAAAGTTTAGAAGTGGGGGCTAAAACGCCATTTCTACGTATAAAATATACATAGAAGTGACGTCACGCGACATTTCAAATCAATATATCGTCGAAAGTATTTATTTCTGTAAGAAAATAAAAAATACGTGTCTAATGACTTAAAATAATCTACCAGACAGACATTAAAATAAAAATTAGGCATATCAACATCACACGAAAGTCTAGTTATAGATTATGGACCTCTTTGACGTAAGAGGATCAGAATACGCATATCACAGATCGAGATTATAAAACGTGTTTATCACAAAGTAGGCATGTTTCCCGGTCTCTTTCAAATCCCTTAGTCGTCCTTTAGCCGGGTATTACTAGACCAGCGGGAAGACGATGGGTGGTGCTGACAAATGTATTGTACTTTAATCGTTACTTTTATAATACATACATAACTTTACGCCTGTCTCTCATGGGGGTAGAGAGGGACTACGGAACGCCAATTACTACGATTTCTACATACCTCTTTCGTTTAATCAACAGTCATCAATCTTTTCATGCATGCTCGTCGGTTAAGGGTACTTTTAATTTGGCCCTTCTTTAATATATCGCCAATCTGGTCAGTATGTGTCAGTCAAGGGTGCCCTCGGCCTCATTCATAATTATAATACACTTCATAAATCTCGTTAGAAAACCATATAAGCTATATAAGCGAATAAACTGTACCATGATACATGATCCATCACTGAGACTCGGAACCAGGCCGGAACTAAGAAATACCTCACAGTCTCAAATGTATAGAACGGAACTTTCATCGTTAACCTTTACACTGCTGCCCTCTAGGCAAAGCTGTAATGATATGGCGCACGCAATAGTAAACCAGTGTATCCTGAGCTGCGGTGAAAAACTGTGTTTTTGTAAATATATCATAATGTAATCCCTAATTTTTCACCAGGTTTTTTGAAGCCTTACGATAGAGGTAATGAAGAAACTACTCCATGATGTTTCTCATAAGTAACACAATTTTGTTAAATTACCTCGTGTATTATCATCGCGTAGTAAGCGATGAGGCCGTGTACATGCCAAAACCAATTTATCATTTATGTTTTTTTGTCTTTTGTAAATGATGTACAATAAAGTGTTTATTATTATTATCTGTAGTAAAACACACACAGATTTTGGATAGTGGTAAAAGCTCACACCAAAAAACATGTGCAAGGAGTATGGAGTGTACTATGCCTTTAAATAACCGTACTACATTAATATTAAACTTATAAAGGAATTGAAGAATTAAGTTACATTGGTCACTGAGTGAGAGTATTTATTTAAATGAAACTTAAACATAAAAAGCAAAAGTTAGTTATTAGCATAGACGCCTAGGTTTTTATAAGAAAGACTATTCTTACCCCAGACTATAAAACCACCCCGATGGTCATAATCAATACTTATAAAGGGACACTAGGCTCTCGGACTAAACCAGCATACTCACTGAGCAACGGCGCTTTACCACACATCCCTATATTACTATAGCTACCCATAGTCCAAAACTAGATCCATTTTATTCCCCAACTGGTCCCATTAACAATGCAGAAGTGACCGCAAACGCATCTAAACGGGGGCACACGTTGACAAGCGGAGCGACGAGCGACATCCACGCGCTAAGTAATTAACGACGTCACTCAAGTGTCTGTCAAATTAACGTCCTTTGGTGTATGGTACGAGGTATGAGCGATAAGCGGAGACTGGAAGTAGGTAATTGATTTTATTTAGATAATTTTATAGTTATACTGCAACACTAACAGGATGTGTGATTTTTTTGTTTTTTTTTCTATGCTCCACACTAGGGTTTTCCCCTGTGTCGTGGGTGCGTTTACAAACATACAAGTTCACATACACATGACATCCAGACCCGAAATAACAATTTGTAAATCATACAAAGAGTTGCTCCGTGCGGGAATCGAACCACGCAGTACGTTGCGCGGTAGCCGCGCCAACTTTGCAGTCAAAAATATTAATTAGATTACTTACAAGAATGATTAAGTTTACGATTAACTCAGGTTTTTACATAATCGGCAATGCACCCTTGTTATTATCTTTGGTTTGCAGGTGAACTTAGCGTACCGTTTTCTATCAAGTTTGCCTTAAGCTTTATTGCTACTAATACCCTAGTAACATAAAAAAATCGTGAGGCTTTCGTCCGATGTTTTTGTAATATATGTAGTTTGTATTGTCATAATTATTGTAGCTTTAAATAACTATTTCGACCCTTTAGTTGGTTAGAACTTTACTATAAAAACTAATTAAAGCTAACCAAATGAATTGCACATAACGTCGAGTTTCCTATGTCTTTCACCGCACTAAGCTCCGAAGTCCCTCCCCTCCTTTTAAAGCGCATAATGGCCGGCTGACTTGTCAAATTTTATAATAATTGCTCTTAAACCCTAAGGGCAATGCCCTACCTACTGGAGCCCTTTCTACGTTCTGTTACCGGCAGATTTATTGAAAACCAATCTATTGGAAAACGCGAAAAAATACCAGAACTTATATTTTAGCCCATTTCTTCTTTTAATTTAATTGAGTGGAAAAACTATTGTTGTGCTTGATGGCAGTGATTCGGTTGTAATTTGGAAAATCATTTCAATAGTTGGTTGGTACCTAATAAAAACCCCACCATGTAGTCTATATATATATATCTCTCTCTCTCTCTTTCTCTTAAAATCTGTGCTTTAAAATCTTATACTGTTGTATAAAGCAGAAGAGTTTGTTTTTTTGTTTGTTTGTTTGAACGCGCTAATCTCAGGAAATACAAATCTGATTTGAATAATTATTTTTGTGTTGGATAGCGCATTTATCAAGGATGGCTCTAGGCTATAAAACATCACGCTACGACCAATAGGAGCTGAGCAGAGTGTGTGTGCGTAAGTAGCTAGTAATAACTAATTAGTAATTGATATTATTTTTCGGATTATTCTTGACGATAGATTCGACTAGTTTCAAGCCATGCCAGAAATTTGTAATTAAAAAATATCCTTAATCCTTAAAACTTCGAAGATACTTCTATATTTACACAAAGCGAGTAAATGAATCCTCACTTAGTTTACAACACCAGATTAATATTATGATATTTTCTTTGTCATAAAAAGTTATACGAACAACTTTAACACGAAGCGAAACTTCAGAAATAAAACGCCAATGCTTTCAACTTCTTCAAAAAGTTAGTCGCAAATAAAAACGAAGAAAACCATTGCTCTTCCATTGTCATTGGCTGTAAACATTGCCATTTCTCTTGTGTTCACAAAATGCGATTGAAACGTTGCCAAACAACTGCCCTGGGATGCAGCATGTCCATAAAAATACAGGAAGCAAGACGAATTTCTTGTGGAGCCAACAATATTTTAAAGTACTTAAAACGCTTAGTTTTAAAACATAAGCCTAATTTGTCGTTAATAAGTCTAACAACGATGTTCTTCTTATGTATTTTAAATTAAAAATATAATTACTGTTTGATTTCTAAGTAGGTACAATTTAATTAAAATGCTGTTCTATTTATACTTCTAAAAAGTGATGATATAAAAGAAACTTTTTTATTTTTGTAATTTGCAATTGTCGCCGCCCATATACCTGAAACACTAGACGTTTACAAGTGCGTTACCGGCCTTTAGGAGATTAGGAATTTGAGGATTATTGGGAATTCAGGGATTGGGGAGATTGGAGAGGGTAATTGGGCCTCCGGTAACCTCACTCCCACGACGAAACACAACTCAAATGTTGTCGGTTTTCTGTGAGGCCGGTGGTATCACTCCGGTCGAGCCGGCGCCCATTCGTGCCTAAGCATGGATCTTATTATTCATTTTGTGAATATGAATGGCTATCCACATTATTATTTAAAAATTCATAAACACTTACCCCGCATTTACAAATGTAGGTAACGTAGGTATTAAGCCGTTCAGTAAAAATATATCAAGTAACACTAGTAACAGTTACCGACGTAGCAATAACTCCTTTAAATAGTAAACACGGCTATCTATTACATGTTATATGTTATTTTCCCGGAACATGGTACATCTTGTGTAATAGTTAGCCTTTCGACCCTTGTACGCGCTACAAATTGCTACCAGTTGTAATTGGACATAAAATAATATAACACATTGAATGCAGTCGAAATATTGCATTTATATCGTACATCATAGTAGTTTCTGTATTAATTAATTGCGATTTTGTATATTTACTAGTTAAAAAGGCGATGATAGAAGGATGTTCAAAAAGGAATTTTGAGTAACTTCACATTTTAGAAAGGGATCTGTCTATATTGTTTAATTTTTTTAAACAATTCAGTATTCATCATTCAGGCTCTAAATAGACTAACCACATTTCAACGATATAGTTTGAATGTATGACGACTGCAATAGAACTGCAAACTAAACGAGCAGTCCGATTGCAGTTCTATTGCAGTTGTATCAACTGCGTTCAAACTGCATCCGAACTGCAGTTGAAATTCGGTCCGTCTGTCTAGAGCCTTAATGTTTTTTGTTTCCAGCTGTTGCAGTTAGGTACCTGAAACAAAAAAAATGGTAATAAATTAAACGACAGTCTGCACAATCTAACCATAGTCATCATAATCATCATCAGCCAGGAGGTATTTCCTTCTGAACCAAAGCCTTTGACTTCTATAAGTCATCACATTAATTTTCTTTTTACAAACAATCAAAGTTTTTAACATTTTTTTTTAGTTAATCGCTGTCGCTACCGCTTCCGTTAGTACAGAGTCATCACCTTAACCGAACATTACACAAGCAGTAAGGATGTTTGCCTCAAGTTTTAAAATGTTATGGCTTCCATTTGGTCGCGTCTTGCACTTAAAACTATTTATTACTATCATTTGCTTATCCGATGTTTGTTACGAATTATTATGAAGATTTATTATCAAATAGAATTATAAAAAGTTTGCCATGTTGTTGTTGAAGCCCAGTTAGTACTTAATATCTAACGAATCGACTATTGTTGATGACACGTTTGACGCGATGGCTGGGCAACCGACTGCCGCTTTGTTCTACAAATTGTTGTTTCGGGTCTGGGTGTCATGTGTATGTGAACTTGTATGTTATACGCAATTACGTCACAGTAGAAAATACTAGTGTGGACGAAAATTTGTTTTATAAACAATTTTGCCGGTTATGGTGTGTGTGTGGGTTCGTTAGCAGAAGGGTCGGCAATTAATATGCGTGTTCTTGGTTCGAGGTTTATTGAACGACTGATCATAGAGTATAGTAATATGCGACTCACTGACTCCAATGAACTTAAACAGTAACTTAACCTAATGTGCCTAAGACTAACTAAGACAATTGTGCCTACACGCTACACAATTAATATGACTACAGATTATACACTAACGTACAGTAATTTTGAAAGAAACGCTTACAGGCATAAAACAATCCATTGCTGAATACAGGCCTCCCACAATAACTACAACGAAATTCAATACACGTAGAACAATCGTCAATAGATAGCTCATGCGAACTTTTCACTTATAAAAAACCCAGCATATGCAATATAACAGTAAACTTTAACTACACAACAATTTCTAAACTAAAATATAACTTCAATAGTTATTATAATGGAACCTGTACGATGGACAAGACGATTCAATAAAATAGATTTATCTGTAAGCGATTTATGTGGTAGCCAACTCGGTAAACAGTTGCCTCCTTACATCACCGCTCACTTTAATATGCGATACCTCACACTTATGTAATATCTGTTTTCCTAAGGGAAGCATTCATATATATAGAAAGAGCTTTTTGTTGTAATTTATATGAATAAAACAAATAAAAAACCTTTTCTTTGTATGTAATGAACGGACTTATAAATTACTAGCTACTTCCGCGCGGTTTAACACGCTCTGCTCAGCTCCTATTGGTCGTAGCGTGATATTTTATAGCCTATAGCCATCCTCGATAAATGCGCTATCCAACACAAAAAGAATGATTCAAATCAGACTTGTAGTTACGGAGATTAGCGCGTTCAAACAAACAAAAAAAAAACAAACTCTTCCGCTTTATATAACAGTATATAAGATAAGGTATAAGATTAAATCAATTAAAAAAAATTATGACCTGTGGAAATCTTTGTGACTTGAGGGTAATACATACAGAGACATTTACTACGACATCTACCTAGTTTTACCAAGTAAAATGTAGGTATAATATAATAATATTTTCTATAATAATGACCTCGTTTCACCTGTTGTGTTATGGTACCTTAGGCTACAGCGGTTACGAGTCACAACCTTTTGAAAATCGTCCCCTAAATTTGTTCATACAAAAGTAGTCTCTAAACATTGGAAATAAGGTCTATAATGTAGTTAGTGAAAAGCGGTCACCGGTGACCGCTTAGGGGATAAATAGGTTGCACGTAGTACGCACCGAATATCGTCGTACCATTCAATGTTTTCTCGATTACACGAAAGGTCACCAAATTAACTACTTGTGATGTCATTTGTTTATTTGTCATTTCCTCTTATATGTATTTCGAGATAATTCGAGTTAAATCTAAATACGAAAGCAAAACCACGACTGAAAGTTAGTTTACAAATAAAGTAGAACTGTCGAACTGAACAACTACTGAACGTAATGTTACGAAGCTCTGTGAGTTAAGATTGTGAATTTAAAGTGTGATGTCCATGTAATGTAGATGCGTAGGTGATCCCCATTGCAGTTTGTGGTTTATGTAAGAAAGTATGTATTTGGTGAATTACAGCGAATAAAGAAAAAGATAGGCGGTTTAGAGTAAATAATTTAATTAAGCAAAGGATTTTTAACCGACTTCAAAAAATGAGGTTCTCTCTTTGACCTGTACATATGTAGAGGTATATTTGTGCGTGATTATCTTGCGATTTTTTACACTGATTTTGATGAGGTTTGCAGAAAAGTTTTGTTGCACTTCGGGGAAGGTTTTAGTACCTATATTAATTAACTGACTTTAAAAAAGAGGGTGCTGAGTGCTGAGAGAACTGTACGAAGCTGCGACTATGGCCGTCCAAGTACAAAATCAGCAGTCTGAACCTATTCACCTGCATCGAGGAGTGAGACAAGGGGATGTTATATCCCCCAAATTGTTCACAAATGCTATGGAGGATATGTTCAAGACGCTGCATTGGAAAGGACGGGGCATAAACATAAACGGCAAGTATCTCTCACACTTGAGATTTGCAGATGATATCGTCATCATGGCTGAAACCGTTCAGGACTTGCAATATATGCTGTGCAGCCTGGCTGATTCTTCCGCGCCCATTGGGCTCCGGATGAATTTGGACAAAACAAAAATAATGTTCAATGAACATGCCATTCCCGAGCCAATTGTTCTCAACGGGTCGCCTCTCGAAGTCGTTCAGGAATACATCTACCTAGGACAAACCCTGCAGTTTGGTAGGAACAGCTTCGAAAAGGAGGCCCGTAGAAGGATTTTTTTTTTTTTTTTTTTTTTAAGGGGGGAAAATCATCGAATGACTGCCCCCGCCTGGGTGAGGCGGGAGGGAGTGTCAGACTCTTACTGACTAAAAACCACCCCGTTCCTTCTCCTGCACGTCGAGCCGGAGCCCCGGTTACCCGTTAGGTTCTCCGCGACTCCGAATCGGCATCGGCCGTATTGGGCCCCATCTGTGGTGGTCTGATGGCTCTTTGAGGCGCGCGCGGAACGCGACGCGCCGTACGCTCGGGAGGCCCGTAGAAGGATACAGCTTGGCTGGGCAGCATATAGAAAACTTAATCAAGTCTTCTCGTCTCAGATACCGCAAAGCCTGAAGACAAAAGTCTTCAACGAGTGCGTCCTTCCAGTAATGACATATGGAGCCGAGACGTGGACACTGACAGTGCGACTGGTCCATCAATTTAAGGTCGCGCAGCGAGCTATGGAGAGGGCTATGCTCGGAGTCTCTTTAAAGGATCGAATCCGAAACGAAGTGATCCGACAGAGAACCAAAGTTATCGACATAGCCCAAAGGATCAGTAAGCTGAAGTGGCAGTGGGCCGGTCACATTTGTCGAAGAACCGATAACCGTTGGGGTAAACTTGTTCTAGAGTGGAGACCGCGTCTGGGCAAACGCAGTGTAGGGCGCCCTCCAGCTAGGTGGAGTGACGACATTTGCAAGGTGGCTGGCAGTGGTTGGATGAGAAGAGCTGAAGACCGAGGTCAGTGGCGTGCCATAGGAGAGGCCTATGTCCAGCAGTGGACGAATACAGGCTGATGATGATGATGATGAAAAAAGAGGGATTATGAAGCTGGTTTTTTAAACGTAGTTTAAATTTAACACGCAAGAGACGGTTTTACAACAACTAACTATATAAAAGTTTAAATCGCGATAATTTACATGTAAGAACGAGTTTTCTATGCAGTAAGAACTTAACACATTCGACCTTAGTAAACTTTTATTTAGGTAACAAGCTTTATAATGAAGAAAATAACGAGAAAAAATATCAGCCTGTGCTTTGCTAAAAAAACGCAATGGAAAAGTCAATAACACATTAAACAACCATAGTTTCGATCGAAATCTCGTCCCTCAGGTCCACTAATGAACCATAAATCACACAATTTAAATGAAATCTTACTCCAAGCACTCGCAAGTTTTAAAGTTACCAAGATCTGGTTTAAAATCCATTATCCATTCACAACTGGGTGTGGAAAAGTTTCAACAAGCCCTGTTATGACTAACGATACAAAGAAAGTAAAACTGGATACATTTGCATAGAACCACATCTCATCCTATTGCTACCCAGTTGACATTGTACTTAATCCTGTACACTTGCGGCCATTAAAGCTGGTGCACTGAGGTCGAAATTATTGTGACGACATTATTTCAATGTTGCTTTGAACCTTTAGAATGTTGGATGACTTTATCTTGGTTAAGAGTCATCATCATATTTGCCACAAGACTATCGAACATTGGTTTCCTGTAGGTTCGTTGAAAGCAATCTGCGTTCAAAGGCTCTCCACAGCCTTTATCAGTGCCTCTAGCCAAACACCACTTTAGCATTTATCTACAGAGAGAGTAGAAAACTAAATGTATGGGGATGACACTGACAAGTGTCAAAATTTACGTAAATCCCATATAATTTGGTTTTATTATTCTACAAGTAGACAAGCGGTAAATGGCATGTGGCTACAGCTGCTGATCATCTGTCTACCCTACTTGCTTGTTTATGAGGAGAAATACTGATAATAAAAGTTAAATAAATATTTGAAATAAAAATTGTGTTATATCGTTACGAGTACCGAAATACCCCTCCAAATTTACCCTGTTATTGAATTTCCTGTGAGCCGTAATTTCATCATTCACTCCCTCATACACGTACTTCACAAAACGGATTGATTGCTAAATAATTAAAATCTTCAAAATGTTTAAAGGTAAAGTAGATCCCATTTCTACCATTAACCTACTGTCAGCTTGCAGACCGGTAAATGACAGGTGTCGACTACCAACACGTTCTTAACCTATCATTACTAATTCAAACAATTAAACTTTCTATTTTATGCCTTAACGACTTAACAATAAGGGCTAAAAGTAGTTACAGAATATCAAGTTGCCTTTTATTATTTCAAAAGGCAGACGGTTTGCTGAATTTATTACTTATTTGCGTGTCTACTTATATTTGAAACGCAATGTACGGTTTTGCGTGAAGTTGATAATTACAATTTTATTGATAGACTAGGTAATTGTGGGTGTAATAAGTAGGGTTTGTACATAAGTCTAGGATAATGTTACTTTATAACTAGACCTTAAAATCAAAAAGCTGTATTACGTACCACTAACTCTGCTTACCACACAAAGGCAGATTCATACCATCTGCGAAGAATTCACATGTACTATGTATTGGTACGTATAAACCACATGAATACTTTACTTTTGCGAAGTACCACACTTTCATTTTCACCCTATGAGTGCAACCGATCAATACTAATCTCAAGCTTTACTTATACCGTAGACAAAAACCCGACAATATGGAGGATTCCTTATATCAGTCACTTAGAACTTCTGCATTTGACAGATAGGGTGCACCCCTAATTGACATGACCAAAAAATGTTGGCCGCCAAGCTTAGAAGAAAACATTTTTTTTTCTTCTACGATTTCTTTTAGCAAACGTAGGTTGAAAGGTACACTTATGCTGGTCGATGAACCGTACTTGAATGGAGAGGTGACGTTAGAAATATTTGATGAGACGCTTATTTTTAAATCGCTTTCCGGACAACTTTTTGTGTTGATGTGATTCGATTAATCGGAAATTTAATTGAGTACCTACGGTTTCCTATTAATTGATCGTTGAGCAGAGGGGTTTTTGAATTTCTATCATACGTTAGGTGCATTAGGATTTTTCATTAATTTTTAGTAAAGTTTGTCGACATCTTAAACAGTATCATCAACATTTTCAAGCATGACTCTTAAGAAAAGCTCTCACGTTTATCCAGCACGAAGCAATACAAAGTTTACAAAAAGATTCAAGTAATTTGTTCATGGAGGTGATCCACACAAATCCTTACGTCTAGGGCTGCACTATCGGGATGAGGGTAGGGTAATAAAATTAGGTGCTCCTGTGGACAGCCCTGACTTATGTTATTAGCTTGGCGATCCAATCAATACTCCTAACGACGTACATCCCTAGTTACCGTGAGCAATTCCATCAGCTGCGGTCTTTAGAGCCCTTTCCGTCTCCAAGATGGATGCTCTTTTAAATAAGTTTATTAGATACTTAATAATTAGTTCTATAAAGGTGTTTATTTGCTTTTTTTTTCTTAAATAAAACGTTGCCTCACATTAGGATTTTCTCCTGTGTCGTGGGTGCGTTTACAAACATATAAGTTCACATACACAATGACACCCAGACCCGAAACAACAATTTGTGGATCACCCAAAGTGTTGTTCCGTGCGGGAATCGAAGCCGCGACACGTTACACGGCAGTCGGTTGCCCAGCCACTGCACCAACTGTGCAGTCGTGTTTGGAATTGATACAATATATGTTGGGAACATAGCTTGAACAGGTGAATACAGTAATGAAGTGCTTTGTATGTTTGTCCTTTGTATCGTATTATAAAATATTCACTTTTTATCAGTTACTGATTTTACCCTAGTTTTCACCCGTTGAGAGCCTCAACGAAAGTGTCCAGCTGACACGCCTTAATTAATCGGTAACTATGGTTACGCATATCTATTTACCATTTCATTTTCAAAGCAAAAAAGTTCCTTTCTTTCCGCTATCAACAAATTCACATCATCAAAGAGGAACTAATTCCCTAATGTATCTAAGGTTCTACAAAGATTCTCATCTAGACCAACAAAGACAATTTTTATTACCTGTCTAGGTTCACACTTGTTTCTATTTACTTGTACTGCAATACTGGCACATGGTTCTAATGCCATTAAACTTAACGACGTCTGCCAGGCACCGTAACCAGCGCAAATGGCCAATAAAAAAGTTTAGACTTTATTCCCAAATAGTTTAAAGCTTATATCGCTTGATGAAACCGAAGATTAAGGTGATGGTTACAGTAATATTGAAGGATAATAAGTTAATTTTGTTTAAGCGGGTAAGATTTTAGAAAACATTCGGTAGGGATAATTATCTACCTCTATAGTTGTGAATAATTTGTAAAAGTTCATGAATTTACTTATAAGAATTATTTATATAATTAAAGATTTAAAAAAATATTGATTTATCAAGTCGTCCTGGCAGTTTCAAGTGCCATTAATCCGTTCTATGCCTAAACGCATGCCAGACACAATATATTTTCAATTCTGTGTTAACTCAAACACAAGCCTAGGAATTTCGACCCCAGTTAAACACATAGATCATCATCATTCAGTATCCAGCGTCGCAAAAATGTCTGTATCTGAAAATGAAAACATAAACGGCTTTAAACCTCTCTTCCGACATAATAATATCCAGTCTTATCCCGACGAAAAAAATCCATACAGACATCTCGAAGTAATCCAATTGACATCAATATGTGCTGGCTAAGTGCATTCACTTGTGTACCAATAACACGTTATCAGGGCAATCAGCAAGCGTTCCGGATGATTGGACGATCACTACCAATGCAACTCGACAAGTTTGATAAGATGGTGATAATATTGTTAGTATTGTGGTTAAACTAGGAAGTGGGAAGGTTAATAGACCGATTAAAGGTGAACCACATAACGATAATGGAACATGGAAGATTGTGTGTAGGATTTCCGTGTAGGTCCTTAAAGTACTGTCGATTAGATTCTAATGGAAGATTGAATGTATGCAAATTGCATAAAGTACGATCTCAGTGGGCCAGCTGATTATTTTAATAACAAATGATAATTGTACGAAACTGAAACAAAAATTAAAGTAAACTAAAAAAAAACATAAGACACTACTCATGAGATTATAAAAATTAATGCTATTGCGACGTTATCAAACTAAGAATCATTTTATTCGGAAACAAAATAGTTATTACGTACAACTTCTTCAGCTACATTTACATGATCTGACAATTTCATACAAACAGTGGCTATTATATTTATCTCGATCTCATTTCTTTTCTGCAAGGATTTATTTTTAGCCCCGATTAAGCCAAGAGTAAAACTCGTTCAACCCAACTCTTTCGATTTCTCATAGTAATTTATCGGCAATAGAGGCACAAATTGCCTTTTCGACGACCGATACAGTTGCCTCCGAATTGGACAATTTATTGCTTCTACTAGAGTGTACATCTCTCGCCATTTGAGTGGAATTGTGCTGTTTTGGTTCATGTAAAAGGTAATTCTCTGTCTGAAATGAAATTGAGGTTAATTTTCTAAAATTTAGCTTCAATTTTTTTGCCATCTTTATGTCTTTGTTTATTTTATTCATAATGTCGTTATAAATGTGATGTGATTTTCATGTATGTTTGATATTTATCGGTTGCAGATTATACATTTTTAAATTTTGGAATTAATTGTAAATTTAAATATGTGGTTTTACAAGACTCTCTCCACAGGGCACTTGGGGGGGAGTATGTTATAGTACTATCAATTCAAATGAAGACGCTTAGGAACGCACATACTTCATATAGAAAATTTAGAACACTGCGTCATCTTTGCAATCATCGAAAAGGATTGCACGTTACTGAATGAATTACAAACTGTATCTAGAGGTATGTGTAAGTTCAATGTAGGGCTGCCAATATGTTAATAACAAGTGACGTACTACGGGACTATTAATTTGATAAATGATATGTACTTATTACCTACTTGTCGAATCAACAGCGGGAAAGTACAGAAGATTAAGGTTTTTAAGGGTTCTTACATTTAAAACTTCAAAATATTTGTTTGAAAAGTAGAATAGGCATTTTGGACGGATTACTGAATTAGACACGTTATAATAATATATAGGATATGGGACAGTTAGAAATGAAAACTTCTTAACAACAATGGATTTAAAGTAAGTTCTATAGAAAAAATTACATGTATGTCACAACCCTATACAATACAGCGATGTTCCAATAGAACTCGACACATGTAATGCAACGGCGACGTCCTACTTCTTAGAATTAAGTTTTATTGACCACAAACAGCTATTTACTGACACAATTGTTATTATTGTTCGAAATCTAGATACAGTTCCCAATACAATACTGATGTAGGAACTAGGTTATTGTTGTGTTTTAATCAACTTCTATTGAAATAATAATAATTCAGATCTCATATATATCTTCTTAATTGAAGAAATACTAGAGGCAAACTGTTATACATGTTAAATTCTTAAAAATACTACACAATTATTAAAATGCAAAGGTTTCCATTCTATTTACACCATTGTCTATAGTTTATCTGTAGTGTATTCTTATAAAAACATAAAATGTTCTAATTAAACCAACAAAAAGGAAGTTCTAGGATGTAAGTAACAAATTAATCATCAGGAAAATAACGTAACAACTACTGACGCAACAAATAAAGATTTGAACAAAATAAACAATCTTTAATAACATAATCATACAGATAATGAAGCAACAACACAAATAAAGATTATCGTAATAACTAATCGAATGAACAATCGATATTGCTCACTATACTATGAAATAAAAGCGAATCGATTTAGATTGCCGTTCACACTTGCTTTAATATCTTAAGTTGCAACTAATGCAACTAAATAGAATGCAACACTACACTTACTGAACCGAAAAGCATCTAACAAACTAAATAAATTACAATTGGATCAAGGTTATAGGCTGGCATTTTAAATTAATAAACTTTGTGGTACTCCTAAAGTATATGACGATGAGGAAAAATCTACTTTTGTAGCCTCAACACTTCAGGTTTTATTATGAATAGTATGCCATGTTATAAAGCTTGTTTGCAAGCATTACTTTTAAAAAGGTCATCCAAATATTCCTATCAAACGCTAATGATACAGTAAGAAGCCTTGATTATGACTGTCCATGTCATATCTACGTAACTCGCCAGCCATTCTGCAATAGACCTAAAACAAACAAACATCCTATGAAGTAGGCTAATGAAGAATCATATTCTAACGTTACAGATGAACATTATAATCAACTTGATTATAATCATTAACATTTGAACTATTATTTGTATTGCAAACTGTAGGTCGCCATATTAAATCTGTTGTCCCAAATTCAACATAATCTAATAACAATTCATCATTCTTAATCTAAAATGCGGAACAAAAGATGGACGAAATTGGGGCTATCTAATTTGTTCGGATGGTCTATCACTTTCGCTAGCTCAATGGCCGTTGTTGTAACGAGCTGTATGTATTAAGAATAATCCACATAACATCAATTTGCTTACATAAAGCGACCTGTGACCCGTCTTGGACTATAGGTATCAATTATGTTGGCACTACTTTCGTTGTGATCTTATTACGTCGATTTTAGATCGATGTGAGATAATATAGTTATAAAGATATGTGTATTCTCTTTAGTGGCTTTTGACCCGGTTTTGTGGTTATAGAGATGTTTAGATAATGGCTGCTGATCGTTCGTATGTAATATCTTATGTCTTATTCTTGATGTGTGGTCATTGTTGCCTTCTTTTTCTTTTCGTAACATGTTTTGTTTTCGTTTAGGCAAAGTGTTATTACTAAAGTGCAAGATTATTTCACTTTTTTGTAGAATCTTTGTTTAACGTCTCTCCGATGCCCTATTTTCTTAATTATCCAATTTATAAGATTTCATTTCTCTTGATACTTTCCGCTAAATTAAAAAAATGGAAAACTTCACGGTCTAACATTATTACATCTATCTTCATGGGACCATGTAATTTAATTCATCCCTCCTCTTTCAACTCACATTTCCCGTTATCTCGTGGGAATGGAACGGGATCCTTTGTTTTAATAGTAAAGTTTTCAGACAAATCCATTATTACTTTAGCTAGTTTGTTCTAAGATTTCGCTGTTTGCTTTTTGTTGATACTTCATCTGTTGGCGAGTTTGTGGTTAGTTTTGTATTTCTTGAATTAATTACTGTTTTTATTTGTTTGTTGAATGGTTTCTAATACATTTAACTTGTAAAAATTTTGTATTGAAAGACGATGTGGGGGTAAACCTTTGTTATTTTAAATTGTTGTTTAAAACATTTGAAGTACAAAACAGCTACAGCTTTTCCGCTTGTACTATGTGGATAGAAACTTAGCTATGACATTTTTAAATATGCTCACATGGCAGTAATGCAATAGTAGAGGAACTTCGATACCACAGCAAGTGCATCGACTATACCAACTGAATCAATAGCCTAGCATTTAATCTAAAACTGAATCCACAGACTACAAAAAAAGTACGATCAATCACAGTAACTTCAGCCTCCAATCAAATCGAAAGTACATTGACCATGAACGTCTAATACTTTATAAAGTCAAAAATGATAAAATCAAAATTATTTTAGCAGGTACAACATTTAATAATATTGTTGCTGATCAAAACAATGAGGTATCAAGGTCGGTTGTGAAATTTTCAGAATCTATTAGCTAAGTGATTGAATTATGTTCAACTTTAAATGGTACAGGTATTCCTAATAGCATTAATGTCTGTAACTTCAGTGTTTTGGTGTTGTTTCTAGGTCATTAGATTTTATATTTTGAATAGTAATAAGATAAATGTATTTTTGGTTTAGGAATAAATATTAGCGTTTTCTCACTGTTAAATAAAAAGCTTGAATATTTTAACTTGACTTTTATTGTTCTTCTTTACTTTTATTAGGTACACTTTTATAAACTTTTATTTAATACGTACACCGTTCACACTCGCAGCCATTATTCAAGAGAGGGAAAGTTTTTTTTTTCATAGACCAGCGCTTTGTCATAGATAAGTAAAAATTGCCAACAATCATAATGTGTACAATTTAACACTGGAGCCACTAGATCGCACCACATATGCTTAAGAAACATCTATCAAGATTATAATTATTTACTATTCTCATCACGATCATCATAGATCATTCATTGATTTATGAATTGTTTACGAAAGAGTCCTCCATAGTTTAAAAAGCAATTGATTTATATAAGTCCAACAATTCTTCATAATTAATTCAAACCACTTGATAATAGTGCTTTATGAATTACATAATTATTAGTCTTGTATCCCTCCAAAGTCGACTAATGGTGATAGTTTAATGTAAAATTTGAACTTCCAGCTTTTAACATAACATCACGCCTTTTATCCCCGAAGGGTAGGCAGGGGTGTACATTACGGCACTTAATTCCACTGTACAATGTAACAACCACTTTCACTATTTATGTTGCGAGTCCTATGTAATAGGGGGTGAGCCTATTGTCATATACCGGGCACAATTCCAGTCTCCGTTCTACGACTGAGATTTTTGTAAAAAGCTCAGTAATACTTTGCAGTCGCACTTCGACCACTCGGCCAACGAGGTAGTCTTTTCCAATTCCAAAAATCCAACGAGACAGTTCCAGCCTATAATACCTTGTTATTGAACCTAAACGAGAGAGCTCGAAATACGTAACTAGCTTCTTCTCAGACATAACCAACCTTTTTCTACCTTACAATGTCTGAATGCCTTACATTGTTCTTATTTGACTTTTTGCTACCATTCCATCCACCCCATTTATCCTAGCGAAAGTAAACCGCAGCAAATTAACCCGGAACATGCTATCTGACAGATAGCAGTCCAGTTATCATTTCAAGTAGACCACTTGACCTAGCCTTATAAGTGGAGAAAACAATATTTCCTTTGAACTACCTTCGTAGGAATGTGGCCCTTATAACACTTAGGGAATTATGGCTATGTTGGCCTGTCCAGTTTTGTTTCATTCATAGAACGTCGATAGATTTCATTGATTTATTTATTTGCTTTCCCTTCATTGATAACTTTGGCGCTATTAAGCGTTTATTCAGGTGTTAATTTGTTATAAAAGTGTGTTGTGAACGGGAAAGTGTCATTGAGATCCTATTCTGTGTGGTTGTCAACAACTTTATCATTGGAACTGGTAGGAATATTTCTAGCGTTAGTATGATCGAAAGGAAAATTATTATCAGTAGTAGTTGCAGTAGTTTGAATTTTGGATTATGTTCTGTTTTGAAGAAAACATCGGTGCCTCGTTGGTTACCTCTATCTATTTTAAATGCTTCATTTCCCGGAAGGTGTAGTAAGTGACCTATATTATGATAGTAATATGGTTGGTTTGGTGTAGGCTCATACAGTTCTGAATATATTCATACCATATGTAGGTTACATATTGTATCTCAAAGATAGCTTAACAGCTTTATATACGTCATCATTTTCTAAATGTTTTAAAAAAATCTACTTTTGTATCTACTACGTAAGGCAGGTAAATGCAACACTATCAATGCAACAGTATCAGTTACAGCAGAAACAACATTGCAATCAGGTTTAACATTATTAATGTCAACTTTAATTGAAGTCAGGTCAAGCAAGGTTAACTCGTTAAACCCAACAATAACCGAATTATCTTACATAACAAATGCAATAATAAAACAATAAATCATATAATCAAGGGTCATATTTATTGACATGACTAATAACTATAAAGGTTTATTTGGAAACAAATTTAATTTAATGGTCATGTCGCAAGCTGCGTAAGCGTCGTAAATTGATAGCGTAATGCATAAATCTCAATCAAATGTATTGTAAAGCGCTAGAGCGCTGCATTTTATTGTCGCGTTTAACAAGCACATGACGTAAGTGCTGCTTTATTGGATTGAATGCATTTGGCCCAATTGTGAAGCATTATCTAATAAAATTACTACAGAGATTGTCTCTTTAAATTTTGTTTGTTCTTATTTCGAATTCATTCTCACGCATTGTTTGGTTTATTAAAAAAATGTGGTGAAAAAAGTTTAGGTGCAATTTCGGCCAGTTACTTTTACCATTGTTTGTTTCATTTTAATTTTAGGTTTCGAATGACAGAATTTCAATTTAAAATTATAACTGTTCGTTGGTGTAGGGGTATAATTTTTGACGAGACAGGTTTCGTGTACAACCAGATACAAATAAAAATTACAAGCTGTCTGAACCACAATTTAAAATGGCTGTTATAAAAAGCTCAAGTAAGTAAAATAGAAGCTGAAAAGTAAATTATGGTGCTGTTACATTTTTCATAGGGGTGTTTCCTATTGTATTATATTTAAGATTAAACTGTCAAACACCAAGCGGTCACCGGTGACCGCAACCTATTGTTCTATTGTCTACAAAACCGGTACTCGACGAGTTAATTGGTATCTAAGTATGACTTTGATAAAACTGTTATAGAATACGCTTTCTTTAAAGTTAAGCAAATCATAATTATTATACATAAATAATTTGGAGTCATGTTTATCAGGTATATAAATTGTAAATATAACTAAAATTACTATACAAACAAAACTGGTTCTTAAGACGAAATAGTAATAAGGCCCATATTCAACTAAATACTTCAAACAATTGTCACATCACATCCCTATATCTTGACACGAGCATTTTAGCATACAATTAGATTTATAAAGACATTTACAACTTCCCTTACGATTCGCCAATACGCGTCAATGTAGTGAAAATTATATTACGAAAATAAACCTTAATACAAGTAAATAAGGAGTATAAATTTTATAGTAATGTTTACATATTAACATAAACATTGGATTCGATTTATGAAACATGAATGATCATAAATAAAGTATGGGACGTTTGTGTGAACAGTTATAGTGAGTTTAGTGACAGAGTAATGTGATATAATAGCAATATAATATTTATATAATTCATGTAATAAAGTGGCTTTTATTCCTTCAAGAAGTTATGATATAAACTGTGCGCAGCATGCATAAGGTACCTCTTTACGTCATGTCAATTGGGTAGATGACTAATTTTTATTTTAATGTCCGTCTGGTAGGTTTTTTAAAAGCATTAGACACGTATTTTTATTTTTTTTACGGAAAAAAATAAATTTGAAGACATATTGATTAGAAATGTCGTGACGTCACTTCTATGTACATTTTATACGTAGATATGACGTTTTTAAACTTTGATTCGTTATATCTAAGTGCCACTTTATTTTAAGTACAATAAAATAATTACCTAACTCACGGACTAATAACATTTTTAATTTTCATACCCTGTCATCATCCCTATTGCATTTTATATATCTCTAATCGAAAACACCTACACAGCTTACATTTTATGCTACATAATGGTTAATCTGACTTAATAATTAATAGTCACAATCACAACAACCAACAGCACCGTAGAACAAAATTGTAGAAAAAAATACTTTTGATTTAATATAACCTAATTACTCTGTGACACATACAGCCTAAGCTCGCTTCTTAAACACATTTAAAGAGCAAACATTTCAAACTAAACACCATTAAAAGTAAAATATTACGTAATTAACGTTAACTAGGTAGGTAAACACTATGTCATAACATAACATTTGAACTTTAACTAATTCTAAAAACTCGAGCATTCACAAAAACTGAGTTACACGTCAATAATCATAAACAACGAAACAAAAAAAAACTTTAAAAAAGGAATTCTTTGAGAACATTTCCTGATTTTGACATTCCTTCTGTTCAGAAAAGGAAATGTATGTCGTTAATTTAAATAAGATAAATTAAAGATCATGGGATGCCGTGTAATTTTAAAAGGTTAAAAATAAATCTATTTCTAACAGGAGATTGCTTTTTAGTCTGTGGCGCAATCGGATAGTTTTTGGAAGTGGCTGCATGTGGGAATTCCTTTGCCAATTATAGAGTTTGTGAATAAAAGTGTTTTAGCTGTAGTATCCATAATGTTCTTAATTTAAATTTTTTAAAGTATATGTTTGACATTTCGTGGTGTTTTAAGATATTCAAAACATAATTTGACATGTTTTGTTTTTATTTCACTATTACTTTTGTTATTTATTACAGTGTTTATGAATTATAGAATCAAGTTTTGTTTAATTAATTAATCAAGTTAAATTCAGCTTCTAACTTTATATAGCTTTAACATACGTCAGTATTACAGTTTCACAACTAACTTCACCCACGCGAAGGAAACAACGATTAATCGAATAAGTACCTATACACAGAAAAAATACATGTAATAACTTCACATATGCATTATACGTATTGTAATAAAAAAATTGCACATAAATGTTTAATGGGAGAGTTTGAAGCAAGGCCTCACACGGGAACAGGCAGCCGACCAGAACACAATGTATTATCTGTGCACCAATCCAAGATGGCGATCGTGCTTGCAATTTTCTGTCTTCTCACATGATATATTGGTCCAAACATTGGTTGTTGAGTTGTCCAATGTTTTGTATTTTTTTTTCGTGTGAAAAGTGATTTTTTTTTCTGTAAATGAGCTTTCATAAGGTCACAACGTATTTCATATTTTTATTAAGTGATATTAGGTGATTTAAAACAAAAGCGTAGTCTTAAATAAAAGTAGGAAATAAAATAAAAGAAAACACAAGTAAAATTCTGTACTAAAATATCAATTCTCAAAGAATTTAGGATGTCTTAACGGACTTAAGTGCGTGATATATTTTGTTTGTTTACTTCAGTCAACCCTTTCGGGAATTTAGAACGCGACGCTATGTGAAGTTCCAACCCATTCCCTATGATAACCATACCATTGTAGACTATAATAATATCCAGCATTAAGGATCACTTTTAAAAAGAGCTTTCACCACCACCAACATTTGATCCAATAACATTACTTGTCCAACCTACGATCATTGCTTCCGACTCAACCAGCTTAATTAGATAAGTTCGCATTGTTATACCTATGGAAACATTTCGCAACATGTTTTGTTATATTTACAGTATGACAAAGACAATGTTGATGATCTGGGAATTATGGGCGAATTAATCATAGCCAGATATGGAGTTTAATTGTTAAGTAATTGAATTCTTTGTAGATTATTTTTTATTGCATCATCGCTTTGACTTGCGGTATATATACATAGTTATAGACAAAACCGTTGTTGGCTTTGATTGTTTCTATATTGCGACTAGTAAGAAAAGGACCCTTTTTGAGGGGAAATCATCCAATTACTTCTTTAGTTTACGCCTTTAGTGAGACGAGAGAAAGTATCAGACCCTTACTGATTAAAACTCATTTCGTTCCTACTCATTCTTTGAGCCGGAGTCTTGGCAACCCGTTAAGTCTTCAGCAGCTCCATATCGGGCATTAACCCCTACTGGGCCTCATCTGCTGTGGTCTGGTACCAAGAATAGGGCCATTTTTTTGAGGAGGAACAGAATATTGAGCTGCTAAGATGATGATGAGAGCTGAGATGGAATTTTGCGCTGATTGATGATCTGAAGAAGCTGAAGATCGACGATACAATTTGGTTTTGAAGACTATGACGTTTTAGAAGGCTCGTCGAAATATTCATTAACAAAACTTTTTCGTATTGCAAAATATAGTGAGCATGTTAAACTTTGAGTCTACTTGCTTAACCTCGATCTTAGTATCCTGGTTTAGTAAAAAGTTTTAGGAAAAAAACTATAATAAGAAGAATTCGCTTCAATTCTTGTGAAACAAAACAATGTTCAAATAATCAGGACTTTATTTGATCCATACAAAAAAACATTCAAAGGAAAATAGTCCTTATAGTACACCATATACAATACTAGTTTTTAAACTAGTATTGTATATGGTGTATAACTACTATTCATCCAAGCAACAAATAGTTGATTTTGCAACTGTCAGTTTTATTTTTAACGTTGACGTATATGACATCATTTTGAGGTCAACATTCCTCGCACAGGTGTCAAACTCAGGTACACAACACGTGACTGTACATGAGGATCTAGTATGTCATTAAATAAAACTTATAAATAAATATAATAGGCACGAAATTATTTATGGCTGTCAAGAAGATGTGTTAGAATTTATTTAAAAAGATTTTTTGCTAATTATGTGGCGTATTTTCCATATTGATTCGAGTTTTTTTTCTGTACGAAATTGTTATTAATTTGTCAATTAGTGTAATCGTGTTGTTTGTGTTTGAACCCCGGATTTCTTTATTGGGAGTTTCTATATTAAGTACTAGGTAAAGGATTTTTATTTTGACGGGGCATAATCATCTTATGAATTCTCCCGACTTGGATTAGGCAAGAGTGAGTGGCATACTCTCATTGACAAAAACCACTCCGTTCCTACTCCTGCTGTTCGAGCTGGAGTCCCGACAACCCGTTAGGCCATCCTCGACTTTGTATAAGATAGTGTTTAGTTTCTTTACAAGACACCAACCGCCTGTTTGTATTCACTCCTGCAAAATTTTTATTCTTTAATACGGGATTTGTAGCAAACATGGCTATGCAGATGAAGATGAACTACACAGACAGCGATAGTTTATGAACTAGTTCAGTTAAAAATGTTATAAACCTGCAGGCGGAGTTTAAAGCCTACCGCAATATAATTAAGACCTACAAAACAATCGCCTACTATAATTCGCTCCTATGAAAGTTTATTGTAACTTAATAAATTCTCATTTGCCGGCGATAAAATTTTATGAGACAATATAATAAGCATATAATCACAGTCTCCTTGCATATAATGTATCCGAGCTAGCAGCACTACTACTTTCTCAAAGTACTTATTTAATTCACACCTAGGAAAATTGTAATCTACATAATCATAGGCTGGGATTACATTGGTTGATTTGGCTTTAGTTTGGATTTAATAATCGTGATTAACTTAGAGATATAAAACTTTATATTATTTATCGCATGCCTAAGTATTATATTGATGTTTACGAAAATGATAGCTACATTACAATTTTGACTTTATCCTTACGTGTATAGTTATTTGTGCAAAATAATTTACGTTCTTAAATATTACATTTTTACTGAAATAAGCATAACACATTAGCTTGGTACAAATTAGTTTATTACATGGTTCGTTTATTTTGTGTCTTAATCAAAACTTTGCCGACTAAGGTTTTACAAACTTAGATAATAAGTATTTTTTTTTACCTAAACGTATATAGGTACTTACCAATTTTGTTCATTGAACTAGAAAACTAGCATCGTATTTTATAATGTCATTTAAAGTCTTACTATTGATTTTAAAACAGCTTGCGGTTTAGTATACATTACAGTTGGTGGGTTTTTTGAAATGGCGTCACTCGGGTTTTTATGTATTCCACCTCAATACGTAGAATTGTTCTTAGCATTTTATACATGTTGTGCAATATATTTTATATACGCCTTTAGTTTCTAAAACACAGAGTAACTGACCTACTTATGTACTAACAGTAACTGTATGATATGGAAGAAGTATGTATAATTACTGCATGACACAGAATATACAGGAATTATAAAAATTTTCACTAATTTCTTTCATATCTAAAATACGCATGGCCCTGTGCTAGTTATCATTAAAAATAAATACATAGCTTCTGTAAGACTTCAGTTGATTATGAGATATATAGATATACATATAGGTACATACCACTTCCGAACCACAAGAGTGCTAAGACAACTAGAAAGAATCACTCGCCATACGATAAGTCTTTCACACAAAGGAAACTGCTTCTATAACATGGAATTATCAAAATACCTTCTATAATTCAGTGACCAGTCCTTCCACCAGTGAGTCCTAAGTCTAACATCATAATTAACGTCAGCAATTTGCTCTTTATACTTTAGACAAGATTTCTCCTCTGACACAATCCGAAGGGCTAATAATCAACACTGTCCATCAAACGATTATAAAACTTATTTTCTAAGCAAAAGCTTGCCAAGTGATGACGGCAAAATAAAATAGGTACATTTGTTAGCATCCCTTCTCTTCCCAACGCTGTCATCAGAGCAGGCTATAAGGGCCATTTTCCACCGAGACATTATGGCGGCGTAGCAGTCGCCGCTACCAATAAAATATATGATTGAATAAGAGTAACCTATGGAGTTTCTTGCTCTTTCTTCTCCATAGGAATCTACACCTTGGAATGAGCAATAACCTTCACTTTTACATTTTCTTGCTGGCGTTCAAAAGTGGCCTAAAAATATAATTAAAATTGGTTGTGCAACCAGGCCAGGCAGATACCAGGTTTTTTTATGGCATAAGCCGGTAAACGAGCAGACGGATCACCTGATGGTAAGCAATCAGTGCCGCCCATGGATACCTGGAACACCAGAGGCGTTACAAGTGCGGTACCGGCCTTTTGGGGATTGGGAGTTTGAGGATCGTTAGGGATTCAGGAATTGGGGAGATTGGGGAAGGGGAAGGTAATTGCACCTCCGGTAACCTCACTCACACGACGAAACACAACGCAAGCGTTGCTTCACGTCGGTTTTCTGTGAGGCCGTGGTATCACTCCGGTCGAGCCGGCCCATTCATGCCGAAGCATGGCTTTCCCACACTTAGAGTCACTTTATATAGAGCTGTATATATTTTGTTGGTATTGGCGACTGGTTGCGCCGCCATGGTGTTCCGAGGATGTATAGCTTTAAGGAATTTAGCAAGAGCAATGCTCTCTGATAAGCTTAATCCTTTTTAATGATTTAAAGATTACTTAAACCCGTCTTCCAAGTATGGAAGTTACGGTAAACCTCTATATTATAGACGAGGCCTATTGGTAGTCTAGCAGTGGTCTCTCCCGGTCTGTAGACGGCAATTATAAAAGAAAAGCGGTAAAAATCAAAATGAATTAACCTTTTTCCCAAAATTTGTGTTGACGGAATCGAGTAACCCTATTCTATAAAATAATGATAATCGATATAACGATAATCGATTCGTTATTGTCGTTAACTTTTTATAACAATCTTGTTAGATATTGATTAGAGTAGGTACCTATAGTACGTAATTTAACTTTGTTGATAATGGTTATATTATTTTTATTGCTTCATTTATAGGTAGTGTAGAGGTAGATCTATTATCGTTATGGGAAAGTGAAAATGTAATAATGCTAGATATTATTATTTAATAATAGAAGAATGGCTGTCAGTTTACAACGGTGAAGATTTACGATGACAATAAATTGAATTTATGAAACTACTTAAATGAAACTCTTTAACTAAATTGAATTAGACACCAACATAAATTTTGTGTTACTTTTTTAGACTGCAAAGTGAAATAATCCTTATGGAACCCTCACGCCTCTATAAGTTATCAAAATTGCATTGTTTTAATTATATTACACCGAAACCATTTCAAATTAAATACAAACATTACGTCACGCCTATTATCCCTGAAAGGGTTGGCAGCGGTGCACATTACGACAGATAACGCTACTGTACAATGTAACACCAAGTTTTCACTATTTATGTTCTTTCTCATGAGGAAGAACCCCTCTGTGGTTCGAAACTAGTTGAGCTTTTATCAGTATACTAACGTGACTAACTCGCGATTTTAGTTAATTTGGTATGTCTCACGATAGTTATTATAAAAACATCGAATTGGAGACTCGGTTGCCAAAGAGGAAAAAAAAACAGAATTAAAACTAAATAAACTCCTACGGTTAACATTTTCATTTAATTACCGTTCCATTTAAAATGGCGCATGAAAATTGATCATGAGCTCATGGACTATGTGCGATGGCGGTTCGGATAACCTTATTCGGATTTCGCAAGCAATGTAGTTCAGGATCCAAAGAGCTATAGTTTTGCAACATACAAAATGCCAGTAATCTCTTAAGTACCGGTCAAGGACTGTGTGACGGTATTCTGTATTGAGACTAAGATATATGAGGATAAAGTGGAATATATGTTAAGACTTGATTGTGAGAACTGTAATGTGGTCCTGTAGGTGGTACTTAAGATGTTATTCAAGTTTAATTTTTTTATTTTTATTTTTATTTTGTTTATTTGGAAACTCAACAGCTTATTAATATAGTTACATGAGTTGGGAATACACATCACACTATCAATGCACAGCCTTATGCAGTTACATGAAACAAAGAATATATACAAGCTAGTAAAGTAAAGTCGACACACGCTGCACAGTGGTGATAACGAGATGCTGACAATTGTCACTTAAGCCAATTACAGAGTTTCACGACATTTGTAAGAATAGCTCAACCAGAAAGTAATGTAATGTAAGGGAAGATTAATAGGTAACACAACACAATACAATAATAAGATGCATTATCACATCAGTGAACAAACATACAAAATATTACTATGTTGATACAAATCATTATTATGCTGACAACCCTAGTAAGTATGACTTAGATTATTAATCCAATAATTATAAATAAAGGTTACATAACATAACATCAGGCCTTATGCTTTATCCCCGAATGGGTATGTACCTCTAGAGGTGCACATTATGCCACTGTACAATGTAACACCCACTTTTCACTATTTATGTTTCGAGTCCCATCTAATAGGGGGTGAACCTATTGCCATATACCGGGCACAATTCCAGACTCAGTGCTACTACTGAGATTTTTTTAAAACCGCTAATACTCTGCCCGACCTGGGACCCGGATTTTCCCCCTGGATTTTCTCCTGTGTCGTGGGTGCGTTTACAAACACACAAGTTCACATACACAATGACACCCAGACCCGGAACAACAGTCTGTGGATCACACAAAGAGTTGTTCCGTGCGGGAATCGAACCCACGACACGTTGCGTGGCAGTCAGTTGCCCAACTACCGCGCCAACCGTGCAGTCAAACCATTATACTATACCTCTACATTACAATGATATACATTTGTATATAGTGACTGAATGTATATCATTCAAGCGTACCTATTAATTAGTTTCAAATACTAGTATGTATTTATGTCGTCCAAAATACTTTCGATTTCATCAAAATTCAATTCTCTACACGTCTATTAAGTTAATTTAACATTGATGTGTTGATTATAAAGAGGAAATTAGAAGGCGTCACCTTTTAATAAATGTAACTACTCAATTTAAGTTTGGCAATCAATAACACATATCCTTAAAAACTCCCATTTAATTGCAAACTGCTTTCTTACACAACAATTATTGCGTTTATTATGCAATTTTTATTATTTATATATCTCTATTTTTAGGGGGATATCATACTTAAGCCTTTTTTTAAGGGGGGAAAATCATCGAATGATTTCTCCCGCCTAGGTGAGGCAGGAGGTAGTGTCAGATTCTTACTGACTAATAACCACCCCGTTCGTACTCCTGTTGAGCGCGACGCGCCGTACGCTCGGGTCTGGTTCTGGTTGTGTGGCGAGCAGCCTATGCTCGCCGTCCGCAGGCCCGTGCTTACGGTGGCCGGAGATCGTCCCGCTGTACTTAGGCCTTAAGCCATACTTTTCTCAACAGTTCTACAAGACTATTGAGCCTCCTCTGTGAGAGTGAATTTCCCTGGCATGTGGCCTGAAAACCGCCAAATTTTGTAGGTTTTAGAATACAATCGCAAAGGGTCCTATCCATTTAACGAAATGCTAAACAATAGCGTTGGAATTAACAAATTATGTTTTTTTTGTTCCAGAGTTTTCTATCAGCGAATGCAAAATGTTGGTGGGCGGGAGCCCTATCGGCTGCGACGGCGGAGCTGAGGTACGCTGGCTACGTGTCTCCTGGAGTGCTGCTGGTGGCCGGAGCCCCCAGGGCACTGGAGACAGTACGGGGGGCTTACGCCCGATCCGTGCTGAAACCGCCGCCCACTTACCTCATATGTGGACTCGGTGAGTACATAGTGTTAGTTTTTTATTATGCCGCTAACACTTTCTCGACATGGTTCAAGATTGACTAATTTGACTATGCAAAGCACGAAGGCATGTATGGAAAGATTTGAGGTGCTTCCCTATTTTATTCAATACGTGGATTTAGGACCTTTTATTACGCTCATGAGAATAACGAAGATGGCTACATGACAATCTCGATCACCACATGGTGATAGCAATGTACCTAATTATATTTTTGGCACTGCCTAACTCTTCTCACGGGTATCATTACAACCAATCAAGAACACACACACAAGAACATACATTTGACAGATATTGTTTTTTTTACTATTTATCTAAAAGCGTCGTAGACTAAATGACTTTTGGAATAAGCTAAATAAGCTAAATAGCGACAATTTTCTTATTATTTTAGGTGTACAATTGCGTCAACCAAGTCATAACAGAGCTACAAATAAAATAGAGGAGACAATCGTAAAACAATAATGACCATAGTCTTAGCAATAGCTAGTTTTATCTCTTCACATAATATAAGTGAACAGAACAAGATTAAGACAAAATCTTTATAAAGTTCTTAGAAGTTCAGAAGTGACGTGCGTGATGTCATGTTAAAGTTACGTCAATTGTGACAGATAGGTACAGGTTTATAGCCACCAGAACCACCATCTCCTGCCCCGCCCTCAAAGGCCGGCAACACACTTGTAACTCCTTAGTGGTTTCTAGTGTCCATGAGCCACGCTGATCAATTATCATTGGGTGATCTGTCGGTATTAAAATGACTTCAATAAAAACAAGGCTTAGCTTTTTGTCATAACGAAGGAAATCTTGTCTCAGACATTTCAGTTATAGCATAATTTATGTTCAAGGTTTTGCGTACTACATATCTTCATAAGCCATGAAAATCCTGCACAATACTACTTGTATATAGGACCCTAATAACCTAGGTTCTAAAAAATTTGACTGAGAACAAATACAAACAACATTTATCAAGGAATTACGACGATAAAGTCTACATAGCAAACGACCTGTAAACAGGACTATATTCCCAGACACAAAGCTTCGCCAAAACTGAGTCAAAAGTAGAGCTTATCAAGATGTTAATCAGTCACAGCCTTGCAATGACTCAGAATATAACCTTTTGCAACAACTTCCTATCTCATAATAGTAGATATAAATATTAAAAATAGTGCTGTCCAATACCAATATCAATAATTTATTTCCAAAGATCATAATGTCGATGGTTGATAAAAATATTCTCATTTGTATTGTGTGATTGCAATCTTAAATTGTTGGAATGGAAGCCGTGTGAGAATAATGTGTTATTGTCAATGGTTTATGTCACAGAAGCTTTATATTAGCATAGGTAGGTAGTTTTTAATTTAAATAATAGAAAAAATGAGACAAGCATCAAATAAATAATAATGATGATATAACAAGTATCGGCAGGCAGTTGTACAGACTGTATACCTATATAGACTTTACAATTGACAAATATAAAAACCTTCAAGAAGCTTAAAAGTTTTGGTAATATAATTACACGAGAATGCAATAAAATTTAACTTACTACCTCTATATTATAATAGTGTTTGCGAATAGATATCTTATTTTATCGACAAAAACCACATCCCTAATACAGTTTAAACTGAAATAATATATGTCTCATCGCTGCACCTTACATCCTTTTCCCACGATTAACAGCACAACAAAGGCGTAATTACGTGCACTCGTGCGCAGGCGGGCGGCGCGTTACATCTTGACATACTATAAATACTGTACAGAAGTCCTAGTTTGAAAAAACATCATTATTTATGATAAATTATCCTTTTTGAAATGATAAATTATCCTTATTGAAACTAAAGATAGGAAACATAATAATGTGTGCTTTTCCGTATTCTGACAATTTGACAGAATCACAAAATAAAAATATACATTATTTAAATAATTTAATATTTATGCTGACATGTTGTCATAAAGACAAATTATTATTTTTTGACACTAACAAATTTGTTAGTGGTTTTAATTTGACCAAGGAATACATGTTTATTCCTAGAAAATGTAAAGTTTTACTTGCTAGTTTGCTAGCAAATAGTATTAATTTAGTTTATAATAGTTTAAGTGACGGATCTATATTATGTAGACAATCTAATAATATAGAGATTAGCTGTACTTATTATGATAGTACGAAAGAGACTCATGATTTGATGACAAATGTGGGTACTCTGGATAACTTTTTAAACTGAATAATGATATGACAGAGGATAAACAATTAAATACTACAAATGTTCCATGCATTGTAAAGGTATCTTCTGGCAATATATTTAAGTCTAAATCTATGAAAGTAGTACATAAGAAGAAAAACAAGAAAAGTTGTTAACATTGTTTAATCAAAATATGCAGGGCTTTTCATCAAAATCTCTAGAAATTGAAATATTTTTAGAAAAATTTAATTATGATATTGTTTGTATTACTGAACATTGGCTGAAGGATTATCAAGTAGAATCTATAAATTTTAAAAATTATTGTGTTGGAAACTATTTTAGCCGTCAAACAATGATACATGGTGGTAGCCTAATTTTAGTTAACAATTCAGTGAAATATAACGAAAGACAAGATATTACATTATTGTCAATAGAGCACACAATAGAGTTGTCCTGTGTTGAGCTGGATAAGCATATTGTAGTCTGTGTTTATAGACCTCCTATGTTACAAAATTTTAATAGTTTTAGCTCCGTAATGGAAGATGTACTGCACAAAACGTGTTCTAGTAGTAAATGTACCATAATATGTGGCGATTTTAATGTTGATTTCTTGGAAAATAACTCTATTTGTACTAACTTATTAAGTCTCTTCAAATCTTTTGATTTATCTAATGTTTTCCTTGAGCCCACCCGTGTAACATCCACCACGGCAACATGTATAGATAATATTTTTTGTAACTGTGATTATTTACATAAAGATGTTGTTAATAAATTATCATCTGATCACAGTGGGCTGACAGTCACCTTTAACACCATCACAACTGTTCAAAAAAGTGAAATTATGTTTAGACAGATCTCAAATAAAAAAATTGAGTCATTAAATCATAATTTAAAAAATGATTTATGCGGTCAAATGCGTGATAGTGAACACCCGAGTAAGATTTACGCCAACCTATTGTCAATTATTAAAACTCAATTTGATAAATTATTCCCTGTAAAACGCAAAAACATTAAATGTAAGTTGGTATTCTGTGACTGGGCTACACCAGGTATACGCATAAGTAGGGAAAGGTTATTTGAGCTTTACGGTATGAAACCATTTAATCATAGTGAGGCTTTTCACATTTATGTCTCCAAATATTCGAAAACGTTTAAATTAGTTTGCAAGCAGGCTAAAGCACTTTACATTACTAATAAAATTAAGACTGCAGAAAATAAAATAAAAACTACCTGGAATATAATTAATAACGAGACAGGTAGAAATAAATCCCGTAATGCTGAATTTAATCTAAATACTGCGAATGGACACATCAATTCAAATTTGAAAGTTGCCCAGGAATTTGAAAGTTTCTTTAAAAATATTCCGATAAAAACTACGGAAGCATTGAAATCATCTCCGACTCTTTCCGTCGAACTTCTTAAAAGTAATATCAAGGAGTGCCTTTCTGAGTTTCGATTTCAATACACAAACCCCCAAGCAGTAATTAAAGCGTTCAAAGAGATCAAAGTTAAGTCTACTGAAGATCTCTGGGGAATGTCTGTTAGGGTGTGTAGGTCTTTTATAGAGACTATAGCGCCTCATTTAGCTTTCATTTTTAATAAAAGTGTAGATCACGGAGTTTTCCCGGATTTAATGAAACATAGTAAAGTAGTTCCATTGTTTAAATCCGGTGATAGTGCAGAACCCAATAACTATAGGCCGGTCTCTATTTTACCAGCGCTCAGCAAAGTGTTTGAAAGGCTGATGCTTTCTCAGATGTTGCGTCACTTTAACATGAATTCTATCTTTCATGATCAACAATACGGATTCACCAAAGGTCGCTGCACTACTGACGCGGGAGTAGCTCTAATTAAGCGGGTGTTCGCCTCTTGGGAAGAAGCACGGGATGCCATCGGCATATTTTGTGATCTATCGAAGGCATTCGACTGTGTTGAACATGAGACGCTATTGCTGAAGCTGAAACACTATGGCATTCGGGGGACGTCGCTAAATCTGTTGAAATCATACCTTCAGGATAGGCAACTTAAAGTACAAGTAAATAAAGTAAATTCACAGGGTGCTAGCATATCTATGGGTGTACCGCAGGGCTCGATACTAGGTCCATTCTTATTTTTAGCGTACATAAATGACTTGCCCCATTTATTTAAAAATGAACCGCAGATGGTATTATTTGCTGATGACACTTCATTAGTTTTTAAAATTAATAGACGCACAAATAGTTATGACGACGTAAATAATGCCCTAATGCAAGTTCAAAATTGGTTTACATTAAATAACTTAGTACTAAACAATAAAAAGACGAAAATGTATTAGATTTGTTTTGCCAAATGTTAAAAGCAACGAATGTGACATATTATTGAATGGTGAGAAATTAGAGTTTGTAAAAGAGACAACTTTCCTGGGAATTACTGTAGACGACAAATTGCAATGGGGTCCTCACATTATATCATTAGCGAGACGATTGAGCTCTGCAGCTTATGCTGTCTGGAAGATACGACAGTTAACTGACATTGACACGGCAAGACTGGTGTATTTCAGTTACTTTCATAGCATTATGTCGTATGGCATTTTGCTGTGGGGACACGCTGCTGACATTGAATCTATTTTTATCTTACAAAAGCGCGCCGTCAGAGCTATCTACAATCTAGGTCGTCGCGAATCTCTCAGAGAAAGGTTTAAGGAGATCAACATTATGACCGTTCCATGTCAATTTATCTATGAAAACATCATGTATGTTAGGAAAAACCTACAGTTATTTGGTAAAGTGTCTGACAGACACCACTATCAAACTAGACATGGGAATAGATTAAGTCAGCCAATTTCGAGATTAGCGAAAGTAAGTAAATCGTTCATGGGATTCTGTGTTAAATGTTATAATAAGATACCAGGCGATGTACAACAACTAAATGAATCCAAATTTAAATTGTGTATAAAGAAAACTTTATGTAGACAAGCATATTACAAACTTAATGAATATATAGAGGATAAAAATGCTTGGATGCAGGCTAGTCCGGCTCCACAGGATAACTAAAAACACTGTTGTTTTAATGAAATCGTAAATAATACAGCTATATTGCTAAATTGTATATTTTTTTAAATTAAACCAATGTAAATGTGAGAGCCCTGTAATTAACTTAATATTAAATTAGATTAATAGAAGTCATTTGTGTCAGCTTGGAGTTGTCATGCTCACTCAAAGGTCTCATTGGCGGTGGCGCGTGCAGTGGATCGCTCGATTCCCTACAATATGGTTGAGTTGGGCGGTGCTGGTGTACGTGTCATGTTCGTGAACGGGCGCCGTCAACTGGGACTGGTCAGCTCCAGACTGTATTATTGTTCTTAAGGTTATTTTCTTTCTTGATCACTTTGACTGGATTTTGGTGTTACATTGTTCTCGCACAATCCAAACAGCAAAACTATGTAACTAGTAAATTGTATTGTGAACCTGATTGAAAAAGAGTAACCTCTGGAGTTTCTTGCTCGTTCTTCTCCATAGGAATCTACACCTTGGAATGAGCAAATAGCTTCACTTTTAATATTAATTTTATTTTGACGTTCAAAAGTGCCATTCTGGCCTAATTGAAATAAATGATTTTGACTTTGACTTTGACTTTGACTTTTATTTTTACTGATTTATTTTCTTAACAGACTAAAAAAAACTTGGTTCATCGAGTGACTGTATCTTGCATAAGTATCTCATTCATATCATCTGTTTTTCTCCAGTTATAGGTTTTCATAAATTAAATGACAAGCAGCTATAGCTACTACAAAATCTAAAACTGTGTGCTGTGTGATTCTGAACGAAAAAAATCAATGATGCTTTTTCAATTTACATCTATACAGGAAACATAAACAAACAGAATGAGTCACGAAACCTTCCTACAACAATAGCAATACAGATTAAAAATATCCGGAACCAGTTGACCTTCTGTACGTGTATACTCTGTGGCTTTATGCGCCCGCGCAACCCACTCGCGGCCTTGCAAGGACGCTTATGTAATGAGTTAGTGTTCGTTCGTTAAATGTCAAACGGTTGGTTTTTTGTTAACCATGGTTATGTCATGTGAGGTTGTAATTGGGAGATTGTGTACGATAGATGCAGTTAGATAGTTTCTTTGTTATTTCTTTTTTTTGTAGTGTCTAGTTCCGTGCGTTGGTATCTTTATTACTGAATTAAATAATAATCTAAAGAGGTGAGCCAAAGCGGGTTTCCTTTAAATAAATGATGCGTTTTTGTGTACATGTTTAGTTTAATAGAGATTCGATTCTTGACGTTCGATGTGAACAGACGTGCATACTAGAAATATTGAATCAAAGCAATAATAGTGACCTACATTATTATTCTGCCTATTGTGATACCTCGTTATAAATAATGGAAACACAAACTTAGTTGTCTCAAAGATGGATTTAAACCCGAGTAAGCTGGCTTCCTGCACTTCACCATTAAAGAGCAGCCGTAATTCTGACTTCTCGATAGAAGCTGTGTCGACGCCCGATATTCAAAATTGGATGTCAAACATTGAAGACCTGTTACATGAAGTTTGCACTATTGCCACAGAGGGCAAACTTAATTCGGAACAAAAACTTAAGATATCAAATCTGAGCCGAAAAATAGGTGCTGATGTCTCGCAAATGGCTGTCTTATATCAAGCTCTGAAGCAGCAAGCCCGTATAGCCGTTAACATTATAGAGGTAGATGAGATGAGAGAAAAGCAGGACCTTGTGGAACAAATTTCGGACATCAAGCAGACTATCAAGGATTCAACATCAACGGGAAATGTGTCATTTGCTGACATGGTAAAAAAGGGAACTGACTTCGTGCGACCTACAAAACTGACTTCTATTGCAATTTACCCAGCAAATAAGTCAAAATCTAGCGATGAAACAAAATCTCTCGTCCAAAAAATCATACGCCCTGACCAATTGCAGCTACATGTACGTGGTGTACGTAAAATCCATAATGGAGGCGTTATAATCAGCACTGAGTCCAAAGAAGATGCGAAGAAAGTTAAAGAAGCACTAGCCCTATCATCATCTGGACTTATTGCCGATGAAGCAAAGACACGAAAACCAAGAATCACTGTCGTAGGAGTGCCGTCTACTTTATCCGATGCTGATGTCCTCAGGTGCATATTCGAGCAAAACATAGCTGGTAAGGTCCAAGAGTTGACTATAGAGTCTTTCCTAACGACTGTGAAGTTAAGTTACAAATCTGGCAGAAAAGATGCGCCGACTTGTAATTACATTATTGAAGTTCCGGCCAACATCCGTAAAGTGCTTATATCGCAAGAGAGACTCTATATAAACTGGACGTCTTGCCCTGTCAGAGACTTTACGTTGGTAACGCGTTGCTATAAATGTCAGCAGTATGGCCACGCGGCAAAGACATGCCGGGAGCTCCACTCAGTGTGTGGCCATTGTGGAGAAACAGGATACATGACATCCGTTTGCACGAAGAAAATCGACATCCCTAAATGTTCAACATGCTCTCGCTTTAACAAGCCCAACAGTCATAAGACAGGAGACGCAGAGTGCCCAGCCAGGAAGATAGCCGAACACAGATATATCAATTCCATTGATTATGAAGGCGCATAAAGTGACATATGCTAAGTAGAAATTCCAATTCGATTAATCATTACGTTTAGTTTAGTTCAACAACAATTGGATATTAACAGGTTAGCTTACTTAGCAATTTATTGCTGTCCAAGCACATTTGATCAAACTGTAACAAGTGAGTGACCGTATGGACTCTGACCTAGTTTTTTTGTTTCTGCAGACGATCTAAAATAATTGATAGCATAGTAACGTGTAATATTATCTAGTTTATATACCTCTATGAATATAGCTTACGATATTTATTTAATTTTATATTAATGTATTATGTACCTAGGTTAACTTTTTATTCTCCTTCAGGGAATAAAAAACGTGATATTATATGTATGTATGTAGCGTAGTATATTAAAAAATCCAACCTTACTTCTGCAAATTGTGTTAAATATTTTAAATATACTATAAATAAGTTATCTTACATTAACATATTTTTAGAGCTACTATCGCCTGTGACACAGGAATATTCCTAGTATAGGCATAATATTTTTAACATCTTGTCGTTTAATAAAGATATATTTTTGTACCTATGTTGACCAGTGTTATTATGAATAAAAATTTTATTTATTATTATTATTTATTTAATACCTATATCAGTCATTCTATCATTCAATGAAACAATGGAAATGAGTATCAAGTCATTGAATCTATTCCCAATAAAGAAAAGGATTTCCATTTTTAAACACAGGAATATTCATTTAGAACGTCGCGGAGAACCTAACGGGTAACCGGGGCTCCGGCTCGTCGTGAAGGAGAGAGAACGGGGTGGTTTTTAGTCAGTAAGAGTCTGACACTCCCTTCCGCCTCACCCAGGCGGGAGAAGGCATTCGATGATTTTCCCCCTTAAAAAAAATCATTTAGAACAGTTTTCTCTAAAACCAAACCATATTGACAACATAAAATATTGCTATCTAAAATTTTCATTTCTTACATAGATTTCTTAAATTCATTTGAAAATATTTTAGCAATAATAAGTCGCAGCGTCTCCTTACGAAGTCTCCAACGACACAGCGCAATAATTTTAATTTTTAATCATAGCATCTAAGTGCGTGTGGTCTTTTAACTTAAAGCTATTAAGTTTTATTCTAAAAGAGTCATTATAAACGTGAAAATACAGTTCTTTTATGGTTGTTCGAAGTTATCTTTATGTGAGGGACGTGCATTGGTGGTTATTGGCTTCTTTGAAGGTCAATGGAGATATAGGGCCAAAGGTTTTTCATGTTACCGTATATCTGAAATTGGAAATATCAGGTACAGTAGGTACTTATTTATTTACTTTGGTAGATAGTGAATAATGGAACTGACAGTAACTGTTCGATACGATTACTGTTTTTTTTAATGTGACGGTTTTAAAGTAACATTGGCGTTACCATGATTTTGGACTCCTGTTTCGGTTTGAAACTAGTCGAGTGACGTCATCGAACGGTAACGTGGGAAAACCGGTTAATTTAATTATTTTAAACCAAATATTCAAAAAGAAATGCGTGTGATAAAAGATAACCTACTTTTCACTATTTATGTTATGAGTCCCATGTAATAGGGGGTGAGCCTATTGGCATATACCGGGCACAATTCCAGACTCCGTGCTACTACTGAGATTTTTTTTTAAACCCAGTAATACTTTGCAAGGCCAGGGAATCGAACCCGAGACCTTGCTCTTGCCCGGCACTGGGCCAACGAGGCAGAAGCAAGAGCAGAGCAATAATATATTAGTTATTTTTAGACAACCTTAACATAGGTAAATAAATACATCGTTATCTACTCACAAGGGCGCCGGTAACTATGAATATATGTATGTATGTCAGTCATTCAGTTCAAGAATCCTGCTGCTAACGACTTTTCTAATTACCAGCGTAATTATTAATGTATTGGAAAATTATACAGAGGGTCGCTAATTGAATTTAATCTGTAATATAAACATGCTTAGATTGGTTTTCATTTTTATATTGATATACCAAGTTACTTGTATTTGTATTGTAACTTTCGTGAGACATCCTTACTAATATTATAAATCGGAAAGTGAGTTTGTTTGTTGGTTTGTTCCACTATCACACCTTAACGATTGCTTTGAATTTTTGCAGATGTATAGTTAGAAGTCCGGATTAAATAATAGGGTACTTTTTTCCCGGAAAAATTTGATATTCCCGAGGGAAAACAAAAGTATTAGTATAGATGGCGCTGTGTGTATTGGTATATGCCACATTGGCTTTTTACCCTTTTGTGACGCGAGTGAAGCCGCGGGTAAAAGCTAGTACTAAATAAATATGAATATTATTATGAGCCTCTAGCATGGCTTGAAACTAGTCGAGTTCCTCGTCGAATTACTACGTTACTTGTATTTGTTTTTAATGAATCATTTCATAGTTATTTACTGTAAATACCTATAATAATTTTATCATTTATCCATTTCAACAGTAATATTTAGAAATAATTCAGCTCTTTAGTATCTTCTAGCTCTTATTACCTATATGAAATTCCTAACATACCGGAGGCCCAATTACCTCCTCAACGTCCCCAATCCCCGAATCCCCAATAATCTTCAAATTCCTAATGCCAGCCGGTTACAAACTTGTAACACCTCTGGTGTTTTAAGTGTCCATGAGCGGCGGCGACTACTTACCATCAGGTGATCCGTCTGCTTGTATACTGTCGGTTCATTCCATAAAAAAATAACATTTATGTTGATAAATCTTCTGTACGCTAAATATGTGAAGCTCTGCTAACTGTCTTAGAGAATGAAGGCATGATGCGATGTTATAATAATTTAGTCAAATAATGATATTCGTCACACAGTTTTTTCAACCATTCCTCTTCCTATGTTCAAAATAAGTCAACAAGAGACCCACGTATTGTTCCTTAAACCCCTATCATACACGGAAGAGCGCTACTATTATTTAAGAGACAAATAAACCTAGGTTACCTAGATCTAAAGATTGCATCCTTTTAAGTGACACGACGTATGTACAGTCGGTACTTCAGATCTTATTCTTGTCAAGGGCAAACCATAAAATGTTATGCAAAATGAACCCACTATAACCCAGTATGCTAATTTGTTTGGATGATACAACTCATTGTTTTGAAGTACGTGATTGTTACTTTGTGACAGGCAAAAAGAACGTATGTGCCAAATAATCAGGGCCTTTTGTGGTCAAAATAGTACGTTTTTGTTATTATTACCGTTGCGTTTTGTGACACTATATTAGTAAATATATTATGAATTGGTTTTTGGTTTGATACAGTCAGTTGTACTTTTCATTTGGCCTTGTTATTTTGATGAATGAGTTTATCTATAAGCGACAGGAATGTTGACCAATTTATCAAAATTTTCGTGTAGTCTTATAGTAGTTTAAGTAACTATAGGTACCTACCTAAATCGTTTATTCCATTGTATATTTTCAAAATAGTGCGTTAAGATAAGACGCGATACCGTGCATTTTACACAAACTATCTTTTACAACAACACACACCAACTACATTCCTATACATACAAGATACTAGACCTTTCACGACCAATATCTTCGTCAAAGATACAAACAAAAGCTAAATTGGAATGTTTTGTCTATAGGGAAGCAGGAAACATATTCTTTTTGTTTCCTAACAAATACTAACTTGTGCAGTAAGCTGCTTGACAATCGAAATCGAACCGAGACCGCGTTCGGCTCTGATTGGTTAGTTCTTTGAAGCCGACCAATCAGAGCACCATACATCGTTTCGATTACTTTAAACGTAGAACAAAATTGTACTAAGCCGTCTGAAGTCGATTGCATAATGCGTTTGAACAGGAATTTACTGATTTGAATGGTAGATTGTTATTATGACAGATAAACAGGAAACGTTTGTAGGGAAATGTAATTCGAAAATAGAAAATACGGTTTTGATTTAACTTAAAGGCTTTTAAGTTAAAGATTTTTAATTCTAAGAATAGTAGTCGTTTGAGGTTTTTATATATTTATTGCATTATTGTTTTTTTCAAAGAACACTTTGGGGGCCTTTTGTTGCTAATACAATGCTGTTATTGAATATTAATCTGTTAAGCGAAATCTATGGGTACCTAAATATGTACCTTTTTAAGGAACAGATTTTTTTACATTTTTGAGATTTGGTTTTTAGTCATTCGAAAAGTGTAGCCATTTCTTGAATACCTACTGGGATGACAGTATAGTCAAAAAATTAAAATTTTATTTTGCTTATTTTCCACAATTTTTATCCATTTATTTCTTACATAAAATTTTTAACAGTTCTCCAAACTCTTATGTCAGTGGCTAAAATTACATACTTACCAATAATAACTTGACCGGACTTAATTTTAACTTGAAAAGTAAACCGAAATACTTTTACTTTTTTTCGAAGTACCATAACTACTTGTACGAGAATGCGATCAAGTGTTATTTAATTTTAATACCTAAATAAAATAAAAAATCAGTGCATTAAAAGGTTGTTCGAAATTTCGTAAAAGCGTTTTTAATTCACCACAAATTACTATCAGTGTTGCCAAGTAATTATCTCTGTATCGATGTCTGAATATGGCAATACTATAAATTGGAATGTAAATTACGACGTATGTTTATTTTGAAAATATAATCGATTAATTTTATGCAGACATCCTTTTGCCAATTAATGTAAGAGATAATTTTTCTATTCAACTGTTATTAAGTAAAGTAGTAAGTAGTTAAAAGTTTCAATGAAATCTCCTATTCGACACCTTAAACTCTAGTATCAAGATCTTTCATCCATACAAGTATGCTTTAATCATTCATTCAATTACCTTAACTGTCAAATTCAGAAATCGAAATGGATTCCCGATCTAATCGATAGAAACGTACGTAAAAAGTTGGCGCGAAAAAAGTAATCAGGTGCCAAGCTTTCGCACAGCAGTCAAATAAATAAATTAGTTTCTACGTTTGTATGTAAAGAATTTAAATTCAATTCGAGTCTTATAAATCCTATTTTGTAATATAATGGGTGTTAAAAATAACAGTAATGGTTGACAGTTAATTGACGTTATCAATATGCACGCTCCCAGCGGGGAAGCCGAGGTGTTGCCATTATTTCGCCGCCTGTGTTGCCAACTTTAGCGTCTGGAAAGTTTTTAGTTGTACCTATTCAATTTACGATGGGCTTACCTGGATATTATAATATTTCAAATAGGATACATTTTTAGATAGAATATTCGAGACAATCTTTGTATAATATTGTAAATTCTTAGAGGACATTTTCCTTTTTCGAACAGCCTCAACTTATACGACCAGAGAATCGTCTATATCACGAGAGAACAATTCCACAGTAGCCATTGACAAATAATACCTTATAGCTCAGAAGATAACGTCATAAAATACTTTAAACCTAGATTCTGTAGCAATTTGAAGTTTTATTTCATCGTCACACCGACTGGAATGATTCATAGGGACACATCAAATTATACTAACCAGTGTATCATGATCTCGATTTGAATAATCTTTCCGCATATTCGACGGGCAGGTTGTACTGGACGTGCATAGTTAGATGTGTAGTCGTTTATACTCGTTTTGTAAGATGTCGACAGGGCACTCTATCATGGGGAATTATGGCGTTTAATTATTAGTTTTATCTCGATTCTAGTTACACCTGTCCCCATATTATAATATCAGGCTATTAGTAGTAAAAATATGTTGTCTGTGTAACTTATTGCGTGCCGAACAGTGAAGAATTACTTCGGTAACTCTCTTTGATAACTTGTAACCAGTTTGGTTTTGATATCTTTATTATGGTTTTTATTGATGGTGTCATAATAGTTTTACGCTCTGTGCTATTACGGAGAATATCAAAATACAAATTCCCCTTCGTTTGACTAGGTACTCCAATTCGATATTCTATGTTTGGCAATCGCGATTGTAAAGTTGCAATCATTTAACAAGTAACTTTGTCGTGGAAGAGATAAAAAAAAATACATGTAATTAACACCATAAGCACCTTTTATATAAATAAAACACAATTCAAGTCACAGGAATCTTAGCATACTATAGTATTTTTCATCTTAAACCAATTTTACGTATAGGTAACAAAACATTTGCACAGTATCTACCTCTAGTTTTAAACCAGTAGAACACACCAAAACAACGGCAAACGCTTACGTGTATTCCCCTTTATAAATTGGGCGCTGTCTGCTTCGAAATTCAATTTTCATTGAACAGAAGTGAGCGCTTTGAGCGAATATTGACATAATCAACGCTAGCGGCCAGATCGCTCGGATCATAGGAAAAATAAATCACGGTACTCCATTCATTGTTTCATTCTTGTTTTAATGTTCTATCCGTGTTACTTTTATAGTTTTTTTTTATTATTATTGTCATAATTGAAATACATACACACACAAAAATTCAGGCCTGTCTCCCATGGGGGTAGGTAGACTATGGAACGCCAATTACTATGATTCCTACATACGTCTTTCGCTTCATCAACAGTCATCAATCTTTTCGTGCATGCTCGTCGGATGAGGGTACTTTTAATTTGGCCCTTCTTTAATATGTCGCCAATTAATATTATATATTCTTTAATTGAAACGTATAAAATTAATATTGGAAGTGCTGTTGGTCACCACATGGTCTCTTTCTTTTATGGATTTGAAATGTTGTGCACTTATAAACAGAGTTGAAAATCAATTGAAAACTGTTGTGGTGGTTTAATGTGTCGGCATTAAAATCTATAAAACATAACGTTTAAGTATTTTCCTTAATTAAATAGATAGTGTTTGTTGAGTTTACACTGGTTTATTGACGCACCTTTGCACCCAATGTTTGCAATTGATCTGTAATTAAACAAATTTTCCGCAATCAGTTACATCACAGTTGTAGGGAAAATTATGTATTGATGTCCATAATGACAGATATATCTTTAACTAAGACAAAATGTTTTAAAAAACATACATCACTGGATTTTTTTTAATTCTCAGTAGTAGCACGGAGTCTGAAATTGTGCCCGGTATATGGCAATAGGCTCACCCCCTATTACATGGGACTCATAAGATACATAGTGAAAAGTGGGTGTTACATTGTACAGTGGCATAATGTGCACCTCTGCCTACCCCTTCGGGGATAAAAGGCGTGATGTTATGTTATGTTAACTTTTACCTAATATTATCTATAATCATAGATGCTATATTGAGCAGTAGTATAATATTATAAATAAATTGCTTAACACATTGGCTGCCGTGTCGTACAATGATGTCCGACGCTAGCGGAGGATTAGCCTTTAACATTTTTTGTCGGCAGTTAAAGGCTTAATTACAGTAGCCAGGAGTGTGGAATTGTATCGAATATAGTAGTTATCGCACTCTTCTCCGAGAACTCGTAATATAAATACATAGTGAAAAGTGAATTTTCCATTTTATGTAAGACACAGGTAAATACCCCTTTTATTAGATAGTTAGCGGTTATCCTGCGTTACTAAGATGCTACTAATTTCTGTGCCAAACGTTTACAGCCATTTATCGCGATTGAATTAGAAACATCCATCCATACTTTTGCATTTAGCCGCATCAGCTGTTTTAAAGTCTAGCCGCAACAGAAATAAGAACTAAATTCAATTATTTTCCAATCAATATGCCGCCATTTTGACGCAAATATTTCTGGTCATTCATCACTTTTAGTTGTCAATGTATGACAAAGGAATTCCGCATTCAGCCACAGAGTTACATGCCACAGAGCTTTGCATAGGATCACGGTACACATAATTGTGGTCATGTAATAATGTGGGAAATAGACAAACCACTGGCATACTGTGTCCGTTATAGATTTAACTGTATTCAGAGCGAATAGTTAATTTTTGTAGGTAAACATAAATAAGATATTTTCTTTTGAAATCCTGGCAATCAGAAGCAGTGATAATGTAGCATTAGCTGCGTTTAACAATGTAAATACGAAAGTAACTATTGAATCAAATAGACTCAGTACTACTAAATAGACTATGCGAATTCGTATTTAGTTGGTATTATGTATTTTCAAAGACAGTCAAGTTGACAAAGAAAAAAGATAGAAATCAAAGATGGCTGACACAAAATTACTAACAAATTCTATTCTATACATCTATCTATATAGTTATATAAAAATGAAACACATTTCCCGTTGTCCCGTTGTCCCGAAAATCCTACGGGAACGGAAGAAAACAAGATTGCGCGTATGAAGTTGCGGGCAGAAGCTAGTATTACATAAAATTAATAGGATAACATACCCAGTAATTCTATATAACACAACCATATACATACTAAAGTCTATGTAAGCAGGCATAATGCATTACAATATTGCACCGCAGCTTTTCTCACGGCTCGTTCTTTCACTTCCTAATTACGGCCACTAAGTACCGGAACATACAAATGACATTACCACTGTTTTTATTAATATGTACTCACTTATTATGAAAAGGATATGACTGTTGGTATTCAACATTATGTCACCATTCTCACTTCGTATCCGCAGGTGGAAATTACGCTAAAAAAGTAAATAAAGATTACTTATCAGTAGCGACTTCGTTCGCATAAAATAAAAATTTAAGACGCAATTTTTCTTTTGATTAATTTTTTCAAAATAAAAGTAGCCTATGTTCTCCTCCTTAGTTCATCACCATTTCAGAGATTAGCCAGTACAAACAGACAGGCAGACAGATAGACAAAACTTGTAAAAAATGTTATTTTGATATGTATATTCATAGGCATGTAGGTAGGTAGTAAAGAGCGGTTATTTTAATATTACAATACAGAAAGTCGAATTTTATTTAACTGTATAGATGTACTGTAAAGATTTTAGTAGCGATAAGGTAAGGATATTTAACTCGTCGAGTACCGGTTTTGCAGACACAATTATAGAACAATAGGTTGCGGTCACCGGTGACCGCTTGGTATTTGACAGTTTAATAAGTATTTGTAGGTCCACCTGCCAAGCGTGAAGTTTTGTAAAATGTGTTGTTTAGAGGAAGCTTAATTATATATCTCCTATAGTGCAGCAGTGGGCGGTCCCGGGCTGTTGATAACGATATTGTAAAGCAATGCAATTCAATAAGAAATTAACTAAAAATTACGAGTTACTCACGTAAATATACTGAGAAAAGCTCTACTAGTTTCGAGTCACAGAGGGACTCTTCCTTGTGAGTCGTTCTGTTCTCGCTTCCTCGTCGCGGTGACGCCGGCGACGGCGCGTATTTTTACGTGAGTACGTTATTTTTAGTTAATTCAGTATATCAATAAGAAATGTTAACATGACATCACCGCTTTTATACCCGAAGGAGTAGACAGAGGCACTTAATGCCACTGTACAATGTAACACCCACTTTTTACTACTTAAGTTATGAGTCCCATGTAATAGGGGGTGAGCCTAAATTGCCATATACCGGACACAATTCCAGACTCCATGACCATACGTTCTATAATATAAAAAGGTGGTTTCATTGACACTTACTATGAAAATGTTTCAACACGTCTACCTACGCCTTCAAGGATTAAATTGATATTATAATATTATGTAATTTAAAGACAGGTTTGTTTATATGACAGGCTTTCCACTATATATATTAGTTTAGTTAGTTTAACGCTTTTCTGCGTAGGATGGTTTATGGAACGGCTTATTTTTCCGGGACAATAATCAAAGTAGTGCAAGCGTGTTGCCATGGCTGAATTTTAAATGACAACCGCCTAACAGGCTTACTGAGACTGGAGTTATTTGTACAGGTGTCGCTGCAAATACATTTTATTCAGTTTTCTTTTTAAATAAGCATGAGAAAGCTTGTATATAAACAATGTTGGTATTTTCGTTTCGTTTGTGGATTTTTTTTAGTCAACTCTTAATTTTAATCGTCATAAAATGTTGTGAAAGAATTGATAATTATATGTAAGTATTATTTTCCTGATACTATGAATATGACAAACACCATAACTTATACTGTGTATATACTGTCCGCTATTGAGCATTGAACGATAGGTCATTGTTTATTTAGATGCGGAAGATTTAAGTCTGCGGTAGTTTAGTCAGTAAGAGTCTAACACAGGGAGTGTCTAGACTCGTCTCGCCTCACCCGGACGGGAGAAGTCATTCGATGATTTTGTTCCCTCAAAAAAGGTCATTGTCTAATAAATGTTATTCATTACTTCGGCGCTATTCTACAGCGATGTCAAATATACATAAATATGGTGCTTACACTTCTCAAGTGAAATTTCTACATAAAAATACCCAGTAATATCTCAACAGACTAAATCACGGAATCTCATGTTCTACAACCATTTAGCGTTGAACGAAGTCTTTTGTACAAAAAGAGCTCTTTTAGTTTAAAAACTCTTGAAGTTCGGACTACATTTGCGGTTTAGCCAGTTTCCTACTTTCGTTTTGTGCAGCGCTGCTGTAGTATTTTTCCCAGAAAAAAACGCTCTTTCTAACGTGTGGTTTGCAGTAAAAAGGATTTTGGTTATGTGCTAGCTATATGTGTTTTTAATACTTGTTGGTTTAGTAATAAAGAATATACTGTGAAGTATTATGTAAGTGAGTACATTGCTGGGAGCTTCGATTTCAAAAAGGCATTACGAACGTGTTTTCAGTAACTGAATAAATTCAATATAAATGCGTTTTATTAAGGAATAAGAGGCAAACGAGCAGACGAATCACATAAGCGATCAGCGCCTCCCATGGATACCCGCAACACCAAAGGAGTCACAGGTGCGTTGCCGGCCTTTTAAAAAGGAATACGCTCTTTTCTTGAAGGTCTGAAGGTCGTATCGGTTCGGAAATACCGCCGACGTCGGATCATCTAACTCAGATTGTTGAAACCGAAGGCATCTTACAGTTTAGCATCTTTTCCTTTTTTAAACGTTCTGATTATCTGTGATGCAAGATTATTTGATCGTACGTAAATAGTGTAACCAGGTTTATACCTAAACGGAAAGTCTACCTGCATATTACACAACAAAACAAACGTACCTACACTTTCGAAAACACAATACACATTATTATTTGTGAGTCGGTAAATTGTTTCAAGTCAATAATAAGAAAATATCGTGTAATTAGAGCCACTATAACTATCTGACTGTTAGTTAACTGCCTTCTCGTTACTGGAATGTTGTCGTTATGTTTTGTCGTAAATTATTAATTTATTACTCGATTTATTTGTTGATTGACTACGATAGAGCAAAGGTATCTGATTGGATTCCTTGTTAGGCAAATTGTTGAGGATTTTAGACTCCTTGCTGGGATTGCAGTCGTGTTTATCACCCGACCGAAGAGGCGGTCTATCAGTTGTTATCATTTAAATATTATAACTTAAAAATGTTTATTCCTTAATCAAAAATAAATTATTTCGACTGTTCAGTACAATAAAACATTAAAAAACAATCACACATTCATTAATTGATTTTATGACCAAATTAAATTTAGTATTGTTCCAGCAATTTTTTAAGAAATATGTATGCTGTTTGACGCTAAAAAAACTTGACGTCACAATATAAAATTCATAGAAAACTGTCGTTTTTGACAGTTCGAAAAAGGTATTGAATTTGACTAGTTGGCAAGTAGCCAATTGTTAATCCAACTTTACATCAAAGTCAAGCTAAAATTAAACGTCTAATTATAAAACAGATGATAAAAATACATACAAAACAACATCATTTATTTCTACAACTAGATAATTAAAGGTTGACTTAGTTATCTCTGATTCTAAAATAAGCGAATGATTCATACTCACTGGCAATTATACACCTATATTAAACAAATGAGGGCATTCAGTAACGACCAGTCGCCTGTATACTCTGCACTGACCTTCATGGCTCTCGCACACAACTCTTAGCACGCACTCTGCAATGAGTTGACATCTCAGATGGGCTGCACATTGACGATTAGTTGTGTGGTTTTGATGAAGGGAGTAATTTGTTGGTAAGCAATCAGTGCCGCCGAAAGATAGGAAGAGGAAGGATTGGAATAGGGATGATGACGGGATATGAAAATTAAAAATCTATTTAGTCCGTCAGTTAGGTAATGAAAAAATGACATGATTTTTTTATTTTGTCGTATAATAAAATAATACTTAGAGGTAGATAAAATGAATCAAAGTTTATGAGTAGGGGCTAATACGTCATTTCTACGTATAAAATGTACATGGAAGTGAAGTCACGCAACATTTTAAAACAATATATCGTCGAAAGTATTCGTTTCTGTAAGAAAATAAAAAATACGTGTCTAATATTATAAAATAATCTACCAGGTGGACATTAAAATAAAAATTAGGCATCTACCCTATTCCACCGTGCTAACTCATAAGTTTTTGAAAAAAAATGTTTTAGAAGTACAGAAAATAGTCAGGTATACTCTTCAGTAGCACACTTTGGATTCGTGTAAACTTAAATGCGTTAATGCATCCAATAATCCTGAGACTTTAGATCGAGTTTGTCTTACGTTAAAGCGTTCCGCACTTTGATTGGCCGGCTCCAATGGACCAACCAATGAGAGCGCCGAACCCGGTCTCGTTTCGATTACTTTGAACATAAAACAAACTTGTACTAAGGCATCTGTAAAGTAAGTAGTAATTTTTATTACTACTTTATGTCATCTATATCTATCTATACATAATAATAAAATCATAGGAAAGTGAAAACTGTTCATTGAATATTTCTTTGAAAAATACAATGGCGGGAGTTCTTGGAGTGTGACGCCATTTTTATAATTTAAAGTACACTTCCTTAACGAATGCTCTTAAACATTAGTCCTGTTTTAAAGAATACTTGAGGCGTGATCTACACTCGATATCGAAGCCAATAGTTAATATGCTGTTTAGATATTTTGTCTGTTTGTCTGTATGTATGTCTGGGCTAAACTCAATAAGAACTGTATGCATTTACTTTAAATCTCTCATGAATATAACTAACAGGTTGGTTCAACATAAAGGTTACGTATTATCACGCTGTCGCCTACGAGGGAGGAGCTGTAAATCACTATTTCACACGGACAAATTCGCGGTCACAGCTAGTAAACCTTATTCAAAATATAAAATCGCAAGTCGCAACTACGCAAGTCTGTTACCGCTCTTACCCACTAAGTACTTGTAATGTTACATAATTGTCGGTCACTTGCGAAAATTGGTGTCTACGTGTTTTTTATTAGCAGATTTTTATTCTGTACACAAAATATTTGTATAGTGTACGTGTGTTGTACAGGTGTAATAAGGATGTTTTGTAGTTATATGCCTTTTTTTAAGTGGGGAAAATCATCGAATGACAGCTCCCGCCTGGGTGAGGCGGGAGGGAGTGTCAGACTCTTATTGACTAAAAACCACCCCGTTCCTTCTCCTGCACGTCGAGCCGTAGCCCCGGTAACCCGTTAGGTTTTCCGCGACTCCGAATCGGCATCGGCCCTGTTGGGCCCCATCCGTGGTGGTCTGATGGCTCTTTGAGGCGCGCGTGGAAGTTATATGCCTTTTATGATTGCCGGTCCTTATATTTGTAAGTGGTAAGCTTTTGTAAAGCATAATAATTTTGATAACAAAAATTGATTAGGATGAAAAAGCGATTTTTCGCTCAGTCTGTATTTATACAACATAGGCCCTATCATAAATGATGTTTTTCTGTTTACTAGATTTATAATTATTGATCAAATTACACTTATATATACGCAATTACGTTTCCACACGTAACGCAATAAAGGTAGAACTCCTAAACTATTTTAAATATTAGGTAATTCGCCAATAAGCAACTAAAATTATTGAAAATGAAACTACACAGATATAGTTCCAGTTCTATCCCGTCTGCCAAAGATTCATGTCCCCATTCACAGTGGAATAAAATTTTGCGCACAAAATATATAATTGTCTGTTATGTCTCATATTTTTTTCATGACTGTTTTAGGTATATCCTGGTTTCATATCGAAATGATAAATATAATTATGTAAGGGAGTCTCACTAGATATTTTATAATAAACAAATAGTGAGTTTAAAATAACTAAGGCTGTTGAGTAAGTATACAACAAAATTATTTTATTTTATCTCTGTTTAAAATCAGATCAATATAAATTACAGTCCTTATATAAATCAGATACTCAAATAAATAAATGTAAGTAATTCGATACTAATAACAACACAGGAAGTGTCAAATAAATAAAATCGATTCTAACTAGGTATCGATTAATTTACATGATTGGGTTACAACTCTATAATCGAGTGATTTGAATATTTTAGATACGCCGTGCTGAATGGATGGAAGGTGTGAGAGATTTATAGATCTGTTAATCTGTTTGTGCTTATCTTTGCAATGGTTGATGGTTGATTCAGTTGCAATGATTGACAGACACATAATAAATGTAAATGAAGCTCTCTGTTCTTTATTTAAATTTGAATTTCCCGCGCATTGGATTTATACGCTATCTGTGGATAGCAAGCCTGTACTAATCTATGATTGCGTGAGAAATAAAAATAATTTTCAATGATCAATTATAAAATAAAAAGATTAATTATTATTATTGGAAGTTTACGAAGCGAAAAGGACCTACTACTGCTAGTATTCTAAAAAAATCTACGAGCGTTTAATTTATGTTCCATGAATGAAATACTGGAAGCTAATATTTTCGAACAATTAATACAATAATCTGTTTTTATAATAACTATCGTGAGACATAATAAATTAACTAAAAATCGCGGGTTACTCACGTGAATATATTGAGAAAAATTACTAGTTTCGAACCACATAGGGGTTTTTCCTCATGAGCAGCGTGTGCGGCAGTAACCCGAGATTTTTAGTTAATTCTATTTTAATCTATATATATATTCATAGACAAATTCTTCAAAACATACGTCATTTCAGTTCCAACACACCGTCACCACCTAATCCAACCACCGTAGAGATCATCAGCTCTCTAGAAACCAAAGTTCCAAGAATATTTGAACGATAAGCGAGTGGCCATCAACTGAATCTCTAGTTAATAGTTAGAAAGTAACAATAATACAAAGCTATTTCTGTTTTTATTTGCATACACATAAATATAATATACAGTAATGTCAAAATGATATTGTTCGAACGACTGGAAAGCTTTGAGCCATTGTAATTCATATTAGCAGCGTTTCGAACCATAACACTCAAGCATCAGGCTCTTAATGCAGTGTATGTTAATTGTGGGAATTTTGTTAAATATCTATGAGTTGTTTGGTTAGGTAAATACGGAACAATACGGTTCAAAATCATAGTTACCGCAAGGATATGGTCTGGGTGTAGTGATTGCTTATCCAGTAATCACTATCACTACATAGTATAGAACAAAGTCGCTATCCGCCGTCAATGTATGCTTAGATCTTTTAAACTACTTACGCAACGGATTTTGATGCTTAAGGAAGGTTTATACGTATAATACATGTATATTGTACCCGTGCGAATCCGGGGCGGGTCGCTAGTATTAGATAAAAAGCCTTGCCCCACACTAGGATTTTCTCCTGTGTCGTGGATGCGATTACAAACGTACAAGCTCACATACACATTACACCAAGACTCGATACAACAATTTGTGGATCACACAAAGAATTGTAAATGCGCGACACGTTGTGCGGTTGCCCAGCTACCACACCGACCGTGCTGTCAAAGTTTAATAAAGAATTTCAAATTTTAATCATGATAACTTGAAAGTATCTGTTCCCGGTACACGGTATAAAGCTGAACTCCAGCCTTTTGCGCTGCGACGCACCATAGGCTTTTTTGTGTGTTCCTAAATTCTTGTTGTGTGTCGTAGCAAAATAAATGGATTTTCTTTCTTTTCTTTCTATCTCGGCATTGTCTGAAATCATAGAATGTGTGTCCTTCTATAGTTTTAGGTATATCTGGTGTTCTAACTATAGCAGTGCTATGCAAATTCGATGGTTAAAAATACCGCAGAAAATTACTACAAAATGGTTTGCATTTTAGTACTTTTTTATCTTTCATACCTAACATTGAGTAAATAATAATAATAATAATAATAAATAAGCTTTATTGTACACCAAGCAAGTAATTACACATATTCGGAAATTACACAACATCTAAAAAGCAACTTAGTAATCTTTCAACCACAAAATATTACACCATTATTTGACTAATCAGCCATTAACCACTATATTTCACGTGGCTACTGCCATCTTTAAACATGTTACTATGGCTACATATCAAGCTAAACATCCAATATAAACTGACCGTTGAATGTACGGGAAGTTCATACAAAGTGAGACCTATGATAAACTGGTTTTGTATCACTTGATGTAATGTAGCCTGTCTTGATACAGCCTCCTGATACGGCTCGTGCGAAACGGCATGCGGTAACGGCCTTGTCTCAGTGCAACCGGTCCATTGCTTACTTTCTTTGTAGGTACTTGTGTACCTTTTAGTAACAGCTAGGTAAATGTATGCAGTATTTTTTAGTGATTGTTGGTGTATTTTGTACGTTTTGCTTTGATTCCTGGAACTTTGAGTTGATAGATTTGGATTTTCATATATAAACTGTGGAATGATCTGTCGTCGGCGGTATTCCCGAACTGATACGGCCTTCAAACCTTCAAGAAAAGAGCGTATTCCTTTTAAAAAGGCCGGCAACGCACCTGTGGCTCTTCTGGTGTTGCGGGTGTCCATGGGCAGTCCTGATCGCTTACCATCAGGTGATCCGTCTGCTCGTTTGCTTCCTATTCCATATAAAAAAATCCTGTAACCTGGTATGTTACTTCCCAAGTCATCGAAGGAAATCAAACATTTTAAAAGTACTATGCTACTGATGATCAATGACCTCTAAGGTCCCTTTTTCAAAAATCTCCGTTTCTATCCACTGTTTAACATAGTCTTTTCCATTTCCAGTTGCTCCATAGGTTAGTAGTCTATGTTTTCCTAAACGTGGCAAAATCTATGTTGACATGACATCACGCCTTTTTATCCCCGAAGACGGGGATAAAAAGGCGTGTCCTAAATCCCCGCACATCACGGCACTTAATATCACTGTACACCCAATGTTCACTATTTATGTTATGACTCCCATGTAATAGGGGGTGAGCCTATTGTCATATACCGGGCACAATTCCTGATTCCGTGCTACTACTGAATTTTTTTTAGACCCAGTTATACTTTGCCCGACCCGGGAATCGAACCCGAGATCCCTTGCCCGGCAGTCGCAAATGCGACCACTCGAGCAAAGAGGCAGTTAACATTAAATTGCTGGCTTCAATCTCATACCTCATATGTAGCCAGTAGTAGCTTTAGTAGATACTCGTACATTTACGGTCACTAGATGACTAGACCAACAACACTATATAAAACACAGACAAACAAACGAACGAACAGAAAGTCTACAACCATTTCTTTTTTATACATATGAACACAAAGTTCAAAAACACAACATTTCACCTCGATAGTTCTCGTTTTGTGCACATTGTACATTATTTTTAATGAATGGTGTCCTCACATTGTTTCGCAGTGATTATTTAAATTTTATATTGCAAGCGGGAGCTCTTATCTGTGAACGGGTTGTTAGCTCGTGATTTAAGCAATTCAATCCTTTTTTAAATGATGTGGTTAGTTAAAAATGTGTGTGTACCTAATTTAGTATGAATAAAGGATTGTAACTTTTACTTATTAAGTTTTGTTTTGGTCGTAATATCTTTAAAATAGTAGCTTTCTGTAATAATTAGTTAACATTTTTCACTGCCGACTGGGTATCATGGAAATCAATGATAAAGCCTGTATTAAGTGGTATTTTAAATTCAAATTCTCCCCTCTATAACTATTTTTTGAGCCATACCGTGTTTTCGCATACCAGATGTCGCTAGTGTAAATCTTTCGTACTTCGTCCAATAGGGAATTAGCTAATGTCACACTATTGGACGTTCAATATTTGTCAGCTGCTGTGATTGGACAAAAACATCTCTTTCTACATTTGTACCATTTGGTTTAACAAAAAAATACGGTGTCCCCCATTAGTTGGTATCCGCGGCCTGTATGAATGACCAAGAAAATGTAGCAATATACATTTATACTTTTCCATACTCCCAAGCTATGCAAAATTATAGAAGATTGAGTGAGTGGATATAGTATAAAGAGATGCCAAACAAAGTTACCTTTCGTACTTAAAATATGAGTCGAAATCTTGCTTTCAGGATAGTTATGTTCTTATAGAAATTACAACCATATTTCTATCAAAACTCCCTTCTAGAGGTACATCATCGACCTGACATTTCCCAACTTAAACTATCATCGCAAAATCATGTACCGTCACAGAACCAAAGTTTTATGAAGACACATGTCCGTTATTTGTTAGTTTTCTGCGATCATCTTCTAAATCATTTGTTGTGGCATTATTTTGATTTATTCATACATTAAGAAACATATCTGCTTGTGTTTTTGAAAGTTCTGGTACTTGTAAGGTGTCGGTGTAATATATGATCTGTTAAATTAAAGGTTAGAGGTGATTTGCATGTGTTTTTGTTGGAATGTCCGATAGATGCTTCAAGGGCTTTTTCTCTTTGTAGTTTGTGAATTGGTAAGGATTCTTTCACAAATTGTTGTTTAGAGTCTTGGTGTCATGTGTATGTGAAATTGTATGTTTGTAAACGAACCCACGGCAAAGGAGAAAATCCTACAGAAGGGCAACGTTTAAACAAAAAGTCAGAAGAAATTACGATGATTTCTGATTCATAGATTCAAGAATTAAATTAAGATTACAGCTTTGCTTGAGTCATGGTATAAGTAGTGTAGGCAAAATCAGTATTTAAATAAAGAGCTTTGAGTTCATTTCTTAGGTTTTCTTCTCGCTGTCACGGCGCAATGTTCCATTTATCTCATCTCTCTCTTAATGACATTCTTTATTCCCAAATACTATACATACTTCTGATAGGCATGCTTTCACTTTTTAAGCCATTTCCCCATATTTGTTCACGCGTAGCACCAAACCTTATACGGTACGGTGAAAGGGATATATTGTCTTACCTGTCTTTTGTGCCTGATCTATTACTAATACGGTCACCGTCAACGTAACGAGAGTGTTTTTCTGATTTTTATCAATATTCATTTTAATTGTTATAATTAAGAAAGTCAACATAGCCTAAGGAGGAGCATAAAGAGTATGCATATTTTGTGATGGTACCTCCTTTGCCTGCTGTCAACTTGTTAATAGTCCTTAGACTATTAAGAAAGTCGACAACATGATAGAACATATAAGTATAACTGACATAAATCAACCGTAAATCCAGACTGTACGGTATTTCTGAACGTCAACACCCTATAATAACCCTTCGGGTTGAAATTAAAACGTTATATATTAGAGAAGAAATTAATAGTGATCTAGAAACTACAAATTACAATATCAATGTTATGAGGGATTCTTCTGCAAAAACAATTAAAAATTATCCAGTTATACGTAGCCTTAACCATTAGAGGATCAGCAATAAATAAGTGTAATCATATAATTTATAGACCCTTAATAGGGCATGATTTGGAAATAATATTCTACGTAACATATTATATATCAGGGAGAGCCAATTCAAAGATATAGTAGCGAATTAAATGGATATTATAAAGGAAGATGCATTTGAAATTTATGAAAGCTGCAAATAATAATATATTGAAGGAAATTGCGCATGATTGGACTTAATGTGGTATTTGCAACGTGTTATGGGGATTATCTAATGGCAGTGACAATTTATGTTCATGTTATTTGTATTTTAGTAGGACTTGTTGTGTGTTGCAGTGGCTCCTGTTTGCAACACAAGTGTCCATAGATACATGTATGAGTATGTATGAAGTAATAGATTTTAGAGTGCTATAACTTCTCAGTTTTGATGTTGACCACAATTTGAGGATGCCTAATTTTGCTGCTAGCTAACTAAGCCAAGAAATGTACAGATGAACACATAGGTTCTTAACAGTATATCCAACTGAAGGGGCACTTTAGAGCAACGTAGACCAAAACAATATTAACATAACATAACATCACGCCTTTTAGGCCCAAAGGGGTAGACAGAGGTCCACATTATTTCACTCTAAAATGTAACACCCATTTTTCACTACTAATGTTATGAGTCCCATGTAATAGGAGGTGAGCCTATTGCCATATACCACAATTCCAGACTCCGTGCTAGTAGCACTGAAATTTTTTTAAAACTCAATAATACTTTGCCCGACCCGAGATCAAGACAAACGTTAAAAAACAACAATAACACGAAAATGTGAGATAGACTGCCTCGTTGGCCGAGTGGTCGCGAGTGCGACTGCCGGGCAAGGGGTCTCGGGTTCAATTCCCGGGTCGGGCAAAGTATTACTGGGTTTTTAAAAAATTCTCAGTAGTAGCACGGAGTATGGAAATGTGCCCGGTATATGGCAATAGGCTCACCACCTATTACATGGGACTCATAACATAAATAGTGAAAAGTGGGTGTTACTTCTGTGTGCACCTCTGCCTACCCCTTCGGGGATAAAAGGCGTGATGTTATGTTATGTTATGTGAGATATACATATTTTTTAAAAAACAGTGTTTTTGCAAACTTCGTGACAAGGTCATTTAGATTTGCTTTGCTACGTGAGACATGAACTAGAGTGATTACAGTCACTATTGACATAACTGTTAAGTACCTTCTCTATTTTTCTACAAAATATCAACGAAACTTACGTTATACCAAGAACATTTAAATCATGTACACTTTGAACTGTTATTTGAAGTACAAAATACGCACAATACTCATATAATTCTACATCACACGACTGGATGGTGAATTCAGATAATAGTCACGCAAATGTATAACTTGATCTTATCACAGATAAGGTCTAAAATCAGTTAGCAAACGTAATAGTCGGAAAGCACAGATGCACATCACTTGTCATCATTTGTATTGCAAACTCATCAATCAACATCGACACTTACTGCTCTGATGAATTATTTTTGCTGTCATTATCACACGCGAAATTACTTTTTAACCCAAAGGCATAAAGTTTAAAGTTGGATTCGGAAGTGATTATATCTTTGTTTTAAGAATCAATGCAGTAGATGATTGGACGTCAAATGTTCTTAGATAGTATCTTGTCGTGACTTCTGTGCGATAGAGCTTTGATCTTAAGATATATCGCCGATGTTATAATGCGGTTGCTACGGTTATTAAGAAAAAACAGCAATTTAGATCCGACAAAGTTCGTTGAACTCGGAACTAAGTTTTGGTGATGGTGTGTAGGAACATTAAAATTGAGAATAACTTCAGAAGAATTCTTGTTCCGTACAAGACTCCATATTTGCAAACTACCACCACTGCTTTTGCTGTCATTATAAATAGTATTATGTAACACATTCATCACAGATTTCAAAGGATTGTAAATACTCGCACCGACATCGGATACCTTATGCACAAAGCCTTCACGGGAAATCTTGAATTGGCCACTTCCTCCGTCCATGACATATCACAATCAATCAATGAACTTTGCAAATTTGAAAATCAATATTAGTTCTATTTCGAAATATAATTTGTATACAGGAAATTACGGCTGAATGGATTCGCTACAAGTGGACTGGTTTCCCAATCAGAGTTAGATCTTAGATACGGAGATAGGTGGCGGTAACGATAAAAGAACAAGTAAAGCACGTCACGAGAACAGCGAAAGTATACTTAATGAGTTACACCTCAGGCTATCCGCACACACCAGCCTCCGACCAGCAAATTGACTCTCATTTGACACACTCTTCCTACTAAAAGAAGCTCCATTCTAAAAGCCAAAGAAAAACAAAACGTATCATAACCAATCACGGTACGAATTTGATTGCTACTAATTTATCTGGTGGGAACGATGAAGACGACACTATAATTTGAACACAAGACGATTTGTACTGTAACTCTGCCACAGAAAGCTTCAATTGCGTTGTATCGAAAAGGTTTATTGTTTGTCGGACGACGAAAGATCAATGTTGATTATTTTGTACTGACAAGCAAATTAGAGGTAGTTGATGCCTTTGTCTCGTTTAGACGTATTAGCTGTGATAGGTGATTGAAAGAGTCCAGATAAGGGTACCAGGCGTAGTGTTCAATTAATCAGTTCATTTAATAGCTTATGAATGGAATTACATGGCTGATATGACTAGACTGTTACCCAATATGAGTTAACTAGAGAAACTTTCTTTAATCGAGTGTGCATTGTTATATACGTAGCTTTGCTTCACTGTCGCTTTCACATCATCGTATGATACAAAACAAATAAAGGTCAGTCTCAACTAATTACACATTATCAATGATAATTAACTCATTTCCTCTTGCTTTATTACCTAGGATCTACTGAATGATAATTTAGACAGTATATTTTATTACCTTCTGATACATCGTAGAAAGTTGCTAATGTTTGTTTCTATTTCTCTTTCTATCTTATTGTATTATTGTGTTGCATTTTGTCAATTAATTATTTTTTATCCTCTTTCTTTAATTTCTTCAACCATTAAATCAATTAGTGTTTCTTTTCTAACAACACTTCGTATGTGAACGTTTCGATAACAATAGAATTCACGACCTCCTTTTAAATTTAAATTCTCAGTTAAATCTTTAAAAGCCGGTAAAGTATTGTGTATGCATTTAGCCTGAATTCCGGCGATAGCTGTAAACAATAACCCACTCTTAGGCCCATAAGAGTAAGAGACCGTCACGACATGATCACATATGACCCTGGCTTTTACTTAAGCACCATTGAAAGCGATCCCGGCACACTAGAAAGTTACAGTAATTGTATGGAATTCACTTACACCTATATTAAGATGCGAACAATCTGATAATTGTGTGAAAATGTCACCGGTGTTAACTTTAAATGACTTCTTTTGTTTTAGAGTTCATATTAAAAATTTATAATTAGCTCGTTTCGTGAACGGCGAACCGGAAACTTGAATTTTGGACTGGCTCATATCAAAAGCCGCCGAACAAGTGCACTGGTTACTTGAATTGAATGTTACTTTATAGAACGCTTTCCCTCGATCTCATAGGCTTTTCCTGTCCCGCGGCTTGTGGGTATTTAAATGTTGTGGATGTAAATCGAGAAAACATGTTCTCATAGATTTTCACCAGTCAACGATTGTCACGACGACTAGACAGTGTTGTGACAGAACGGACATAAGCAGACACGTGTGTCGCTCTTGACAAACTTAACGTTTGCCAACACAATTATCAGAACTTTGATGAATAGGAACCCTATTACAAAGGAATACAATGCAAGATGCCTCTTCGCAATCAACTTTAAGTGCATAGTCATTATTTTTGTTGTGGTAGACGAGCACCTAAATGATCTTGATCTTTATCAAGACGTAGAGTAAGTTGTGATCGATATTGACGAAAGTGAATGTGAAATTTGAGAAGCAGTTCAAAAGAAAGCAAGACTGAACAATCAAGGTGCTTAACATGCACATCTGATATTAGCGCGGGTTCTTGACAAACGCTATTTATTTCCTCTATCTGTAACATTATGTCTGTGTGTCAGTGAAATGTTGTCAATCACAGCAACTGTCTTAGTTTTGGCGTCGCATTGTCACCGACGCTATCTAAATGATTTGTATAGCAACCGATGTCAAAATGTCAGTAGCTAGCGTAAGTTCTAGGATTCCTTGAGCATAATAAACAGTAACATATTATTATCCAGGTTTGTCATCGGAGTGTATTTTATGGTCGTAGCAGCAGTTCGCTATACACAAACTTGTTTCTCGAGGTTGACATCCGTGCACCGTTAGTTTGCTGAATCGTTGACCCATGCCTTTCTTTATGTTACATACGTGAGGTTCAATTAGCTGTGACATTTCATGTCAAATTGTATAAGTAATGTAAATTGTATATCTGTACAGTCATCTTATCAATTTATTCCTGTCTCTTATGTCGTAATTAAACCGTAACGTTTTAGTGGACATAAAATGAAATTGCTAGTCCGATAACTAGACGATGGTGATGGATTAACAGTTATTGTAGGTTACGTCGACAAAATTGTGGTAGTTGAGCTATCTAGATTAGCGGTTAGTGAATACGAATTAGACTGACACGTTTCGTAACTAATAGGAGTCTCGTTAGTGTGTGAACTAATATAAGTGCTCGTAAATTAATTCTGTATATTTGCTCTTGATTATACGATGATGCGGAACTGTCACTTATTACGTAGACTTGATTTAATAACATCCTTTATTCGTTTTATTTGTTTCAAATTCGTTAATGGTAACTAGCTATAAAGCTTTGGTTATAAACTGGCTGTTTATGTTGATTATGAAAATTGAGTTATTATGTTATTTACTTGAAGAAACTGTGCTAGCGTTCGTAACATCCCATCGCATGATACGGGTATCTGTTTCACCGTTATTATCGTACGCAACCGTTTCCATTTCCTCACATAAAGACTTTAGACCCATCATTCCTTTGTTATAGTTCACAATAGTTTTCTATCTTTTTACACTGGTTAACTACTGGACGTATTGTGATATCGGAACCTTGGCAATGAATACATTCGTCACACATACCTAGTTCCCAAGTAATTTTGAGAGGCGGTTCATTTAATTGAGCAAAACCGCTGCATTTCCTTTCTTTATCATGTTCGTCTGGTTTAATTAGTGCTTTCGGATGTCTAGTAACGTCAGCTGAGTAGATTGTTGTTGCAAATTACTTAATTATTGAGTCTACAGGTGGTCTAGATAAACGAAATTGAATTGCTATCGAGTTCCATCAAGGTGCACATGTGAAATTTTGTATCTTGTTTCTTTTTAATTACATGGTTTTACTTTTTTATTGTTTGAGAATTAGGTAATGAGTAAATTGTTGCTTTTAACAAAGAGCTCGTTGATCTTTTTAGGAGTGAGAAATAACTTTTTCAAATAACTGGATTCCTTACAAAAATGTAATTGAAGAAGACCTTTTCATAAAACTTTGGGAAAACCCAACAGACTGGAATTGGTTCGTTAAGAAAATGAATTCAATTATTTTTAGTTTTGATCCAGTTTCTAGGTTATCATAACTGTCCACACAATATCAATCTTGCAAATCATGCCAAACATGAAATTGCAAATAATAAAAAGACTTTGTTCCACATAACAATAGTGCTGTGGTCAGTAACAATCGCTGGCCAATGAATTACTCAAATAAACTGAATTACCTCTTCAATAACTGTCTTTCATTTCTTATTATCGTAACTACCTTCGGAGACTCGACCTAAAAGCGTAGTATCATTGAATTTCGTATCATTGACAAGATGACTGCCTCGTTGGCCGAGTGGTCGCAAGTGTGGCTGCCGGGCAAGGGATCTCGGGTTCGATTCCCGGGTTGGGCAAAGTATTCATGGGTTTTTTTAAAAAAAATCTCAGTAGTAGCACGGAGTCTGGAAATGTACCCGGTATATGGCAATAGGCTCACCCCCTATTACATGGGACTCATAACATAAATAGTGAAAAGTGGGTGTCACTTCTGTGTGCATCTCTGCCTACCCCTTCGGGGATAAAAGGCGTGATGTTATGTTATGACAAGATGATATTGCTCCGTATAGAAAGTAAGAACATGCGGTAAAAAATAGGAAGTTTCTATTAAGCTGAAAGATGTGATAACGAACCTCTCGCCTCCAACAATGGCGTCGACCATCTTGCTCCAATTCCCAGTGACAGCGATAGTTTCTAATCCTAAACCGTAATGAGCAAACCATATTCACACGTCTCATACTCGATGAAAAAAACTCACGTTTCCCATTCTGTACTCTCTTTAGTCTCTTCAAAGTTATTTTATACGCCAGTGACTTTAATTTCGGCGTATTCTTTTGTTCCGCGATGTACTGATATAGCAACGGTTCCGCTGACCTTGTTGATGAAAGTAAAGCTATTGTCCTAGCCGACCTGGGTCAAAGATCTGTCGCGGCCATATTTTAGTTCCCCAAACCGGAGAAGGCTCATCACGAAACTCCATCACGATACAATTTCACGATGTTAACGTCACGTCTCGATATTCGCTATAGATATTGTCGCCGGGAATCGCATTCAAATCCGTTTGAATTATTAAATACGCTGGGTTTGCCGTTCGTTCGAACAATGTAAAGGTTATCAAGATTCAAGGACCTTCTATTGGGATGTGCAATCGTTTCGCGGAAGCATTCACTTATGTAATATGAATTTCACTTTCGGAAACGGTCGCTGCCACCTTTATAATGAAGTGCAACAAAGGTCAAAGCCGTAGCCGTATATACTTTAAATTTAATAGTTTAATGTGTTAACAAGACTAATATGAGGCAGTTTCTCTACCTAAGGCAATGGAACGTTTTTTGAGCATTATTGTTTAATGGTTATCGACACTTTCTCAGGCTTTGGCTCAAATATCTACTGCTGCGGGCACTGTGATGTTCGTAACAGTGTTAATAGTAACGACCGTACTGACAGTTCCTTTCCCTTTAGGTGCGTTACCTTTGTGACTTCTATTTACACTTATTTCATTACATAACGTTATAGTAGTATGACAAAGCTAAAGTGTTCTACACTCATCTTCTGACAACTTTGTAAGTAATCTTGGTGATTCCAATCACCGTCTAGGTAGTCTAATCATACAATCAGCATCTACAATATCTTTTTTCGTGTTTAAACCAAGTATATTTCAAATTTTCGTGTACTTATCCTAACCTAATTGTAATTAACCTAAATTATTAGCGCTTGCATCAAATACAGTTAAACCAAGTCTAAGCAATGTTTGTTTAGCAACAATTGTCACCTCTGACCTGTTACCTACTCAACAAAACAATGCAATGATACCCTATTGTCCTAACGATTATAGTCGTACCTTGTACAGACACCATCACATCAAGCTACTCTATTTAGATTTTCAACTTTATTTCTAATAGTTAAGGATGAAAATAGTTTTGATAGTAAAGGGTATGTTCATATGGCGTTTGTACAATCGACGAAGATGGTCGTAAACGGGTTGCAATAAGTATCAGTTTATTGTGAAATTTTAAAATAAAAGAACTCTATACTGTCGTGGCTTATTGACCAATTGGAATTGGCAGTGTTTGCAACATTGGAATGTGGTACTTTATTGTTTATTGTGATAAATGTTCGTATCTGTCTACTCCATCTTGAATAGGAATATTGTATTTTGGTTTTCGAAATTGACATGACATTCACTTGCAATTTTTAGCTGCCTATGTGTGTTTTTATACATAAACATAACATAACGTCACGCGTTTTATCCCCGAAGAGGTAGGCAGAGGTGCACATTGCGGCACTTAATGCCACTGTACAATGTAACACCCACTTTTCACTATTTATGTTACGAGTCCCATGTAATAGGGGGTGAGCCTATTGCCATATACCGGGCACAAAACCAAACATCGTGTTACTACTGAGATCTTTTTTAAAAAACCCAGTAATGCTTTGCCCAACCCGGGAATCAAAACCGAGACCCAGTACCCGGCAGTCGCACTTGCGATCACTCGGCGAATGAGGCAGTCAGTGTTTTTATAGGCAGTGTTTTTATACACTGCGTGCATAAGAACTGCATGCCCTCGTTGTCCAAATATTGCAGAAACTATCATTTTCCTTGCAAAATAAATAAGCTGACTTACATGTTCAGGGCTTAATAAGTATAATATCTAAAAATAAATAGCTTTTTTTTTTTTTTTTTTAAGGGGGGAAAATCATCGAATGACTTCTCCCGCCTGGGTGAGGCGGGAGGGAGTGTCAGACTCTTACTGACTAAAAACCACCCCGTTCCTTCTCCTGCACGTCGAGCCGGAGCCCCGGTTACCCGTTAGGTTCTCCGCGACTCCGAATCGGCATCGGCCGTATTGGGCCCCATCTGTGGTGGTCTGATGGCTCTTTGAGGCGCGCGCGGAACGCGACGCGCCGTACGCTCGGGTCTGTTTCTGGTCGGACGGGGAGCCACCCATGCTCGCCGTCCGCAGGCCCGCGCTTACGGTGGCCGGAGATCGTCTCGCGATCCCCGACGCCCGGTGTGTCCTTCGCGATGGCTGGGTTGCGAGGAGGCAGCGCTTCGCTGCCTCACGCGTCCCGCCTCCTCCTTAGCTAGCATCACTGCTTCGCAAAAGGAGGAGACGGCATCCCAGTCCCCCTCGCTCCGCATCATGGCCTGCACTAGGCCCGGACGCGAGAGGTCGCCATCGCCGATCACTTCCCTGAGGACACGGCGGTGCTCAGCCCACGAAGGGCATTCTCCCACCGTGTGTTCCACCGTGTCCTCAGGGCGGTCCTCGCAGTGATGACACCCGGGCGTTTCCTCCCGCCCCATCAGACACAGGTACCTCCCGAAACTTCCATGTCCGGTGAGGACCTGCGTCAGGCGGTAGGTGAGGACGCCGTAGCGTCTCTCAAGCCACTCCTCAAAGAGGGGACTTACCGCTGCGATGGCAGCGAGCCCAGCCCTCGGTTGCGACAGTCGTTGCTGCCATTCCGCCATGAGATCGCGCCGGAGCTCATCCCGCCACGCACCTATTTGGCGCGGCAGCGGGGTTTCGCCCCGGCGACGTGCCTCCGCGCGCATGCCGTACACGCGCGCGAGCACCTTCGCCTCCAGATCCCACGGCGGTAATCCGGCAAGGAGGTTCGCCGACTCCCCAGAGATCGTGCGGTATCCGCGGATCATTCGGATCGCCATGACCCTCTGTGCCATGAGCAGCGTCCGAGCGGGACGCCGCAACAGGTTTGGCGCCCAAACAGGGGCGCCGTAGAGGGCCATGGACCGCACGACCCCGGCGTATAACCTCCGGCAGGAGGCGTTTGGCCCCCCGAGGTTGGGGAGGATGCGTTTAAACGCAGCAAAAATAAATAGCTAGAAAACTTATACGCCCTCTGATAGTTCACTCACCGTAGACTACTACACCTTCATTAAACACTAGAGACAAATTACTTCCATAAATAATTGGGTACTTTTCTTAATCAAAAATAAATTATTTCGACTGTTCAATACAATAAAACATTAAGCAATAATCACACTTTCATTAATAGATTATGATCAACTTAATTCTACTATTTTTCTAGGTGTTTTTACGAAATAATTGGGTATGTTGTATGACGATAAAAAACGTGACATCCCAATATAAAATCTCGAACAAAACTGATAGAAAACTGTCGTTTTGACAATTCGAAATGAGTATGTATTGAATTTGACTAGTTGGCAAATTCCCTTCTTTATTCTTTATACGCTTAATTTACATATTTATTCAAACTTTTGTTAGTATATCAGGCATTTTGTCGATAGTACTTTATTACTAACCGTCTCTAAGTAATTGTTAATACGCCTCAGAGCCGCAGAGGTTAAAGGATGAGGGTAATTTTAGTGATTGTACTTGTTGCTGATTGCTGCTTATTCAATATTTTGTTAGCCTATCTTCTGGTATTAATAGCTGCTATTGTGTGTGCAAAGGAAATAAGAATATTGTTGGAATTGATAGATTGTTTGAGGGTCTTTGGCTAACCGCACTATCTACACACATAAAGTAAGTACATTTAACACATCATATTTAAGTCAACTGCCTATGCGGACTGACGGACAGACTGTGGATCTTTGTGATATAAGTGAGGTTGGTCACAGTCTCCACCGCATACTTTAGGCAGGTTGAAGATCCCAGTTTTTAAGGTTCAGGTTTAACAGAGAGCGCTGCAGCCCGGTCTCTGTCATCAAAGCAGTCTCTTTGTCGACTCTTATACCTAATGTCCGTGTGAAGAATGTCTGAGCTTATTTAACACTGCAATAAATAAATAGGTGTACACACAACCTATAAACTAAAACTAAAACAGGGATAAAAATAAATAAAATAAAATACCCTACATTAATATTGTTTTTCATATTTTCTTCTTTTTACTTGTTAGATATGATGATATTTATTACCTAAATTGACAATATAATAAATTAAAGATTGATAATGCGGTGTTATAATGTAATAAATTAAATTAAGAATATATATATTTAATAATAATAAACTGTAAATGTATGGATCCAATATGTCTGAAATAAAAAGATTTTATTTTATTTTTTATATTTGTTAAGCGTCAAAGAACTCGTCCGCATCACTATCACTGGGGCACATTCCCAGAGGACTGGCAGCGTTGACTGCCACGTTGAATGGCGAGAAGAGTAAGTATAGTACAGAATGTATTCTACTCTTCTTCTTCTCTGGAGTCTATCACTGCATCATATTTCCAATTTTCACAGTACTACATAAGTGACTGTATAACCAGCTTACTAAGCCTGTATGAAAAACTAAGTAGGTGTATGCAAATCACGTTACTGTGCTACAGGCAGTACTTGTTTGTAAGGAAACATTATGTAGGCTTTATAGAACGTGTACGACCTGAGCTTAGTGTGTGTGTGTCAGTGGTTTTATGACTGTTTATTAAGAGGTTTTAAAGAAAAGAGTGTTTGTATGGAAGTGCACAGGGACCAGCAGGTCAGTCTTATTTAATTTGTCAACGTTTTCATTGGATTGGATTTCATTTAATGATGTATATTTCAAAATTTATATAGTCTGGAATTACTACCCAGTGTTAGACACACTAGAGGGGCATGACCTTCAGAAATGAAGCAAGCGATCGAGAAGAAGAAGTGTCTATAGAAATAACCTAACACCTTTAACAGAAGAGTCATAGTAAAAGTGGTCAAATAATGAGGAAATTGTGTACCTATATTATTTATCTTGTTTTTATTGCTTTGTGCCACCATTTTGTCAAAGGTTTACCTACTAATGAATCGGGTTATGTCAATATAATAGTTTGAACTTGCATAATCTCCACTCTTCCTAGCGTGTGACGTCATTAGGAAGTCCAGAGTTGTCTTCATACAACCAATTATTGTTTATGACAAGATAAATTAATTTACTACTGAAGTAGACTGTAACTGTATAATTACAAATAATTATAGTTTAGTCATAAAGTAAAATAATGACTATTACTCTAAGTAATAAGTTACACATCCAATCAATGTAAATTAATTATTATGTTTTCGGCTTACTCACGTAACTGTTTGACGAGGAACTTGACTAGTTTCAAGCCATGCTAGACGCTCATACTCATGAGTTGTATTTGGCGACGCGGTGACTGTCACGTTGCTACTGAGTGCCGTGAAACAGTTACTTACGTGAGTAAGCCGAAAACATAATAATTAATTAGTATGTCTCGCGGAAGTTTTAATACAATCATAGTAAAGTTATAGTTATACCGACCAAGTTAATTGTCATCTATTATGTGCTTTTGAACTGTATTAATATTATTTTTCTTTAATTCATAGAGTGGAATTCTTCTCCAGAGTCTGTATTTCCTGAAGGGTATAACCTGGGAGTCTTCAAGGCCCGATTGAATAGGTTAGGACGACGTGCTCCATCGTAGACCTCATCGTCGCTTACCACCAGGCAAGATAGCGGTCAAACGTCAGCCCTTATATAATACTTACATCTTAATACTATCAACTAATTAACATACTATACATACATACATAACCTCATGCCTGTATTCCATGGAACTGAGCAGAGACTATGGTACGCCAATTACTAAGATTCTTACATAATGTTTCACTTCATCAACAGTCATCAGTCTTCCACTAATTCAATATTATCTTAATCATAATTCACTTTGATGTTTATTTTAATATCCATAATGGTTAAACTGCCGTATAAACATTGCTTATTGCTTCGTTCAAAGTAATCAGATTTGGCACCTTTGCCAAGGGAATCGGGAAAATGGCTGTGAAATTATATAATTTCCCATAGAAATTAGCTCATTGGTCCGAAACTAATACTGTTTGGAAGATAGAAGGTACATTATAATATGGGAACCATTACTTATTTACGATGGTTTTTATTAAACTCAAACATCTATTTTTCTCGTCTATCAACACTCAAATTTTTTTTATAATACCTTATGTTGGTCTGCAGTCAGTCGCCCGACTGTAATCAGATTTGGTGAAGTGGGATGCGGTTTTTGAGTGCAACAGACCAATGCCTGCTGTTACTTATATTATAAGGCGTCGCTTTAACCTTTTGTCAATTTTAATAACTCAAAATAAAACCCAAAAAACTACAAAAAAACATAAGATGTAACGTCTAAGACGTTCAACTGCAAGTATTATTGAATAAAGAATAAAGTAACGGTAGTAATTCGATTCTAATCCAGATCGAATACCGTTTATGAATATTGATTTTACCTAACTTAAACTATTATTACATTCCTTCGCGTCAAACTGCTTTTTACTTAAAAAATATGACAAAAGAATATTCAACGACGCGGCCGTTATGTCTTTACTGGTTTAGTGGACGAAGATATCTAGTTAATAGAAGGGGTATTGTGCGCACTATGAAATTGGCAGCTTGTCATTCAGCCTATGAGATGTAATATTAAAGCGTAGCAAAATAATACCCAATAATTAGAAATATATTATGATTGGTAGTTTTTGGAAACTCGACACAAACTATTTAAAAAATTACTCAAAGGTATTTAAAGTTCATGTTACATTGAAAATAGGAATTGATAAGTTGTTGAGAAAGCTTTTAAGACAACAAGAGAGATATTAAGACAACATCCACCTCGTTACTTTTGAATATAATAATATCCAACTAAAACACGACTTACCGACACATTTGTGCAAATTACCTTAAAAAGGATCATTAAAAATAATCACAAGCCGCTTCCAGCAACTGGCAAATTCATTCAACTGGCAAGTCCATAAAAGAATCAAAAGGAAAAACCTAAAAAAAAGGCAGGTATTCTATAAAATTTCACGGGCGCCGCAGGGCGAAAATATTTTGGTGAGAAAAACTCGATATTACGTGACCATACAAATCCAAAGACCATTTAGAAATAAGAGTACAAAATATTGCTATGACCAGAATGACCTAGTTATATGACTGACTATTGGACTGAGGGCTCTTGAGCGACCGTCAACACGGACGATGACAATATGGTTAACAGTTGGCGTAATAGTAACTTAATAAGAACTTAGTAATTGCACTTCTACGCACTCAATAGTAGGTTAAGAACATAAGAATAGGACGTCGATTAGAGAGTGCAACAAGTATGAGTTTTTTTTTTAAGGGGGGATAATCATCGAATGACTGCTCCCGCCTGGGTGAGGCGGGAGCGAGTGTCAGACTCTTACTGACTAAAAACCAACCCGTTCCGTCTCCTGCACGTCGAGCCGGAGCCCCGGTTACCCGTTAGGTTTTCCGCGACAACAAGTATGAGTTTGTAATCAATAACTATGGGTTAATTGAAAGGGCTTTTGAATTACTCAGGTTGAGTTTAAGCAGTTTTCATTCTGATGGGATCCTCATTAGTGTTTATAATAATAATTTATTGTTTTATCTTTATCGTTGGTTATTACTGACAAACTCAAGGTGAATTACGATTGATATATCGACTAAAGTTTACTACAATTAATATGTTCGCTTGTACTTGTTTATCGCGAATATATTTTTTAAATATCGGGCTTATCTCATTAGTATTTTCTCCTGTGTCGTGGTAAGTTTGTAAACGCACGTTTACAAACTTACAATTTCACATGACCCACACAAAGAGACACACCGTGCGGGAGTCGAACCCGCTATACGTTACGTAGCAGCCGGTTGCCCAGCCCCGCATAAACCATGCATTCACACTGAACCCACTGTACGGATTTTGATGAAATTTGGTATACAGGCAGAGAATGGGCTGACTTAGCTGATAGGACACTTTATATCTGAATTGGGATAATAATACAGGAATCATATTTTACATTTTGGTTCATTCATAGTGGTCATAAAGTTAGTTAGCAAATATTATGTAATTTGCAAACACATAATATGATTGTACCTAATGACTTGTTATTATAAATAAATGGTCATTACTCTTACACTGCCTGTTGTCACCTTTGGCCATAATTAATCAAGATTAGCTTGAATGATTTAACGAAATATATTTATGCAACCTTTGGCTTGAGGTTTATTGTTGCGAAATTTACGGTAACTGGAGACTTCGGTTTTTTAATGGTAGTTGTTGAAAGTATATTTTGTAGCTAAGGGATTAGTAACTAATTGGATAAAATGTGGTTTGTTTCATAATATGTTTGTTTTTATAATAACTATCGTGAGACATACTGAATTCACTAAAAGATTAGGCTGTGCGACCGCGCACGCTGCTCATGAGGAAAATTCATTATCTATTTTACGTGAGTAGCTCGCGATTTTATTTAGCGACGATCAATATGACATTAGGTAGCTAAGCTACCTAGCAATGACAGAACATATTTCAGTATAACACAGATATGTGATTGTAAAATATTATTGATACCTAACCCGTTGAAAATTGTTGAAAATCATCCCTTAAACTGTCAAACACCAAGCGGTCACCGGTGACCGCAACCTATTATTCTATAATTGTGTCTATAATGACGGTACTCGACGAGTTAAATTTGTTCATAAAAAAGTAGTCTCTAAACATTGGAAATAAGGTTTATAATGAAGTTAGTGGAGAGCGGTCACCGGTGACTTATATGGTGATAATAAGACTTTCTTACCAGCGCATTTGATTGTCTTTTGCATGTCACGACATTTCATACATTACATAAATTTTATTCAGACATACGTATATAGTAGGTATGTATTTTAAATAAATACAATAAAACTGAATTCCAGTAAAACCTTTTTAAGTTTACAAGTCTCATAAACAAGTTTACCTACATCAAAACTCAACTAACAAACAAGAAAATTAACACAATTAAAATCACATAAAAATAATAAATACATTACAAAATTGTTAAAGTTAAGAATGTCAGTACAAACTTCAACCAAGAGTGGCGTATAAACAAACTATCGCGTGCTAATAGTAGTAGAAGTTCGTAAGATGTTTTATTTGTCTAGACTATAAGGAGCGCTTGTAATTAATTATGGAGCAGGAATGTTTCAGATTATGTAGTTAGGGGTTAGACAGGTGGAGTAAAGGGGATTGAATGAGTTCATTAAGTATTACTTAGCTACTATTTCATTATGAAGTGTTGATTAAATACTTTTTTGAACATTGCTCCCACACTAGGATGTTCTCCTGTGTCGTGGGTGCGTTTACAAATATACAAGTTCACATACAAAAGATACCCAGACCTGAAACAACAGTTTGAGGATCACATAAAGTGTTGTTGCGTGCGAGAATCGAACCCGCACCACGTTGCACGGTAGCCAGTTGCCCACCCTCCGCATGAACAGTGCAGTCATGGATGTAATAAATACATTTGTATCACGTATGTACGAGTAAGTCACTTATTTGGAATTTATGCATTTTAGGATTAATGACTATTAATAAAATTTTAATTTTGTATTGGTTGTCAATTCTGCTTTGAGAGTTTTCTATTTTTATACTGTTGTGGAAAAGTAAATCAAATCGGCAACGATCGGCTGGAGGAAAAAATACTACAGTTAGCAATTCATATCTTAAGAAAGGAGTGATTGCACCTACTAAACATTTTAGCTAAAGACGTTTGTAAATATATAGCACTATGAGCATTATGTATGTACGTAAATAAATAAATTTATGAATCATGAAATAAAATAATTCTCCAATCAAATAATTTCCCGCCCACAAATTGCGTGTTCCATAGTCCAATTATTTTCCAACAAAACTGTCGTCTGCAAATCAGAATGCAGATTATTACCCAAGTTCAAAACTTTATTGCTCGCTAGATGGCGTGCACATCGCGGTAATTTAACAGTTTATAATTTATAAGTTAGATGCCGACTTTACGCTGATTACCGACGAACTGAGAATGAATAATAACTTAAAGTTTCTTGTAGTTAGGAAGTTATTGTGAAGTATTAGGGGTTTGATTTTTTTACACATAACTTAACATCACGCCTTTTTACCCCGAAGGGGTAGGCATAGGTTCACATTACGGCACTTAACGCCACTGTACAATGTAACAACCACTTTTCACTATTTATCTTTTGAGTCCTATGTAATAGGGGGTGAGCCTATTGCCAGGCACAATACCAGACTCCGTGCTACTACTGAGATATATTACTGATTTTAAAATTGTAGTTGAAATTAAATTCACGTAGGTACTTATTACTTTTGTAAAACAGACTAGCAATGTAGTAGTAGGCTTTTCAACAATTACCTTAGAGCCTACACAATGGAATTTTTAAACAACAACTCCATTTATTATTACCGTAGCCTGGCAGTAATCTTTAAAATCTCTCTCACCGTGAGCATTCGCGTGTAATGTAATGTTACAGATCTGAGCATTGCATCAGTGAAGGAGAAGAACCGAGCATTACAATGCGCACCTTGTAATGATACAATGAAATGCTCAAAGTCGAATCAATATATTACATTACACGCAAATGCTCGTTAGTCAGGGATGTATTATTGTAATGTAATGCTCAAAGTCGAATCTAAAATGCTCCCGGTGAGGGAGCACCTTTAAGATAAATTAAATATATCATCTTACACATGACATTTACCACAGAATCTTCTTTAAAATTGAAATCTAGTACAGCCACAACATCCCAAAGGTCGAGTTTTAAATGAATTTCACAAAAATTAATGCACGAATTCACTTTCCCCACATAATTCAATATCCGCGGTGTCTTTGTGAAGAATTTTGGTATAAAATGACATGAACGGACGAAATCAAATGGAAATAGATAACGTTGTAGGGGAAAAGTTTCAGGGGGTGAAACCGCTGCGTTGGAACACTGGGGTAGGTAGAGATATAAGGTGGGGTTTTGAAAGTAATGGTATTCGTTGTAGTGGTGTCCCCATTATTAAAGGAATTTCTCGCTCAGGCCCGTATATTTATACCGTATTCTAGCATTTTTTTATAGGACAAGCCCGCCACAATCTCCCAAAACCGCTGTAACTCCTGTAAGCCAGGATCTTCAGTAGATACAACATAAAAACACCGGAACATTGAACTCCGGCGCGTCCCATAGTCGTCATAGTCTAGCAATTGTCTATCAACGGCTGTTAACGATGGTGCAATACCGATAAGGTTAAAATAAATTGTTGATTTAGAAGTTATGATGGTTTATTTCAACTGTGGTCTTATGTCTGATTACATGTTAATAATAATAATAAATGAGCTTTAAAGATAAAAAATATTTAACACAGATATATACCTATATAAATACATTGTGATTAATTTATTTTCACTATTCAAGAAAAAGTAATTTTAGCAATTGCTTTTTTTAAGTCTCAAATGAAAGTATACTCAATTTTTTTTAAATATTTACTAAGTATGGGTACTCAAAAATCCTACACATGTAACCATCAATGAAAACCGCAGCACTTAAACTCATAATAAGAGGTGTAACCTCTTAACACAATACTACATCATTACAACACCACACAATAAATATCTTCAATTAATGATTAACGCTAATACTTTATCATTACTGTCAGTACAAACACGAGCAAATCAAACTACACCAAAATATCTAACCACTTCAACCAATAATCAGCCTTATCGCTAAGCAATTGAAGTTCAAAATCAATTGAAGGCTTTCTACAAAATTGTGTACGTTGATGTGCTGTTCTTTCTACTTAAATATTCAGATAATTTCTAGTCCCACGCCCACTTAGATAACACCATATTTCTATGGTAATATCGTAATGATTCTAACGCCACCATGGTGTTCATAACACATCGTTTACTTTGTAACTCAGGTACTGCTTATGAGTACTTGTGGAATATGCTTTAGAGAATATGATTATTAGAAATTTTGAGAAGCCTTTTTTAAGATCAAGTCTAAATTATATGTTTAGGCACTAATAATACGAATAGGCCGGCTCGACCGGAGTAATACAACGGCCTTACTGAAAACCCCCCCTTCCCCAATCTCCCCAATCCCCGAATCCCCAACAATTCTCAAACTCCTAATCCCCAAAAGGCCGGTAACGCACTTGTAACGCCTCTGGTGTTCCAGGTGTCCATGGGCGACTCCGATTGCTTACTATCAGGTGATCCGACTCCTCGTTTACCGCCTTATGCCATAAAAAATTATTAAGTAGGTAACTAAAAATAACAGCTTACTCACATAATAGGGATGATGACAGGGTATGAAAATTAAAATTCTAATTAGTCCGTCAGTTAAATAATACAAAAATATTAGACAAGTTATTTTCTTTATTTTGTCGTACCTACCTATAATAAAACAATACTTAGCTAAAACGAATCAAAGTTAAGTTTAGGAGTGGGAAGTAGCTACGTGTAGGTACATGCATCACTTTTTAAAAGCACTTGAAAAGAAAACTCGGCTTGAGTGGGGTTCTATAATACAGGCCTTAGTCCACAAAGACTTTAAGATTAAAATAGGTACTGATATGTCAAGAACAAATCGATTTCATCACAATCTATTACAACAAATACACATTAACAACTAAATAATTAGACCATCAGTTACGAAAATAAGAGCACACTAACATATCAAAGAATATTAATCATCAATCACTTTCGAACTAAGCATCGATTTAAATCGATTCTTCGATTAAAATGAATAATCATTGGAGCATCGCAACATTTGATATCGAATTAATCAATGATTTGATTGCAAAACAAATTGGACTCGGTTGGTTGTTTCGATACCTATTCGGATTGGCGATATTTTAACGGCCATATTTGGAGCAATTGATAAATGACGGTATTTATATTGAGTGTGAGCTGTAGCCCATATTTAATAACATAATATATCATAGGTTTTTAGCATAGTAAAGTCCTGTTATACTTCGAAATATGTCCTGCATAAATGCAGGCTGAACGACCAATAAACGCAAATTATATAATTGAATCAGTTGAATATAAATCAAATAAAAGCAAACAAATTTACGTTCAAACTATGTTGAATTTATTTAACAAATGACTTAGGTACTTATGCTATCTTACTTACGACGTACTTCGAATAAAAAATCTTTGCCAACAGTAGAGGTACAAGCGGACAAATCCCAGATACTATTATCACACGCAATTTGGTAATAAATTATAATTAATAATACAATTGTATCTAAGAAAAAGTTCAACACGCCATTATATTACTTATTACAATCCTTGATACGTCAACAGCTTGAATCCTACGTCAAAATAATAATAAGCAAATTACTTTAATATTATGATAATGAAACATCTCATTACCGAACCACCAACCTTGGCTAGTCTTGGGCTTTTAAGCATTTCTTTATTTCATTTTCATATTGAAAACAAATTAATTTTTACTGACTGGCAAATTGGGACTGTCACCATTTTGCAAAATTCTGGCAGCTCCATCAGTGGGAAATAGGTCGAAAATAATTATTATTGATTGGTTTCTTAATAGCGTATTATAAGTGTTTTTTGGTCATCGTGTGAATGTGTGTTGAATGAAAGTACAAGGCCTCGTGTTCCATTCAATCTGAGTGGTACATCGGTGAAGTGAGTATAATTTTCATTCATTGATTCAACTTGTGGACTAAGTGACCTCATCTGGTTTCTCTTGAAGACTGGAAGACTGATAATGTTTTGATTTGGCTCAAAGATTGTATTAGTGTGTTTAATTTAAAGTTTTCTACTGTAAAATCTCATTACCATTACGGTTAGAACGAATTAACATAAGTAGGCACCTATGTTTGGTTGGGTTTGTCATAAAACTATTGTGTAATACAATGCAATCCTTCTTTTACTTAACCAATAAATCTAAAGCTCTGTAATTATGCGCAACCAATCGTAATACAGATAATAAAAAAACAGGCACAAACATTCCACTGGCGGCCAGAGAAAAAGGCGCAAAAACCTTTTTATACTTTTTGCAACGAGGCTGGCAATAAAATATGGTATTTACGACCCATCGAGGACTACCCACGTGGTTGAAAAAGGGTTAAATGCGAACGACTTATTCGAGTTCCGTAGTATAATAAATGCTTATTAATATTGACAGGTTTAAGTAAAGTTTCAATTAGTAAGCGACCACTCAAAACCTCTTTTGGAATAACGGGTCGAGTTTAAAATTGCATGACACACTGGCCAGTCTAGTCTGTAAATATTTTAAATATTTAATAGTGTTCTATTGTCCGTTAAAAAGAGAAGTAACGATATCAATGCAAATTGAATCTTAATTTAAACACATTTATGATTCAAAATATCCAATTTATTGAAATGACTACTGGTCAATACAATGTAATCCTTATTGCGTTCGGATCGTTAGGTTACAGGCCCAAAAAGGGTAAAATGTATTTTCATTGTATTGGATTCAATTATGCAGGAAGAGAATTTATGATGAAGATCGGTAATTACAATGAAAGAAGTTTTACTGTTTTAATCCTCATTACAATTTAAAGTTCTTTAATTTACCGACATCGTGCTCGTACCTTTTGGGCTTATTTATCCCGAATTAAGAATTCCAATTTATGTATGCATTATCAAGCACGATTTGCAATAATTGATTTACCCTAATACAGTACAGTTTTTTTTGCTTTTTTTTAAACGTTGCTCCCGTTTTCCCGTGCGGGAATCGAACCCGCCTGAAGGGGTAGGCAGAGGTGTACATTATGGCACTTAATTCTGCACCTTCGTAGATAAAAGGCTGTTATGTTATGTAAATATCTTTATTTTACTTATATCAATTACAGCTTAAATAACCAGTAACATTAAGGTACTCTTTGCCGTAAAAAATGTCATATGCGAACTTAAACTGTCAAACACCAAGCGGTCACCGGTGACCGCAACCTATTGTTCTATAATTGTGTCTATAAAACCGGTACTCGACGAGTTAATTTAATCGTAATGCACTTCCCAACTCAACCTTGGCCTGAACCCACGTACCGACATACAACAACACGTTAGTAATGGTATTCGACACAAACACCTACTTACAACCATCTTTAACATTGCATTCACAAATTGTAAGTACAAAGTGTTAATTTGCAAACATGTGTATGCATTTGTGGGCTTAAAATGGCGACTGATAAAGGTAATGAAATAAGTAGAAGATTTCAGAAGAAATATTATATTATTTCACTATGACGGCAGACAACCTTATGTCAACACATTTACTTTTACAGACAGTCTCCTAAGAACTGTCTATGGAACTCCGCATCTGACTGAGACCAGCAGTATCGCTCTCTGACATACATTTTTTTATGACAAGGGAAAGGCTATGCCTTCTGAAGTGGAAGAAGAAGGTGGACATAGACTATGTGTGTGGTATTTTTACTAAAACGTTGGCCACCCTCAACACTTGTAAGGAGAAGGAACGGGGTGGTTTTTCTTTTAGTCAGTAAGAGTCTGACACTCCCTCCCGCCTCACCCAGATGGGAGCAGTCATTCGATGATTTTCCCCCCTTAAAAAAGGGGCCCCGGGTTCTTTAAATGAGCTGCTCCAATGGGCTCCCCATACGGTGCGACGCCTGACGGCACATCCCTAGAGAGACGCATGTCTACCTTGAGCCTCGCTGGGCACGGCAGCATGTAGCCACTGTGCCATCGCCTTCCTTGAGGCTACTGAATGGCCATCTAGAGTCCTCACTCTAAGCACCCGTAGCCCTAAAGGGTAACCTGTTGCGGCGTCCCTCTCGGACGCTGCTCATGGCACAGAGGGTCATGGCGATCCGAATGATCCGCGGATACCGCACGATCTCTGGGGAGTCGGCGAACCTCCTTGCCGGATTACCGCCGTGGGATCTGGAGGCGAAGATGCTCGCGCGCGTGTACGTGCGCGCGGAGGCACGTCGCCGGGGCGAAACCCCGCTGCCGCGCCAAATAGGTGCGTGGCGGCATGAGCTCCGGCGCGATCTCATGGCGGAATGGCAGCAACGACTGTCGCAACCGAGGGCTGGGCTCGCTGCCATCGCAGAGGTAAGTCCCCTCTTTGAGGAGTGGCTTGAGAGACGCTACGGCGTCCTCACCTACCGCCTGACGCAGGTCCTCACCGGACATGGAAGTTTCGGGTGGTACCTGTGTCTGATGGCACGGGAGGAAACGCCCGGGTGTCATCACTGCGAGGACCGCCCTGAGGACACGGTGGAACACACGGTGGGAGAATGCCCTTCGTGGGCTGAGCACCGCCGTGTCCTCAGGGAAGTGATCGGCGATGGCGACCTCCCGCGTCCGGGCCTAGTGCAGGCCATGATGCGGAGCGAGGGGGACTGGGATGCCGTCTCCTCCTTTTGCGAAGCAGTGATGCTAGCTAAGGAGGAGGCGGGACGCGTAAGGCAGCGAAGCGCTGCCTCCTCGCAACCCAGCCATCGCGAAGGACACACCGGGCGTCGGGGATCGCGAGACGATCTCCGGCCACCGTAAGCGCGGGCCTGCGGACGGCGAGCATGGGTGGCTCCTCGTCCGACCAGAAACAGACCCGAGCGTACGGCGCGTCGCGTTCCGCGCGCGCCTCAAAGAGCCATCAGACCACCACAGATGGGGCCCAATACGGCCGATGCCGATTCGGAGTCGCGGAGAACCTAACGGGTAACCCGGGCTCCGGCTCGACGTGCAGGAGAAGGAACGGGGTGGTTTTTAGTCAGTAAGAGTCTGACACTCCCTCCCGCCTCACCCAGGCGGGAGAAGACGTTCGATGATTTTCCCCCCTTAAAAAAAAAAAAAAGCCCTAAAGGGTCGCTGACGTCCTTGAACCATTTAGATTGCGATCTTCATCCCGGCAAGTTTTAAGATTATGGTAAAGCTTTTTGTATGAATGAAGCTTCTAAGTCATAACCCATGGTCGAGTAATTAAGATAATATGCTGTTTCTGTCCGGTCGGTTTATCAGCCTACATTGCATAAAGGTTCAATCATTTATTGCCCAAAAACTGCCGAATCTAACTCATTAATCATACTCAAGTCAGTAACACTCTAACCCACTATTACACCATGGTGTCTCCACTTGACATAATTCCGTGGACGTCCGTCTCCTCGTGTGAGAGGAATTTAGGTTACCCTAGTGCTCTTAAAGCTTTTGTTTTACGTGTTATGTGCAAACTGACTGCGAGAGCGTAACTGGCCGTGTGTAGGACAAGATAACGAGGGATGGGAAATTGTAAAGAAATGTGTCGTGCGTCACAAGAATAGGTCACTCTGTTCCGAGGTACATCTAGAATATTTTATGCCATTGACCCATACACACACACCGCTATTTTAACACTTTGTGTTCACAGTTCAGTTCACGTTAGTTTATTTTTATTGAGTATTTTTGCCCTTTATGTCCAATAGTTAAGATATATGTCAAGTTGTTGTGGCGGGGTAGATACGGAATCCTGAATTGAGCAAAGCATTATTCTTTTGTACGAATTCTCAATACCTACGTGATAACGTGGTACCATATCCTCTAGGATGTATAGGCTCTCCTTCGATTCTAGAGAGCTGGCAATGAAAAGTCGTGAATTACCGCGCACGCTGCCCATGAGTAAGAGTTCCACTGTGACTTGAAATTAATAGAGCTTTTCTCAGTAGGTATATTTACGTAAGCAACTCGTAATTTTATTCGTCTTTATTTGTCTCACGATAGTTATTATAAACACATAAAAAATCTAATATGTAGGATTGTAGGTACATACTTACAACTGTAAATCATAGGAAATAAAATAACTTACAACTACTCAAGCGAGTATCAAACACAACAAACAATACATTACTGTACATTAACCCACACATTCCCCACTTCCATTCCACCTGTGTTTAGTAAACAATACTTTAACTAACCACTTAGCTACAATACATAAACAATTAGGAAAATTAATAGCAAGTAATATTTGTATTGTTAATTACATACACATATTGTTACTTGGTTCCTTAAAGAAAGACTTTGAAGTGCAATTATGTGAAAGAGTAAACAATAAACAATTGATTTCGGAAATAGTATCTAATGCGTAATAAGAATTGAACTGATTTTTCATCGCCTTGCCTGTATTTGGTACCGATTTATATCTACTAATCGCCACTACCTCGTTGGCCGAGTGGTCGTAAGTACGACTTGAATCGAATGATTCCCGGGTCGGGCAAAGTATTGCTGGGTTTTTAAATATTCTCAGTAGTAGCACGGAGTCTGGAATTGTGCCCGGTATATGGCAATAGGCTCACCCCCTATTATATGGGACTCATAACACAAAAGTTACATTGTACAGTGGTATAATGTGCACTTCTGCCTACCCTTTCGGAGATAAAAGGCGTGATGTTATGTTATGTAATCGCCAAAATAGCTTTATAAATATGACTTTATATATCGTTCTTTTCCATTCGAATCTGCATTTTGGAATGAGCACCTAGCATCACTCACGGACAAACTGCCAGACTATTATTTATTATGTATTTGTTGACGTTTTAAACGTATCAAATTATGGTTTAACTGAAATAAATGCTTTTAGTGTTTATTTTAAACATTACCTATATAGAGTGAGACATTTTATTTTGATCTTGCATTAAACTTAGGAAGACGACGACGTTAGGATGACGGCACGGTTAGTGCGGTGGCTGGGCAGCTGTCTATCGCGCAACGAGGTGCGGATTCGATTTCCGCACGAAACAACTCTTTGTGTGGTCCACAGACTGTTGTTCCGGTGCTGGGTGTCATGTGTATGTGAACTTGTATGTTTGTAAATGCCTACGACACAGGAGAAAATTCTAGTGTGGCAACGTTTTTAAAAAAAGAAAAACAAAACAGAAAACGAGTTTTCAGGCTTTTTCAAAAATGGGCTTAAGTATATACGTGTCTTTCCGTGTCATTAAATGTAGATGGAGTGAAAACAGTACACGTATATTCCTTTCTATTTCGCATATCCATTAAGTATACCAACCATAAGTAATTTGGTATATTGTGCTTACTCATTCCGAATACTGCAAACCAGATATTACAATTTTATTACCATAATTCAAGTTATTCGTCAGTTCCGACCTAAATTCCAATGCGCGTTGAACTTCAAAATGTTAAAAGTTTAAACGTTTTACGTGCATAGCAGGCTCTCTGCCGACCCCATTTTGTTATAAACTGTCATTTCACGCCATTGTGATCTGAATAACATCATTATATTGATAAATCTGCGCTTTATCTGCCAAATACAGCTGTTATGGGATAATCTCCCTTGTGAACGGTAAAGGTATGGGGGGTTAAAGTGGTCATACATAGTAATTATAATAGGCTGGCAAGATATCCAGTCTGGTAATAGACTAAACTGTCGAGCTTAGTAGGTGCATGGGCTGCTAAGGGAGAGACCTAAGACCAGTAGCAGACTGAGAATCAGAACTTCAGAAGTACTGCATTATGTCGAATGTAATTCACCGAAAGCCTAAATAGGTTAAACTCCATCCTTTGAACTAAAGTTTACAGGAAAGTAACAATGATTTACTACGAAATTGCATGAAACAAACGACAAAAAAACATAAGATCACGCCTTTTATCCCCGAAGGGGTAGGCAGAGGTGCACACAGAAGTAACACTCACTTTTCACTATTTATGTTATGAGTCCCATGTAATAGGGGGTGAGCCTATTGCCATGCCATATACAGGGCACAATTCCAGACTCCGTGCTACTACGGATGGATATCAACGGGTTAAGGGTGGGAATTCTATGAAGTTTATAATTTCTGATAACTTTTTTGTCATCTGCCTCATTGGTTGAGTGGTCGCAAGTGTGACTGCCGGGCAAGGGGTCTCGGGTTCGATTCCCGGGTCGGTCAAATTATTACTGGGTTTTTAAAAAAAATCTCAGTAGTAGCACGGAGTCTGGAATTGTGCCCTGTATATGGCAATAGGCTCACCCCCTATTACATGGGACTCATAACATAAATAGTGAAAAGTGAGTGTTACTTCTGTGTGCACCTCTGCCTACCCCTTCGGGGATAAAAGGCGTGATCTTATGTTTTTTTGTCGTTTGTCTCATGCAATTTCGTAGTAAATCATTGTTACTTTCCTGTAAACTTTAGTTCAAAGGTTGGAGTTTAACCTATTTAGGCCTTCGGTGAATTACATTCGACATAATGCAGTACTTCTGAAGTTCTGATTCTCAGTCTGCTACTGGACTTAGGTCTCTCCCTTAGCAGGCCATGCACCACTAAGCTCGACAGTTTAGTCTATTATCAGACTGGACATATAATCTGCAAAGGCAGGCTGGATATCTTAGATTAACAAGTTCACGTTTATCAGACACCACTGTTTCTCAGTACCTAACTGTCAAAAATGTCGATTATGTTTAAAATTTTAAAATGAGAACTAAAAATAAGCTAAAGCAACAATAATATCTTCTATACTATGCTAGCGTAGTCCCATGCGGTATTGTTTAAACTGGCTCGCGACCGAGCGCAGCTGTGAGCTGAAAGATAAGCGCCACAATCCACTGAATAAAGCGCTTTCAAAATTCTAAAGCGGTGTAAAATTATACCTATTGTATATTGTATAGGTTTTAGTTTACTTTGTTTATTTTACTTTTTTTTTAATAATTCTTTTTTATAACAAGGTGTTTGTTGTACGAAGGTATTAATATTTTTGTTTGCGAATTTTTTGCTCTCGATAAACAAAATCGAAATCTGTGTTGTGTACAATTATTTTCAATTAAGAAAATAATTTTCATTTAGAAAATAATTGTTTTGTGGACTTAAACTGTCAAACACCAAGCGGTCACCGGTGACCGCAACCTATTGTTCTATAATTGTGTCTACAAAACCGGTACTCAACGAGTTAGTTCTAATTTTCTAGCCACAAACCAACGTAAAGCTATCAATATTGGAATTTTTTAAAATAAGTAAGTACCTAATAGTGGTCACTGTTAGGTATTTCTTTAATTCTATTTTAATGTGTTACATGATAAATAATTTCAACCACTGTAATAAAGGGCTTATAACATAACATCCGCAAACAAATGTTACAACGAAACAAATTAAATTCTATCTCTAATTCCAACTAGATCGCATTTTATGGTATGTTTTGGCTACTTTCGTTCAAAAAGACAATTTAAACGATTCCAGAAATAAAAACAAATAAATACTATGACCTTCTTGACATCTATAATGTTATGATAAACATAACATAATGTTTACATGTTTATGTCACACGGAAATGCTGTTTAGCCCTTATTTAATCAATGGTGACGTAAAAATATCATCGCGGATGTAAGGGAACCGCGTTGCGTATACTGCAGATATTTTTACTAGTGACGGGCTCTTAGCACTATTATCGTAGGAAAGGATACGCATTTTTACACGAATGCCCCAAAAAGAGATTTTTGTGATGTTTTTGGTTTATAACATAGGTTGAGACTTAGATGCATCTATTTTATTGAAGAATACCTTTATAGTTTTGTAAAATTTTTCCATTGGAGACAAATCAAGCACTCGTCAAATTCATGTTTACGATCACATACCTTGTTTGAAATACATTTCCATAAAACGTATTAACAAAACTTTTCTATTCTAAACAAATTCAAATCAATAACATTATAATGAACATATTATTCATACAATACGTGAATACTCTACAAAAATTTAATCAGACGAGTCATATTCAACAAAAATGGAACACAAGTTCCATTCGCAACAACCAATCACAAGTCACGAATCCATAAACTGGCTACAACGATCGAAAACACAGGCTCAAATAGCAAACATCCTTTATCCCGGTATGATCACAACTCTAGCTATTTGGCCGGGATCCAACAATGGCCGGGGCAGGGGCGGATTCAGCAAGCGCGGGGCCTGTAGCTAATTATATTCAAAGTCAAAGTCAAACTATTCATTCCAATACATAGGCACTTTTGAAACGTGAAAATTTAATTGTCCACCAAAGTCTGTCCGTCAATGAAACTAGATGCCCGTTTCAAAGATTAAAATTACCTGTGCCCGTTGTAGGTTCGTATGGAGATCATATACCGAGTGTTTCTAAAGGTATGAATGGAACTGCTGTTCAGTTTGATCAATATTTTCATTAACTCGCGCTGTTTTTTTTAAATTAAGTAAAAACGCGGGTTACTCACGTGTATATACTGAGAAAAGCTCTACTCAATGAGCTGCGCGACGTCGCCGCGACTGCGCACGCTGCTCATGAGGAAGAACCCCTCTGTGGTTCGAAACTAGTAGCGCTTTTCTCAGTATATTCACGTGAGTAACCCGCGTTTTTACTTAATTTAGTATGTCTCACGATAGTTATTATAAAAACACTGTTTTTTTTTGTTCTGAGCGGAATTTTTAACCATATCCTTTACTGACACTAGCGCAGGATACAAAGTTTCACTAAAAAATACTGTAATGTCAAGTACGCATAGCGAACAAGGCAATAAGAGATTTGCAACGTTTGCAAAAGACCACCATGTTTTAAATGAATTCTATTAATTAAGACCTTTTATACACTGTAGCAAGCAAATCAATATTTTGACTTTTAGATGCGTTTGGTTACGCGGGGTTCCCTTTTGCGCGGGACCCTTAACAAACGTAACTCTTGCTGCGTAATACGGTCCTGGGCGGGGGACATCCGTAGTGTCAATGGGATTTATACCCGGGTACTTATACCCCTCACTTTAATTGACCGTTGCAATGCACTGTTGTACTGGTTTGTGGGGTAAAAGGGTAATACGTGGGGTGGTTTTAGGGTATAAAGTGGAGCCTGTAGCAGAGTTGTTATTGAAACTTTTATATGTTATATGATAACTTGTGTTATAGCTGAATGTATTTTCCTCTATTAGCTGGATATGTGTTGTATTTTATAGCAATGGATGTTGAAGTTAAACTGAATTCAAATTTTAATATTGTATCTCCATTGATTGTTTGTTCTTAACACGTTGAACGCCGGAGGATTTGCCTTCAACAGTTTTTTATTGGCAGTCAAAGTCTTAAGGCTATTTTTTAACTTTAAAATGGCTAACAACTTAATTGTTGTCCTCGATACTATACCGAAACTCGGTTTTAAAGCCAAAATATGTAAACAAATTAACAAAAATAGAAAGACGAAAGAATTTCAAATTTCAACCGACAATTGTTGCCAAACGAAACTAACCCTTATGTCTGTTGTTACAGGAGACATCGAGGACTGCATAGTGACGCCTGCGTATCAAGGCCAGTTCACTCCACTGCCAGAAGCTCTGTGTGACTGCATCATGGACCTGACGTCACAGGTGAGACAATTTTCCTTCTTTTTTTTAATATTTACTAAACTGCTTCAGGAATATCAGAATTCATATTATATAAAGTACTTAATACTAGTACTTAAAACAATTTAAGTTAATTATGTGTCGCAAATAAAATTACTCGTATGGAGAGGCAACTCGATCAGTTTCAATCCCCGCTAAGGGTTCATAGTTATGACTCGCGACGTTACGTAGCCTATATCCTATATCTGGTTAGGAAATTATTCCTTTTTTTACGTAATTCTGTGGTTACAGAATTACGTAAAAAAAGGAATAATTTCCTAATTAGTAGAAAAGTACATATTTTATAACATCTGTAAATAATCGTTTATTTAAATAAACTGCATTTCAATATCGGTTACAAAAATGTTTGCTCAATAAATCCAATATGGCGCGTGTCACTTACCCACATACGTCATCGTAAAAGTTTTATACTTATTTATGACTTAGGCCTACGAAGCTTTTAATTTATTGCTTTATTACCGAGGCCAAATAATAAAGTAAACGGTATTAAACATCAACTGGTTTCTTGTTACAATCACCAAATTCATAAAATATTTTTGACCAGTGTCAAAGTTAAAGTCAAAGTCAAAATCATTTATTACAATTAGACCAGGAATGCACTTTTGAAAGTCAACAACAAAATGTTATATTAAGTGAAGCTAGTTGCTCATTCTAAGGTGTAGATTCCTATGGAGAAGAACGTGAGTGAAATTAAATATTTTATTGGAAACTTCGTTTGTACTTACATGAAATTTTTGTGTTATTAATTTTTTGATCGAAAGTGGGATGATTGTGCAGTTTTTTTTTAGTATGGTATTTTTTTAGCAGTAAAATCGTAGGGTTGTCAACGCTTTTTATATTTGAAAGACAGTAATTCATCAGGTCCTTGGTTTTAAAAATGTTATTACTTGTCTAAATATCTTTCAACATAAATGTCTGTAATCATTCATAATCAGGTCCATACTTGGTTTTAAAAACGTAATTACTTGTCTAAATATCGTTCAACATAAGTGTCTGTAGCATGCTCATTTCTAAATAGGTTACAAAAAACATTTAATATAAGAAACCCGTTCAATCTGCCGACTGCACGGTTGGTGCGGTGGCTGGGCAACTGCTGCCGTGCAACGTGTCGCGGGTTCGACTCCCGCACGGGACAACACTTTGTGTGATCCACAAAGTGTTGTTTCGGGTCTGGGTGTCATTGTGTATGTGACTTGTATGTTTGTAAACGCACCCACGACACAGGAGAAAATCCTAGTGTGGGGCAACGTTTTTTAAAAAAAAAATCTTTTCAATATTTGTAAAACGAAAAAAATATGTATCATTGCCAAACAAATAACATTGTGTTCTCAGATGAACTGTGTAATTAAACATACCGAAACATTATAATAGAAGGTTTACTAATATACAGACACTATATTACTTACAATAAAACCATTGTACCAGCCCTAGAGGTATATTACCAAGATGACTATCTGAATAGCCGCTCTACATATCGCGATGATAATCATAGCCCACTAGCCGTGATAGCCAAATATTTGTATTAAAAGCAAGAAAAAACTCAGAACAATAGCCGAGAAACGGAACGGAATCAAATTGATTACAAATTAGTACGATAGCCGACTTTGAACTTTTTAACTTACTTTCTCTGTAACACAATTTAGGTACACATTCGCTGATATTCTTAATACATTAAAGACATTAATGAATTTGTATGTAGGTTCTCTTTTATTTATATTTTTTGCGTATGTGAGAAAGAAAATAATAATAATAACAATAGTCTTTATTTCAGACGTAGGTCCATACACTTTTAGAAAAATAAAAGAAAAACTTGTAAAATAAGTAAATTGAATTAGTTAGTATGGTTGTTAGTAGAGGTACTTCACACAATAATACAAAACATCAAGTGTTAGTAATTTGCTAGTAAACAAACTAAAAAGAAGTTAAAAAAATAAATAAATACAGTACATTAACTCGTCGAGTACCGGTTTTGTAGACACAATTATAGAACAATAGGTTGCGGTCACCGGTGACCGCTTGGTGTTTGACAGTTTAATAATTCGGAACAGGAGTCTATTTCTTATTTCTATGCAAGTGTACACTGGCCCAGTACACAATAAACGGACTGTCTATTTTGTAAGCCAACGTTCTGAGGACAGCATTTGCGCTGGAACGTACCCTGCTCATCATTGATGCAGTTCTTTTTCGTGTTTTTGGATATTAGAAGATTTCAAATTTTAAATTAAATTAACAAACCGTCTGCACAGTTACTACAGAGGTTAAGCAACTTGCTGCCGCGCAACGTGTCGCGGGTTCGTTTCTCGCACGGAACAACTCTTTATGTGATCCACAGATTGTTGTTCCGGGTCTGGATGTGATGTGTATGTGAACTTGTATGTTTGTAAACACGTATGATACATGAGAAAATCCAAGTGTAAGGCAACGTTTTAAAAAAAATTGTTAATCTGATGGGATATATGTAACATAGAGTTAAATCTTCTTGCTATTAATATATTAGAAATATCTATGTGAAACTTGAATAATGCATTGAATTTAAACTTGAGAACTTCTGGCCAGCGCTTTTGCTAGTCTTATCAAAAAATATGTAATTACCTCTTAATTGAAATGTATCAACTAACTCAATTAAATCATTAATCATTAGTGAATTCGAACCGTAAAGTTAATATTTTATTGCTCAAAAAAATTTTAGAAATCACCGAACGCAAAATCAATTTATTAAAAAATCCGCATATATGTATAAGACTAAATCGTATTATTTAGAATGATATAAAACTAATGTGTTGCTTTGTAAAATTAAGAAACGAAATTTAATGTTTTATTCTTCTATAAATTCTTTAACACAAAAGTCACATATTGACGTTTTTAAAAAAACAAAGACTATTTGACAAAGTAGTCAATTAAAAAATTAAGAAATCCTTTTTCTTTACATATGTATACATTAATACATAACTATGTACACAGCGCATAAAAAACTCACCCTATATGCCAAACTACTTCAAGAAATTTTCAACTTTATGTCATAGATACTTAGAGATTAAATTCTCTTAAATGACTTTGGGTGAACTTGATCTGGTCCGTATACAGTTTGGTATAGACATAAATCCATGAATTATAAAATGTGAAATGATTGAAATTCGTTTAATTTGCATACGATATCAAACGGAACGGATAGATCGATGTAATATGGCCGTGAAATGTTGCCAAAATAAAAATATAATACTGGTTTAGGAATATTTAAACCTGTTTCGGTATGTTTGTGTTGATGTGTGGTCTAAGCTTTAAGTATTTTTAATATTTAACGAGATCACGGAATCGGGCGCAAAATAATGTAAGGGGTGAAGTGATAAAGTATTTTAAGCGTTTTTACTAGCTTAACACGACAAAACATAACGCAAGCGTTGTTTCACGTCGGTTTTCTGTAAGGCCGTGGTATCACTTCGGTCGGGCCGGCCAATTCGTGTCGAAACAAGCTCTCCCACGCTTAATTTTCCATTAAATAATATTTTCTATTTAATACCAATTTAATACTCACAACTATCAGACCAGTTTACTAAACTCACTGATAGAAAGAATCTGCTTTTTTCTCTGCCTTGCACCACACAGGTCCAGTCATGCGAGGTTGTAAGGAATTCTACCCATCATGGTCTTTTTGCTGATACACTCCTAAAAATAACTGCTCCATGATATCATTGCGAAATAATCGCCACATTAAGTCACCACCAGGATGAATAAAATTAACTTCAGAACAAATTCAAAGTCAAAGTCAAAGCATTTATTTCAATTAAACCATAATTTGAAACTTTTGAAACGTCAACATATACAAAATAAATAATAGTCTGTCAGTCAGTCCGTCAGTGAAGCTAGGTGAAGCTAGGTGCTCATTCCAAAATGTAGATTCGAATGGAGAGGAACGAGCAAGACACTCCATTCGTTGGGGAACACTTTGAGTTGTAGGTAAACTATGATGCTCATAGCTATTAAAGGAACTTCAGCTGATAATTACAGTTGCTAGTAAATTTTTCGATCCTGAAACAGGGTATATAATTGTGCTTAGTATGATCAGGTGTAGGGAAAGTGGGAAGATTTAGTTAAAATCCTCTCAGCTTCTCGAACTTTCTTTGAAAACCTTCTTAGGATAGCAAAGCCTGTGTTATGATAGTCCTATAGTAACATTTTAAGTGAACTATAGCTAACCGCTTTACAAGTATATCTACAAGTTTACAAGTAGGTACACTTTTTTATGGGATAAGCCAATAAATGAGTAGACGAATCACCTGATGGTAAGCAAACGGCGCCGCCCATAGACACATCAAATAGAATAGAATAGTATTTTTTTTCCAAGCTCAGAGCTCATAAATGGTTAGTAACAATTTTCTTATACGACTAGAAATACCAGAGCTGTTACAAATGCGTTATCGGCCTTTTGGGGATTAAGAATTTGATATTGTCAGGGATTCGGGGATTGGGGAGATTTTATTACAAGTTTTATGGTTATTTTCATTATTTTTTTGCATATTATGGCCCCCTATATTGATAAACCACATAGCTTTTATTTTTTTGTAATACCTCTCGTGTGTGTGTTAAAGTGTATTCCTTGTTGGAGACCTTAATTTAATAAATAAATAAATTAGGGAGGGGAGTAATTGGGCCTCACTACACAATATGCAAAAACAAGTCAATACCCACTATCAAAGCATCATAAATAAACACTGCAATCTCCCTTATCACCCTAAATCACGGAAATCAGATAAGACAAGAGAAAATTTATTAGTTTTCTGTTAATTATTATCCTTTCGAAGTAATAAACTAGTATTCTAAAGGTAGGCACGGCTACACATCACACTATAAAAACCAGTATAAACTGACGTTAAATGTGCGGAGATATTAGACGAAGGGGGATCATGACAAACTGGTTTGTATAGATTGATATGAACTCAGGTCCTAGGCTACTGAAGTTGGTTTTGCTCAATTAATTTGTCACATTACGAAAGATTATTGGCCCAATTCTTAGACTTATTGGACAAGGAATGTGGCACCAGACATTAGACAGGTTTGAGACAATGCCACTTGGAATTTCAATCAGAATTGCATTAACATTGTAATATTATTATGTCGAGTAAAGTTAGCGTTTGTTTCGCTGTGGTTTTAATGCGAAGTTGTCGTAATTTATTCAAACTATTTATTGTATTAAGAACTAATAGAACTTACCTAGGTTCTCAATTGAAAATATTGTAGAAGTCAATGACTGATAAATCGCCAAGCGATCGCCGGTGACCGCTCTTCAGTTATAGACCTTATTTCCGATGTTTAGAGACTACTTTGTAAGAACGACGTGCTACATCGTAGACCGCATCATCGCTTACCACCAGGCGAGATAGTGGTCAAACGTCGCCCCATCAAACATAAAAAAAAAAAAGAACAAATTTAAGGGATTTTTGATACGATATATCGTGATTAAACTGTCAAACACCAAGCGGTCACCGGTGACCGCAACCTATTGTTCTATAATTGTGTCTACAAAACCGGTACTCGACGAGTTAAATAGTATTTGAGGCATCTCTTCTACATTTTCATGAAACAGAGGGTATAACTTCATTCCCAACTTATACAGTTGTATAGTGAGCATGTTTAATACAACGCCTGCTGCTTACCAATTGCGCTGCTAGCCCATATTGCATAGTTAAAAAAAATAAAATAAAAGAAAACGTTGCCCCATACTAGGATTTTCTCCTGTGTCGTGGGTGCGTTTACAAACGTACCTACAAGTTCTTCACACACACATAACACCCAGACCCGGAACAACAATCTGTGGATCGTACAAAGAGTTGTTCCGTGCAGGAATCGAACCCGCAACATGTGCGGGGCAGCCAGTTGCGCGCCAACCGTGCAGTCTACTGTGCATCAATTGGAGAAAAGTTTATTGCATACTCCATAAGAGGTATATTTCCAGCCTCAAAACTATCTCAGATAACTTTGAAAATACGAAACAAACAATTTAAAAGAGTTATCGCACACCTAACAAGCACGGCTACAGTAGGTAACGCTCTAACCCAGCAATTAACTTGTCATTTAAATATGAACTTTAAATCGTATTTCGTATGACATATTCCATAATATCAATATACAGCAGCCATAAGCGCGCCGCTCGCGTTCCGGTAGCGTGCTGATAGCGCGCCGACAGCCCCCTTACAACCTTTTTGTATTGTCTCCAAAACAATAAAAGTGCCGAAGCCGAATCACCGAATCACTAGCTATATTCTTACTTCATCTTAGTTTTAGACAGCTCTTTTGAGTGCTAGTTTCCGATCGTTATTCTGATTTCCTTGGCTTGTCACAAAATGTTTTATTCGATCTTGATGCAATACCTCCCTGCAAAGGAATTCTTGTGATTGTGTTTTAGACTAGGATACTAGATAGTAACATTAATTTATTAAAGAACAAGCTGGTACTAGGACAGTTTTGAATTTATTGGACTAAAATTGCTTTGATACTTTGTTGGTTGAGTTTTGGCAGCAGTATTAAGCTTTGGAATTTGTATTAAATTCTCGGATTTGACATAAGACCTTTTAGATTACATAAGGACTTCTGTAGGACGAACTTAAGAACAGAGTAATTTTCTCCTCTTCCTTAATTATTCGATTATGTTTACTAATTAATCTATGTTATTGATAACAATTAACAATGTACCCCGTGATGCAGTTGGATCGAGTATTCGGTAGACCTCAGTCAGAGGACCTTTTAACGGTCTCAGGAATTTTTACAACTCATATAATTTCTATTTCTTTGGAGCAAAAATACTACTAGCATCTCTGTTTACGCCTTCGGGGAATACCAGATTTGTTTGGTTTATGCAAAAACTTTACCGGTTTCTCTAGTATTGAAGTTTTTTGAAGGATAAATTATTGCCTATCAATCATTTTCGATGTTTTTGCCCATAGATATAATGATTTGATTGCATCGATTTCTAATAGTTTGCCGGAACGAGTTTCTTGTTTATTTTTCTTAAAACGTTTTTGAAGTTCATAGGTTAATTAGTTAAGAGCCTTGATTTAGGTTATTGGTGAATAAATATATGAATTTTAATTTGGTTTAATAGAGTACCAGACGCGTTGGACAGACGATCTGATAAAGGTCACAGGCCAGAATACAGGTCGCTTTTAACTGGCTGGTATGGAAGCCTTAGTTCAGCTATGGATGTCTTACATTCTGATCGACTTTACTAATATCATAAAAACGATAATGACTTTAATAGTTATAAATACTTTCCCTCAAAAGCCTTTGAATCGTTTTTAATGAGATTTATTGTTACTCTGAACTTATTCTGAGGAGTAGCAAAAATCCGTATTCACCTATAAAAGCTTTTGCTTAGCATACAATTTTGAATTGTAGGTTAGATTTTATTTTTAATAATCTAAAAATAAATACATATTAATTAATTTTCAACTTCATTCAACAACCTCGGTGAATTACCTGTACACAAGTACAGGTAATTCACCGAGGGAAGTGGAAACTATAGTTTTTTTTTCTTCTCCTCTTATAATATTTTCTGATTCACTTCGTTGCGGGAACCAAGACAGTTACTCATGTCCCTGGGACGCGCCGGACTTCAATGTTCTGGTGTTTTCATGGTTGTATCTACTGTAGATCCTGGCTTACAGGAGTTGCAGCGGTTTTTTGGAGGTTGTGGCGGGCTTGTCCCAATAAAAAAAAAAGTGTGTACAGGTGGACTTAATGCCTTGGGCATTGTCTCCCAGTCAATCTTTAAGCACTGCAGAGATGAAAGTAGCAGGTGATTTAAACCTTTATAAATAGGCAATGTATCAGTGTAATAAATAAGAGATATAAAAATAAGGTACCCCAAGAGAACACATCGACATTTAAACAAAAGAAACGGAAATAAAACCAATCCATTCATCGTTGAACCAATTTTAAGACAATATATTAAGTTCATTGATTTTGCAAGACTAGCTCTAGAACAGTTACAGACGACATGTCACCATTGTGTCACACAGCATTCTTTGGACCACGCCCGTGTCGAGCCGTATAATGTAAAGGTCTTTAATATCGTAACTCGTGTAGTCTTGTATAACAGGTTCCATACATTTATTAGAACATATTTGAGTGCAAAAGTAAATTATTTCGATATAAGGTTTTTGCTTGCAACTTAGTGTGAAAATGATATTTTTAACCGACTTCAAAATAAAGAAGGTTTTCAATTTGACCTCCATGTAATATGTATGTTTGTGCGCGATTACCTCGCGATTGGCTGAACCGATTTTGACGCGGTTTTCACGAAAGTGTTTATTACAGTTAGAAGAAGGTTTTAAACTGTCAAACACCGCGACGACACCGGTGATCGCAACCTATTGTTCTTTAATTGTGACTATAATAACGGTACTCAAAGGGTTAATATAAGTATATGAATAAACCGACTTCAAAAAGTCGATAGCCTTGGACTATAATATATAATAAAATTCTAACAGTCAACCTAGAAAAAGATAAATGTTAGTAAGATATTTTATAACTTCAAAAGGAAATGACTCAATTAAAAAGTGCGAGTTTTCATCTCTGTAATGTCTGACCGAGATTACGTTTAATGTGGTCGCGTTGGGAATTTAATTACTAGGTCGAGGTATGATGAACATGTCTTATAATTATGAATGTTCTTTGAAAAAGAATGCAGAAATTATGTTAGAAAATATCCACGTTAATGAAGACAGTTAAGTCAAAATGCTCGCAACTGTAAATAAGTAAACAAAATACGAATTAATATCACGTCTTTTAGACCATGCAAGATACTTAAAGACCAGAACCAGGCCTGAGCGTACGGCGTGTCGAGTTCCGCGTGCGCCTCATACAATCATCAGACCACCACAGATGGGGCCCAATAGGACTGATGCCGATACGCAGCCGCGGAGAACTTAACGGGTTACCGGGGCCGGCTCGACGTGCAGGGGAAGGAACAGGGTGGTTTTTAGTCAGTGAGAGTCTGACACTCCCTCTCAGAGAATTCATTGTATGATTTTTGCCCTCAAAAATAAAAAAATATTTAGTAATGTTCTAATATGAGTCTAATGTTATAGAGGGTAAGCTTATTACCCTACCATCGGACACAACCACACAACTTCAGCCTGCGTATAACTACAGAAAATGTTAAATAGGGAAATTACCCCATTTTTGTACGGGCGGGAAACCATTCAATTACTTCTCCCGCTGGGTTGAGGCGAGAGGGAGTATCAGACTCTTAGTGACTAAAAAACCACCCCGTTCTTACTCCTGCTTTTCAAGGCGGTGCTCTGACCTGAACCCATTTAGTTGGAAAATCTGCTTGCGAGTACTCAATCAATATAGGAGTAATTTCGATCAGATAATACTTAATCATACAACCATATAGATAATCATGGTGCCATAATATTTACACACACTTTACAATGGATGCTCATTAATTTCTGCCACATTCTGTGTCCGTAAGGCTTTATTACCAAACATTGTTGAGATTGCCCACCGATAACCGAACGAGATCAAATTTGCTAAAACTTGAATTGATTTATTACTTTGTAATGCAATATGGAAAGATTAGCCACAGGTGAATTTTTATATACTCAAAGTGTGGGCGATATTGATGAAATAGAATCACTATTATGAAATAAGACCCAATACCAAAGTATCTAACATTCTCTTATATTCCATCGACAAACACACAAAAAAACCCTTTCCGATAATCCTAAATCGTAATACATCTACCTACATTGCGGTCATTTTAAAAATAAAACTTGTGCCACCACCTTTGACAGTCACAGTTACGACTTCTAGACCATCAATCAAAGCAGACATTATTGTTATTAATGAAATATTGCTACTGAATAAACTATTAATTGCTACAGATCAAGAATCTAGATTTTAGATAAATAGACATGACTCAATCTAAACTGGAACTTTACTATGTCACAGCAAGGTACGTTATAGCCCTGGGCTATGATACAGCAATAAATTAAACTGGGTTCAAAGACCTAGACTCAGTTACAAGTGACAAGTTGCTGGCTTATCTCTTGCGTGAGCCAACTATTTGGTAGCCATTGATTAACTGCTAAGCAAGTAATGGAAATCGTTTAGCAATGTTTTGATTAGAATTTATAATTATAGTTTTGAATGGTTGAAATATCTAATCGGTAGGCATGTTCAACAAATCGGTAACCCTGACCGAAAGTATTAACATAAATCGGTACAAGAGAATCCGATCATCAGAGATGAATGTATCTAAATAAAAGATATTCCTTTTACAATAAACAGGTCAAGTCTAAACTCACAATAAGATTCCACAGCTGACAATAGTTATAACATTAACTCTATGCCTATAATAGTAAAGATCATATCTTGACCAAATATGAAATTCAATGCCAAATGTCTAAATAGTGAAGGTTAGTTTCAATGAAGACATCCTGCTAAGTCGAGCAGATCTAGATAATAATTGATTGATGGCCGAAGTTTGGTCACTCCATGCTTGAGTAATCATTGTTTAGAATCAGATTGATCGATCAGCAATGTTACCTATTCTAGATCACACAACATTGCTGAATACTCAATTCATTACGGTATTGCAGCTTGAAGAATTGATTAAAATGATAATTGTATCTGCTTTGACATTGGTTGTGGAATGAGGATCTAAAATAGGAGCAACGGATTGTAATCAATAGATCTTATCGGTTGATGTTGCGTATTGTAATGCCTGTAATTTAATACTCAACACTCTTTGATAGCTTTTCTCAAATACTTCTCAGATATAGTCATGGAGCCATTGGTATCATTTTCCTAATAACTACATTAAGATAACTGACTTTATAACTGATTTCTTCTTTACAGGGACAATCAGCAACGTTGGAAAGCATACGAACATCGCTATCAGCAAAGTTTCCATCGATGCAAACACCATCACAGGAGGTTGTGTACGACACGCTGGCTCAGCTGATGCAGGAGAGGAAAATATACCAAACATCGAGGGGCTTCTTTATAGTCACGCCTGAGTAAGTTTTTACAACCCAAATACGAATTCGTAACTAGTTCCAACTCTATGAATCGGGAATTTACTGCACAAGTTTGTTTCATTGCAAAATTCATCGCAGTTTTGACAGTTCTGCAGTCGAGCTGTCGACAACAAAAACTAATAAACCGTTTTTGTAGCTCACAATTTTCGAATTTTAAATTCTGATTTTAATAATTTAGGAACAATTAAAATAGAATTATTGCTATCAAAAAACTAGGTCGTATCAAATTAGACAATTGACAATGGAATTGAATTGTCGTGATATTGACACAAAAAAGGATAGAAAAAGTGATAACGGAATTACAAATTTATTTTCATAGTTTATTTACAATGTACAGCACAATGATCATATTAATCAGAGTCTGTAAAAAACGTCAAACTTGTGAAACCGAAGCGTGAAATAGATTCAAATGTTAAATGTTTCGTATCCCCCAGGGAAATGACATTGACACAAATAAAAAATGCTTAAGTCAGATTACTTGTGTATTCCATCAACTGTTATGAATACAAATAAAGAATTGACGTCACAAAACGCATTCAACAAGTCGTTACCTAAGCCCAAAGGAGAGCAGAACACTGTATTAATATTTATTAAATCTCAAAAAACATGAGTCACATCACCATTATAGTATGTCAATCCCAAGCGGACATGTTGTACGAAATTGAACGCGATATGCGTTCCGAGGACCGTTGGCGCCAACTTGACACTGTGCGAATTCAAAATGGCCGTTCGTTCACAAGTCAATTTAGTTGACTAATAATAATGTGAATAATCGGATCTGTTTGCCAGATAAATCCGAGATATTTTCAGCTTCTTTACACAAAATTGAAGTTTATTGGTTTTTAAACGTTAACTAAATGGCTCGGAATAAATGCATTAGTTTTACTTCTGTTGTTCACAATGACTAATACCTACCTGTCTTACAAAATATCAACAACAGGCTAACACAATACATAAAGAGCAAAAAATGTTTAATCCAGTTGAAATAACGAACGAACTGTGTCTAATTTCATCAAATATGGTTGATTTGATTTTATGGTCGCCATCTTCGGGTCAAGTCATATTGCAGATAAATGTTGCATTGAATATCTGTGTAATATCTCACTTACTTAATTGTGGGCGGTTTTCTGTACCCAGGTACTCTTGACCTGACATTATTATGTCCGTTCGTCCTTCCAATGCCACACACAGTAATAATTCTTCCATTCGCTTATTATGACCGTAACGTAGGTGTCGTTTCATAATTTGTGAGGTCGGTACATTATTATTTCACGAAGGTGATTGGTTATTATCTCACCACTTCATACATTATCTACACTGTGTGAATTATTAATGAAAAAAAGGTTGAGAATCATCAGATTTAGATTTTTAGGAGTCTGCTGCTGGCCTTGGCCCGTATCTAGAAATTTTGCAATATTGCTAATGGCTTTACTATTAGCTTACTGATTCATTATTGATTGCTGATCATTCTTTATTCAGATCTTCTAATGTACAGTTCTTTAATTTCTTTTCATACCCAAATTATTGCGACATGGTTGGCTCATCTTTATATTAGGTATTGGTACTTTTTTTACTGATGAGCTCAAAAGGAAATATTATATAAAAAAACTTCATTCCATTATATCTCCTCCATCTTGGTTATTAGCTACCTATTCAGTATGCTTGGTTGGCGCCAAACGTAATAGAGTAATAATTATTAGTATTATTGTGTGTAGGTGCCCGAAAAACAAATTGCTTCCAACCACAAAATTAGGAGGTATTCAATAATTATCGGATTCTTGAACCCACACCAGTCTTAACACTTCAGCTATTATTACAAACACAAAGCTACTGATTATGTCAATCGTGAATGAACGAAACAAAAAACATTAACCAATCGACTAATTAATTACCTGTCGACATTCAATTGACAATTGCTAATGCAAAATGACAAACCCGTAAAATAATTCCGTCGACTGTCAAATTAGCATCACAAAAACACTGTGATTTTATAATGACAGCAAAAAACAATGGGCTATGATTTTGGTAGCAGAATCCGGGTGACGATGATCAAAGAGACAAAACACAGACAAAATACAACCTTAAATGAAATGAAAAATACTTAAATCATATTACAGAAACACATGAAGAAATTGATTAAGTAAAACATAAATTATACGCAGCCAATCATTAAAATAAATAGTGTGTCCTATTAGTGGTTTTAAATAATGTTTATTTGGTTGTAATAAAAAACGTAATGTTACTGGCGATGTTTATAAATATTCCTAGGCTCAACAAAAAGACAAATTGGTGTACAAATAAATTGAATGTCGAGTGGAAGCTGTGGCAAATGACAAAAAACTATATCTACGCAAAATTAGACAATCGTTCAGTAATTATGTGTGAAGGCGTATGTTTTGGATAAATTGTGTAACAACTACTCTATTGAGACTAGACGCATAGGTAACAATTTTGGTCTAATGACTTAACTGAATGTGTCTATATCTGTCGACAATTAGGTTGTACGTATATTTGTAGATGTTTACTTTCCGTATATTAGTTTGTTTTTACTTTAAAACTTATCTTTGAGTTTGTGCAATTAGTAAAAGTACGTTTGTCATTAGTTGACAGGAAAATAAGATCTATTATTGTATGGACCTCAACCTCTTCTATTCCGTCTTATACATCAGCGGCATCAATATTCAAACTAACTACAACTTCTCTCCTTTCAACACAAAGATTAGGATATAATTCAGTCTATTCAGTATGCGGCTCTTTCATCGATTGCATTCCAACATATCCATCTAAACAGGGATCTTATCTAAAACTAGTTGCGACTAGCGATCGACTTCAACAAGTTTCTTGTTATCAAAATGAGGCCAAACTTGTACATATCTGGAATAACTTAAACCAGATCCTTTAGCTTCGTTTACAGCAAAAAGACTAGCTTGCTTCGGTTTAATTAGATTCATTTGCATTTTCATGTCTTTGCTGTATTTCTTGTTAAGCTTTACTATCGTTTTAATTTTTTGCTGCATTGTTCTCTGAAACCAACTATTTTGTAACTTTTGTATCTATTATGTAATATTATATTCCTATTTCTTTACATTATATTATGTACATTGTAATTTCATTATCATTATTCGTTTCATTACTTCTTTAGAAAATATGGAAATTATATAAATGATGAGATACTACAGCACTATAACATTAGTCACAACATGTTATGTTATGTAGAGGTATGTATGTTGGGATCAGATTAATTCCATAAAACAACCCGCATCTATTTGGTGTGCAACTATAAAAAAATCCAAAATGGACACAATTAAATAATGCAAAACTAACAAACGAATCCACTAGTTTTCGAATTTGTATTATTTTATAGCACTTCAATTCGTAAAACCTCCTCCACCTCAGTTTGTATTCTATACGTATACTATTTCCTTTATACAATTTGTTATCTATTATGTTTCCATCATCAAGCCGGTCGATTGCCCTTCCCATTGAATCGAAGCCTCCATTGACTGCCACAATAGTTCTGGGTCACTTGTATTCAACATCGCTTACATTGCTATTTGGAAGCGCTTGCCTTTTAAGGGAATTTTCTGTTTACCAACTTTAGCTATATAGCATTCTTACCGTTGACCGACATTATTCTTGCAAATAACGGAAGTGTGTTTTAGCATTTTTGTGTGTTTCTTCTAAAGTGCTAAATCTTGTTCTAAAGTTGATAGTTTTATGGTATAACGGTTAGCAAAGTTGGCAAGATCCTTCAAATGGTGCGCGGCCATTGCTCTCACATGTCGTATGCGCATTAACTGAGGATTAGGTATTTCGTGGATATCCCTATTTCTTGTTACTAAGTGTGACTAATTTAGTTTAAAGCATTTTATAACAAACCTAGTAAAAATAATAGAACACTACATCGACTTCAACAAGTTTCTTGTTATCAAAATGAGGCCAAACTTGTACATATCTGGAATAACTTAAACCAGATCCTTTAGCTTCGTTTACAGCAAAAAGACTAGCTTGCTTCGGTTTAATTAGATTCATTTGCATTTTCATGTCTTTGCTGTATTTCTTGTTAAGCTTTACTATCGTTTTAATTTTTTGCTGCATTGTTCTCTGAAACCAACTATTTTGTAACTTTTGTATCTATTATGTAATATTATATTCCTATTTCTTTACATTATATTATGTACATTGTAATTTCATTATCATTATTCGTTTCATTACTTCTTTAGAAAATATGGAAATTATATAAATGATGAGATACTACAGCACTATAACATTAGTCACAACATGTTATGTTATGTAGAGGTATGTATGTTGGGATCAGATTAATTCCATAAAACAACCCGCATCTATTTGGTGTGCAACTATAAAAAAATCCAAAATGGACACAATTAAATAATGCAAAACTAACAAACGAATCCACTAGTTTTCGAATTTGTATTATTTTATAGCACTTCAATTCGTAAAACCTCCTCCACCTCAGTTTGTATTCTATACGTATACTATTTCCTTTATACAATTTGTTATCTATTATGTTTCCATCATCAAGCCGGTCGATTGCCCTTCCCATTGAATCGAAGCCTCCATTGACTGCCACAATAGTTCTGGGTCACTTGTATTCAACATCGCTTACATTGCTATTTGGAAGCGCTTGCCTTTTAAGGGAATTTTCTGTTTACCAACTTTAGCTATATAGCATTCTTACCGTTGACCGACATTATTCTTGCAAATAACGGAAGTGTGTTTTAGCATTTTTGTGTGTTTCTTCTAAAGTGCTAAATCTTGTTCTAAAGTTGATAGTTTTATGGTATAACGGTTAGCAAAGTTGGCAAGATCCTTCCAATGGTGCGCGGCCATTGCTCTCACATGTCGTATGCGCATTAACTGAGGATTAGGTATTTCGTGGATATCCCTATTTCTTGTTACTAAGTGTGACTAATTTAGTTTAAAGCATTTTATAACAAACCTAGTAAAAATAATAGAACACTACAATGATACAATGACTGCCCCGTTGGCCGAGTTGGCAAGTGCGACTGCCGGGCAAGGAGACTCGGGTTCGATTCCCGGGTCGGGCAAAGTATTACTGGGTTTTTAAAAATCTCAGTAGTAGCACGGAGTCTGGAAATGTGCCCGATATATGGCAATCGGTTCACCCCCTATTACATGGGACTCATAACATAAATAATGAAAAGTGGGTGTTACATTGAACAGTGGCATTAGGTACCGAAATGTGCACCTCTGCGTACCCCTTGGAAGGCGTGATGTTATGTTATGTTACTACAATGATCATAATTTTCCCATGATTTCAAAAAACAGATATATGTTTCTATGTGAAATTAATCAACACTCCTTTTCAAGGCATTTTTCCTAAACAATCAATATCTCTTTCAGACGCCGTCGTTCCCGATCCAGATCATCTTCTCGTCACCACGCAAACAGCATCGAGGATGACTGTCCTTCACCCCGTACTATACTGATGTCGGACCAAGAGGCATTACACCAACTTTATGGAGAAATCACGACCCTGCGAGATGGAGCGGTGACGCACCAATGTGTGCAAACCAACCTGGCTGATGTCATCTGTGGTGGTAAGTCGCATTTTGGAACTTATCTCTAAGCTTAGACAGATCATTGTTGATTGGACCGTTTTTAATGTCATGGTCTTAACCAAAAAGTTCACATTCCATCTACATTTTATATTCTGTTTTGTTTCCTCGTGCATACATATGAGTATCTATATCATCTTGTCCATATGTGGGCTTTAACTAATCTCCGTCAGTAATCCTAAAATTAATTGCTATGTCACTCGAACTAGACAGTTGGATTACACCAACAATTAATTGAACTAGGTTTACTTACCTAATAAGTATAACTTTACATACCTACGCTTCTTATATATAGGCCATAAACGTAATAAGAACATGACTAAAATAGTCGTTTTAATTCCGTGTTACGTCAAAAAGCCATTTTGTAAGAACAACACGTCAATTAATCATGTAGAACATTTCACGAGCGTGTTCCCAGAAAATTGCTACATTGCCAAGTTGTGCCCATAACATAACAGCCATGGATTTTATTGTAGAACTTAGTTCAATAAACCCATATAGGTTAGTAAGGTCAAACGAATAAGTTTCCACGAAGCTACTGCGTTCGCAAGTATAGCGAATAGAATATTTTTTGAAATTCCAAAGACTAGGGAAGGTTTAAAGGCTAAATTCGCGTAATGAATGCTGAAAAACAAAAGTGGGGCAGCTGCAATGCCCTGATTTTGCTCTGCATCGCTCGCACTGTTAGTACTATGGAAATTCGCTTTGATTTTATATTCTCTGTGGTATGCGTGTATTTCATTGGAATTGCAGTATATTACCTTCGAGGTGATGACATCAAACGGTGGGATGCAAATTCGGCTACTTACATTAACATTTCTAGTACAATATCTTGGAGGTACGTTTAATCTTGTAAAATGTCACGTCCGCACTCGACGTGAGTGCCAACTGTTTATTTCATTTGTACATTTCGTAAAACAGATTGTTTCGTTAGATCTGTTATTTAAAAACATTTCACGGATATTTTTCGAAAAACTTTAGTAGGCCTATATATGGTAAGCTTCTATGTTTTATTCGGTGGCTGGCTATTTTTAGTATCAAAGGCACGGTGCTTTCAGCTTTACAGCGCTTTAAAGCTGAAAATAGCCTCTACACCCGTAATAAGCGGTTGATACGTTTGTAGCCACAAAGATTCTTACTTTTTAACATTTATACAGAAGTAGTCTCGGTTTTGTTATCGATGGTATGCACTTTTACCAATCTTAAAGCGCAGAATACTACTGGCCAGTCTCAGACACTGAGCGTATTTATCTAATTAAAAATAATAAATTGGATTAATATAAAACAAACTTAATCCATACAAAAATCAAGAAGAAAAGTAAAAGGTATTTAGCATAATATAAAAACTAAAAACTTAAAACAATAATAATTTGTGCAACACTGACGATTGTATTTTTGTGTCAATAAAAATGTTTTCATTTTATTATCTGGCAATCCTTTTGCATATTTCGGGTAACCCCTAAGGTCAGAGCGGTCACACGATAGTTCGTGAGCTCACACCAATTTGTTTTAGTCATAACAGTAAAATATGAACACGTCTGTCCGTCAGTCACGGACCAAATTTTATTACGGTAACGATTCCATTGTTTGAAATATCAACAGTTCTCAAAGAAATATTCTGACCGATTTGTCATGATCGATTCCTTGGTTGTAATCGATTACGATAATTTCTATTGATATATCGAATCAGTGTAATGTAAAATTATTGAGGATTCACGGATTCACACGTTTTTTTCGTGGTTTCGTTTTGATTGTGTAAATTGTTAATGGTTTAAAGTGATCGAGTAGGTTGGTCTCTTTTTTATATTGGTGATGTAAATCACCATATTATCTATATACCCGGATAACCATATTATCTAAGGTGACTTCACTCTTTTAGTGATCACCAGGACGAAGATAATCATCAAGGTTGGTTTCAAAATAATTGTTTTTCCAAATACTTTAGACTACCTCGTTAGTATAGTCAGATTTTAATTTCAGAGAAGGTCTAAAATATGATATTATATGATAGCTTAATTAATGCATTGTACCGATCTGATCTGATCTATAATTTCATTAGCTTCCAATTGAAAATAACTGTTACAATAAATACATAAGCTTCAATTTCAATAAACTTCAAGTTTGCTGAACAATATTGAATAACATTAGTCAGGGAAGGCAAATGTAATAAAAAGTAGATAGACCTAAACAAGGGTCGTCCGGTGAAGCTAGACCTTGGTTATTTTTTAGTCTTTCTTCATGGGAACTATTGATGTGTTCCGAATGACCAGGAAATAGTAGAAAAGAGGTAGGATATAGTACAACATGAAGAGATAAAGCTAACTTATTAACCACTTGAATGCACCGATATGAGACAAAATAGAAAATACACACACACACGACGGGTTAAAGAACAAATTCCAAATTCTCATAACATCACCATACAATGGAAGGTCGATAACTACCTTTATTCTGAAATATAACATTTTTTTCATAAGAAACGAATGCAGTATTACTAAACAAAGCATATTTCTAAGAATTTAAAATCAAAAAGCCCAAGTTCTAAAAACTCAACATAACAATAGATGTTTTGATAATACACTTAATTAAAAAAAAATTCACGAAAGTTAACAATAATCCCAATAGTCATTTCCTAAAGAGGAAAGCCCATAAGAAACGGATGACCCACCTCTCTAGATCTCACGATAAACCAAAAGCTGGTATCATTAGAAAAGATTCAATATCGATGGTCTGAGGAAAGCGAGATCGCTCTAGTGGTTAATGATCAGTCATTACTGTCAAATTAAACGTGTCAGCCTATGGAAAGTGTCATCCGAGTCGTTTTTCTTGCGAGAGAATACTTTCCACGCGCAAGCGCAGCCAGGAAAAGCTTTGGCCTAGTCTAGGAGTTTGCTGTGATAAATTATGTGTCATCTTTAACTTGTGTGTGTGTGTTGTACCTACCTACATTTATATTTTTTGGGTATCATTCTAAATTAGGTTTTTTTCTTAATTTTTATGAGAAATGTTTTCTTGGTGTTTTGTACATTACAACAAAGTGACCATTATATAAAATTGAATGGCTCGTCAACTTTATCATAAAGTAATCTTCCGTACTACTGTAAGTAAAGCTACATATTTTCATCCGATATTGATATCATTAATAAAACACATACAGTTTTAACAATATTAGAAAACAATAAAAACACTAAATTCTAGGCTATGAATTTCACACAAGATCCGAATCCCATTAAAAGTTTAACACCAAGGTTAAATCGGACATGTAGTGACTCAACTCGACTTAAGGTCAAATGTTACGAAAAATATAAAACTTTATGGGGTGCAAAATGAAGTACCGTGTCGGTTACATTTATTTAAAGGTGAACTAATGTCAGGTCTTGTAACTTGATTAACTCAATCGTCAAAGACTTGATTATAATTCAGATTTAATCATCATAGTAATCGAAAAGCCTATAGTCCTGCACAGACCAGAATTCCAGATCCTGTGTTATTGTTATTACAGGAAAAACAGATAACCTTCTACAGCCCTTTGCTCGACAGTAATCTCTCTCTTCTACACTAAGATACACACTATTTAATATTCCAATCTGAATCCATTCTGCCCGATGCGGAGCTGCGGAAGGCCTAACGGGTTGTCGGGGCTCCGGCTCGAAGAGCAGGAGTAGGAACGAGGTGGTTTTTAGTCAGTAAGAGTCTGACACTCCCTTTCGCCTAACCCAAGGCGAGAGAAGTCAATGGATGAATTTCGCTACTCAAAAAAAAAAACTGAATCCATTCTTAAACTAAATCCACAAGACATCATGAAACATCAATGATGACATGACAAAGAATCTCATCTATCTTGCTCTCCGCCTATGTGTACCGGTTACTATACTACTAGTGCTCGTGCAGTGTGGATTGATCTACTTTACTTTAATTACTGTATAGGTACCTATTTATTGAAGTGTAAATTCACTTTCGAATTTATTATGGTAGTAAACATTCTCGTTAAGTTTGTTCCTATTTTCGTATCGATGAAATATTGCTGAAGTATCATCAATTCATCATCATTATCATCAACAGGCTATAAATACCCACTGCTGAACAAATCCTATTCTCACACGGAGAAGGTTTGACTATTAATCATCATGCTTGTTCAACGCGGGTTGGCGATAGTTAACTTATAATCGGAAATTATAAGCCCAGGTTTCCTCACAATGTTTTCTTTCACCGTTTTGTCAGTGGTGTCTAGATAATCTTAGAAAGTACATATAACTTGGAAAAAGTCACATTGGTACTTGCAGTTGGTAGGTTTCAAACCCATGCTTGAGATGCGGGTGTCACTCTTTGAGTACCGTCATTATAGACACAATTAAAGAACAATAGGTTGCGGTCACCGGTATCCTCGCGGTGTTTGACAGTTTAAACCTCCGGACCACCGCGACATTTTACATGACCCAAAAAAAATGAAGTATGAATTGATTCAAAATTTGCTATTCGATTCGGACTATTTCATCAACAGCACAAAGGGTTTGGGTTTGCTAATCAGGTTAAGAATTCCCGCGCTTGGTAGGTCTAGAAGTTTCAGTTTAAAAGGTTCAGGTTAAATAGAAAAAGCTACTGTTCAGTACTCACATCACATCACATCATCGGCATCACAAAGAGAAGGTTAATCGCCTAGTAGGCCTCATACGACACGTGCAGAAAGAGTAGGCGCGGAGTTAATAGGTTAAGAATTCACGGTGCAATTTCCTACCACGGCCACCGCGGTAGCCTTAGCCTTGTCGCGGAGAAACTAACGGGTAACCGGGGCTCCGATTCGACGTGAAGGAGAAGGAACGGGGTGGTTTTTAGTCAGTGAGAGTCTGACACTCCCTGATTGATGATTTTTCCCCCTTAAAAAAAAATGCCTTAGCCTTAGTAATATTATTAGACTATGGTGTAAGTACATCAATTTTAATCTTTATAAAAACAGAATAGTACTATATTCCACGCCCTAAACTACTAACTAAAAAAGGGTGAAATGGAAAAGACAGACCACCGAATTAGAAACTTACCTCATCTAACTATCCAATTACACACAAAAACAGTGTTAATTACATAAAACTACACTTCAAAACCATGTACAAACATGTAAACAGGAACTTTAAATCAAAAGCACCTCATGATACCCAAAACTAACAAAAGTACTTTAAAAAATCAACCATATTCTAATACTATAAGGTTAAAATTAAATTATAGAAGGTGAGTGTATCTTCATGTGCTATCTCCTATGTTTACATATTATAAAAAGTGAATTTATATGCAGTTACCTGGTCGCTCTTAGATAGTATCTTTTCACGGTAAACGGTAATGATAGGTTCCTCTGATCGTAGTCAGATAACTTCCACCACGTACTTCCAATCTTAATTATTCCATATTAATCAGTTAATCTACAAATCTAAGAGCAATCTTTTTCCACATTTATCACGGAATTTATAAATCGCTGTACGTCATTTGCATACGAATACTGAAAGGTTACCATTTTAAGTTGTACCTACTTAAATATCGTGCCATCTCTGTCATTTATCAAAGAATTTGTAGTGACAGAACTATACTAAAACTGAGTAGCGTTTGAGTATTTGGACATTAGAAAATTCTAATTTTAATTTTAGCGTCTTTATAAAATAGTATTGGTGATTATTCGATAACATATTTTGTCGATAGGAACCTAGTCTCGTTTCCTTTATGAAACGTTATTGATGCAAACTGTGATAAATTGATTTTCTTATTAAAATTTCAATTATAGGTAATATAATAATAATAATAATAAAATACTAAAGTTCCATTTTATAATGTCTGTCCATCATTGATCGTTTTTATCATGTCACAATCACTACATGGCATCGACTTAAAATTATTTAGTAACTTGCTAGTAATTGTAATATCATAATTAACATTGCTACAAACACTATTAAAGATTCAATATTAGCACATTTAACTTCTTCCCTTCCATAAAATTTAAGGGAAAACTTAATCGTTAGAATTTCGATGCTGGATACTATTAATATAATATTATTATGCATGTCTGACATATTGGAAGTGATAGACAATTAGGTAAGTGGTAGATTTAGTTATTAGCTTCATTACCTAGTATTGAGAAGAACTCCTAGTCATCAGTCGAAGTTCCATATTTGACATACCTACTGAGCAGATACCGTAAAAATAGTACCTAATCGGTATAAAAATTTGATGTCTATGATGATAAGAAATTTAATCGAACGCCCTCAATAATAAGTTTCAGTTGGAAAACAGCATCTTTTTTAATACCTTTCGAAAATTAATCGTTATATTGATAACTCATACGTAAACGAAGCGGAGGCACGTCGCCGGGGCGAAACTCCGCTGCCGCGCCAAATAAGTGCGTGGCGGGATGAGCTCCGGCGCGATCTCATGGCGGAATGGCAGCAACGACTGTCGCAACCGGGGGCTGGGCTCGCTGCCATTGCAGCGGTAAGTCCACTCTTTGAGGAGTGGCTTGAGAGACGCTACGGCGTCCTCACCTACCGCCTGACGCAGGTCCTCACCGGACATGGAAGTTTCGGGAGGTACCTGTGTCTGATGGGGCGGGAGGAAACGCCCGGGTGTCATCACTGCGAGGACCGCCCTGAGGACACGGTGGAACACACAGTGGGAGAATGCCCTGCGTGGGCTGAGCACCGCCGTGCCCTCAGGGAAGTGATCGGCGATGGCGACCTCTCGCGTCCGGGCCTAGTGCAGGCCATGATGCGGAGCGAGAGGGATTGGGAGGCCGTCTCCTCCTTTTGCGAAGCAGTCATGCTGGCTAAGGAGGAGGCGGGACGCGTGAGGCAGCGAAGCGCTGCCTCCTCGCAACCCAGCCATCGCGAAAGACACACCGGGCGTCGGGGATCGCGAGACGATCTCCGGCCACCGTAAGCGCGGGCCTGCGGACGGCGAGCATGGGTGGCTCCCCGTCCGACCAGAAACAGACCCGAGCGTACGGCGCGTCGCGTTCCGCGCGCGCCTCAAAGAGCCATCAGACCACCACAGATGGGGCCCAATAGGGCCGATGCCGATTCGGAGTCGCGGAGAACCTAACGGGTAACCGGGGCTCCGGCTCGACGTGCAGGAGAAGGAACGGGGTGGTTTTTAGTCAGTAAGAGTCTGACACTCCCTTCCGCCTCACCCAGGCGGGAGCAGTCATTCGATGATTTTCCCCCCTTAAAAAAAAAAAAATACGTAAACGAAAGGGCATCCCTATTACGGTTTTAAGGTATTGCAAAGAAAAGCTCATCACTACACACAAAAGACATTCCTTACGACTTAAGACCAATTAGTTTATGACGAAATCAATGACACATGAAATATGTTTAACATTAAATGTTTAGCGACTTGCCAGCCAGTGTAGGTCAAGTAACATTTAATGAATGACTTGACTCAATAATGTATTAAAAAAGTTCGATAATATTACGCAATAGCTATTACAAAATTTGCAAAATGACAAACAGTATTTTTATTTTGATAATATATTTAAATGAGTCGTAAAATTAATATACGCAGAGAAAGAAAGAAATGAATGCGTATTGACATTATTTGAAGTATAGTGATGTGCGATTTATCGATAAAGTTATGTCGATGTGTGGTTCGTGGATCGATTTTTTATTATCAATGGTTTTTATGTCGAGTGTGTCTTGATGCCGGATGTCGTTACGGTTTTCCTCCATTCATCGTAAGTAAGATAGAAAATGATTGCATTGAACACAGTACCTACAATAATTAGTTAAAAGACAGAAAAAGACAGATAAAAGGCGTGATGTTATGTTACTATGACATAACACCAAGCGTTTTACCCCCGAAGGGGTAGGCAGAGGTGCGTCCCAAACTAACCACAAACTGACGGCAGCGCCAGCGCAAATAAATTAGCAGGCATGAGATGCTTACTTAGAGTGCCTTCTAGGTTTGATCTGTCGCTACTAAATCCCAAAGTTACGACATCGATCTTAAGTTAACCCAGAACCCAATTACGTCTTACTTAATTCTCAAATGACACTTCTCACCTCACCTCTTCAGGTGATATCATTGTATGTAGGGCGAAATTCACTTACAAAGTTGTTGGTATCTAGGCTAATGAAATTCAGGTTCTAGCGCAGAGATTACGTCACGTAGTCGTCGCGTGATTGTTACTATGGCGTACTAAATGTTCTGTTTAAGACTTCAGTCGTAGTATGTAGAAAATTGGGTATAATGCCATTATGTAATAGAGGTACAAAAATTAAAATTTTAAATAGTAGGTACCTATGGCTTAAGTTTAAACAGTTAATAATTATCCGTACTTAATTACTAATCGTTCATGTTATTAGATACTTTATTCTATGCGAAATTAGGCTTAATCTTTACTGGCAGCATTTTATATTATAAAACATAAGTACCTACTGTACCGACTGAAGTAATTGCATCTCATAGTTTTGTGATTATTACTTTGAGTCAATACCTAATAATATTATACGTACTTTACTCATAATATGTATGTTAACTAAAAATTGAGAGTTACTTACGTAAATATACTGAGAATACTCTATTGGTTTCGAGTCACAGAAGAACTCTTTTTCGTAAGCAGCGTGTACGGTCGCGTCGATATCTTTCCGTAGTATATTTACGTGAACATCTCGTAATTTTTAGTTAATTCAGCATGTCTTACGATAGCAATATTTAAATATTTAGATTGTCATACATGTTAATTTTTTACTTACGTTTCAGTAAAAATAATGTTCGACTATACTCACTGTAGGATACAGCGTAATGTATTCAATTTTGACTCCAAAATTTCACACCGAAAGCTCCATTTACCGTCCACCTCTCACCCCTTATATAAACAGATTCTCTTATCAACAACCAGAAATCAAGACAAGATCGTTTAAATGCAAATTATTTGCACAAATCAACTGCAGTTTTTGCAAAAATATTTTTATTTTTCTTTCATTTGATAATCGTTTGTCATTACTATCTTACATGAAGATCTAGTAAAAATAATACCATTTCTCCAAAAGAATTCAAGACGAAACATCCGGCAAACGAAAATTCGGACATACGGTCCAAAATAGGAAAGTTCATAGAAAACGAAAACCACTCTTATTATTATCATTTGTAACAATGACTTGACACTATTTGTATGAAGTCCACCAATTTGGAACTTATCTTGTTATTGGAAATTCAACCTTAGTGGGTGGAGTTTGGGTGTAAATATAGATGTGGGTGTTAAGATTGATATGTCACAATTTATTGGAGTGTCTCTTTGATTTAGTTAATTTAGCGTTCGTTGCACTTTTCCAATCTTGACTGATCTACAATGTATCTAAAAAAGTTGACAGAAAAATTTAGTTTAACAGAAAACGCCAATTTGAAAGTACAACATCGTAGAATAACAATTTCAACCCTAGAGTTTACAAAGATGTAGAGATACATGGAAGTTTTTAAAAGATTTTGTTTTGTTTTTTTTTATTTATTTAACAGCGTAAAATAATGATATTCATAAGATACAATTTTGTCATTCGTCAAAACATCTTCAATAGAAATCTATAAAAACAATCACAATACAACAGTTTAATTTAAAACATACCATAGCATCTTCTTTACCGGTTCTCACTATTCATTGCCGGTTATTCAGACGACGCAAACCGAAGATTCCGTAACCACCAATCCAAGGACATCAAACCAATTTCACACATGGTTGCCTCTATCTACTAGCAATTGTGCAGTAGTGTCGATTAGTGTATTTTTTGTTTAAAACAATTACTATTTACTTACAAACAAATTGATGATTCACTACAACGACGCCGACGACGCGACGGTCATTAACTGCTTATTTGGATATTTGACAATAATGCTTTGCGTAATTTTAGAACATACTAGGAAGGTTCGTAGTTATTATGAATTACTATTTTGCACGTTTGATATTTGTTTTTGTAAAATTATTGTTTTCTCAAAATCGTAATCGTAGTAATACCTACCAAAATGCTGGTAAAAGGTAAGTAGGACCTAGGTAAGGATGTCTCCTTTTTTCGCTCGAACATCTGATTCCTAGCTAGATACATTCTTCTGTAAATAACCTCTTAGTTACAAATATTTGCAATATAATTAGGTATATGATGATCATGTGCGTCACTTCATTCATTCAATTTCATTTCTAGATACCTACCTAATTAACTTTTTTTTATAATAAATCATCTGCCAATTCCGACGCGGAAATCTTACAAATTCAGGAAATAAATTAATGTCTCATAATAATTCAAGTTCATTAGTATAAGTACCGTAATGACATCGCATTTTATATCTATCATCGCGTTTGCGTAATCATCACCATGGCCAAAAGAAGATACCTACATTACTAAAATTAATGTATAATACACGCAAGCAGTTCAAGTTACCGGAAACTGGTATAATTTAAAATTTATCATATTGGAATAAGGTTGAATAATCTTAAGCAGGTTAGTTTAATATGCTGTACCTAATTCAAAAGCCACAAGAACCCATCAAATTCAAGGAAATAATAGAATTATAAAAAAAAACTCTTAAATTCACGGAAATATAAAATAGATAATAATATTTTATAATAGTTGCTGGAAGTGTCAAATTTTGCATTCGTCTTGTGTAAAAATAACCAAAGAATTACATTTTTATAACACTCATTCATCTATATTTGGTTTTAAGTTTTGAGCATTTGAAATGCCAGCTCTAGATATTTCACATCCATGACATTAGTGTTAGTCATTTAAAAAAGGAATTTATAGTTTTTTTCTTAATGGTAGCAGACCAGCCGTTCATTTTAAAGACGCATTTGTTTCCAATTCGAATTAGGTGTAAAAATAGTTATTACATTCTGCCAGATTTACCGTTTGTGGTTAGGAAACTATTGAGATCAAAGTACAGATACACACTAATCCGATTTCCTGCTCTATTATATTCACATTCCATTATTATACTAAAGAATACTCAAAAAAAACTTCAGCTCTTAACACGTTACAATAAAGATAGCTTTTGTTTTCAAATAATTTTATGAATGAAGAAACACGTGCTTTATCTAGTTTTTAATTTGTTCTGAAATTTCCTTTCCGTTATTCAGTTTATTTGTATAATTAAATATAATGCATATCCGCCATCTATATATTAGAATGTTTAATGGTTTTGACCTAGTTTCGACCAAATTTAATTTTTCAACAAAACGAAAAAGTTTGGGAATAAAAACAAGTTCGAAATACTTTCGAAGTAAAAAATGCGTTATTTTCAAGGGAAATCGACTAAAACTACTCCTTCAGAAAATGACATTAAAAACATTTAAAACAGACAAATAACTGGCAACAAATTCAATAAAAGATAAACACATTCAAAATTAGAACGCCGCTAATTATCGCGCGAGTGAAAGAAATAATTATGGCGACAAAAAGCGCGGGAGTAATAAATTGTAACTCCCTAATGTGTTTCGTCGCTTCGCAGATCCGTTCTGCATTCCATTTTTAATTTTAATAAGATACGTTATTCTTATTGTTTACAAATAAAATTCCTACCTGAATATTTAACCAAAGTTCTATTTATTAATGATAAAGTAAATAATAAATTTAGAAATAAATTTCATTTTTTTAACGTTGCCCCACAATACTCCGGGTTTTCTCCTGTGACGTGGGTGCGTTTACAAACATAGAAATTCACATAGTTAGGTACACATCACACCCATATCCAGAAAAACAAATTGCGAACTATTAGACACTGCACCAACCGTTTAGTCTTAATAAATTATGTTTGTCTAAGATATGAATCCAAATCATAAATATCTCACTCAGTAATAAATTTATTAGAAAAAGTTGCAACTTGACCATTGTAGGCGAAATGTAAATCGTAATCTGTACACCTACTTAATCTATATTTGGATGTTAGCTTTCGAATTTTACACATCAACAGGCTATAATGCCCACTGCTAATCAAAGGCCTCTTCTCACGCGGAGAAGGTTTGAGCATTGATCACCACGCTTGCTCAATGCGGGTTCGCGATTTTAAACTTATGATTAGAAATTATAAGCCCAGGTTTCCTCACGATGTTTTTTTTTTCACCGTTTGTCAGTGATGTCTGAATAATCTTAGAAAGTACATACAAGTCGGAAAAAGACACATTGGTAGGCACTTGCCGTTGGTAGGTTTTGAACTCGCACCCTCATGCAAGAAAGGCGGGAGAAGTCATTCATTAATTTACCCCCCTTAAAAAGTATCCTCATGTATGAGAAGCGGGCGCCTTAAACCTCCGGGCCATCACGACAGTTTAATTTCTGACAATACTGACATCAAAATATTATTTGAACAATCAGCTACCTCGAAGTGCACTGGATTGGTTGTAAGAATAATCTCGACCAATCACGAGCGAGAATGCCATCGAGCACGCTTTGAGAATTTGAATTGTCATGCAGAATAGCCTAGCAGTTCGCCTATATTATCAAAAAGGCAAAATTAATTGACTAAAACAGGATTGAAAAGAAATAATATTAATATAATCAAATAGTAGGTATTCATTAACAAATAAATTAATGGATTAGAATTCTCTAAGCAGTATAGGTACTGTGAATAAAATAATACTCCTGCACCTGAATGTAGTTCGAAGTTATTGTAGTTAGAAATATTTTTTTTTATTTTTATTTATATTTTATTATTATAATATGTTTATTATTATTTATTATTATAATATTAGTCTAAATATGTATGAGTACCTACACCTACGTACATTTATGAATGATGCATTAGGTTACAGCAATTCCTTCGACTATGCATACGAAAATTTTGAAATTGATTTTTTAAAACATGACTAGATCTAAAGGTACGTGGATATTAACACAAAATTGAAAGGTCCATGTAACTGAATTAGGTGTTAATGTTTATATAAACGTCAGGTTTTGTTGAGGACATTTCTTTAACTTATACCTAATCCTCACAATTTGTTACCTGCCAACCAACAAACGATTTCAAACTAAACTAATATGATTATCGGCTTACTCACATTGTTCAACGAGGAACTCAAACTTGTAACAAGAGTTTGTACTGATTTGGGTAAAACTCAGAATGCAAACCAGCAGGAAATAATAGAGACCAACTTAATGTAATACCTGAATCCAATATATCTTCAAATATATATATCACAAAGTCTGTTGGTATTAACTGAATTCGACACTGGCCATCGAGCGGTAAGATTCCAGCAACATGACGTGTCTTCCTGAACTCACATGCATTTTCTCATGATATGCATGCGCGGAATTTTTAGCGGTTCATTCAACCGATTTAAAGCGGATTATATTGCCAATATAATGTATATTTGTGTGTTCTCCGTGTATTACTGTTTGCTACTAGTTATTGAACGATAACATTACCGTGTTACCATTCGTCGTGTTCTTTATTTCATTCTAGGAAATAGATTTTTTAATTGATGAAGTTTAAATGTTTCATATTATTCTGTTAACATGAATACAATAGCAAACTATAGTTGACTGACAGAATTTTTTTGGCAATAACATCTTTTTGTTTTATTTATCCTTAATCTCAGTCAATCATTCAACATCTTAAAGCTCTCCTATCTACTTTACCATCATGATAATAAAATTATTTGCATTTAACAAGCATTACGAATCTAAGATACAATGTATTCGACGAATGTGAATCCGGTACCACTAGACGGTAATGATAATGAAACATCAAAACTTAAAACCCGATATAAAGAAACGGTAAATGCAGAATCACATACAATTTGTGTTTATTGCCCACTCCTAAACATGCAAATACGTTGCCTTGTCTCATTAACACAGTTATCCTACTGTTGTTAGATGTCAAACGTTTATTTTATGACAAAATTTTGTTAAGGTTGGCCCTTGAAAGGTTCTTTACGAATATAAAGGATTTATGAATATTGAGGAGAACTTGTCAGTTTCTATGATGTCAATAAAAATGTTCGTGAAACCAAAAATACTATTACTGATCTCCAAAACGATTAAGGATAACCACAAAGGGTATCCAATCAAAACATTGTATGACAAGAGCAAGGACCAATAGTCTGTGGAGAATTATTAATATTTAATATTGAAAAATGGTCGTTAAAATGTAGGTCCAAAGATATAAAAACATTAAATATTCTAGACGCTAGATATGACAAAATATTACGTGATCTAATTAAAGAAAAATCTTATCGAGATTTGCTAACAGATTTTTTTATCACCTTAATACAAAACATTGTTCGGAGACCAACTTAAGAGGTTGCTAAACTATTACAAAAGGTGAATAATGAATGCAATTGAATCTTTAATGAAAGTTTATTAGAGCACTTCTTGTTTTAGAATAATTTATGCTTTAATTCTGTGGCAACAATCAGATATGTAGTAAGACTGGCAATGGCAATAAGTACTAGAAATGGACAAATAATTGAATTCAAATGTAGCTCATAACATTAACATACTTATCTAGAATTATACCAATTTAAAAGCCAGATCTTTCCAAGATCATTTCGAGTATTATATTTTAATCTAAGTTAGGACAGGACCTATTGACAGAAGGGTATTTATTTAATCTACATTGTAATGTAATGTTTAAATTTATTTATTTATTTATTTATTTATTTATTACACCCTGGAGGACTTACAGCTAAAATTACATAAAAATAGAAGTCAACATAAACTACTGAAAGCCAATTACAAGTCCTCACGTATAGTGACAGACTAAAATTTGATAGGTGAGCATATCAAAATTTTCGCAGTGGTTACAGCTTATTAAAATTGTACAGTTTATTATACCAGTTAATTGCAGGGATCAACTAGAAACTAGTATTAGCTAGAAACCTTTAGTTACAAGAATAAGTGAAAGCTAGAAATAATATAAACAATTCAGAAAACTAGGGATACAATTGAGATGCTACTTAAAAAACCTGAGGCTTATGCGTCTTCTGGCCGACGCCACGCTAGTCGCAAAGGGATCAAAGTCATACTGCTTACATATATTATTGAACTGTCTACCCGCTCGTATAATAAAACTATTCTGTCTGTAATTTGTTGATGCTAGAGGCACACGTAAGGGTGGGTTATTGCGGAATATGCGGGTTATTGCTGCAAATTATGACAGTTGCAGTATTATGGGTACAGTACCTATCTAAAATACTACTGATATATTCATTCCATACTTTTCAACGAATGCGAATGAATATTCATTAATTGACAGCGATATATCCACTATACATACATATGCAAGCATATTATTTATACTTAATCGAAACACAATTCTAATTCAATTAAGTACTGCTGGGTCTAACATTATAACCCTCAAATTACTAATGCATGTATCAAAATGGCCTTTCAATAATAAATAGATGCCAATAATGGCAATAATAATAGCACCAATAGCACAAGTCAATCCATTCATAATTAATGAACGTGGGCCTAATGAACCCCGGTTTATTTTTAATGATACGGATGTGACTTGAGATGTAGGTCGAGAGAGGCATGCAGATGACTGCATCGCTGCAACACCAAGATTTATTAGTATCCACAGTTTTATATTAATTAGTGAATCGCTGAAGGGTCCATTTGAAATGCAGATTGTCTCACTTGAGACTGTTGGTAATGAAGTAGGTAGTTGTTTTTGAAATAGATAGTTGAAGAGTTAATTGAAATTATGGTTCAGGAAATGTTCAAACGCTACTGAAGAATGCATCCGGGAAGTGCAATTAATATTTATTTTTTTGTAGACAAACTTTTTAATGATGGATGCGATGATGTTGCAACTATCAAAGGTATGGGAGATCAGATAGATTGACTTCATTTCCTAAGTATAAAATTGAAAGTAAATAACAAAAAGCCTAGAACATTAACTGTCTTCGATCATAAACCAAAAATTGTAATCACAAACACAAGTACTACAACAGACAGTAAACAAACCATAACTCAAAACGTACAACACTCCCAAGGGATCAAACCTAAAGCTAAATCACGGGTGCGCACGCGCATACCGCTCGCATTATCGACGCCGTTAACAAGTCGCACGTGTTATGAAGATCGAGCCGCCGCCAGCACTAAAATGGCAGCTATGAAATGCCACTGAAATAGACCAAGCATAAAACTAGATATGGCAACTATAGTTAATGGATGAAAGGAAATATTCCATTATATAATTTAAAACTGCAAAAATTTAGCTTCTTAATTCAACACAAGTGAAGTGAAAGAGTCAAATGCAGAGATAAGACCTGAATACCTAGTGAAAGAAGTAAAGGAAGAAGAAATAGGTAATGAATTGCATAACACAATAGATTGGCAAATGAAAAGACACCTTCGGAAGTTAAGTTACAAATAATCTAAATAGCAATGCAAAATCATACATAAACTAAGGTTTTAACCCAAATAAAGTTACGAGATGAGAAATTTACGCAATAACTTCAACAGAATATCAAAATGAATGAAAATTATTTCCTAGTCGGCTTGCCCATCTGTGTCGTGAAAGTACAATTAAATCAAATCGTAAGCTATAAGTATGGCATGCGCATGCGCAGGATTCGCTCTTAAGGAAGGAAGCAATTACTGTGCTCTATGGAACATTAATATGGTAGTAGTGACATTTTCTTTGCCCTATTACGGATTTAATTTTGATTGATGGCTCAAATTACCTACTCAGTGATATTTTGACAAGGAAATGACTTTTTTGAGGTAATTAGTAGCTTATTTGTAATGAGATAATCATTGTATTTCCTCGTTGGAAAAAGTAGGTACTGTTGAAAATACTACATGAGGTAAGATCGACCACTATCACAATGCAAAAAACAGGATATCTCTGTATCCAGACTGTCTGCCCTTTAGTCAATACACGATGTTGCATAAAGCTGTGACAAGATCTGTCTACTACTTTTAATTCAATGACAATAACAATGCAGTCGGTACAAATGAAAGCAAAAGTTATGACACGACAAAATGGCAAGAGATCAAGCATTAGATCCAGTACTAAAAATACCCACTGAGTGAAAATACTATCGTAATCTAGCATCAACTGTAGAATAATAACACGCGTGCCTAGCCAAACCTAACCAGAGGAATTTGCTACATACAGCCGCTATCATTAAATTAAATCTCGCCATACATAATTTAAACCCTAAAAAGACTGAAACAGAACCTACAGACAATGTTAATAAAGTTGTTAATGCTGTAGCAGGAAAGGATAGCTGCAACAATAATGCTGCAGATGGGGTACATCCAGAATACATTGGCGCTACACTTGGTGGCATGCAAATGTGTACATTCCTCTCGACATAGTAGTCGGCCATCGCCGTCGGCTCGTGACTGTATTTCTTTGGCAGGACGTGTATTTTAGTTAAAGATAAGAATGCACTTAGCAGATACGACGTCCAGAGTTATTATTGGAATACAGATGAAGATTGCAGGATCTTGGAGTATAAAAAGGTTGAGTGCACATGCATAATGCTGGTTTTGTTCCATTAATGGGACTTAAGGTTGTTGTGGAAAAGGGTTAAGGGCCTAGAATTGTTAGTCGATGTATTTAACATGTTTAGAATGTGTAAAGCTTGGTTTTGTTTATGAAAGTGTCTGCTGAAGTGTAAGTACTATAGAGGTATAAAAAGTAGAAGTCAAGTAAGATTTTAAAACTTCGTCTGGTCATTTTTAAATAGATACTAACTGATGTAAGTGCACTTCATCGTCGTTGCATTTAACTTATCTCTCGTCATGTAAACGGCATATCATATAAATAAATTATTATGTTTTCGGCTTACTTACTTAATAATTTGACGAAGAACTCGACTAGTTTCAAACCATGCTAGAGGCTCATATTAATTTATTTAGTATGTCTCACGAAAGTTACAATACGACATATCACATATCATCTAATCTTAATACATATTGCTAATGTAGCTATGTAGGTAAATAATTTAATGTGGCCCATAAAACTCGCGTTTAATCAACAATACAATATAATTAATGAAGTGTTATTTCATCTAGTAGCGCCGTCAGAGCTATATACAACCTAGGTCGTCGTGAATCTCTCAGAGAAAGGTTTAGGGAGATCAATATTATGACCGTTCCATGTCAATTTATTTATGAAAATATTATGTATGTTAGGAAAAACCTACATTTATTTAGTAAAGTGTCTGACAGACACAATTATGAAACTAGACATAAGAATAGATTAAGTCCGCCGTTTTTTAGATTGTCAAAAGTACATAAGTCGTTCATGGGAATCGGTGTTAAATGTTATAACAAAATCCCCCAAGAAATACTGCATCTAAATGAAAGAAAATTTAAACTATGTATTAAAAAAACGTTATGTACACAAGCATACTACAAACTAAATGATTATATAGAGGATAAAAGTGCTTGGAGGCAGGCTGGTCCGGCTCCGCAGGATAATACATGAAACACAGTGATGTTCAATGAATTCTATTTGTGTAATAATATAATCATGCTGCTTAAATATTTGTACCTCTATAGTTTAAAACGTTGCACAATTTATTGTAAATGTGCGAGCCCTGTAATTAATTAAATCAAATTAGACTAGTAGATTGCATTTATGTCAGCTTGGAGTTGTCATGCTCACTCAAAGATCTCGTTGGCGGTGGCACGTGCATTGGATCGCTCGATTCCCTACACAAATGGTTGAGTTGGGCGGTGCTAGGTTTCGCCAAATTTTCGTGAACGGGCACCGTCGATTGGAACTGGTCAGCTCCAGACTGTATCATTTTATTTTATTATCCTCAAGGTTATTTTCTTTTTCAGTCTTTCTGAATGGATTTAGGTGTTGCATTGTTCTCACATAATCGAACCAATAAAACTATGTAACTAGAGAATTGTATTGAAAACCTGATTGAAAAAGAGTAACCTATGGAGTTTCTTGCTCGTTCTTCTCCATAGGAATCTACGCCTTGGAATGAGCATTACAACTTATAAATTTTTGTTGTTTGAAGTTCAAAAGTGCCATCCTGGTCTAATTGAAATAAATGATTTTGACTTTGGCTTTCACTCTAGTCGGGTCACAAATACCAGTCTTAAAATTAGAATTACTGTGTTAGGCAAACGATTTATAATTACGACTCTTATAGTGTTGCAAGGAATTAAATTGTGTAAGATATTATTGCGATCCCTGTTCGGTCATAAATCTCTGTGTTATATGAGACCTTTTTTGTTTCCCAAAGGGATAGAAAATATCGTCCTTTTTATACCCTTTACTTAACTGCCTGAGCTTTACATAAATTCTAACGACCACGGTAGTTTTAAGTTCTAAACTGTCATGTTGCCTTATATAAAACAAAAATAAATTAGCTTCTATATGATAAATCTACCTATAGTCCTATTTACACAGCAGAATTCTAGGAGGCCATTTTGTAACTTGCATCGAAATATCCTTGCAAGTATTGTCAGATTTCAATAACACTCCAACTTATCGAATTAAAACCATAGCCATATCTACACAAGATACAAAACTGCGGAAACCCAAAAGGTCACAGGATCACATACCATTTGAATACATAGAAACATCGTAATATCTGTATACCATCACATTACAACGGTTTCCTAGAAATGTCCCATCTTAAAGGTGTGTTAAAATTATGCATACGAGTCACATATCCTTGCGTTAATTCTGAGTTTAGAATGAGGCATGTTAATATTTGATGACTTCTTTAGTAAGGAACATTGTGTTATGATTGTATCGTGTTAAACTTCAAATACGAGGCTATGAAGTTCAAAATATGTGGCTTCTTCTTGGACCAAGCATACCTCTTGGTGCCAGAAAAGAAGTAGTAATTCTATACCTTGTTAAAATCAGTTTGACAAATTATGTCTGCAGGTAAGTTCTACTTATGATAACAGACATTATAAACACTACTAAAAATGTAATTACCTACTAGGATGTCGGTACTTATTTATTTATTTAATCGAAATAAGAAACCACGAACCCACTCTCAATTCGCAGCAAAAACGTATCCTACAAAATGTAATAAAACCTTAAAATTACAAGCTCGAGGCAGACATTTTGTAAATATAACCTCAATTAAATGCAATATTAATTACTGGAGCTGCTAACAGAACGGTCATGTCAACACAAACAGTCACATACACTTCTGTTTAATACTAAACTAAGCCAATCTTAGTATGAACATGGGCATAAATTGTTTGACGTTTTTAATTCGAAGTTCAAACTTGACTTAAAAAAAGACACCATATTTGAATGGTCGAAATGATTTCAGGTCAATCACATGGCAACTAGCCAACACATGGCTGACAAATAGTAAGAATTTAGTTGTACGTAAAGAAAATCATGAGAATCAGAAGCAGTACCTTGATACTTAGGTAGGAAGCCTTAATTTTGAAAAACACACAGCTACCCAAATAACGGATGTTACGAAAATAGATCAAATTTTCCTAATTTAAATTGACATTCCATCTTTCATAACCTTTTACTACAAAAGAGGTAATTTTACAATGGATGTAGATTATATGTGCACTGTCCATGTGCAGTCTGTACTCTTACTGTAGGTATTTACACATCTGTCAAGTCCGCCCTTGATTTATAAGAGCAACTGTTGGGATCGCTCTTTGTGCGTCAGTTGCGCGCGCGCACGCGTTTCCGATGAATTATTGGCTTTTTGAACGGTTAATGAGATTTCTGTGTCATGTCAAGACTTTGACATTTCACATTTTCACAATGATAATTGAATGTTAAATTCAAATTGGGGAGTTACCGTTTTTAGGCTCATGAACTTCTTTTTCGTTCGGGACACGTGGTCTAAGTTTTGCTTTTACTTCGCCAAAATGATGAACAAAAGAGGAACTTTTAAACGAAAACCTTAAGAAATCTCCATTTTTAAACACATTGTCTTTTACTTGTCTTTCTAGGTACTGTCTACGTAAAGGTACTTGTCTTTCGGCGGTATGCAATATAATCTTTTCAAACCTTAAAACATGTCGCGGAGAACCTAACGGGTTACCGGGGCTCCGGCTTGACGTGCAGGAAAAGGAACGGGGTGGTTTTTAGTCAGCAAGAGTCTGACACTCTCTCCCGCCTCACCCAGGCGGGAGCAGTCATTCGATGATTTCCCACCTTAAAAAAAACAACCTTAAAACATCAAATGACTAAAATGTAACTCCTCAACAATGTGAAACTATGACATTTATGCCATACCAATCACTAAAATATACAGTAAAGTACCTCGCCCATAACATCATATTTCAAAACCGAGCCATTTTATCGCAACCCATTAGCAAAACTTAACAAGCAAAGATTATGAAAACATTTATAACGATCACAAAGCAACATACAAAACATTAATGTTAAATTTAAATCCTGCACAAACAAATACCTTGTAATATATTCCCATTTGTAATGACGCTATTAAATGCTCACATTCGCATAATTTTAGTGTGGCGTAAAGGGGGACTATTATTAGGTGTGGGCACTAATATTACAATTAAAAGGAAACTGTTTATTATTTGCCTATTTGTAATGATTACGTCGATGAAGCTCACCATTATGCCTTTATTGACGAAACTTTACTGAGTTGAACAACAAGAGATATTTTTGATTAGACGCTGTCCAATTCAATATTAAGACATGTCGTAGTCAAGTTTTCCTTTTTAGAGCAATAATAAATTTCCTACTCTGAAAATCACGTAGGTACCTCATTCTATTTGGAACCTCAACTTCATTGCATCTATGTCTTCCAAAAACCCTTAACAAGCTCCAGTAACTAAGTACCAAAGCCACGGGATTAATTTGAGAACAGACATTGGACTTTGGTGTGCCACAAGGAAGTTTACTCAGCCCGATTCTCTTTCAGATCTATATGAACGATCTCTGTTTACTTTCGCTTTCTTCTACCCATATTATAGCATACGCCGATGACACTGTCTTGTTGTCTAGTGGGCCTGATTGGGAATCGGCAAGAAAAGCGGCCGAAAGTTCGTTGAGCCGAGTTATGAATTGGTTAGGCAATAACAGTTTAACTCTAAATATTGCTAAAACAAACTTTATCATCTTTACTCCCAAACCGTCAACTCAGCAACCACATCGCACCTTACAAATTAAAGCCCACGTTTGCGACGATAATACCCAACACACTTCTTGCGCCTGTCAGATAGTTGCAAGGGCCACGTCTGTCAAATATCTCGGTGTTCTCCTGGACTCCTGTCTCAGCTGGCGAACACATATTGAATCCTTGGCTTCTCGTACTCGAAAGCTACTTTATGTGTTTAAAAAGCTGAGAACCTCGGCTCAAGAAAAAGTATTAAAAATGGTATATATGGGTCTATGTGAGTCCATACTTTCTTATTGTATTGCTGCGTGGGGCGGTGCAGCCAAGACAACAATAATCCAAGTCGAAAGAGCCCAACGTGCAGTTATAAAAACCCTCCTAGGCAGACCGTTTCGCTATCCGACCCAACAACTATATTCCGATTTTAAGATGCACACGGTCCGGCAGTTGTTTGCAATCCGTATCATTCTACGTACACACAAAACCATCCTACCAAACAGTAACCAAAGCCCTGCAATCATTAAGAGAAAACCCAAACCAGTCTGTCCCCGAGTTCCAACAAACACCACCTTTGCGAGCCGACAGAGCCGTTACCTAGGTGCTTTAATCTATAACAAAGTCCACAACATATTAAATGTGCACCGCTTAAGCAGTTTTCAGTGCAAGTCCAAGGTGAAAAAGTATCTGCTCACCCTGAACTATGACGCTACTGAACAGTTACTCAACCCTTAACCGGCACACACACTCACTCACACACTCACGTACATACACACACTCACTCACACATACACACTCACTCACATATACACTCACATAGGTATTCACTAACATTATTCAAGGATTGCAGAATTCCTTTCTATCAGTATTCTGATTTTGCTTGCACCAACAGTTACTTATTCAGTCTAGCCGTTGTTTATTTATCTTACCTTACCTTTGTTAATACTATTCTCAATTTTTTTTTTACTTTTTTATTTTTTTATTTTTATTTTTATGTCATAATACCTTTCATAGTTATGTACTTATCAATAACACGGACGGTAGGATGACCCCTGTAACACAGGTTTTCCTAGCACGGGGGTCATTGAACATAATTATATACTAAATGACAAATGTCTTCATGAATTCTAGATCAGTGTCATGATTGTGTAACGTGTACTTCTTTATTTTGAATAAATGATTTTTATTATTATTATTATTATTTATAATTAACACCTAAATTCTAAATTCCAGGCAATCCCAACGACAAAATACTGTACGGTCGTCCAAACAAGAGACGGAGTGCGTCATTCCCTGCTCCTCGGTCCTTAGACCGGCGGAACTCGTTGCGGATCTTCGGCTCCTCCAGCAAGTACCTGCAGAGGTGTGCCTCAACCAGAAGCCTTCATCACAAGAACGCCAACACCACCGACAGCTCGTCGTCCACCGATTACCCGCCGAGCGTCGAATCTGCGTCACCTAGTAAGTTTCCCTTTAATATTTTTATACCGATGCTTCTTTACATCCAGTTAAGAAGTAAATGGTCCCTTAGCAGCTTCCCTTATATATTTATAAATGCCATTGGTATGACAGTTTATCCAGTGTCAATGGGAAGTTCTGGAGTTAAACTGCACTTAGATTAATTAGAGTCCTATCTAAGTATGAAGGTAGTCTAAGGTAGATTAAATTAGTGCTATCTAAGCCATAAAGAAAACTTGAGCTTCGTTTCGTAACTTAACCTATATCCCAATTTCTGTAGACATTATTTTAACCATATAAATTAGATGTTCTACAGGAATCTAAAATCGGAGAATGCAGTGTTGGCCCTGTGGTTGAACTACTTGATAGTGTGGGTTCGAAACCTGGCAAGTACTCACCTACGTACCTACCTATTTTCAATATTATAATGATTTTAAATAGGCATATACCTACAAAAAGCTTTGAAATCTGATTATTTTAATGTCTGTTTCTTTTGTGCAAGTATAGGTTGCTTAGTATTTTTAGCTGGCATACTCATAGCCGTTCCTTTTTTTTTAGTGTACCAATCATACACCTAATCTATTTTCTCTTTGTACGATTCTACCTTAAATTTCATACTTAAATGAGTATTTATTATTACAAAGTTATTTACTCGTAACAACGCAGGATAGGTTATCTTATCTTACTATTTTTCTAATTCGTCTTCCTCATATCCTATAGAACCCTCAAAAACATGAATTGACTGCACAAAACTTAAAATTACCTTTAATAATTTCAGAGAAAGTGTCCCTGCTGTCCCGCTTATTCAGACGAAGCGGCCGCAGCAAGCAGACGCGCGCGATGAGCACCTTCTCTGCGCAGTTCCCGCCTACGGAGTGGTTCAACTCCAAGGCGGTGCACCTACACTGCGTCGCTACACAGACCAACTCAAAGGTATGTATGACTACTCTCGGTATCATTACATAATATCTAAATAGTCGTTAATTGCTCTTTTGTAAAAGCTAGCACAGCTATGAACTGTCACAAGATGTAACTTGTGCAAATGGAAGCATCGGGAAGGGTCCTTTTTTCTATATTCATCACCATTGATGGAGATAAATACTTCAACATCAGTACCTAGGTAGCTTTTCTCTGACCATATACCAAGTTGGTAAACGAATGCCTTGTGTGTATGTTGACTTAATTTTACAATATACAACTAAGAGGACGAAGCGTTACTCTTAATGTCGTCTTACGGCATACAGTCCTCCAAGGTTTCGCTATTATCAATAAGCATGCCACGCAATTAGTCACACAAAGTAAACATGTGACGGTAATAAATAACGCGCGTGCTGAGCCAAGGATAAACCTGGTTAGCATAGATACGTGTAAAATTAACTAATCATGTAATCGTTATCTAATTATTATGTTTTGTTTTCCAGGAGTCATTGCAGAGTCAAACATCTTTCGTCTCATCATACTACGACGGTTCGGAGATCAGTAATCGGTCGTCGACACTGCCAAGGCGGCACAAGCGCCACCTCTCCACGGAGTCGGGACTGGCGGGCTCTCATTACGATCACTCGCCCGTCAGGCACTCCAGCCCCAGCTCTGGCAGCTTACCACGCTCCACTCTAAGCAGGAGTTCCACCAATAAAACCATCCTCGATCACTTCGGGTCACCACAAAGAAATAGCGATCCCAAACTAAGAGACAGTCCAAGCGGAAGCCTCAGGAGGGTGGATTACTCCAATTCAGACCACATCATGTCAACTAGTGGTCCTTCCAGTTTAGAAAGTACTACCACACACCCACAACGCACACCAAGAAAGGACGTCAAAAACGGTCAGTTAGACCAAAACTCTCCAATGAAACGGGGCTACAACACTAGCGGGAGTAGCGGCCATTCCAGTTTAGAGTCCCACATATCTGACCGCACGTTAAAGCCTTCGCCTAGTCATAGCAACGCACACGGAGCCCCCGGCCTTAGCAGAGCACAGTCACTCGTCAAAGTACAGAGCTTACAGTGTTCGCCAAAGAGCCTGCACAAATTCAGAACCAAACCACCCATGGTCGGTGGTGAAACGGTAAAAAACGGTAACACATCACCCAAAAGTTCGCCAAAAAACTGTCCAAGCACACCCAAAAAAACCGCAACCCCGCTGCATAAAACCTTGGGGACTAAGGTAGAAAACCCGTCGACGACGATGTTGGCCAGCTCTAATTCTAACAACTCTATCACGCTAAAAGTTACCACAAATACTATCTCTCAGAACGGTGGTGGTACTAACACCAAAGTTTATGTACAAAATTCGCCAGTAAGGTCCGTTATTACTTTTGAAAATGGCAAAGTCACCGAGACTTCAAACGGGAGCAATATTTACATCATCAACGACGATAGGCAGGTCGTCTCCGTGTCACAGAACGGAGTGCAAAATAAAACTGCAAAAAACCCAACTGAAACCTCATTTGATGTTTGTGTAGAAAAGAATAAACAGATGTATCAGCAAGAAGAACCGATTAAAGTCCAAGAAAATAAGTTCAATAAGAATTCAATTAACGACGCGGGTATGAACAATAATCGTAAGCTATCGTTGCAAATTGGTGGTGCTACTAACAACAATAGTTTTGTGTATAAAAATCAGTTAAATAATACGAACGAAGTTGCATCCAATCCTGCTTCTCCAGCCATTCATAACAATATAAATAATTTGGAAACTACTGCAAATAGTATTCCTTCAACGCCAACTAAAAGTTACGATAACATTATAGGATCGTTGGGAAGTTTGAGGTACCAGAAGAACTCGTTGTCTTCAGCCAACAGCGGGATACAACCGAATATAAATTCAAATAGCGAGCTGAAAAGCGTCGACTTGCTAAAAAAGGCAGCAGCGTTACAAATGCTGAACGGACTCCCTAATGTAAATAACAGGGTGAGCTCGGATTCCATAGCGAATATGCTAACGAAAGCTATCGATCAGAAACCGACAGTGCTGGGATCCGAGCCGAACTTGGCACTGAAGAACCAAGAGCCTATAAAGGACATAAACACGTCGGTAGAGAAATTGAATTGCTTGGAAAACAAACAGAAGAGGTACAGCCTGAGCCAAGAGAGCAAGAAGGAAAACCAGGATTTCTATAATTTTCCGAGTTTAAGCGATTTGAGCTTTAATTTCACTAGTTTAGCAGCGCAAAAGATATTGAAAGGCGTCAGTATCAATAGCGTCGACACGCTTGTCGAGTTGAACATGGCTGCCAACAACTCGGAGAAGCAGAACAATCGTGATGTCGCCGCTGTGTGCACAGACTTTGGCCTTGTATAGCAATTATCATATATTTTTTGTTGTAAAATGTACAATAGTAGACATAACACTGTATGATGTAAGATAGTAATAAAACTTATTCATAACTACATTGTAACACGCTTTAGATACGCAATACCTTTGTACGTTAAGTTCAAAAATGTTACTCGTTTAAGATTTTGTACTCCCTACTTACGGAATTTACCTCTTAAACACATTGTATCCCCTATTATTAAAATTTTGTTTGTCTTTACTAACTTATTATCATCGAAAGTATCAACGTAGAAATTATTTAACACAGTATTCATAAAATGTAATCGTAAATGAATAATCGGAAAATTCTTAGTTTGTAGCTCACTTTAAATTATCGAGACAATAAAATAGTAACACCTGTGAGAACAAAAAGTGGCCTAAAACTGCCTAATTACGTGGGAAATTAGTGCCTAATTCGATCGTGATAGAATTGTAATTGAAATGTAGCCATATTGTAGTTTCACTATCTTAGTAAATATGCGGCTCTCACGCTATTAGATAACCTGTATTAAATGATCCCCTCCACAGCACTTCTGTTCGTGCCATCAAAGTAATATTTCCAGTGAAAAAGTCGAGTACAAACTAGAATACCTACCTAACTCCAACAGATTCCATCCAACAATGGGAATTTATAGGAATGATTTGTAAAATGTATGTCATGTATTAAGTGCCATAAAACCATAGTATTACATAATGCGGGCGAAATATGGAATGGGAAGCGGTATTTGATTGATCATTACATGTCTAAGAATTTTGCTATATAATTGTGTATGAAAGCAATGGGTATTTATTCATAGGGAACATAATCTGAAGTCATATCGCAATTAGTTTAATTCAGTAATAACGCCATTTGTAAAAATTTATTAACAATATAAGATGATGCTTTAAATAATGTCGTTTTATTTTCTTATTTCCAAAATGAGATATTTAGGACATTTCCTTTCCTACCTAACTAGGTATTTTCCCTCCCAAAAATATCTTAACCCGTATATCCCCAAGCGGTCACCAGTGACCGCTCTCCACTAACTACATTATAGACCTTATTTCCAATATGTAGACTATGTACTTTTAATTGTATTAACAAATTGCACGGTTGGCGTAGTGGCTGGGCAACTGGCTGCCGCGCAACGGGTCACGGGTTCGATACCCGCACGGAACAATTCTTTGTGTGATCCACAATTTGTTGTTTCGGGTCTGGGTGTCATGTGTATGTGAACTTGTATGTTTGTAAACGCACCCACGATACAGGAAAAAATCCTAGTGTGGGGCAACATTTAAAAAAAAAAAAATTAGGGGATGATTTTCAACAGTTTTCAACGGATTAATTTATACTAAAAAGATAGTTTTGTGTTAAGAGAGCACTTGCGCAAACACACTTATTACAACGATATGCATGCTTGGTAGTTTTGTGAAGTACTTATTAACATACAGAAGAATGCTAATTCTAGAATATGATTTAGTAACTGTAATGTCCTGCATAAACTGGCACCTGGTAAATTTAGCCTAGCCTTTAAGAAATGGCAGTACATGTACCGCCCATGACCTAAGTCACAAAACACCAGTGTTTGTGTGAGAAGCAATATGCTAACATTCATAGAAGAATATCTACTGTCTGTGTATCATTTATAAAGGTCTCTCCAATAAACTAACTCTATCCACATCCACAGTTATCTCAAATCAGCAGCTCTTCTTTATAATAATACAATTTCGATGTTGGTTATAAACAACATAGGCATTATGTATGAATGTAGACAAATGGTTCGAAAATGATTCCAATAAAACCAAATTGTATTCAAAATATAAAATTTATTAACTACTTCGTAAAATGTAAATTCATATCAATATCACTACTAAGTTCTGCTATAAACAAGCTATAGTGCTGTGTTCCATTACATCGGTTACTTGCGACGGTTCCGTTTCAGTCTGACTTTTAATTGAGTTCAACCAATCATCTGTCGGATCTATTTTCTTTATGTCCGCATCAGAACTGTCACTTTTATCATCTTCAGTAATACTCTCCGGACAGTCTGGACATTCAACCTCGTTGTTATCCAAACTAATGTGGTTAGTCGCACTCTCACATACTTTGCCTGACGATGGACTAGTTTCTAAATCCCTAAATTTTTTTGATACTTCTTCGGTTTTAATATTTACATAACATACACAGTTGTCTGTGGCAGTAATCTGTTTCAAAGCAGCCTCCTCTATAGCCTCTAAGTCCGCCTCCTTTTCACCAACCTCCTTAGTCACCTCCTCAATAGTTTTATACGAGTACATATGGTCATCCTCAGGGTTCACATAATCTTCTAATGTAAAAGTATTACTATCAAAGTTCAGTTTTTCAAAATCAATAACACCATAATTACTTACATTCTCTAGTAGTGTGGACTCGTCGTTGAAGCATATATGAATATTTTGAACACAATTCCGCTTCAAGTCTTTGTCGTCTTGGCATTGTTTACTTATAGCATCTAGTTGTCGTAAAGTTTTTAATTCCCGAGCTTTTAAAGTTGCATATACTCGCGCGAACGACGCTCTAACGTTGCTTTTGAGCTGAAATTACAACACCACTAAATAAATATATTTCTAAAACCAGTAGTTATATTGAATCTCTCAGAAATAACTTACATTTTCTATATTTTTATCAAAATCATCTGAATCACTCGCCATGTTTACGTTTATTAGAAAGTTTGACGTTTATCTGAGAAAGTTGCCGAAATATGTTTTTCAAAAACTACTTTTACCCTTTCGCGGATAACAAAACAGTAGTATTTCAGCTTTTTTAAATAGACTCTGGTTTAAATAAAAAAAACAGTTAATAATTTTAGTACCTACCTACCACAACATAAAATTAAAAGAAATTGTTGAAGACGTGAAGTAAATATCTTAGTTTCTTTTTTTTATTTAATTTACTATTTATTTATTTCTATCTAAAACATAACAAAGGTAACATAACTTCACGCCTTTTATCGTCAAAGGGGTAGGCAGAGGCGTACATAATAGCACTTAATACCACTGTACAATGTAACATCCACTTTTTACTAGGTATTTTATGTTATGAGTCCCATGTAATAGCCTATTGCCATGTACATACTGGGCACATTTTTTTTTAAATTGAATAAAAATAAACGTACTTTGTGCCATGTACTGGGCACATTTTTTTTTTAAATTGAATGAAAATAAACGTACCCTGATGCCAAAATTATAAAAAAGCTGTCTAAACATAAATTGTAGAAAATTGTGAGTAGTTTAATTTTGTAGTTATCTAACAGTTTTCTCGTAAAATCAGAAATGAGAAGAGGTAGGTATTGTAAAAAATTGTTTGGCTGTTAGTTTTTTAAGATGGAGGCGCGAGCGGCGCAGGTACAAAGGTGCAAAATGAATATCAAAAAGAGTACATCAAAATCTGTAATATTGCCGATTTTCAAAACTCCCGGAAAACACTCCAGGTAAAACTACCTAATTACTGAACTACTAGTTTATGTCGTTATAAAAAAAATATAATATATTGAATTTCAGATGTCGTACGAATTTGTACTTATATATTCCTACCATTGTTGTTTTAGTCATAGACTGGCAACATTGAATAAAAAAAACATTATTGATTTTTCATTTGACAAGTCGCTGGAAAACATTCTCGGATTCTTTATTTTTCTCGGTTAAATGAATTAAAATATTCTATTTAGTGAAGTGTTCAGTGTCAAATCGGTTGTTGTTTGTGAAAGGCTATTTGAAAATAAACAAAGGATATGAGTGAATTAAGACATCGGCGCGGAGAAGGTGATGGAAACGACAAACTGGAGAACGCTGGCGAATCTGATCACGTACGTGCTTTATTATATTGTGAATTCTCACATAAAACCAGTTTGTAATAAAAATTCTGTTAAGTAATATTGTAATGCATAATTAATAGGTTGATTCGGAGGAGGAGAAGAATATAGAAGAAAAATATGTGGATGAATTGGCGAAGTCTTTGCCTCAGGGAACGGATAAAACTCCGGAAATCCTTGACTCTGCTCTTTCGGGACTATCGTCAAGGTAATACAGTTTTTTGCTACAGTTGCATTCTATTTATAAAATAGTTGAGGAAGATGTATTGTTCTATTATTATGATATCATGTAATTGTAGAATTAATTTGAAGTTTGCTTACAAAATAGACGCCGAGAACTTACTAAGTCGTGTATCAGAATTCAATAATGCAATATTTTTTTTTTACTAAGTTTACAAATATCTTTTGACAAACAAAGCATAATAATAACATATGTTATTTGCAGCACATAAAAATATTTTTTACACTACCAATGATTTACTTATTTAATATTTAGGGCTTGATTAAGAAACTAACAACAGAAAAATAATTAAAATATTCTTTGCTCAAAGTAAAAAAAAAATTGGTATGCCTATAATAAAGAAATGGATAACCAAAGAGGTTCTCACAGTAAATCCTTATTTAACCCATAAATCACCAAGCAGTCACCGGTGACCGCTTTCCACTAATATTACATTACATTATAGACCTTATTTCTAATGTTTAGAGAATACTTTTGTATGACCAAATTTAGGGAATGGATATCAACGGGTTAAATCTATTTTACACAATACTCAGTGCTAAACACGTTTTTAAAACCATGTGGAGTAAGGTCAACATTAATACTTTAATTATCATTAAAATGTAAATTGTTCAAACTTGTTTTATATAGGAAATTCACTTAAGTATGAATATTAGCTACATGGAATTATATATTTAAACTAAATCTGATCTAATACAAACATGTTTGACTAAATAAATACTAATATTTAACATTACATAACATCACACCTTTTATCCCCGTAGGGGAAGGCAGAGGTGCACATTATGCCACTGTACAATGTAACACCCAGTTTGCACTATTTATGTCATGAGTCCCATGTGATAGGGGGTGAGCCTATTGCCATATATTAGGTACTTGCAAATTTAATATATTTTGTAGTGTTAAAGAAAAAAACAGAATATTCTACTCGCAAGTCTTTATGTCTTACAATATATGTGGAAAGTTAATATTTCTTATGATCTCTATAGTTAGGGTGCAAATTAATTACCCATCTCAACTGGATTGATCTAAGTTTTTGACATATTTCCTTTGACAAACTAAATTAAGCCTTTGACTGCTATTACAAAACTGTTGAAGGCAAATCCTTTGTTAACATCAGTCGCCGGTGACCCCTGTGGCATTAAACATTTAAATATTAATTTTCATTTAGATGGAGGAACTGGGTTATTCGAGGCATCTTCACTTGGTTGATGATTGCTGCGTTCTGCCTGCTCATCTATGGAGGACCGCTGGCCCTTATGATCACAGTAAGTGACCTATTCTGTTTTGTGCATACTTTTTTATAAAGATTTAATGTTACTATAACTAAGTAGTATTTTTATTGAGGGGGAAAATTATCCAAACACTTTTCCTGCCTGTTAGTGTGTCAGACTTTTACTGATAAAAAACCGCCCTGTTTCTACCTCTGCTTTGAGCCACAGCTCTGGTAACCCATTTTGTAGGCTGCAGCTCTATGGCTTAACAAGTTAACAAAAACTTTTTAACAATATAAAGATATATTTAAAAATAATTGTTTTTGTTATATTTTGTTTTTTCGAAAGTAAATTTAACTATTTGTTTGGATCAGAATACTACTACTATACTACAACTAGAATAAAAAAAAGAATTAATAACCATACTCTTTTTAACATATTATGAGTCTATATTTTCCTCTTATTTTTAAAAATAAGTTCACATAGTTAAATGATGACAATGTAGTAGGTAATCCAACTTCCTCCTCCAGTAGAGTTTAATAATTTACATAACAAATGTAACTGATTTGCATGAGATAATCTGGTTTCTTTATTACTTGTGCTTAAAAATTTTATATTTTTTTACTTCCAGTCCATTCTTTGTTTCATTATAAACATTTACAGAATTATACAAACCGAATTAATTAGTTAGTGGGCCACAGAACCTATCCTCACGTTTTTAAATACAGGGAGTCCTCTTTTGTGTCTCTCTGCATGGAGACTATAAACTCAATTTTTTTATAGTACCTATATACTTAACTAAACTTGAGTAGTTAAATTGGAATAAGCAATATTTGTATTCATGGAAGTTTATTATGCATGTCTTGTCTTCGAACACAGCCATATTTTGCTTAAAAGGAGGCTGCAATAATATATGATAAAGTACCATACTGTTTCTTGAAATATTTTTTTTTTATTTTTGTACGGTTTTTAACAATTGGTAGTGTCATTGCTGAGGAAAATTTAGGTTTTACCTACGTAGGTACCTAAATTTTTTAAACATGACAATGTTTTTTATAACGCGGTTGGAAAGCTAGTATTTTTTTATTACTTCGATAAATTCTATTTTATTCTGTCTGTCTATGACATAGAGTCTATGAAATAGTAACTATGTATGAAATTGAATGTGTCTACAGAAGTTGACCAATAACAGTCAACCGCGACCGTGTAACTGCATGCCACAACGCATCCGCTGCGTGTGTGACCTCCAAAATACTAGTTGGCGTTTCGTAATCTACGGAATGATGTCAGAATAAATTATAATTGTAGTAACTGTATCTAGTTTTAATAATAATTAATACAAAAAAATTAAAGTATATACTCAACCCAAAATAGTTGTCTTTTGTAGACTTTAGGAGATACTGATATAAATCATAATACCTTGTAGTACTTATATTTTTTGGGTTGCTTGAATTGTTTTAAACCTGTTCACGACTTATTTTAAGTACCTATAAACTAAAGTAGAATAGTTATTTTATATTTTTTAATGCAACGATCAGCTTCCTTCATCTGTAAAAATAAAAATACACCTTAGTAACCCAAAAATTAACTTCATATTTCCATCACCAGGTACTGTGCGTGCAAGTGAAATGTTTCGAAGAGATCATCAACATTGGGTACGCCGTCTACCGCGTCCATGGTCTGCCATGGTTCAGGTCCCTCTCCTGGTATTTCCTGCTGACTTCCAACTACTTCTTCTATGGAGAGAACCTCATTGATTACTTTGGAGTCGTCATTAATAGGACGGTAAGTGACCCTTTCGTACAGTTTTGTCCCTTATTATTTATTGGACAATGAAATTATCTGTTTATGTTAATATTTAGTGAGAAAAGTAGGGACTACTGCTTAAAAATGTAAATAACCTTTTGAACGACAGAGCAAAAACACATGAACACCCTCAACACCAAGCCACAAATTACACGCAAACTACGAAAGAAATATGGATTATTGGAATCCCTATTGTTGATTTCGTGTTTCTGGTTCCGCTTTTTCTGTCATGTATTTGTGTCGTTGGCGTCCAGGGACAGTTTTCGCTTGTCGCGTATACCTATGTGACATTGGCGTTCAAAAGGTTAAAATACTTGTCATAGGTAGATAGCGCTTTTCTTAGGCCACTAGCCGACGCGATGTTTCGATTCGCACATGGGAAAACTTGTTTAGGTGGTTATTTCATTTCAGTAAGTAGTTGAATACACCCATAACGCAATTAGAAATTCAACTAGTAATAAAAGATAGTGAACTAAAACTTGTAGGTAATAATAATAATCGCCATGGCAACTAACAATGCTCATTCATTACATAGTGTTTGTCCGACAAAAATGACCTTTAATGCTAATACAATAAAAACAATTTCAAGGCCATGAACGGTAGACAAAAATAGATTCTGATAAGTCTTTCTACTAGAAAATTATGTTTACGAATATAATTGCCTTACCTATAGCTAGCCCTTATTGCCTGATTGGGTATTATGAACCTAACCTTAACCTTGATGTACGAGATAAAACCTTCAAACAATACTGAGTACATTCATTTTAGTGTAACATTTTCTTCTCTCACAATTGGCATTTTCGCGCACTTACCTCAATTTGATTTCCGATTTTCCGCACATGAATATTACAATTCTCTCAGATGAGAAATTTAAATTGAATTCATTGTGATGCAAATCGCGTATCCGTCTACGTAATTTTGTCATTCACGAGATTTGGCATGACATTATACAGGGTATTACTTTATACAGGGTGGGTACAGCTGTAGAGTTCGAATCGAAAAATTATTTTTGTTCAATAGGAGTCGAGCAGCGCGTGTAACCGCGCAAGATTAGTTTATACCTACTAATAAACAAAAATAGATAAGGTTCCATCTATCACTTCATCGAAATCCATTGATTCAGGGGCCTATAAACAAACTCAAATTGCGGGTATAAGGAACGGAAAGTTATGTTAATATTTATTCATTGAACTCAGGTAATGGAATTGGACTATGGTACGGTAACATTACATTGATTAAAGATTGTATAGTTAGTATAATACTTAAGTGTGTGTTTCAAATTCTTTTCTTGATTCCTAATTTCCAATAACTAGTTAAAGGGTACACCTCTAAAATAAGTCTTAGATCCATTTGAATATTTTACATGAATGACTGTAGCGTTATACGGAAGGGCTTTTTTAATAAATTCACATTCTCAACTATGAATATTATGGTTGTCCATATCACGCCATGTGAGTTGTGTGACAAACAGAATCAATGGCTATTAAACATGTTTTTCATTTTACAGTGGGTGGCAGGTCAATCTACTCTGTTTTTGAGATTTATATTTTCAACTCTATCATTTACAAATAAAATCGAAAATCCAATGACAATGAACTGAAACATTGGGGTAGTAAGTTGATGTGCTGGTCACTGTAAGAAAAATCTTCATAATAAGAGGTTTTATCCACATCACACAACAATATTATAATAGTTTAACAATTAAACGTTAAATGCACCCGTGCAAAGCGTTCGGAAAAACTCGAATAAACAAATACCCATATAATATGTATAATCAATTGCATCATCCCACTGAATCTTATCTGATGAAATAATTTATGCGAATAGACATCAACCTTTATTGCCAGTCAGTAATCGTACGATCAACTGATAATGATAAGATTATTTCGTGTCTTAGTTCGTAATTCTTGTTTACATTTGTATATAAGACAGAATCGATATCAAAAGTACGGAGTAAAATGCTCTTAAAATTGTTATTGCTAAATGCTAGGTTACTTTGATATTTTTTGGAGTTCTACAGAAAATTGCAGGTTGAAGTAACCTTTTAAAAGTTACGTTTTGGGTAGAAAGTTCTTCCATTCTTTTAGGAACTCTGAGGCCTTAGTACGAGTTTCATTTACGTTTAAAGTATTCGTAACGGGTACGCATTCGGCACTCTTATTGGCCGGCGCCAATGAACCAACCAATCAGAGCACCGAACGCGTACTCGTTACGATTACTTTAAACGTAAAACAAACTCATACTAAGGCCTCTGAATAATTTTGAAACATCTCTTTTAACAAAAAATTAAAATTGTCTACAGAATGATTCAAGCAATTCCTATTCCCTAGTGACAAACTTCATATTACTGTCGACTAGATCTGTTACTATATTAAATTAAACATTCCAATACCATCAACTAGCAACGTAAAAACCACAATAAAATAAATATCTCTAATGATAACATTAATAAGAACATCGTAAGACCACAAATGGACATTGGTCATACGAAAATACTAGAATGATTCACAGTTTACCAGCACTATCTATCTTTCATCAATGGCCGACGCGTGATTTGAATGCCTCTACGTCATTAATAAGTCGTTATGATAAGCGCTTGATTGAGTGACCGAGCTTGGTTGTTGGCCTTACTTGCATTATCTACGTAGTTATAAATATTTTTGTGAAAAGTTGACATTTGTTGCCATATCTAAGCACCTATGGTTGATATGTCCCGTCAGTGTCTGGACATGTATAATCATCGATTGTCAAAAAATCTCCTTCGTCATTATGAAATATCATAGATCGTCCTTGGTGTAAACGCGAAAATCAGAATGAAATGCGGTTTTCCTTCAATCCTACTGAATTAATTAGAAGATTACGGATGCCTCGATCCTATTGTTAAAGCAAAAAGTAATAACGAAGAATAATACAGTCGGTTAGACATTCTAGTAGCCCGCATTAAAATTTAATCGATGAATAGTAGTTCCTTGGAGACAGTAATAGTCTAATCTAACAGAGTATATTGCAAATCAACGTGACACGTGTATACGATACAACCATCGTGGCTGTTGCTTAGCAACGATTCTAATAACGTTAATAAACTACAAATTGATATGCGACAATAATGATTAAACACAAAAATCGTGTCGTTACGGCACAGTAAAATACATTTGTCATTACTTTGTTTTTTGTCTAAGTTTTACATTGCTATGGGATAGACCTAAACCTTTCGAATTACTGTCTCCAACCCACCAGCCATGCGTGGACATTGTGGGAAACCATATGTAGAGGAGGCCTATTGATTACTGAACCGTCACGAGCTACCGCGACAAATAAACAATATACATTAGTTTGTTACTAATATAAAAACGTGTATTACACGTTTAAACAGATTGCTTTATCGGATTAACCAGCCAATTAAATTAACTGATTGACCTCATTTTACCAAAGTACTCAGGCATTCATTAGTTTCCACCAATGAGAACGTTTTTAAACGATTACTTGATCAAGGAAATAGACAAATTGGATTGGTAATACATTTGGTAGAATCTAACCGTTTACTAGTTGATAACTAATTAGGTAGTTTATTCGACCATAGCAGAACTGTTACATTTTATGTCCCTTTCTTCTCTGAGGGTAATAATTGATGTCTTGTCAAGAAATGATATAGTTAACGCATTAGCCATGGCCGTATATTTTATTAGTCAACGCATTATAACTGGCCTTACGAAATTGTCATTGGTATTTTCTTCTTAAAGCAACTCAGCAATTCAACTGCCAAGGTCTCTATATAATATACGAACACCTACTTAGATGGAGAAGGGTTTTAAAGGTCGCAATGCTCTTGCAGCTCTTATAGAGTTGTCATGGGCGGCACTGATCACTTACCACCAGGTGATCAGTCTACTCCAACATTTTGAAACACCTCTTATTTCCTCCATTAAATGGAATGCCTTATTTTATACCTTATGTATTTTCATCGATCAATCTTTAATACAGGTACGGCATAAAAAATAAAATTATGATTCAATGTTTTGACGCGCTTGTATTACGAGAGCTCTTTGAATTATTTATGTGAATAACTTACATTTTTGCTCACTTTGCGTCGATAATATAATCAGGTCTCGTACAAAAAGTATAATCACTGTTGTCTATCTGTCAATCAATGTGTCGTTTTACTTTCGATATAATTCGAAATTTATGTTTGAATTATTTTCACTTTCGTGTTTCTTATTTATTTATTTATTTATTTATCATTTTATGTACCTACACCACACAGACAATATTACACAGGACAACACATTATAAACATGAGGTACATAGGTACTGCATATCCCTTAAGGGATTTCTTCCTGCAGACCTGCGACAGGAAAAGGAAATTAAACATAAGACATAAGACACAGTGTAGATAGATGATACATGCAACGAATACAGAACAAAATAAAATTACTGAAAGAACTATAAAACTAGAATGACGGTAATATAATGATAAAACTTAAGCAAATTATAACAAACATAATACGAGGAGAATTTTAGTTTTAAATGGCAAGAAGGACCGGAGACGCTTCAGCGAGTGAAAGGAGAAATGGACTCTTCGACTGACCTCTCTCACCTGTGCACCCCATAGAAGATTGGAATCGAAGATTACCCCCAAATTCTTGGCAGTGTCAGTGAAAGGGATCACTGTGCCATTTAGGCGCACGGGCTCAAGAGTAGAGATGTCCAGAGCGCTGCGGAAGTATCGACTACCGATGATCATGGCCTGAGACTTAAGAGGATTGACTTGGAGACCAAAGGACTTGGCCCACTTATCAATCCCGTCCAAGTCGCGGTTTACAGCATCGACAGCGCGACCAACTTCCGATAGTTTGAAGTGACGATAAAGCTGCAGGTCGTCTGCGTAGAGGTGAAAATTAGAGGAGATTACCTTGGCAACGGTATTTATAAACATGGAGAAAAGAACAGGAGAAAGGACGCCACCCTGAGGCACGCCAGCAACGAGGTCACACCAATCGGAAAAAACTTCCTCCAAGCGTACACGCTGTCGACGACCCCGAAGATATGATTCAAACCAGTTCAAAGAAGAGGAAGAGAAGTTGTTGGCCTTCAGAACACCCAAGAGGATATCAAAATCCACGGAGTTGAAGGCCGAACTGAAGTCCAGTAACACAAGAATAGTTAGTGACTTGTTGTCCATGGCCCAACGAATGTCGTCAGTCACTTTGAGCAGAGTCGTAACGGTACTGTGACCAGGGCGGAAACCAGACTGAAAATGAGAAATTAGATTATTAGAAGATAAGTAGGAAGTAAGCTGCTTATGAACAAGATGTTCCATAACTTTGGAGAGGAAAGGAAGAATAGAAATAGGCCTGTATTGGGAAGGTGAGCAAGGGTTGGAAGATTTAGGTAAAGGAATAATATGGGCCATCTTCCAGGCAGAGGGGAAGGAACAAGAGAATAAGGAGAAATTAAAAATGTGAGTAAGGATAGGGATAATGAGATTAAGAATGGGGAGAAACATGCGGGAGCATAGATTGTCATTGCCCACTGCAGATGACTTAACGGCGAGCATTGACCTTTTGACATCTTCTTCGGAAACACTGCGTAACTCAAAAGGAGAAGAAGGGAGAAATGGTAAACAGGAAAGATCGTAGAGAGTCTTAGATTTTGTGGAAATATCGAGAGTAACCGGAGGAAGCGAGAAGTGTAAGTTTAGAGAAGTGAGGTCCAAGCCACTACATGCGGCAGCAGGTGACTTTCCGATGCCCACAGAACGCAGAAACTTCCATGCATCACTAGAAGAACGATTGACCAGGTTTCCATCGAAATAGCACCTTCTAGCATCCCTACACAGACGATTGCATCGATTACGAAAAGCCCTGAATAGTGTGAGGTTTTCATCGCAGGGTCTTCTCTTATATTTTTGTTTGGCCCTATCACGTCGAGCTTAGCGTCGGCCATAGCTTCCTCAATATCAGGCGTGATCCAGGGAGCCGGTTCATGCTTCACCCTCACCCGTCTCACCGGAGCAAATTTGTCAAAAATATCAATGATAATTTTATTAAGAGAGTTGACCTTGACATCAATGCACTCGGCGTCAGTTATAGGACTCCAATCAATTACACTAACATCACGCTGTAACGCCTCCAAATCCATCTGCTTATAACTTCGCAGATTCAGATAAAGGGGTCTGCGTTTAGGTGTACGAATGCGGTAAGATAGGAAAATTAGGTCGTGATAGGAGAACGAAGCAGTTAATTGACCATAATCATCTACGTGGCTGGGCGACGAGACAATCATAAGATCAAGCAGAGAGGGCGAAGAGTTAGGTCTTATTTTACCATAACATAATTATTGCAGTACTTATTTAGAGTTACAAGCCTTTAAAGCGTTTTCTCATAATAGGATATTATCCTGTATCGTGGATTAAAGCAGATTAGGATCACATCTAAACCTAGAAAACTAGAAAACAGAATATTTTACAGCAATCTAAACCCTAATATATGGGCCGTCCAGATACTACATCAACTGTTTCGCCAATCAACTATTACCATGAACAAGTATCAGTCCCAGTTCCAGAACCAACCACTTGATTCTAATCTCGCACTTCTTCAACAGGACTACCTCAAGTTCTTGGTGACGTACCATCGCTTCATCTCATTCAGTCTCTACTGCGTGGGCTTCGTATGGTTCGTCCTGTCCCTCGTCAAGAGGTACTACATGAGACAGTTCAGTCTCTTCGCCTGGACACACGTGGCTCTACTTATTGTTGTCACCCAGAGCTACCTCATCATCCAGAATATATTTGAAGGTGAGTTTCATTTACATTTACAAGTTTACAAATGTTCTATTAGTTTAACGCAAAAGACCTCGTGTAAAATTCGTACAAACATATCGTTTTTTATTTGGTTTTGAATTCGACTAGATTGTAAAGTATCCAATTGTGTGATAGTTGGTATATCTAATAATTGTTACAAGTTCAATAATACTTTTGCGTTGAAATTTTAGTTACATGACAGCTGCAAAGTCGCAATCACAGTCCATAAATATGCATAAATTGTAAATACATCGATACCATTTCATACAAGAAATGCCTCTAGCGTTCCACAAAGGGCGGAAGACACAATACACGAGTAGTGACAAGAGGCTGTCATTTTGAAAAGGGACTCAATACACGTGCCGTTTTGTTATCAGACGTTTCCTGTACGTCCAGTGTTTGACAAGTAAAATGTATAGATTGTAGAATTATATAAAAATGTTCATTTGTTTTAGGTTAAGTTATAACAAGTATGCAAAAGGGTCATCTGCGATATTAATTGTGGAAGAATCTTAAAACACTATAAATCTTTTTGCATTTTGACTTGTTTTGTATGATTTTTTTATCGAGTGAAGTTGATAGCATATCAATATAACGTATTTTAAAAGTAGGTTCGTGTTATGCATACACACTTGTTTGGAATATTTCCCTACCGTTCTGTTATTCTTGAACTAAAATATTATTTTACATTGTGTCAGAAATAGGTTGGTAGAAATTTTGTTTGCTTTCTTAGAATTCTACAGAATGTTTATGTCAAATTCAGAAATATCTTAATTAAGCTTTAACCGAAATTCATATTTGCGAAATGAACTATGCTAATGAATTTGAATTGAATTATTGAAGAGACGATTCATGGTAATAGATAAGTACCTAATTCGTCGAAAATACTCAGGGATTCCTCCACTTTAAAACATATCTAGTTAGATTGCTTGATAATTGATCGACCTATTTGAAGCCCCAATACAGTTTTTTGTTCTTTAACTCACAAAACTCCTCTCAAAGCTTCACCCAGTTCAATTTTCCACTAACCTTTATGAACTCCAAGTTCACTCAATTTACATCCCTGTTTAGCTAACCTATAAACCTGGTTTCGTCTACCGATGACCTAAATACGTCTCTTGATCCCCTTCGATCCCTCTAGACGCAGAAGGTTTGTAAAACAAAAATATATCATCGATCGAGTCTGAAATTTTAATAAGGGATCGGATCGGATATCGGTCTTATAGGATCGTTGATTTTGTAAAGCCTTTTGAATATAGGGGAACGAAACAAGAATACGTTTGGAGTTTAAAAAAATGGCTGAAAATTTCGCTGGAAATGGGGCTGAGCATAGATTTAAAAAAATGCGGTCTACAGAAAATGTCTACAGAGGAGTAAGCCCAAATGACTGAGCTTAGTTCTGTGTCGAGAAATGTATCAAATAATTTGATAAGTAGATATAACTTATACCGTCTATCGCCATTCACCACAAATAGAGATCAAGTTGCTTCTTCTTAACTTTAAAACATACTTTTTTTGTCGAAATTTTCGCCATACTAGACGGGATCACGAAAAGTAATAAATTCGACATTGGATCAAGACCTTCAATTAAACGCTTTAGTTTGCTTTAGTGTATTACCTTCATCGTAACAGCCTTATTCGTAAATGGATTATAGAGTCTACGCCCCTTATCCACTTTGCAGAAGCCATCAATGTATCCCCACACTATTTTGTAAAAAAAAAACAATGCGTACACTTTCTCAGTTATGTAAAACCGAAAATTTAATTATTATATCCATAGTTGCGATATTGGTGTATTGTAAAAAATCTTGTGACAAGAAAATTAAGCGAAAACAAAAAAAGATGTAGAACAAAATTTATACGTGGTTTGTGTGTGAAAAAAAATGTGTCAACTTCAAGTAACTACGAGGCGTCAAGAAAATGCTACGTATAAAAAGGTATAAAATATATCGCTACTAAAAAGAAAATATTTTACGACCATTCGAAGAAAAACGCTTTGTGACCTATTTTAATTAGTCTCCAAGTCTCCACTTTTACGGTAATTAAAAAGTCTTATTCCAACTTGCTCAAACGTCACTGGCTGTAATTAAGGAACGTCTAATTGGAGTAGGGTTTTTGCGCAGAAGAAATATAATTTGTCGCAATTCACGGAAACTTGCTTCGAGTTTTCTATGTCAAGTATCAAGAAACTGCGAAGTTTATAAGTGGTTATTAAAACTATTTACTTAGTCACATCTGTGTTGGGCTTGCTAACACATGATTATTTATAAGGAAGAGTAAAATATTGTAGTAAGAGTGCACTACAGATGCCGCGTTCATTGTAAATGACCCACTTTACAAGATTGCATACTAACCCATATAAATGAGTGTTGTGTACTTGTATAGTTGCCTGCTCATCAGCGCCTTCCAATTTAATAAGTAGGTAGTAAACAGTATTTAAAGGTATTTGATAGATTAAAGACGGGCGATCAGGTGAAACAGTGATAAAAGATGTTGAGTCTGTAAGGTCACAATCAGTAAAACTTAACTGAAACATCAAGCGTAATAAATAAGAAAATTTCGCGTTTGATCTCGTAAACCTACAGTTTGTAAAGATTGGCGTCTATTAATATCAAACTAGTATTTGGCAGTGTCGACATTATAGGAGAATTTTCACGTGGAATTGACAATTCGGAGCATCACACTTTTCTCTCTAATCGCTTGCCAAATCCGACGTTGCTGTTACATTCTAAACATTATTCGGATTGTAATTTTGGCTGTTGTTACTAACTCATGATTTGTAGTCAATAACAATTCACATCTGGAAAGAACTTTACACGTGTAAGTACTCAGATTTACACACGGTTCACAATATTTTGAGAATCGTCAATCCATCTCCTTCGTAGTTTTCACTCACTCAAGAATTCATTTAATCCATCAGTTATTGGCAGATCGGCCAAATCTCCCGCGATGCCGTCATCTTCAAGTTTGATTTTGTCCTATATTTTAGTATAGAAATACACGTGATTAATTGGATTCTGAAAATACTTTTGAAGTATTCGATATTTTTGGAGTCGTCAAAGACTTCGTCGTACGTTAGATGTTACTGCAATTTCTAACTAAAGTTTTATTGCGATGGAGTCTAATTTACTTTAATTTGGGTCATCTTGAATTTGGCACCAAAAGAAAGTAGAAGTTATGGTGGAATTGTAAAATTTTGAAACCCATATCTTTGGTCCCAATCTGCAAATATTTGGGTTAACCAAGATACGACGAATTGAATGGGTTTGCTTATCTCATATCAATCACTATCATGATTTAACTTGTCGGAAATTTGAGCAAAAGCAACATTCCGATATCTATCAAAATCGGTCAAAATTCCCTCGTTCCCGGTCTCAAATTTTCAGAAATGGTTTTCATAATATCGAAAATGTGTTTTCAAGTCAGTTTTGCCAATACTCTCTTTTGCTTTTCATCTTGTACCTATAGGTCCCGATTATCTTTCGTAGATGATGTTTCAATTTATTTCCAAAATTGATTGGATTTGAAAAATCAAAAAATAACAATCTCCTCAAAATGCCCTATTTTGTCGCATAAGCCACAAATCTTCAACAAATTACGCATATTATTTTATGAACACTAAAAGTGTCATAAACGCAAGCATGTGCGCGGTAAACGTCTCTCACGATATTAAATTGTCTACATGAAATTGGCCGTTCAGTCTAAAATTAAGCGAAGCGGGCAATTCATTTACTACCTACATGCTTCAAACGATCCTGTTTTCTTATCCATCCATCCGTCACTTTTTGTTACTACTAAAGATTATTTCTCACTTTTTCTCCAAAGTCGGCAAAATTATATTGTTCATGTTGGTAAGAATTTCTAAACCAACTTTATCGGTTAAGACTAATGCTCTATTCTCTCTGTACTGTATTACTGAATCACTCAACTAAGACAAGTAGTTCAAAGTAAATATAAAAGTGAATATCTAACAATCCCTTTTTTACTTTGAAAAAAAAAATTATTAACTCGTATACCAACCGAGGCATTAAGTAAAACACCATTCTATGAAATAATCTCTTTCAAAGTGCCCTTGGTACTTCAATTGTGACAGTCGCACGTCAAAATAATAACTACAGACTCATAAACAATGAACACGTTACTTTAACTGCTCCGTTGATACCCACAGACAATAGTGCTGTCATGCAATTCTCGCCTCATTCAACGACTTACTTAACCATGTTATTATACATAAAGTCTTATGTACCCCTCCAATAATAGCGCTTTTATTTCTATGATCACAAGAGTTATTTTTGCAATCCCATTTTTACTATTCACGTGGGGTTGATTATAATGGCATCTAGTTATCTGTTCCTTGTCCAAATTGGAACTAATAAAGGCCTGTGTTCATGTGAATTGCATATTAGTGTTGTGAGTTGTCACCATGCTCTGGTTATGATTGGGAAATATTTTCTACTTAATAATGAACTTGACGACTGTCGTCTTTCAAGGGTAGAACTTGATTGCAGAACGACCTATTTCATGATTAGGTTAGACGTTTTTCAATTATCCTACTCCTGCCTGCGACTGTCTTGGTGAGGTGACATAATATTTAGCTCAAAATTCACACGCACTACTTAAAAAAATAAATATAATAGTATTAACCAACTCTACAGAATTGGTCCGAACTTTAAGACTTCAGTAACACAAACACGTGCACGTAATGATAAAGATACAAGGTAGACAGTCCGTCAGACTTAGCCAATGACTCAATTCGTTACAACATAGTATAAACCAATAAATACAAAATAGTATAGTCTAAGTGAAGATAAAACAATAAATATAGCTTAGTAAACGATAGTGTTATCAGTCATTGAACTTGAACCGAAATAAGACTGTTTTTATGTCTAAAGCATGCACTTTGCGTGATAATTGACTGCACGGTTGGTGCGGTGGCAACTGGCTGCCGTGCAACATGTCGCGGGTTCGATTCCCGCACGAGTCAACACTTTGTGTGATCCACAAATTGTTGTTTTTGTATAATTGATAGTAATGTTATGTTCTGAATAATAATGTACCTTAATTACAGGTAGTAAAGACCCTTTAGGTATTACTGCTATTGCAACAGACTATGCCAATAGACCTATAGCATACACAGATACACTCAAGCATTCATGTGTTCTGAGACTTGGGATAGGCCTTTGTTCAATAAATATCACACACTTTTCCATACACGCATAGTATGATCATTTCACTTCATTATGTTTGTCATGAAAACTAAATTCAAAGCATGCCCTTCAAGTGCAGTCGCACTTAACTATTTTAGTTGGTTCAACATAAAACAGTACCTACTGCTCTTACCTTATTTATATGATTTTATAGTCTTAAACGTAAATAAACTCTGTGACCTGTGAGGTTAATGTAACCAGTAGCTCGACCTCTTGCATGCATTTACATTCATTATATACCGTTGAACGAATTTCCTGTCGCCAACTAAATTTTTATGCAAGATTTCGTACCTAACAGTGTGTAAATCGCCTGTATTTAACAAACATGCTGTTGTTAGATGTAAGTCTCTGCTAGTTCGACACAGCTCAGTAGTATTCATATAATATCTACTTAGCTGTAGACCGCCTAAACCCCCTATGTTTGTCGAACCATAATTTCCACTATGCCATCATTGATATGGTTCTGTGACAAATTAACTACCTTCTAACTTTTCGACTTTCTTCTACTTCATTTTACCAAATTGTACCTCAAAATGTAATTCTCTTTACGTCTATCTATCAACTAATTTCTCTACTACCATTTTGTATTTCAATTCATCTATTTTCATTCATGTGCTACGATGCTAGTATTCTTCACACTCAATTTCTATCATTACTAACATGAGTAGTGTTGGGCTTGTACTTGTAGGTACCCTAACAATGTTATCGATATTGTGCCCTGTCTACTGTCAGCACAACATTGTCACGGACGAAGCCTTTGAAATGACTAAGTAGACCACATTGATTTAATACTGTGACGTTTGTATCGATAGAACAGCGGGTAGTGTTTTAATGGATACATTAGATCGCTTTATAGGCTTTGAAATGGCATTAGGTTTACCTACGGTTTTATTGGTCGTTTTACCTAAGGTAAGGGAAGAAAGGGAAGGGTCAAAGTCAAAGTTAAAATCATTTATTTCAATAGGGTAGATGCCTAATTTTTATTTTACTACCCGTCTGGTAGATTATTTTAAATCATTAGATACAATTTTTTTATTTTCTTACAGAAACGAAAACTTTCGACGATATATTGATTTGAAACGTCGCGTGACGTCACTTCTATGTACATTTTATACGTAAGAAAGAAAGAAAGAAAGAAAGATTGTTTATTTGTAAAACATGCGTATACATGAATTGAGTAATCAGACATGCAAGATGTTAAATAATATGTTGTGCGTCCATGTTTCGCCAATAGTGGCATACAAATTTTATAGGTAGGTATAAAGATTATATTCAATTTCATTATAATAGTCATTATTAAATTACATTAAAGATATAAACATTTGAATTTGATGTCACAATATTTCTAAATTAGGTAGTTACTTATATGATAGTCTAAATGACGTTTTAGCCCCCACTCCTAAACTTTGATCATCTAAGTATTTTTTATTATTAGACCAGGAAACATTTGAAAGTCAACAACAAAAATTTAGAAGTGAAGCTAGTTGCTCATTCCAAGGTGAAGATTCCTATGGAGAAGAACGAGCAAAAAACTGCATAAGTTACTCTTTTTTAATCGGGCTTACAATGTATTTCTCAAGTTACATAGTTTTATTGGTTCGATTGTGTGAGAACAATGCAACACTTAAATCCAGTCAAAGAGATTGAAAAAGAAATAACCTTGAGGATAATAAAATCATACAGACGATGGGGGAACATTCGACTTTCGCCTAGTTAAAATTATTTTCATCCATGGCACATAAACATCTGTTGTTTTGTCTGAAGTGTTGCTGGTCTGCATTCAATTACTGAAAGTACATACTTAATAATGATGATGACAGCATATAAAAATTAAAAACTTAAAACTCTCAAACTCAAAATCATTTATTTCAATTAAACCATAATTTGGTACTTTTGAAACGTCAACAAATCTAATTAGTCCGTCAGTTAGGCCATGAAAAAATATTAGATACGTATTTTTTTTTAAATATATTAGACACGAATAAAACGAAAACAATACTTCGATAAAACGAATCAAAGTTTAGGAGTGGAAGGTAACTACGTCATTTTAGAGCGTAAATCGTGCTCAAAAGTGACGTCATGCGATATTTCAAATTAATATATCTTCAAAACTATTCGTTATCGTAAGAAAATAAAAAAATACATGTCTAATGTTTTTAAATAATCTACCAGACGGACATTAAAATCAAAATTAGTCATCTACCCTATTGTCGTTGGTACATTTGTGATGGGCGTGTCTGGCTATAAGATGTCAAGAAGTTAAAGGCGTATTATGTTATATTATGGTATTTATGATCATCGTGATAAGGTTGAGTTTATTATTAGCTTGATTATGATATGTCATCATTATTGGCTGCCGGTTTCCGTCCATTACTGGACATAGGCTTCTCTATCACGCCACTGAATTCGTATGCGGTCTTTACCTACTGTGATAGTGGTTTTTTGACTCATTATTTTGTAACTAACTGAAAAAACTTAGAAGTACTTACGTGTGTTAAATAGTCACTACAAATGAAACGGTATTTTAAATAGTCACTACAAATGAAACGGTATTTTAAATAGTCACTACAAATGAAACGGTATTTTAAATAGTCACTACAAATGAAACGGTATTTTTTGTATAACTTTCTAGGTCAAACCCAGCAATTATATTGCAATTTGTTACATGGAATATGTACACTGATTTTTATCGTATTTTGCTATATTTTATGGTTTTGTTTACATCAATTTAAGTTCCACAAGTTTCCTTTATTGTTGTAAAACTGTTATCGAAACCTATATTTAGTTTTACAATATTCTAATTTGTTCTTTTGCGGACTGTATAGCGTATAGCACGAGTCATTTTATTTACTACTTCAACATCATATCAGATAATTAATGCGTGCATAACATCACACCTTTTATATCCGAAGGGGTAGGTAGATCATATTAAGACACATATTGCCACTGTACAGTGTAACACACACTTGACTATTTATGCCATGAGTCCCATGTAATAGGGGGTGTACATAACCCAAATCATTAACAACTTAGGTAGTAATACCTCTATAATTACGTAGTATATTTATACTACGTATTTACCGGATTAACCTTGCAATGATAATTATTTATTTACAAACACGAGTAAAACTAATCTACTTTCACTATGTCACGCCATTTTGTTTTATCTATGTATAAATATATTTATTAATAATTTACTAGTCATTGATTGAGAGCCATACGATGTTAATCAACTACCGCGTAAGAAATTACGTGTTCCTATATGAATGTCATCGTATATAATCTGTTTTTAGGGATGTGAATAATAAATATGATTATTTCGTTACACGTATGTGGTTTCGTCATCTTATATATGGAAGTACGTAATAGTAGAGGTATAATATAATATCTATTTCTTTGTCCTCGCACTATGTGACAACATTTAAAAAGACAGTACCTATAATAAAAATTTATGCAAAATGTTTGTAGACTGCCTCGTTGGCCGCTTAAAAAAAATTTCAGTAGTAGCACGGAGTCTGGAATTGTGCCCGGTATGTGGCAATAGGCTCACCCCTTATTACATGGGACTTATTACATAAATACTGAAGTGTTTTTTTTTAAAGGGGGTAAAATCATCGAATGACTGCTCCCGCCTGGGTGAGGCGGGAGGGAGTGTCAGACTCTTACTGACTAAAAACCACCCCGTTCCTTCTCCTGCACGTCGAGCCGGAGCCCCGGTTACCCGTTAGGTTCTCCGCGACATTGCACACAAATGCCGTAGTGAGCCACCTCTGCCTACCCCTTGTAGTAGTTTTTCCTGTTTCAGCGAGTTGACGACATCAAAAATAGTTAAAATAGAAATATGCCTACTCGCGGACACTCGCGAGTGTCTTACCCGCGATTTGACGAATAAGTTTCAATTTCCCCCGACCGAAAAATAATTTTATTCGAACATTTCGTGGTTAATAACAATACGATCAGTTGAATATATCACAATAATGCGTGTCTATTGAGGTTTTATCAAGACCTAAATCGCTCTCAACTCCAACATAGACACAACCTTATTTAAACTGTCAAACACCAAGCGGTCACCGGTGACCGCAACCTATTGTTCTATAATTGTGTCTACAAAACCGGTACTCGACGAGTTAAAAAACATGAGGGGAATCCTCATCGCTAAAATAGATTACGTCTACACATATAAAATGCAACATTAAACCTTAAATCCTCAATCAATAGATCCATTTTCACAAAAACGTATTTTCACAGCACGCAAGGTGATGAATATTTCTTTCAATATAAAACACTTCAGTTTGTTGATCTGTATCGCTTTATATGCATCAGTAAGCGTATGATTTGTAATCGCGATTAAAGTTTGATTTATTTATCGAACAATTTGCTCGGGAACACTTTCGAATTGTTTGTTTAGAAATTATTTGTGGTAGTTTTCGTACGTCAATAGGTTTTAATAACACAATCAAGGATTAATCTTAAAATTAATTTCTACATTAGAGGATTTCCCATAATTTTAAGTGTGGAAGAGCTATGCTTCAGTACGTATGGGCCGGGTCGACCGGAGTGATACCACGGCCTCACAGAAAACCGACGTGAAACAATACTTGCGTTTTGTTTCGTCGTGTGAGTAAGGTTACCATTGCTTCCGTCTAATTCCCAATAATCCTCAAATTCCTATTCCCCAAAAGGCCCGTAAAGCACTTGTAACGCATCTGGTGTTTCGCATGTCCATGGACGGCGCCGATTGCTTACTATCAGTATGATCCGTCAGCTCGTTCACCAGTTTATTCCTTAAATAAATGAAAATCTTCTCGCTTGACAGATTGGTTGAAGATCGAAGTGTAAAGCCCGGTCTCAGTCAAATGTGTAGTAGCACCTTAGTCGGTTTTATTGACACGCCCGATTGGTATGAAGGTAACAAATGCTAGAATGCATATGAAGCTTTCGTTATCTCACAACTACATAAGCATTTCATGCAATTAATTCTAAAGCACTTCAACATAATGCTGTTACGATACACTGCACTAGCAAAAATTCAGATAAGTACCACTACCTCTACACAAAACACGTTCAATTTTATTATTAGAAGCTTTTTGATCTTTAACCTCGACATTGTTTCCACAGCTGGTACGCTTTGCAAGTCAACAATGTATGTAAAAATATACACATACATACAATAGATTACTTATCGATTTTCTGCCGATATTGTAATCGGGCTGATGTGATGATGTGAATGAAGCGAGGCGATAGAAGATTATTCGTAGCGTTGAAATATTTATGATCGTTTAGATAGTGGTTTATGATTGAATATAGGTAAATTCGATGGGATTCTAGGTTTTATTCCTGGATAGAGAAAGGTATTTTGAAATTATTTGTAAGTACTTGTGTAGAATTTGCTTTACTGTTCTGTAATGAAGTTAACTTATTTGAATAAAACTTAGTAAGATGTGTTTTTAAGTGTGGGAGAGCCATGCTTCGGCACGAATGGGTCGGCTCGACCGGAGTGATACTACGACCTCACAGAAAACCGACGTGAAGCAATGCTTGCGTTGTGTTTCGTTGTGTGAGTGGGGTTACCGGAGGCCCAATTACTCTCCCCTTCCCCAATCTCCCCAATCCCTGAATCCCCAACGATCCTTAAACTCCTAATCCCCAAATTCGCCTCAAATCCTCAAAGCCGGTAACGTACTTTGTAACGCCCCTGGTGTTCCAGGTGTCCATGGGCGACGCCGATAGGTTACCATCAGGTGATCCGTCTGCTCGTTTACCGGCTTATGCCATAAAAAAAAAGATGTTAGCCTGAGTCTGTTTCCAGACGGGTGTCTTCAACGTCCGAGTGAACAGATTGCTTATGAGCAATCGTGCTCCATCGTAGGCCGCATCATCGCTTACCACCAGGTGCGATAGTGGCCAAATGTCAGCCCATCAAATATTAAAAAAACATGTACCAGAATCTTTGAAAAAAATGTACAATATGTTCACAATATTTTTCCATTCCATTTTGTACCTAGCATGCATTAACGATCGCATTTTCAACCCCTTTGCAAACCTCGGTGATAGATTACAGTTAAACCACGACCGACGTATCGGGGTTAATGAGACCGTAGCACTTTGTTTCGTTCTGTCGCAAATGTACAGAACTTTCTACTTACGAAATTAATCTAAATGTTAGTCGTTGGGTTTTTATTTGGTTCAGGGCTGAAAGGCTAGGTAAAGGAGAACGATAGAAGAAAGATCTGTCAGTTATAATAATATTATTTATAGCAAGTCAATAAATGCGTTTTGTTGGTTGACTTGTACACTCTCATCTTAATCATTGTTAGCCGTTTTGAGGACTCTTACTAGTTAAAAACAACCATGTTCTAACTTCTGCTTCGAGCCGGAGCTCCGGCAACCTAGGTCTTCACCAGTTCCTGTCTATGGTGGTTTGATGGCTCTCTGAGGTTCGCTCTATGATTGTAATTGACGGTTCATAACGTTAAATAGTTATGTTGACTATTGTGTAGTTCATACAATTCAATTCAACATTTGCGGTTTCATAACATACGTTTTCGTAGATATAAAACATGTGTCACACGATCGGACACATCTATATTATATAAAGGAACATAATTTATCATTTCCCAAAGGCGATGCATGCTGATACAAATCCATTAGGCCATAATTGAATTAAAATTGGGGCTTAAGCGATTTGGGTATTCTTTGTATCTAACAGATTAACGTATTGTGTGATGTTACGTTACTTTTTTCAATAGAATCCATGAATATAGGAATTAACACACGTATTTAATAATTGTGTTAATATTGAACGATATTGGTGACAAAAAATTAGTAGTATTCATATTTTAACACATCTCTGCATCACCCCATGGTTGACTGTTAGAGAATGCCACCCGGCATTAAGTCCGCCATCGTACGTTATGTGAAGTAAATGAAAAATGTATTAGGTATAACCTATACCTATTTGTTGTTCTCAACTAACAATCAATATTTCCAATTGCTTTTTATTTTCTAACAACAAAAACTAATGGCTAGCCAACGATACTTATCTTGGTACAACCGTTGGACAGAAATGGGTCACAATTATGACTAGAAGATCTGATTGGTCGTCCAATAACATAGTTTTAACCGTTGTATTATGATTTATCGTATTTTAAACGACATTAATGCTAACCACCGGACATTGTTATATGTGTGGATAGATTGCAGATTGCGGTGTGATTATGGGCTGGGAATTTTTTTTTTTTTAGTTTTTATTTAAAATATAAATACATATTTGTGTGGTACGGTAGAACAGCATTCATAGGAACTTTTCTGTTAATTGCATACTCGCCAACTAGTCAAATTCAATACTTTTTTTCGTACTGTCAAAAACGACAGGTTTCTATGCATTTTGTACGGGATTGTGTATTGTGACGTCACGTTTTTTTCAGCGTCAAACGGCATACTTATTTCTTAAAAATTTTCTCGAAAGTACTAAAATTAAGTTGATCACAAAATCAATTAATGAAAGTGTGATTATATTTTAATATTTTATTGTATTGAACAGTCGAAATAATTTATTTTTTATTAATGAAAGTACCCAATTTTAAAAAGAGCTAATAAGTTATGGTAATACACAAATAATGGGGTTGACAGAAAGGTAATAGACAAAAAGATGATTAACTCGTTGTCTGCTGCCTCGTTCGCCGAGTGGTCGCAAGTGCGACTGCTGGGCAAAGGGTTCGGTTCAATTCCCGGGTCGTGAAAATATTACTGTACTGAACCTACCCCTTCGGGTATAAAAGGCTTGATGTTATGTTATGTTAAAAAGCAAGATATTAGAAAATACTATTTTCATAATAACTATCGTGAGACATACTAAATTAACTAAAAATCGCGGGAAAGAGTAGGCGACATCGCCACGACCGAGCACGCTGCTCATGAACAAGAACCCCTCTGTAGTTCGAAACTAGTATAGCTTTTCTCAGTATATTCACATGAGTAACCCGCGATTATTAGTTAATTTAGAAAATACTGTTGTAAGTAATATAGAAATGTAGAGATTCGTGTAGACTGACGTTCTTTCTTTTTTAATTAAACTTTTTCGTTATACCTGTAACAAAACAACTACCATCTATTATGTATGTACGACATACGATTTATCTAAACGACAAATCTGCTTTTTATCCTGTTTTTTTACTGCAAAAAATGCTTTTTATAGTTGATTTTACATGACAGTATCATGCACATAATGCTCTCCAGATCATTAGGCGTTTATTTTACTCACGGATCTAAATTAACTCATAATAACTTTCGTGAGACATACTAAATTAACCGCGACCGCGCACGCTGCTCATGATTAAGAACCCCTCTGTGGTTCGAAACTAGTAGAGCTTTTCTCAATATGTTCACGAAACCGCGATTTTTAGTTAATTTAAATCCTTACTAATAATATTATAAATCGGAAAGTGAGTTTATTTGTTTATTCCACTTTCACGCCGTAACTACTAAACCGATTGCTTTGAAATTTTGCAGACGTAAAGTTAGAAGTCTGGATTAAATAATAGGGTACCTACTTTTTATCCCGGAAAAAAATGATATTCTCGAGGGAAAACGAAATTATTGGTAGGTATAGATGGCGCTGTGCGTATTGGTATATGTCACATAGGCTACATTTTATCCTTTTGTGACGCTAGCGAAGCCGCGGGTAAAAGATAGTTAACTTAATAATTTAATCTAATTATAGAGTAAAAAAGCTCTAATTATAGTATTATTTATGGCATTGTCCTGTCTTAGAAAATAATCTATGTACTACTTTGTTTCAGGTCTAATATGGTTCATCGTGCCGGTGTCTATGATCATCTGCAATGACGTCATGGCTTACGTGTTCGGCTTCTTCTTCGGAAAGACCCCGCTCATCAAGCTGAGCCCCAAGAAGACCTGGGAGGGTTTCATCGGTGGTGGCATATCTACCGTTGTTTTTGGACTTGTGGTATGTGGGTGTTAATAGTTTCCAAATATGAACTGAACTAACTAATGTGTAAAATAGAAATTACAAATCTAACTTAGGATATTTTAATGAGCAAATATAATTCAAAAGAAAAACAAATACTTTATTGCATTCCACAATGTTTGACTTAAGTGGTAACGTAGATACAGTTCATTGTTTATCATCGTCATAAACACACGAATAATACAATTCATTGTGGACCCTGTCGGGCACAGCAAGGAAATACATATTTTTAATACAAAAATGGCAAGCATTTTACTAAAGTTTGGTTCTTTAGTAATATCTCTCTGGCCTCTCCAGGAAGCACAGGATGTACATTATGAAAGTCAAAGTTAAAATCATTAATTTCAATCAGACCAGAAAGGCACTTTTGAACGTCAACAAAACATTAAAAGTAAAGCTATGGTCTAAGTGAAATAAATGAATTGACCTTGACATATTTTAAAATAAACATGTTTTTTTATAGCAATTGAATAACTATGTTAGTCAGTTATTAACAAAAAGCAACGGCAATTTACCCTTTTTTTTTTTTTTATGGGGGGAAATCCTCATGGACTGCCTCCACCTGGGGAAAGGCGGAGGGGTGTGCCGGACTCTTACCGGCTAAAACCACCCCAGTGTCTCCTCGCACGTGCGTGCGGGGCCGCGGGAGTCCAAATTCATCCGCAGCCCCGCATTACAGTGCCGGCCCGTAAATCAGGGCCCCGTCACCTGCACGGAGCAGTGCACCACGTGCATCGCCTCAAAGGCGCACGCCGACACCCGCGCGCGCCTTCGACTCGGGTCTATCGATTCGGGGGCGGGGACTTCCCCAAGTCCTTCGCCCCTGGACCCATTCATGGGGGCCGGAAGAGGGCGTTGTCGGCCCTTCTCCTACGCCCGGTGCGCCTTCTGCGGTTGGGAGAGGAAGTCAGTAAGATCTCCCTCTCCCGTTCCGCAGTTTCCTTCTGCGACATCACATCCTCGCAGAAAGACACCACCGCGTCCCACGACTCTGCGCTGTCCACCATCTTCCGCATTACGGCCGGCAGCGACAGATCGCTTCCTACTTCATTTCTGAGGACACGGCGCTGCTCCTCCCAACCTACACACTCGGCGAGCGTGTGTTGCGCCGTGTCCTCCCCGCAATGGACGCAGTGGTGGCACCGGGCGTCCGGCTCCCTCTCTATGCGGCACAGGTACTTGCCGAAGCAGCCGTGCCCCGACAGCACCTGCGTCACCCTAAACGACAGGGAGCCGTGCTTCCTCCCGAGCCAGTCGTCGAGTACTGGCCGGATCGCCTCGACGGTAGTAAAGCCGGCGGTGGGGCGCAGAAGCCTTTGCCGCCATTCCGCCACTAAGACCTGACGGAGCTCCTCTCAGCGCCGCTCGATTTGGCGCTGCACCGGCCTCGAGCCCCGTGTCCGCTCTTCCTCGCGCCATCGGTATAGTGACGCGAGTACTTTCGCCTCTAGGTCCCAGGGCGGGGATCCGGCCAGGACGCAAGCCGCCTCGTAGGAAATCGTGCGATACCCGCGGACGACTCTGACAGCCATCGCCCTCTGCGGTTTTTTCAGAATAGCGAGAGTGTTGGCCGTCAAGTCTAATGCCCACACAGGGGCCCCGTACAGGGCCATGGATCGCACGATTCCCACATACAGCCGCCTACAGGCGGCGCTCGGGCCCCCCAAGTTGGGAAGCAACGTTGAAAGCGCGCCCGTCGTACCCATCAGTTTGGGCGCCAGCCGCCGGAAATGGGGTCCGAATTCCCATCGACTGTCGAGCACCAATCCCAGATATTTCATGGTGGACTCGACAGCTATGCGAGCCCCGCAGACCACGATATGCGATCCCGGCGCCGGCGCACGTCGGGGGCCGTGGAACACCATGGCCTCCGATTTGTTCAGGGCCACCTCCAGGCCCAGGCGCCGGATGCGGTTCACAACCTGTGACACCGCAGCCGTGGCTAAACGGCAATTTACCCTAACCTAACCTCACCAAAAGTGACTTCTACTAAACTGTTATATATCTAATTCCCACCCCCAGATGTCGTACATGATGTCCCAGTACCCGTACTTGGTGTGTCCCATCGAGTACTCGGAGTCGTTGGGCCGCATGACGATGGACTGTGAGCCGTCGCTGCTGTTCCGGCTCCAAGAGTACACGCCACCGCAGTTCGTGCAGCCCGTTATGAAAGTTGTAAGTATCCTTTGTGTGACCTATATTTAGTCAAATTTATCCTACAATTAAAAAATTAACTGAAGATTGTAAAATTGGCCCTAAAACTACTTATTCTAAATGTTAACTATTATAAAGCACAAGTGCCTATACTTCTTTTTGGCAGCATTTTAAAGATAATATTTACAAAAAGAATTTAAAAATCACGAGTTATTCACTCAAATATACTGAGAAAAGCTCTACTAGTTTCGAGGCACAGAGGGACTGTTCCTCATGAGCAGCGCGCGCAGCCTACAGCACTTCTGTAACTTGAAACATATAGAGCTTTTCTCAGTTGTTCGTGAATAACTCGTAAGTTTTAGTAAATTAAGTTTGACGATTCTTCAATACTAAAAACTTTGAATTATGTCAATTTTATTCTACAGTTAAAATTACCCGATGATTGATAAATCGGCCCTTGGATTACTGGCACGTACCGAATACTTATCATTTGCTAAATTTGACATTTTCCTTTGAAATTGTTAATTTAAAGTTTATGAATTCATTTGTGCTGTGTGTAACGTGTACTTTATTGTGAATGTATTAAGATTAACTTTTGCCTACTTCCAGTTTGGAATGGAGAAGCTGAACATTTACCCGTTCATGATCCACTCTCTATGCCTAAGCACGTTCAGCTCAGTCATCGGACCTTTTGGAGGATTCTTCGCTTCAGGATTTAAACGCGCTTTCAAAATCAAGGTAAGCTTGTAGAATAAAAAGCTTTGTAATTCAATAAATAAATGATGTACATAACTATTGTGTATAAAAATATTTTCATTCTGTTTCCAGGACTTTGGTGATGTGATCCCCGGACACGGCGGCATCATGGACCGCTTCGACTGCCAGTTCCTGATGGCCACCTTCGTCAACGTCTACATCACCAGCTTCATACGTACCGCCACGCCGCAGAAACTGTTGCAGCAGGTAAGACCTTTAACTCTTGTCTCACTATTATTATATAATTTTTCAGGCACTTTCAGGTTTTTGCTGGCAAAACCTGAACTGCCACGGCAGGGCAAATCCCTCCCTATGCTCCATCTATCCTTTTCTTTCCTTTCTCTCTTTGCTTATTAATTATTGTTGACTTTTGCTGCATTTCAGCAAATACCTACTCAACAATAATTTTTTAAATCGGATATCTTTATAATACTTGGCTTTACTCAACTAATGAGACCGGTTATGTAATGTTAATCAATCACGCATACTATTTCTTAGAATTGTACGCAGAACTGTATTGTGTATATAATTTTCTGCACTCGTATTTTGGTCCTGCAGTAAAAATGTAGTGTTATTCACGAACAACTGGAAAAGTATTTAGTTTTTATTTCGCTGATGGAAGGGATTTGCATGCAGATAATGTTACCCGCCCCAGTTGTTACTGAAGAATGGACTTCCGTAAAGTAACGCCTAATTTTATTCTAAATACTAGCTTCTGCCCGCGACTACGTACGCGCAATCTCGAAAAAAATTTAGGGGTGAACTACCCTAACATTTAGGGGAATGAAAAATAGATGTTGGCCGATTCTCATAGATACCGGATAAGCACAAAATTTTTTATCAAAATCGGTCAAGCCGTTTCGGAGGAGTATGACAATGAAAACTGTGACACGAGAATTTTATATATTAGATTCGTATATGGCATTTTTGTCTCAGGCGGTCTTAAGGACGCATCGTTCCCAAGTAAAAAAAATGTCATGACTAATAAATCACTATTTTTCTCAACAGGTATACAACCTAAAACCTGAACAACAGCTGCAACTATTCTACGCTCTGAAGGAATCGTTGGAACACAGGAATATACTAAACTTGGTACCTTAGACGCGCCGAGCTAGTACAATTACAGGTAAAATTTATGGTCACAGCCAGGCAAAGAACTTCACATTTTAGGGAAAATCGCTGCGTTTTGTACTATCAACATTTTATAGGACAAATTTATAGGTGTTATTGTCTTTGTGTTTCAGAAAGAGTTGGGACAATTTTTCATAAAAACTAGACAATTTTTGTTTAGTATCTGAATATTATGTATCAATAATGTTTCATTAGTTAGTAGTTTTTAGTAATCAATTCATAATATTGACGATTTTGTCCATAAAATTATGTTAAAAGAAATAATATAATAATAAACGCAGTGTTCGTTCCGTGAAGTGTGAAAGTGTTCTAAGGAGGAACATATCCCGCGCACCATGCAAGGAAAACAATTGTTCTAGTCTAATATTGTATTTATCATTCACTTTGATATAGAAAACACCTAACAACTACTCAATATAATCTGTAAGACAACATTTCCAACCAAAAACATGAAGAAAACAATAAAATTATAGAAAAATTTTCCATATAATATATGTAGTAAGGTTCTTAATTCTTTGCATTTAGCGAAACTTAACTACCTGTAAGTACCTTATCAGAAATATAGGCAAATATTTTAAACACATCAAAAGAATTGTAAACTACCAAAGAAAAATAATATCAAAGTTAATGATAAATACAAACCGTATAAAAATATATAGTGGTAATTTATTAACTCTCCCGTCAGAACATAACGGTCTTCCTTCGAAGGAGACCGTTATAATAATATTAAAATTAAATTTAAAACTAAAACATAGTGTTTACATAGGCTATCGATAGTAAAATAATATTAAAAAAAATACATCTTCCTCAAACTATACGAAAATATTGTAGTTTTGTGTACGTAGTTTCTGAATGACAATTCATTAGTAAATTACTCCATATTTGTCATTTAAAAAATAAGCTTGGAAGAGGTCCTCTTCTTTCGGTAGCGAAAATTTAAAAAAAAATTGTCAAAATTCATTAACTCACTGACGCTCTTTCAAACTTATTTGTGTTAGATTTAATTGAAAATCTTAATTTTTGTTCACCATAAATCTTTTAATATAAACATGGTGAACAACTGTGGGATGTGATCATGAAAAAATGAAGTGAAACCTTTGGAAGTATTTTCTTGACTTGTTTTAATATAAAAATCAATTGGAATCGAAATGTTCATGGTGTTTGACCATGAACATTTCGATTCAGATCCTGTATGGTGAACAAAAATTACAGATTTATAAACAAAAAAAATGTGGTTCTTGTGCTAATATAAGGGCATCGTCGTGTTATTTAAAGAAAAATAAAACTATTAAAAGTGTCCTAATCGCTATCCAACCACTCGAATTGATTTCATACACCTATTGTGTCTCGATAAAGGCTTGAGCAGACTGAATGCGTATCCGTGGACGTGCACGTACCACTGAGTGTTAATATACACTGCAGTGATACCTAAACCTCACAGAAAACCGATGTGACACTTGTGTTTCGTCGTGTGAGTGAGGTTAGCGGAGGCCCAATCCCCCCCTCCTATTTCAAATAAATCCAATCCCTATTTCTAATTTCTCAATGCCTAAAAGGCTGGCAATGCACTTAAAACTCCTCTAGTATTGCGAGTGTCCATGGGCGACGCCGTTTGCTTACCATCAGGGGATTCATCTGCTCGTTTGCCGCCTTATGCCATAAAAGAAAATGGTATTAGACAAGACACCGTTGGCGTAACTTAGACGTGCGCGCGTCGACGTACAGCCCCATACATTACAACTCAGTGGTACGTACACGTATACGCTTACGTCTGCGTACACGTCTGCTTAAGCCTTATAGGTGGAAATTATTCTAAGTATTTACTTATAAATAGTAATTATGTATTTTTCCTCGAATTTTTATTACTATGTAGTTTAAATGATTGCCTCATACAATTTGTATTGAATCTATTATTTTTGTTTATTGTAGTTTATTTTTAATTTTGTTTTCTATTTGTTAGTTGGTTCGCTTAAGATGGGTGGAAGCCTGTATGCGCTTAGATTACTTGAAAACTCGTTTGATATCGATATAATTTGTTTATTACTGAATTAAATTTTAGACACCGCAGAATTACAATCAAAATTAAGAGTACAAAAGTTCAACAAGTCAAGGGTTCTATGGGATCTTGCGAAAATGACTGTTCCATAGTTTCAATGGCAACATTAGATTATTCTCGTTTAAAATTATTTCAATGTATCTTTGACTATTACCTCCATATTTTGTGTCTACATTTAATTCAGTAGTACACAATATTATAATTGTTTTTTGGATTAGACAGGGAATAATGCATTTGTATTCTATGCTTTAGACTGAAAAACGAACGACTGTTACATGTGCTAAAGACTTTTTGACACTTTCCTTTTTGGTACGTCAGCAAACAGATTAAAAATGAAAAATTATTATTATTATTACATACGCAATTCTTTTTTTTATATTCAGTTGATTTTGCAGAAATACCTAAGTCTTTGTGACAGGATTTGGCAAATAAATTATTCTAGAATATTAATAAGACATTTTTAAGTAATGAGGTACCTAATATACATTTAAGGAAAGATTTTCGGAAAGGAATGGAATGGAAAATGATAAGGAATTAAGTGTTATTGTGAAGGCTTTAAACTGCATTACTGCTAACACTGCACGCTTGTCAATAATATACATTGGGTATGAAATATTGTATTTGAGTAGGGGTTTCAACTATCGAAAATTACCCAGAGACACACACAGCTAATTTAATCCTTAAACAAACATCAATAGAGCTGATAATTGTACTGCTTATAAGTCTATCTAATGAAACCCCTTACTCATTCAAAAATATATCTAAACAGATAATAAATAAAGTTGAAAATGAAAGGTTTATAGAAATTATTCAGAGTTACACATTGTTAAGTTTGGTGGTGTTTTATTGTGATTTTTACGTTACGTTAGTGTTCTCACGTTATGTCGCTTTTATTTAATGCTCGTTCGCTAGCTTATAGTGTTGTTTTTTTAGCATTTCCTAGTGTATTTAGGGACTATTTTTGTGGTAACTTTTGACATCAGTCACGTCATGTTTAGTAGGATGCAAATGTTGATCAAATTCTTGGCTAGACTCTGTGTTTCCTGAAGGGTATAACCTGGGCGTCTTCAAGGCCCGAGTGAATAGGTTGCTTATGGGTCGACGTGCTCCATCGTAGACCGCATCATCGCCCATCAAATACATATATAAAAAAATATGCTGAGTTTTGACAATTTGACATTGATTAAGTTGTCTTGATACGGTAATAAGTTTTGAATAAACAGTTGGTGTTAGTGGGATTCGAACCTGGCTCTGACTCATCGTGTCATAGAAAGCGCTGAACGGTAATCCCGCTTGGACTAATTTGTTATTTCGAAATTCTAATCAAGTATCAAGGTCTCAGCAATCGTGTCTTTTGCTGTTAACATTGAAAAAAACATAATCAAGAATGTAAGATTTCAGTCTAAAAAATATCCATATTTTTATTTCGCAGCAATCGGTTAAACGTCGCCATCGCGCTATTTCTTGTCGTCAAATTGATGTCAGCAAAACTATAGACAAGTTTAGTATGATTGAGAAACTAATTATTAAATATTAATGTTTCTATTTAGGTTGTAAATTAAGTCCTGAAAATGATTATTCACTATAGGTGACGGTTATATTATCTATTATCATGAAATTCCTTGTCACTTATATTTTTTGGTTAAAATATTTTAGTCACTAATTTATTATACTAAGAAAAGATATAATTAATGAACCCGTACCGCCCCAAGTCCATAGGTTTAGTAAATTATATGCATATGTGCACATTGCTTTATTTATATTCAATCGACTCGTCAGTGGTAACATGGATTTCAACCTCAATTCTTAAGCACTAAGATCGAATGTGGATAATAAATAATAATCCAGATGATAAAGTTATCTGAAAAGAACATTTTATACGGAACGATAAATAATGGACATTCACTCGTAATCCAACAAAAACAAAATACATTTTTAATAATTTTCCAGATCAATGAAGCCACCAAATTGCCTAAACGATAGTCGAAGTTTTTAAAGTCGAAATATAGGGTTCACACAAAATCTCAATCTCATAAGTTGACATTTCTATTCTACTCGACCAGCACTTACACTATTTCAATATTAGTAATGATCACTTAATTTTTCACACTCTGTAAAGAAGTGTTACCACTCACGCGCCGTTCATACGTAAACTGAAGAGTACCTAAGAAAACGGACCAATCAGTGACCTTCTAATATGTTCTTATATGAAAGCTATAAATATTATTTGCCATAGGACAAACTGCACTGTTCGTTATATGATAGTCTATGTGTTAAATGTAGAGTAAAATGCCGTTATTATAATTCCTGGAGTATTTAATATATTTTTGTGTTTGTGAAATGTATGAAATTATATGAATATTGTTGTCTCGCTCTGTAAATTAAAGAGTGCTTTCGTCAAATCTAATGAATTATTGATTGAGTAACATAACATTCGTTGAATTTTTGCTTAACCAATCAACGGACTTCGAGATTTTTGGTGTTCTTAATAAGGCGAAGTCTGGAATTGTGTCATGTATAATTTATATGAGGTTCAGTAGCGTAACTATCCTTCGAGTCCCGTGGCAAATTCATCGGATGGGGCCCCCGTACTCAATAAAAATCGGAGAAGTTCAGATAAAAACCTCTGAACTAGGGTCCCTTCCAGCTGGGGCCCGTGGCATTTTACTGCCTTGCCACCCTCTAGTTACGCCACTGATGAAGTTCATAGCATAAATGGTAAAATGTTACATTGGACGTGTGCGCTATAACTTCGAAACATACAATAGGTACCTGATGGTTACTATGAACGTATCAAAAATAATTCATATATTTCACTGGCACAAAGGTAAAGCGTTGCTATATGTAATAGTATTAAAAGTATTGATGTTTATATTTAAGATAGCTGTGTTTATGCATCGTGCTAAATGTCTAGCGTATGTGATAATTATATGAAAACTTTCGAGGATATAATATAATAATTTGTCCAAAATAGTACATGATTAACAAGTTATGCAATATTCGTGTATTGTTCTTACTGAATATTGCGTTTATTGGTTCAATAAATAAAAAAAGCGAAATTTTAAACCCTTCAAATCCAGATCATTCATGGGTAGGGAAAAATAACTATTATGGACTAAATAATTATATTCTAGCCTCAACTACACCTACCAAATAATGTCTTACCAGCACTTCCTAATTACAAAAAAAATCGACACAAGAATTAAAAGATCCTAAATCAATATTGTAAATTAAATAGTTTTACAAATACTCCGTACCGAACCAAAACAAAAAAAGAGAAAATCGATTTTTAGAAATTCTTTTGCATAAGTACTTGAAAAATTTTTCTCTGAATAATTTTGAAAAAGTACACTTTGTCGTGTGGGGTGTTTGTAAACGGAATTTCGTGTACCTAAAGTAAATGATAGTAACTGTATTTGTAGATCTAGACGTGTTTTATGATATAAATTATTTATTGGATAAATATATGTGAAGGTAAAATAAATGGTATCCTAAAGGTGCCTGTATGTTTTTTTATTTTTTAATTCCTAAAAACCTAAATCGACTCGTCAGAAACAATATCGGATAAGAAGTCTCAATCAAGAATACTAAGTCTTAGTGGGAGATGTCAGTTTATCTGATCCAGAACATAACATAACATCACACCTTTTATCCCTGAAGGTGTAGGCAGAGTTGCATATTACAACACTTAATGTCACTGTACTTAAAAAAAAACAAAGAAAAAAAAAATGTAACACCAACTTTTTACTATTAATGTTATGAGTCCTATGTAATAGAGGGTGAGCCTACTGTCATATTATTATACCGGGAACAATTCCAGACTCCGTGCTACTACTAAGATTTTTTATGATAATTTTTTTATCTACCTACATAAATATAATGACATGCTGATATTTGAATGAATTTGTTAACAAGAAACTAGAAAGAAGATTCATGCTATTCAATTTTTTTATGGTCCCGTGGTTTTGTATGTCACAAAAACATGGGGAGAACTCCTTTCGTCCTTATAGTAAACTTTCAAAAATTTGCATTATCACAGAGGGACGAATCAGACATAATCAATGTTAAAGTTCACGGCTACCACCAAGGACGCCAGACATGATGACGGTCACACAAACGTCCATAGGAAACCATGACTGTATCTCAACCAAAACGAATTGTCAATAAAGGTCAATTTGCGTTGAATTCGTTTTACGTTCGTTTCAAATCAGTGTGGCTTCCTTCTTTTACTGAAGGTCTCTCATTGTCGACGTAACCGCATCCTGTGCGTGACAATGGTGGCTATGTCAAATGCATAGTCAACCACAGATAGCTATAAATATAGGTAATGTAAAACTTCATACCTACATAGATAAGTGTGGGAGAGCCATGCTTCCGCATGAATGGGCCGGCTCGACCGGAGTGATACCACGGCCTCACAGAAAACCGACGTGAAACAACGCTTGCGATGTGTTTCGTCGTGTGAGTGAGGTTACCGGATGCCCAATTACCCCCCTCCCTAGTCCCCGTCTCCCGAATCCCCGAATCCTCCACAATTCTCAAATTACCAATTCCCAAAAGGTTGGTAACGCACTTGTAACGCCTTGGTGTTTCGAGTGTTCATGGGCGGCGCCAATTCCTTACCGGCTCCGTGATCCGCCCGCTCGTTTACCGGCTTATGCTATAAAAAAAAACTTAGTCCTCATCTCGACATCAGATGTTAATTTGTATTGTCATTCGTTTGGAGTTAATTATTTTATTTATTTTATATATTTTTTTTATTGCCTAGCTTTTGCCAGCGGCTTTGTCCGCCTTCCCAGGGGTAGATAGTGACATCTGTGTTATTCCAGACCATTATCTACTCCTGTTCCAAATTTCATTTCGATCTCTTCAGCCGTTTTGACATAAATTAGTAACAAAGACACACATACATCTTCACGAACTTTCGCATTTAAACTTTTAGTAGGATTTGGAGCCATTAAACCATATAGCGGCTACGTAATCAGTATATGTCCAAGGTCTGATGGAAAACTATATTAGTCCGGAGCAAACCAGAACTTTTCCAGTCCACAGGGAAGGCCCGTGGTAATAAGACTAAACATGCGGATAACTCAATCAGGGCACAGATTTTTATCAAGAATTTATGCTGGTCTTTGGCAAATAGGACAGTTTTCTTTTAAGCTAGACGGAGAGCCTCCAGACTTAACGTAAATGCAACATTGGGTGTCGAGCAAAAATCATATCCACATGTAACACTCGTTTCGAGTTCACTCAAAGACATTATGACACGCTGGCTGTACAGACTACAAAATGAATGCACGATAAATCACAGTCAACTGAGATGTCCTAAGTAACCACATAAAGGCTTAGACTCACGCACTATTACCTAATAAAGCCTATAGAAGTTCAGTAGGTATTACATACGGAAGTATTCCGGACGTCTAGTTTTTGCATACAGAGGAGAGTAGGAACGTGTGTTCCCACGCGACTCTTGCGCAATGCGATCTCGTTCTGTATTGTGTTGTGGTGTGTGTGTCCGCTGTTATTGATGGTACGAGATTTTTTACGCTTTAGGGTTAAAAATGGGAGTACATTTTAGGGTAAATAAAACATACAGTATTAGCTTAACAAAAACCTTAACGTGTATGGCCGCCATACTACTTACTCATGTAACTATTTGACGAAGTTACTCGACTAATTTCGAGCCAGGATGGGACTCTCAAAGAGGAAAAATTATAAGTGAAAGTTTTTCCTGGCACGGCGATTGTATAAAAAGATTAAAAAATAAGTTAGCAAACTTAGTAATTTGATTGTCCGTAACGAGATACAGAGATATCCATCTACGAACAATATTTGCATTATATCTACCTACGTAGCTATTTTTCCTAGAACCATGTAACCAAACCACAGAAGCACAAACCAAAGATGACACAATTACAATTCTAATCACAATCTAAAGACTTGAAACAAAAGCGAAATCACTTAATACCATTTACAGTTTTATAAGCAGATAGAAGAAATCAACGCAAGTGAGATCCGACTCGAAATAGAACGTAGCAACCATCTTGAATACTAATTGTTTGTAGTTGGATAAATCCTGTGAGTCATTAGCTTTCACTGTCTACGCAATAGGTAAGTTAATCCATGTGTTTGTGTCATGGATTGGTTTTTATAATAGGGATATTGATAGATATTTTTAACCGACTTCAAAAAAAAAGGAGATTCTCAGTATCAATATCAGACATATGTCCGTGCGTGATTACCTCGCGATATGATCAAATGGATTTTGATGCGGTTTTCTGTAAAGTGTTTATGACACTTACGGGGGGAAAATCATCGAATGACTGCTCCAGCCTGGGTGAGGGCGGGAGGGAGGGAGTGTCAGATTCTTACTGACTAAAAACCACCCCGTTCCTTCTCCTGCACGTCGAGCCGGAGCCCCGGTTACCCGTTAGGTTCTCCGCGACATGTTTTAGATTTAGTATATTAATTAACGGAGTTCAAATAAAAGATGGCTTTGAAGTTGGTTATTTTTACGCAGTTTATAGGTACAAGAATCATTATGACATTCTAGAGGTAAATAGGTTAAATACAATTGACATCACATCTCTTCTCGTGGGTATCGTACCGTAAGAGCCGACTAAAGGATAACAGAATCCGAGGAGTAGCGCTTTTTGACAAACATACATAACTTCACGCCTGTCTCCCATAGGGGTACGCAAAGACTATGGGATGCCAATTGCTACCATTCTTCCATACCTTTTCCGCTTCATCAATAGTCATCAGTCTTATCATGCATGCTCGTCGGTAAAGGGTACTTTTAATTCGGCCATTCTTTAATATATCGCCAATCTAGTCAGTTTATATCTGGAGGCCAAGCACGAATAACTATCGCATTCGTATCGTAACAGTATCGAGCGAGTTAAGCGTTCTGATTGGTTGGTTCACTTGAGCCGGCCAATCAGAGCGCCGAACGCGCTCGATACTATTACGTTACGAATGCGATAGTTATTCGTGCTTGGCACTCTGTTTAGGGCGCCCTCTACCGACGGCCCCATTTATATCCTTTCTGTATGTTGTTATTTTATATTTTAACAAACCTGAATTATTGAAACTTCGTTCTCCAACCAGGTTACCAAGTTTATATTATAACTTTCGTGAAACATTCTGAATTATTTATTAACTATAATATAAAGCTTACTCACGTAAATATTTGACGAGGAACTCAACTTGCTTTAAATCATGCTAAAGCCACATAATTAGACATCATGAACATGAGCAACACAACGCAAGCGTTGTTTCCCGTCAGTTTTCTGTGAAAGTTTAGCATTAATAAAAAATACAACGAACACAACAATTAATCAGGTTACCAAATTGATCGTTTATGGCAAACTCCTTTTTGTATAGTAGAAAATGCTCAAACTATGAGCCTCGTTGAGAGCTCTGTCAGCCTTAACTGCAGGGGTTGTTCATGATGGGGACTCTAGGTGCCCATCCAGTGGCCTCAGGGAAGACGTTAGCACAGAGGTCACATGCTGCCGTGCAAAGCGATGACCAAGGGACACGCAGGTCTCCTTAGGAATGTGCTGTAACAGCCTTTGCACCGTGGGGGCTCCGGAGCAGGTCTTCAGAGGACCCGGTGCCCCTTACAGGTGCTGAGGGTGGCCACCGGGGTGGTTTTAGTGAGGAACGAATCCCACACTCCCTAGTCTTTCTCCCCAAAACGCTAGGCGCCATTTGAAGGTTTCCTCCCGTCATCAAAAAAGGCGTTGTTAATGATGATGACATCATGTAATCCTTTGTCTAAGCTCCTAAGTACACCAGACCAGACCTACTCACTTTCTCCCCAACATTGTCACATAACTAAACTAAATAACATGTTGTAAATAAACCGTAACAATACTAACTGTTACTGCAAACATGTTCATCTCTGTACAAACAAGGCTTTCATTGTCTTTTCAGCTGTTTCCTCGTGTCACGTGTTATGTAGACGTATTGCTTTGTTGCTGAATGTTATTGAATGGTAATAATGGTGGAAAGCTGTGAACGAACTTCATCTAGGTACTTATGAAGCCTTTTTACATTGTAAGGGATCATAGAGAGATTAGAAAAAAGTATTTGGCTATTAAAAGAGCCGACTTATGCCTTTTATTAGACAGATTATCCCTGAAACGCGGTATCACATAGCACGTAGGTACTCTTTATACACAAATTACTGAGTTACACAATATTACAAGTTGACTACCTCGTTGGCCGAGTGATCTCGGAGTCTCGGGTTCGATTCCAAGTCGGGCAAAGTATTACTGGGTTTTAAAAAATTCTCACTAGTAGCAGAGTCTAGAAATGTGCCCGGCACATGGCAATAGGCTCACCCCTATTACATGGGACATAAATAGTGAAAAGTAGGTGTTACACTGTACAGTAGCATTAAGTTCGGGGATAAAAGGCTTGATGCTTGTTACTAAATTACACAACTGCTTGTTACTATATCCAATTTTCCTATTATTTTATTAATTCATTACTGTAAGCATTTAAAAATTCCATGCCACTTTTGGACCAAAACTTCAAATGTCAAAATCATTAAAATAGCAAAAGTTACGATGTGGGTCCCAACGACGTACCTAAGTGTCAATGTACATAGTAACATAGCCCATACTTAAAATGAATGCAATAAATAACTTAAATTATACATTACATTGTTATCACAGTCACCATTGCCAGCTCTCTGTTACCCAACTACCAATCTCAAGAAACACCACAAAGGCATCTTCGTTTCTCTTACTAAATACGGCGAAATATCACAAAGTTCACATCACTGCTTAGGCCCCATTTACTTGGAATTCCTCATAACAGGGTCAAATATCAGCAGACAAAAGTTAACAATAGAATTACTTTCTCATAACTCCTTCACACTAATCATTATAATACAAATAAATTCTACAACTTATTACGAAACTTTAGGCTCATAGCTTTTAAATCGCATTTTGAACCTTAACAACATTAGAACAAAGTTGTCTTTAATCTAAACAAAATTGGAATCCAAGATAACTTTAATCATACAAAATTCGATCAGACTACGATTTATTAAGCGATCACCGAAACCTGTCTACTTTTCTCCTATCCATAGGTATACCTGTCCTGCTCGCTTGTTTGACATATAGTATCGTTATATGACAAGGACAGAAGACTATAAGCTATGTGGAGGACAATAATGTCACCGAAGTATTGCTTTCTTTACCTTGCGAAGTAGGTTGCTTCGGTTATGTCAGGTGTAAAAAATTTATACGAGTTGTTGAAGTGTGACTTATGTGATTTTAGTGTGACAGCTTATGATTATTTATTTGTTTATGAACATGATGTGAGAAACTCCTATCAACTTTCTAAATAGAAATAAATACAAATTGCATCTGTTTTCCTGTATTTTGTAACATAAACACAAGATAATCTGAATTCAGAGTTTCAGAATTAACTTATTTATTCTCAAAATTTTCAGTTACCTACTTACCTCTATCTTATGAGTAAATTTTAAGAGCAACTTCAGTAGATTGTCCGTGCACGATTAGGTGCACCTACATCAACTTCCATTTACGCAATGATTCCTAACACTTCTTTAAAATAGAACGAACAACTCTATAAAAATCCCAACCAAATCTTTGATCTCGTATATCACGACACTTAGGTAAGGTCTAACAAATGGCCTTAGTTTATATTAAAAATAGTCTCTATCTTCTCTATACACTTCCTCTCACTAGATTATACGATGTCTATTAGCGCGGTGCGCCGGCCGGCCAGCTGACTAGTAAGCGACGCGACTCGACGCAGGCCGCACGCATTCCGACGTCGCGTACGCGTAACGTAACGTAATAATCGCATACACACACGTAAAATATTACGCCGTGCGATAATTTGAAAATGTGTTTGTGTTTTTAAAGTGATGTTGTAAAATTCATTGTTTAATCTGTCCTTTGTATTTTTTTTGTGTGGGATTCAGAGAAATTGGTAGGTTTTTCCATATTTTTAAATTTAGTTTTGCATATTTCTGTGTATAACTGTATGTTGGTTTTAAACTAAAACCTAGACCTACTTAATGATATTAGGCCTTATGTTTAGATATGTTTATGTTCTTTTAAAAGTAATAAATTATAGTTTAAGTATGAAATGTGATCCTAAAACGAAGGATGGAGAAATCTAATATTTATATGCAATTTTAAACATTACTTATTAGTTTTTAATGATAACATCACGAATTCACGACTGTTTATGATGACATTTTTTGTAGTACCGTTTTGTTACATTACTACCGTTTTTGTTGTTTTGTCTTAGTGATAAATATTGTTTTTCAATGCACTTTTTGTTAAACCCCCTGTCTTAACATGCTAATAATCGAATTTTACGCTTTCATAAGATTCGATTTTTAGCTGGCTGAAAAACAAATAATAACATTAAAAATAAATGTGCCAAGTAACATTCGAACTTATTGATTAAACTATAACACCTTTGAAGTCACGTGCAAAAACAACAACAATTGAATACGTCTTCTTTTATTATATTTTTCGTTTATCAAAATAATATCCATAGACAATTTTCTTCTCAGCTCTTTCATTTCTAAACAGAGCATAAATATTTTTTTTTTTCCTCTTTGTCAAACGAGTCTCCAAAATGATCTTGTCGACTATACTGCCAGTGTCCAGTGGTGACGGTAGTAGAGCATAAATAATAAATAACAGTTTTAGACATTCATTAAAGAGACGTCATCCATTAATCAAAACCATTGCATTGATCATCTTCCCACTAACCGAAATATTAATTATCTAAACCGAATATGGAACTTACTTATAAATTAATGCCAATGAACAATTGAATGCATCATCACTGGTAATAAAGATTAGACCATTAGTCTTATGTTGAGACCTAATATTTCAGAAAATGGATGCGACTTGTGTAGTCTGTAAACTACTTCATCAGACAATCGATGCTATTGCAGAGCAAGAGGTATAGGATTGTTTTTATAATAAATGTCCTGAGACATACTAAATTAACTAAAAATCGCGGGTTACTCACGTGAATATACTGAGAAAAGCTCTACTAGTTCCGAGCCACAGAGGGTCTAGGGTTTGTAGATTCACCTCGAAGATAACCAGCCTGAAACAAACAGTTTCTTTCTTTCTTCTTTCTCAATCGGCGTCGCCTATAGACATCTGAAACAACAGAGGCGTTACAAGTGCGTTACCGGCCTTTTGGAGATTGGGAATTTGAGGATTGTAGGAGATTTGGGGTTTGGATGTGGGCCTCCAGTAACTTCAAACGTGGCACAGAGTTATCCTCGTTGCTAAAATCTCAACCTTGTACTCAGCTACCGGTCATAAAACAGACAATTACTCATAAAATAAGTCATAAACTCCAACCGCAAAAGGATTTTATGAACAGTTTAATGAAACAATATCCAAATAAATAAATTCCCACGACAATTATTATCTAAGAGTCGAATTTCAGCATCCGCAACTGGACGATTATATGTTTAAATTACCATAATACTTGTAATCTTGATTTTAAACATTATTATGTTGAATTTGTGATATAATGGTACATTGGAGATTGCGAATTTTAACGCCTCCAGCTGTCGGCTTATTGGCAGTTTGTTGATGGTGGTAATTTGTTAATAAGTTGATATGTAATAATGTGTATATATATGTATTTATTTTCTTATATTATTAAAATATAATATAATAAAGTTTAAAGACAGTCATTTGTGAATCCAGAACCGCCCAAAAAAGATTGTATGTAATTCCTTTAGGATGGGTTGTAGTATAGGTTAACTTTTATTTACTCTGTTGAAGAATAAAAGACGTGATGTTATTATAATTTGAAACGGAACTAAACATAAAACTTCTGGAATCATACGTTGATGTCTTTTCATATAAAAGACATCAACGCGCAATCTGCTTTAAATCCACATTCCTAGAACAAATATGATTCGCTTTACTCACATCAGTTATTTCTTAATTAAAACCGGTTATTATCTCAATTATTTTTATAAACAACAGTTTATTGCGTAGAAATAAGTGGAACTGAATCAATCTAGATATTATTTAACTTAGAATAAGATGAAGTTAAAGAGAAGTAAATAAAATATTCATACTTCATAGAAAAGTAGATTATTTTTATCATTTTATAGACATTCCTTAGATAAGATAACTATTATCACTATGTAGAGGTATATTTTATTAGAAACAATTAATAAACACTTGGCGGCAATCATTTCAATTAACCGGTTAGTTTAAAAGACGTAACGGTTCAATCAGAAATGCAGTTCTACTAACTAGACATTACACATAACATAACATCACGCCTTTTATCTCCGAAGGGGTAGTCAGAGGTGCACTATACGGCACTTAATGCCACTGTACAATGTAACACCCAATTTTCACTATTTATGCTATGAGTCCCATGTAATAGAGGGTGAGCCTATTGCGATATACCGGGCACAATTCTAGATTCATACTACTGAGAATTTTTAAAAACCGAAAATTTTTAAAACCGAGAATTTTTAAGTGTGATACAAGCACTAGACTGTAAAACATATAAGAGGTATATTTGTAAAGGAAATTATATCTTTATCTATATCTATCTATTACATATAATAACAAAAATGTATAATAAAATCGTAGGAAAGTGGAAACTGTACATACAATATTTTTTTAAAAGAATGCTTGGGGCGTGATATACAGTCGATACCGAAACCAAAAATATGGATTTTATAATTTTTGTCTGTTTGTCGGGATGAACTCAAAAAGTGCTGCATCGATTTACTTCAAATTTTGCATGAATATTACTAACACGTCGGGTCAACATATAGGCTACATATTATCATGCTATCAACTACGGGGGAGAAGTTGTGAAGAAGTCGCGGGTTCAGGTAGTAAAAAATATATCACGACGGTAAACTAAAACCAACAGTTGGTTTGTTTATCGTTGACAGTAATGAGGTAACGAGCCACGATCGGCCTTTCTCGGTCCATGATCGAGTTCCGATCGTGTCGACCTGATCGAACTTCTGGCATTTCCTCACACTGTATGAAATAGGCTATTACTGCTTTTAGTAATAGTAGCTTGTATTTGATCCTATTGGCTATCATGCTACTACAGTTTCCAATCTATTTTTTTTATTATTTATTTATTAAAAAACAATTTACATTGTGTGTGAACTAGAGCTTAAAACTAATAACACAAGTAGTACAAAAAAATTACATTCCTTAAATCGAATTACATTTAAAATTAAAATTATTGCTAAATACTGGTCTCATATCGACAAAATTTATGTGACACAATTTTTTATTTGAAACTAGCTATTGCTCGCGACTTTGTCAGCGTAGGATATAATTACTGCCATTTTAATTTATTCCATGATACCTGAGAGCATTTAATCGGGATACAAAGTATTCTATCACTAACCATCCTATCAGCCATTCTAGAAATTAACCAGTATAAACAGATAGACAGACAGACCGAGAAAAATTGTAAAAGATATTATTGTTTGTTTGTTTAAACGCGCTAATTTCCGTAACTACAAGTCTGATTTGAATAATTCTTTTTGAGTTGGATAGCGCATTTATCGAGGATGGCTATAGGCTATAAAACATCACTCTAAGACCAATAGGAGCTGAGCAGAGCGTGTGAAACCACGCGGAAGTAGCTAGTCATATACAGGGTGTCCAAGAACCCGGCGTCCAACTGGATTCCCACGATGCCCCAAGTTCTAACAGTACTCAGAAAAATATTTTAAAAAATCCACCCCATGTACTTACCGTTAGTCAGAAAGCCAAAAATAACTTCTATGCGCTGACGCGAATTTCCAAGGCCACCTGGGGTCTCTCTTTTCTTACGCTTAGGATCATATACGGAGCAACCTACCTGGGATGCGTGTGCTACGGGGCACCTGTCTGGGCTGATAGGGCCACAATAGGCGCGGTACGGCGAAAACTTCTCCAAGGCCAGCGTCTAGCCTTGATTTTCCTGTGTAAGGCCTATAGGACGGTTAGCACTGAGGCCCTACCTGTGTTCGCAGGCGTCCTTCCGGTAGATCTTGAGGTGCAGCGACGTGCTGCTATGTACTACAGTGCGAGGCCTAATTTGTCAGCAAGCTTTCTAGCACAACGTGATAGAAATAAAATTGATAGATTGTTTAAGCCAATGACGGACGTTTGGGGCGAGCTTATAACCGAATGGCAGTGTAGATGGGCATCTTCTATTAAGGAAACAAAATAAAATATTTGACTTCATACTTGTATTGGACTCCGACTCGAATTTAATTGAATTATATTGTGAATGTTATTGAATTGGATTATTATTGAATATAATTATGTATAACCATTCCTTTCCATTTTTTTAAATGTACTTAACTTCACATGCCCTAAGCAGGCTAAATAGACTATAAGAACAAAGGATGTAACATAAAAACCATCAAATGTATTAACTCTATTTAAATGTGAATAAATGAATTTTGAATTTTGAATTTTGAAGGGCCGCCACCTATATCAGTTCTTCCCATCCGTGCATGAGCGGCTGGAGAGGACATGGTTGGAAGTGGATCACTGTGTTGCCCAATTTCTTACTGGCCACGGCAACTTTAAAAGCAAATTGTTCTCATTTAAACTTATTGATTCACCATGGTGCCAATGTTCGACAGAGGAGTTGCGATACGAGCAGTCGGCCCATCACATACTCTGGGAGTGTGATCTCTGGCAATATGAACGTAACACTATGTTAAATAATATAATTGTTTCGTCAGGTGTAGTTTATTATACGGACCTTGTGGAATCTAGAACGAATTTCCGTGCGTTTAGGCGTTTTTGCCATACCTATTATTGGAAGCAAGTATAACAGCTCACACTTAGGACCCACTTAGTTTTTAGTCAAATTTCCGTGGTGCTTGGCGACTGGGCTTCACCCAGCTGTACAATCTCTTCTTTGTGCCTTTGGGCTTAATTCATTCTGTCTCCTGCAGTAATTCACCGAGGGAAGTGAAAACCTTAGTTTTTTTTTCTTCTCCTCTTATAGTATCTTCTGATTCACTTCGTTGCGGGAACCAAGACAGTTACTCATGTCCCTGGGACGCGCCGGACTTCAGTGTTCTGGTGTTTTCATGGTTGTATCTACTGTAGATCCTGGCTTACAGGAGTTGCAGCGGTTTTGGGAGGTTGTGGCGGGCTTGTCCCCCATGTACTTACAGAATTATACTGATTTCAAAAAAAAAGGGGAAATGAGCACCCTGTGACATACTTTTGAATGCTGTGACTGCTAATGCTGATAATTTCGATATTTCTTGGAGGTTTTGTAATCTAGGGTATTGCTGTGTCTAAATAGAATGTAAAAATAAAGTACTTATTGTACCATTTTAAAATAAAATATTATTTTAACTAAAGGTGATATGGAAAACTATTGAATTTCGCAACTTTGACCGACTGTAGTGTAAAAAAAATGTACCAAAATAGTATGGCAAGTGACGTCAAATTTTGACGCGTTTATTCCTCTTTTTAAAAAGGTATAATACTTACACATTAATTTGAAAAAAAAAATTTTGATAATAGTTTTACTCAACAACCCAATTTTTACGAAGTGCCTACCTACTAACGGTAACTGTCGGACCCTTTGTTATCTTAGAAACTGTTATGTTACTACTATTATTTTCTTCGGTTCCAAGAGTGAGCAAGAAGGAAATACACACAGGTAGATGGGTTCCCAGTAGAATAAAAGCAAAGAATGTTAGTTTAAAGATATTTTATTACAATAAATGTTCAAAATGTTGACCACCCGCGGCAATACAAGCTCTCACTCTCCTTAAAAAGGACCGCTTTATGTTTCGCGAGTAACTTTTTTGACGTATCACCTGCACTGCTTGTGTTATCTTCTCACGAAGGTCAGCGATGTCATTAATGGGCTTCGCATAAACGAGCTCCTTCATAGTTCCCCAGAAAAAAAAATCCAGCGGATTTAAGTCAGGTGAGCGGGCTGGCCACGGGATTGTTCCTGATCGCCCAATCCACCTGTTCGGGTATTGCTCGTCCAAAAACTCTCTAACGGATACGCGAAAATGTGCTGGACAGCCGTCGTGTTGGAACCACATATCTGGTGGGGTCTCTTCTAGTAAGTTTGGCAAATCATTTTGAAGAAAATTTAAATATGATTCGCCAGTCAAATTCTCGGGCATCTCAAATGGACCAATAATATTCCCACAGAGAATACCGGTCCACATGTTCACTTTGAACCGGTACTAGGATCTATCTTCTCGCATCAAGTGGGGATTTTCCACATGCCACTCGTGCAAGTTGTGTAGGTTCATGTAGCCATCCTTCTTAAATGTTGATTCATCTGACCACAAAATTTTGTCGATAAAGTTTTCGTCTTCTCGATGTTTTTGCAGGATTGTTTCACAAAACGCGACTCGGCTCGGATAACCTTTTTCTCCCTCACTCTTACCTGAATAATGGGGTACCATAAAGAAGAACCAGCAAATCGCAAAGATAGTTTCTGTCTTGCTCCCTCCTGTTGTAATAACGAATCACTATGGTGAGATGCATGCACATACCGTCCCTTACGGTCTAACCTGTTTTTTGAGAGGCCTGTTGTTATTTTTATGAGCATACAATAGTAATTCTTTAGAGGTTAGATTTAATTCGTCGTAAATTTTTCTTTCTAAGAATTCTGTAAGACATCGTAAAAATTGGGTTGTTGAGTAAAAATATTATCAAAAATTTTTTTTTTCCAATTAATGTGTAAGTATTATACCTTTTTAAAAAGAGGAATAAACGCGTCAAAATTTGACGTCACTTGCCATACTACTTTGGTACATTTTTTTTACACTACAGTCGGTCAAAGTTGCGAAATTCAATAGTTTTCCATATCACCTTTAGTTAAAATAATATTTTATTTTAAAATGGTACAATAAGTACTTTATTTTTACATTCTATTTAGACACAGCAATACCCTAGATTACAAAACCTCCAAGAAATATCGAAATTATCAGCATTAGCAGTCACAGCATTCAAAAGTATGTCACAGGGTGCTCATTTCCCCTTTTTTTTTGAAATCAGTATAATTCTGTAAGTACATGGGGTGGATTTTTCAAAATATTTTTCTGAGTACTGTTAGAACTTGGGGCATCGTGGGAATCCAGTTGGACGCCGGGTTCTTGGACACCCTGTATATGTATGCAGAAAAAGTATGTATGGTTATTTTTGTATTACAAACAAACCAGACACTTCAATTTTATTTATCTCTATAGATGTCGAGACAAACGAATGTCTCGTCCAAGTAATTCACAAATTAAGAATACAGGTTTACAAATTAAGGAACAAGTTGCCTTTTGCGTACACTTGTGTAATATATAGCAGTATTACTCGTACATCGTAACACACAATCACTAAATAAGTCAGTGAATGTAGTGACTGCCTCGTTGGCCGAGTGGTCGCAAGTACGACTGCCGGGCAAGGGGTCCGATTCCCGGGTCTTGCAAAGTAGTACTGGGTTTTTAAAAAAAAACTCAGTAGTAGCACGAAGTCTGGAATTGTGCCCGGTATATGGCAATAGGCTCACCCCCTATTACATGGGACTCATAACATAAATAGTGATAAGTGGGTGTTACATTGTACAGTGGCATTAAGTGTTGTAATGTGCACTTCTGCCTACCACTTCGGGTATAAAAGGCGTGATGTTATGTTATGTAAATGTAGTGAATGCTTTTACTTTTACTTTATTTTAGTAATAAATGTTAATTGGTTTTCCTCGTATGTAGATATCTTACTGATTAGTAATCATTTATGGATTGTCTTATTGTAACACATAGTCAGTGCTACTCAATGGTTTTTCGAATTCAGGAATCGAATCTTGTTTTATTAGACCTTTTCTGTTCAGGAGTACATACGATTTCACTTGTTGAAAACACAAAGTTGAATTGTGTTTTTGAAAATTTGTACCTTTATTAAAACTCAGCAGTAACACTAAAAACAAACCATATTATAATTCAATAAATGGGAACTGATTGCTCACAAGTGAACATACATAAAATAAATACAAGTTCTAATATAACAGTAAAACGTTATAAATATTAAACAGTTGTTAAGTCATCGTTTATGAACCTAACATTAAGTCGTTCTACTCTGCTGATGCCAATTTGAGAGATAATCACCAACTTCCTTCAGACAAAGGAAATTATACTAGAATCTGTATTTAATTATTTAATAAGACTAGTTAGTAGAATTACCTAGGTTGAAACTCTTAGATAAAAATACAATATTAGTATGCTCTGGATTTTCTAGATTTTGTTTCTAAATTTATTTATGGGCTTTGTCTCTTAGAAATGACATCCTCCATTGTAATTTTCTTTTCTAAGCTATGATGTCATACTAGCTGTTACCCGCGACTTCGTCCGCGTAGAATGTGAATTTTAGAACATAACTTTTGTTTTGTTTCAATTTTTCAAAATTTTATTTTACTCCTGATGTACTAAACATCAGCTAACTTGTAATAAAAGTCCTATCAAAATCGGTCCAGCCATTCCAGAGATTAGTTAGTACAAACAGACATACAGATAAAAATAGTAAAAAAATGTCATTTTGGTATGTATCGTATGATTAGTATATTCATAGTAGTAGTTATTTTCATATTATGTTTTCATATTACAAACAGATCAAAGACATATTAATTGAAAATTGAATAAAAGATCTTATAATACAAAAATAATAGTTAAAGTGAAGAACCTCTCCTATTATTATCTAAATTTGCTTAGTTACTTACAAATATAGAAAGTCATATTTTCAGTAATCTACTATCTAAGATCTGTAACCAGGCAGGATTACAGGCAACAAACAAGACAAACATCTCAAGGTCAAATCGCAATTTATATTTTCTTAGAAATGTACGTAACCACAATAGATAAACCCCTTGAACTGCAGTGCAACTTCTGAGCGCGTGACCTTCGCGACGTATTACACAACCCTTACTTTAGACTTATATATTTCTTTAGACATCATTTTAGAAGAAATTAATATTTTCATTTATCTATACAGATAAAAATGATTTTTCTTTTGTTATTCTCGCTAAAATTGGAGAACGGCTGAACAGATTTGCCTAATTTTGGTTTTGATTTTTTTTTTTAATGGCATAAGCCGGTAACCGAACAGACGGATCACCTGATGGTAAGCGATCAGCGTCGCCCATGGACACCCGGAACACCAGAGGCGTTACAAGTTCGTTACCGGCCTTTTGGGGATTAGGAGTTTGAGGATCGTTGGGGATTCAGGAATTGGGGAGATTGGGGAAGGGGAGGATAATTGTGCCTCCGGTAACCTCACTCACACGACGAAATACAACGCAAGCGTTGCTTCACGACGGTTTTCTGTGAGGCCGTGGTATCACTCCGGTCGAGCCGGCCCATTCGTGCTGAAGTATTGCTCTCCCACAATGTTCATGGAAGTCCAGGAAATGTTTAAAAGGCGAGAAAAAATATTGTATGGCGGTACAGAGTTTGCCTGAGCTAGTCTTCTATATATAAAAATGAAACCCGTTGTCCCCCCATAACTTGAGAATGGCTGGACCGATTTGGCTCTTTTTTTTTGTTGTGTTAGTGAGAAAACGGGATTGCGCGTACGAAGTCGCGGGCATAAGCTAATTTAACAATATAATTAAAATAGTGTCTATTTATATACTGCTTCGTTGATGGAGTGGTTATGTGATTGCTGAGAAAGTGATTTCAGGTTCTCAGGTGAATGGAATATGTAAAATTATATATTAGAATTCATAAAAACAGTGTCCAAGTCTTCCCCTTCAAGAAATTAAAAGGTGTTACATTATATAATTTAGTTTATTTAATAGGCTGCGCAACGTCGCCGCGGACGCGCACGCTACTCATGAGGAAGAACCCTCTGTGGTTCGAAACTAGTAGAGCTATTCTCAGTATAGTCACGTGAGTGAAGCCCGCGATTTTTAGTTAATATAATTTATTTATGTATCTAAAAGTATTTCTTTCCCGAAAACTAAAAGATGAGATTGTGTTTAAATAATATTTTAAAAAGACAGTATGTAAACCTCGTGTACCTATGTAAGGTCAATTTAATTCAGAAACATTTTATTTTTATTATTTTTATGTAAATGGCCGTCAAATTTATGCTTTTGGGAAAAAGGATATGATGCATGCAGCCAAGGTGTATATTTAGTATATATAGTAATATTATTTAATTACCTATTATTAACTGAAACCCATTGTATATATTTTTATGTTATATACAAAATTTAGAGAATAATAATATTTATTATTTAAAGTGGAAACTTTTCTAAAATCTTTTTGGCAATATATCTTTCGATGTAGTGTAGAGGGAGATGCAAATGAAAAATCAACATATATCAATATATTGATTTTGTTATTTATTATTATAATATTTGTTATTTTGTATTTGTTATCATTTTTGTAACCCATGTTAAAAGGTTTTTTATACATATTGTATATAAAAAACCCTTTTTATACATATTATGGTAACAGGTATTAATACTTATTATGGGATTATGGACCCTATTCCTTTTTGAAACGTTCCCGTTCACAATCACGAGTGCGTTTACAAATGCGAAAAGATATGTAACAACAATTTGTGACTAGTTAATATAATTTTGTCTTGTGATGTGAAAAAAGTGTGTCGTGGTGGCCCGAAGGCTAAAGACGCTTCTCAAGCACGAGGGTGCGGGTTCGAAACCTACCAACGACAAGTATCAATGTGACTTTTTCGGAGTTATATGTACTTTCTAAGATTATTTAGACACCACTGACAAACGGTGAAGGAAAACATCATGAGGAGACCATAAGCCTAGGTTCAAATTTCTAATAATAAGTTTGAAAATGACAAACCGTCTTGCGCAAATATGGTGATTAATGCCTAGATATAACACTGAGCTATTGACTATTTTAGTAACGGTTCCATCGCATTTTTAAATCTAACGCGGGCGTTAGATTTAAAAATGCGCAAAATCTAAATCAATACGACTCGGTGAGGTAGACTCATGTGTCCACCAGTAACTGGCCACCTGACATACCTAACACGTTACAGATTTTACACAAATAAGTATGCTTCAAAGATACTAAGCACACCCGTAAACCCATTCAGACCCTTTTAAATAGCTTTTATCAGCGGATTTTTAATTTTTGGTCGGACATAAATTAAAATTACTATTTTGAGGTTATGTGACGTAATTTTATTTTGTGAATATCTCGAAAATGCCAATGTATTTTGTGTTAAATCTTTTGAGGTAGTATTTGGACATGCCATCGAATATTTTAAAGATTATTTCATGGAGACACAACAATATTGAATTCAGTACATTTGTCCATAGTGCCGTGGGCATTCTCCTTTTATCAAATTTTGGGTATTCATCGTAACAAACACCACTCCTGCTACTTCGTCTAACAACGTTACTTAGGATGAAGCGACACGGCATGCACAGCTAATTGCGCAGGAGCAAGGCGGAGAATATTGTTGTATGTGATCACGCATAGTTATTTTACGTAGTCGGCCCGGATAAAACTTTATTCGAGCATTGTATCTTTTGAATTAATGGATAAAAATTTATAAAAATAATATTAATCGATAGTTTTACATTATAAGGATGACGAATTTACCATAATATGAATTTTGACACATGTGATTATAACACTTTATTCTTCCAATGGGACGATTTGTCTAGTATTAAATTATGTCTTTCTTAGAATTTCTAAGTAGGAAGTGTATTCTAAAATGTAATAGTATCACGTTTTTCTATCACTAAGTCAAAGTTCTTTATTATGAGATGGTGTATAGAGATGTTCTCGCTTTTTTGTGGGTATTTGCACTATTCTTAGGCACATGTCTGTCTGGCGCCGCCAATACAATTCTTTGAAAGAAGTTTAGTACCTATATTTTACGTTATACACATATTATTTCTAAACACCTATACCTATATGAATTCTGTCTATTCTACTATGTGCTCTGCCTTATTATTTGCAAAGGTAGATGCGTCATTATGTATCGTCATGGACATAAAGACGTATTTGGAAAATCCATTGACCTCTCGACCTCTGAAACTAAAAATAAATAACAATAATTTCGAGATCGACCCGAATCTAAGCATTGTCTTAATGATAATAATCTCAGTCGTGAGTTAGCGAAAATTTGACTCTGTTACCTATTGCAAAAACGTATGATTCAGATTAAAAATGGATGACTCAATTGATGTCAAGTTTGGATATTATTGTCACTGAATTCATACTGGTTTAAATTCAAACGGGATTAAACATCCAGTATTATTTTCGAGATGGTGCTCAACTAGTTTCAAACTACGATAGGGGCTCATAATAATAGACCGTGTGCATATGAACTATATTATGTAATTTAGTACAGAGATTGATAAAATCAAATCAAATCAAATCAAATCAAATCAATTTATTTGTGAACACAGGTTATACAGAAGGTTGTTTAACATACATTAATAGCATCTCTATGTTTTACCAATAAAATTGGTGTACAAATAGTTATTAAGTTAGGCAGGTACCAAGCATTATTAATATATTTAAATTAAACAAGTCTATAAGAATCGTAATAGTATGTCAAAATTTATCATTTAGAAATAGGTCAATAGAATAATATGTCTTGTCAATTAAAAATAATGTCAGTTTTCGTTTAAAAAGTCTAATATTATTTTCGTTTCTTATATATTTAGGCAGTTTATTATAAATTTTTATTTTTTTAAATTTGATAAGAGAACGACATAAGAAGAAAACATGTAATTGCATTCACCTTAAAAAACTTTGGTCAAAAGTACTAAGACGATCGATGAATACAGAGACAAACTGATTAAGTAAGATTTTCTACAGCGACTGTATCGATGGTTCGTGACCGTGGATGCAGAAGAATGAAGAAGCATGACATTCGAAAATAAATTTGCTTTCGTATATTAAGTTTTATAGTGCGCAAACTAATTTTTATATTGTCAAATAAGCGAGGATAATATTAATAAAAGTAGCTAAAAAACCTTATCGACTATAGATCCCATTCCCCTTGAAGAAGGACGGTGTACAACAATAGGTAGTCAGTAAGAGATACTGCACAATGGTTCATTTCTCACAGCGATCGGATGGCAGGCAATATATTGTGGATTGCAACATACTTAGAGTGTGCATGTGCATGGTATATACATGTAGGTACCTATATGCACATTTTTTTTTTTTTAAGGGGTGAAAATCATCGAATGACTGCCCCCGCCTGGGTGAGGCGGGAGGGAGTGTCAGACTCTTACTGACTAAAAACCACCCCGTTCCTTCTCCTGCACGTCGAGCCAGAGCCCCGGTTACCCGTTAGGTTCTCCGCGACTCCGAATCGGCATCGGCCGTATTGGGCCCCATCTGTGGTGGTCTGATGGCTCTTTGAGGCGCGCGCGGAACGCGACGCGCCGTACGCTCGGGTCTGTTTCTGGTCGGACGGGGAGCCACCCATGCTCGCCGTCCGCAGGCCCGCGGCCTATATGCACATTGCAGTCGTATGCTAACATTGTGATATTTGTCTGTAGAGGTAAAAAGATGATTTGTTTGTTCGTGAGTGATAGCGATTTGAGTCCCAAGTAGCTTAATTATATTCATTAACAGCCTATATATGCCCACTGCTGAGCAAAGCCTCTTCTTACATGGAGAGGTTTAGAGCATTAATCACCATACTTGCGCAAGACGGTTTGTCATTTTCAAACTTATTATTAGAAATTTGAACCTAGGCTTATGGTCTCCTCATGATGTTTTCCTTCACCGTTTGTCAGTGGTGTCTAAATAATCTTAGAAAGTACATATAACTCCGAAAAAGTCACATTGATACTTGTCGTTGGTAGGTTTCGAACCCGCACCCTCATGCTTGAGAAGCGTCTTTAGCCTTCGGGCCACCACGACACACTTCACATCACAAGACAAAATTATATTAACTAGTCACAAATTGTTGTTACATATCTTTTCGCATTTGTAAACGCACTCGTGATTGTAAACGGGAACGTTTCAAAAAGGAATAGGGTCCATAATCCCATAATAAGTATTAATACCTGTTACCATAATATGTATAAATAGGGTTTTTTATATACAATATGTATAAAAAACCTTTTAACATGGGTTACAAAAATGATAACAAATACAAAATAACAAATATTATAATAACAAATAACAAAATCAATATATTGATATATGTTGATTTTTCATTTGCATCTCCCTCTACACTACATCGAAAGATATATTGCCAAAAAGATTTTAGAAAAGTTTCCACTTTAAATAATAAATATTATTTTTCTCTAAATTTTGTATATAACATAAAAATATATACAATGGGTTTCAGTTAATAATAGGTAATTAAATAATATTACTATATATACTAAATATACACCTTGGCTGCATGCATCATATCCTTTTTCCCAAAAGCATAAATTTGATGGCCATTTACATAAAAAAAATAAAAATAAAATATTTCTGAATTAAATTGACCTTACATAGGTACACGAGGTTTACATACTGTCTATTTAAAATTATTATTTAAACACAATATGTATCTCATCTTTTAGTTTTCAGGAAAGAAATACTTTTAGATACATAAATAAATTATATTAACTAAAAATCGCGGGCTTCACTCACGTGACTATACTGAGAATAGCTCTACTAGTTTCGAACCACAGAGGGTTCTTCCTCATGAGTAGCGTGCGCGTCCGCGGCGACGTTGCGCAGCCTATTAAATAAACTAAATTATATAATGTAACACCTTTTAATTTCTTGAAGGGGAAGACTTGGACACTGTTTTTATGAATTCTAATATATAATTTTACATATTCCATTCACCTGAGAACCTCAAATAAAAATAAAATATTTCTAAATTAAATGGACCTTACATAGGTACACGAGGTTTAAATACTGTCTATTTAAAATTATTATTTTTTTAACTTCTGTGCATATTGTACAAATATTAAGTAGCTAGTATCATTTATAACAGATTTATAAGCAAATATGTGAGCGCCAAATTTATAATCGCTCTACTGAAAAGTCGACAATTTGCAAATAGAACATTATTCTACTAATGGGACGAAATATAGAAAAATAAGGTTCGTAACCAAAGCTATTGAAAAGTTTTCACAATAAACTCAATTTGCAAGTTTTTAGAGTTGGGGAGCCCAGTTACTCCAGTCGAGCCGACTGGAGTGACCACGGCCTCAGAGAAAATTGGCGGTAAACAAGGATTGTGTTTGTTTCATCGTGTGAGTGAGGTTACATGAAGCCTAATGCAACAGGCCTAATCTCTAAAAGGCTGGTAACGCACTGATAAATCCTCTAGTGTAATGCAAGTGTCCATGGGCGGCGCCGATTGCCTACTATCAGGTGATCCATTAGCTCATTTGCCGACCTATAGGTACATAAAAAACCACGAACTTGATATCGCTGTTTATGATGGACCTTCAAAACATGATAGCCATTACGCAGTGATACGTGTTCTCCATAAACATGGCGTATTACCTTACCGGGGAACCTTACAAGGATACCTCTAGTTTCGTAATAGAATTTGTGGGATTATCCTTGAATTTATATTGAATTTGGTGTCATAATCTTGGATAATATGCAATAAATGAACCAATTTGTGTTACTAACTTATAAATTAAAAAATATTATTTCAGGTAAAACGAAAATGACGACGAAAACGAAACGACTGGGATTTCAGCTAAAGACTTTTGTTTTGGTAAGTTTTACAACTTATTGAAGTACTTACATACACCAAAAAATCCTGTCTCATACAATAAAAACTAAAAAAAATATAGTGACTTATACTATATTTTAAAATTAAGTACCCAACCCTAAACTGCAACTCCTAAAAAATGACACTCAACTTAAACAAAGTGTGACATTACAATCTAATTATTTATGCAATGACTTAATTCCTATATTACTCTTACTCCTAGTCAATTCACATCCTTGACCAATTCACAGCAGGAGTGTGACTAAAGTATAACAGATTAACTGTGACCAATTTGTAATTATTCATACTGATTTACTTTTTGAGTAATACTGACTAATAGGTATTTGTTTCGCTAGTTTGCTACGTTGAAATATTTTATTGTTTTTGTTCCTTTTGACCGCGAATAACCTTTGGTTGGTTACTTAATACTATGGTACTCAATATTATATATACTCAAAATTATATATAGAGGTATATATATAATTTTGAGTATGCTCTCGTTATTAAGCATGTGTGCAAATAATCTCCATTTTTGGGGTAATAATTGAACCCATTATGCCTATCGTAAAGCATTTTGGTAATGTTTAAAGCAGACCATTTTAAACTTTTTAATAAATATATTTTAGAAGAAAAATAATTTAACTAAAATCGCGGGTTACCACGTGAACATACTGAGAAAAGCTAGTTTCGAAGGAGGGAGCTGCGCGACGTCGGCGTCGCCGCGACCGCGCACGCTGCTCATGAGGAGAACCCGCGATTTTAGTTCATTTAGTATGTTTCACGATAGTTGGTATTAAACAGAAGGAATATAATATTATAAGTGTGAAAGTTTCTTTGTTTAAATATTTGTCTGTCAATCACTCTGACAGTACTGATGGATTTTGATAAAATTTGGTACCTATACAGGCAGGGTATGGGCTGACTTAGGTGATAGGATATTTTTATACCGATTAAAAGCACCCATGTAAAAAAATGCAACTCGGCCAACGACTGCCTCGTTGGCCGAGTAGTCGCAAGTGCGACTGCCGGGCAAGGGGTCTCGGGTTCGATTCCCGGGTCGGGCAAAGTATTACTGGGTTTTTTAAAATTCTCAGTAGTAGCACGGAGTCTGGAAATGTGTCCGGTATATGGCAATAGGCTCACCCCCTATTACATGGGACTCATAACAACTAGTGAAAAGTGGGTGTTACATTGTACTGTGGTAGAATGTGCCACCTCTGCCTACCCCTTCGGGGATAAAAGGCGTGATGTTATGTATGTTATGTATGTATGTATGTAAAAAAATGGAATCATATTCTACGCGGTCAAATTCGCGGGCAACAGCTACAGAGTAATAAAAATAATATCGAAATTCAAATCAGATCTCCTAAGCAACGTATAATTATGCTTATTTTCTATGTAATGTTGTTTACTTAACACAAATTAAACACGCTACTCGTATTAAGGCAAACACAATTACCCACTAGAACTCGCACACACACACACCACTTATTCTATATCTCACACCATTCAACGAGAAGGAAAACCTCAACAAACACTAGAACGCGTGTTCTTTCACCAGAGATCATAAACCATTGCGCGTCATTGCGTCACCGTCACAGCGCACTTGACACAATGTCAGGTTGACACATATTGTGTCGCGTGGCGTACACAGGGTTAAAATTAAGGTTGCACGATTTGTGGTCACTATTCTTAGTGTTTTGGTAAACATAGATTATAGATGATTTCGCTAATGTTTGTTGTGCATTCTAAATGGTGTCGAAATACCTATGTGTTTAGGTATGTTTTAGATTTTTCATGTTGACTCTGTTGTATGAAATATTAGGTTTTGGCTTGACTTGGTTATTATGCAAATGGTTGAAATAGAATATAATAATAGAGTGTAATATTTTTGTAGTTTAAAATTAGTATTGCACTATACACAGTCTCCATTTAGGGTCATAAATTACTTCTAATTTTCATTTTGGAGTCGGGGGTAAAAAAACTAAAGGATTACCTGATAGTAGATAAGCAGCCAGTGCTACTTGTTACAGCAAAAAGTCTCAAGTGTATTGCCGGCCTTTGTCAAATAAATTGTATCAGGACAGATTTTAACATCATACCAAGTGTGAAAACATTACTCAACACCACACGCAATGACTCACAAACTAATAACTGCATTAGTACACATAACACTATCATTTAGATCCTTTCGCATCACAAATCGCATTCAATTTTAAATCGGTGGCGCGTGCGCAGCTATGCTCTTGCGCAAGCCCCACCCACGATGACACGGAACTCTAAACACACATACAATACTGCGAAAACAAGAAAAATAAGTCTTAATACTTGTTCTAAACCAGTAATGGAATGTAAACTAATAAATTAGCATCGAATTTGACCTTGAAATTTTCTTTTTTTGGTAAAATTGCATTTTCTTGTTTGACGTGTTATGTAGTTTAAAGGTCATTGAACTATATTCAGGTGGGTCGACGATAGGCCAGTGAGACGTTGGCATTCCATTGTCTAATTCCATATTTTGTCGTAAAACGTAGAAGTTTTGCAAAGCTGTAAAACTATGTGTTATTTTGCATAAATATTATACTATTATATTATATTATACTATTATATTATACACGAAAATGAGAAATAAGAAACCACATACATATAATTCAATGGTACGGTGAAGTCAAATTATTATTATTAAACCGGCTCTATGCATAACTCGATTATGATAGCCTCGTTAGCCGAGTGGTCGCAAGTGCAACTGCCGGGAAAGAAGTCTCGGGTTCGATTCCCGGGTCGAACAAAGTATTACTGGGTGTTTAAAAAAATTATGCAATGGTCTCACCCCGGTATATGGCAATAGCCTCACCCCTTATTACATGGGACTCATAACATAAATAGTGAAAAGTGGGTGTTACATTGTAACAGTGGCATAATGTCACCTCTGTTTACCCTTTCGGTGATAAAAGGCGTGATGTTATGTTATGTTTATGTTCTATGCATAACTCGCTTCTGCCAGCGGATCTGATGAGGTCCCCAGTACCTTATGTGTTATATTATACCATAATCTACCACTGTTCCAAATATCATCCCGATCCCTTCAGCCGTTTTGACGTTATTGAGTCACGAACAGACAAACACACAAACTTTCGCATTCATAATTACCTACTATTAAGATTTAGTCGAATATTCATACGAGTATATCTTTAGTTTCTAAAAATAAATCATATATACCTAGTTATTTATTTTAAATTTTGTGCTAAAATAAAACCTCATTACTATACAGCAACTGAATGTATTAGAATTAGAATTACTTATTTAAACAGTTCTAAATTAAAATATTTAGCTAAAAGCATTCGACTGTTTTAAGGATAATAAATATAATGAACTAGTTTTTAGAAGTAATTTAATATTATAAAAAGCATATAAAGTTTGGTAATTCATAATAAAATACAATATTTGGTTTTTCCAGAAAAATATTATTTATTTCATACAATGTACCATTGAACATTCTAATTCTGATTCTAGCAATTGAGATCAACTGTCTAGCAATAAATGGATTCCCTGATCGCGACAAGTGTTATTGAGGACATTTGATTATTTCGAAAATTACGCAAATATGGAACAGTCTTGGATGGTATCTATTATAGTTACATATTATCTAATTGATAGTTTGCTGGACTTTAAAAAGGAAAATAAAATTATACAAAGGATAAATATTTATTTTACCCACACTGGGCTTAATATTATTGGCAAAAATATTACTTTATGTCATAATCATAGGTATAATCACATAAAATATAAATATTTTGCCAAAATTATGTATGTAGCTATGCCATCGATTCGATGTTATATAATAAAAGTTTATGAACGGCCAAACTCGTTCGACTCGCTATCTCCAAGCGATGATACTTTATTTTACATACTTGGTTGGTAGTGATGACTAATCCCCATCTTTCTTGATAACTTACCTTTAAAGGTAAATACAAACTGGTTAAATATGTGCCAGTATAAAAAAAATTCAAAACTAGCCTAACCTGGTAAAGAGTGGTTACTGTCTTCTGCTTTTCCCGATTAAATTATCTTTTTTTGGTGCCTCATATATAAACCTTTTTCATTGGTATTAAGCTTTTATGATTCTTCAGTGGTATAAATAGAAATGTCTTACAAACAAATAAAACTCTTTTAAGTTGAGTGTTTAGAAGCGCCACGCGTAGGCGCATGGAGGCTGAAAGGCCTAGATTCTAAGTCAAATACTACCTAATTATTAGTCTGCTACGTAATAATTAAATATTTTTACTTACTTGAAAAGCTAGCTTAAAACTAATGACAGTCTTCAATCCAAATCCACCAATTAGACTAAAGTTCATTGAAAACACGGTCACTACAGCACACAGTGGTGCCCTGCATGGGCTGAGCACCACCGTGTCCTTAGGAATGTGATCGACGACGGCAACCTCTCGCGTCTGGCTCAGGTTACACAAAAAAAAATACAAAAGTTTATGGTAGTAAACAAGACTCTAAGACCTACTTTATACATATTACATTCTATTACAAACAACATTTAATAAAACCCTAAACCCTTCAATCTGCTATCTCCAATCTGACTGACAAACGTAGAGATTATGGCAAATTTTATAGACGAAGCCCGTAGTCAAGCGGTATACAATTACGGGTTTTCGATTAAGCCTTTGAGTGCTAATAGAGAAGTGTTGAAGCGAACAAGTGAAATAAGTGAATTTATTTCTGCAAATAAGCTACAAGGCAGTACTTTTACACGTCAATTTTATATCAAGCGAACGATGAGGCCGAACTCCGTTAACGTCGGCCACCGGAGACCGCCATAACGTTTGCCATGTTAAACTGTAAAAGTAAAACAACACCTCAAATCACGAAACAATTACACCACGTTAATGACATGCATTTATGTATCAATCAAACTCACACTACAATATTGTCTATCTAAATATTTAATGTTACACTTGCAACACAAATATACAAACCACAAGTTACTCCAAAACGCTTGTTAATGTATATTTTATTACATAACTAGCTTTTACGCGCGGCTTCGCTCGCGTCACAAAAGGATAAAAAGTAGCCTATGTGACATATAACGATATACACAGCGCCATCTATACCAATACTTTTGTTTTCCCGCGGGAATATAAAATTTTTCCGATAAAAAGTACCCTATTATTTAATCTGGTCTTCTAACTTTACGTATGCAAAAATTCAAAGCCATCGGTTTAGTAGTTACGGCGTGAAAGCGGAACAAACAAACAAACTCACTTGCCGATACATAATATAAGTATAATGTTTATAAATTGTCGTTTAAAAGAAGTCTTGCCTTGGAGTATGAAAGTGCTGAAGTTACCTAAGAGTGCTTTGGCCAAGTTATAAGTAGGTTTAAGTATTGGATATGTTAAATGTGGAGATGGAGGGTTGTAAATGTACGAGTGTGCATGATCGTTCCTGTACGCTGATTTTAATCTGAATTGGTTCCATTTGATTTGATAATAAGAGCAAGTTTATAACCGACTTCAACAAAGGAGGTTTTTAGTTTTACCTATATGTAGTTAGTTTGTTTGTACACCTTTATCTTACGGTTAGCCGACCAGCAGCTGTAGCCAAATGCCACATAGCGCTTGTCTACATGTAGAATAGAAAACCAAATTATATGGGATTAACGTAAATTTTGACACTTATCAGTGTCATCCCCATACGTTTAGTTTTCTACTCTCTCTGTAGACAAGCGCTAAAGTGGTGTTTGGCTAAAGGCACTGATTCTGATGTGGTTAGAAAAGTTTTGTTACACTTGGAAGAAGATTTCAGTATATTAATTAACCGACTTCAAAAAAAGAGGGGACTCAAGTTAGTTTTTTTAAACGTAGGTAATAAATCAATTATATCAGTATATATCAATAATTTGTTAAAAAAATAAACAAGACAGTAGGATGAAAGCCTTTTTTAAGGGGGAAAATCATCTAATGACTTCTCCCAGCTGGGTGAGGCGAGAAGGAGCGTCAGAGTCTTACTGACTAAAACCATCCCGTTCCTACTCCTGTACTTCGATCCATAGCCCCGAGCCCGTTAAGCCGTCCACGGCTCGGTATTAGTATCAGCCCGATTGGACCCCATCTGTGGTGGTCTGATGGCAAGGGCGGGATGAAAGCCTTTATTTATTATTCATGTACTACTTAACGAGTACCTAATAACAATGTATTTTCAACTAAATCTGTTATCGACTGATATCGTCAGCTTCCAAATCTGTCAATTTTCTTTAAATATGATTTGAATACGATGTTTTTTTTATGGCATAAGCCGGTAAACGAGCAGACGGATCACCTGATGGTAAGCAATCGGCGTCCCACATGGACACCTGGAATACCAGAGGCGTTACAAGTACGTCATCGGCTTTTTGGGGATTAGGAGTTTGAGCATCGTTGGGGATTCAGGGATTGGGGAGATTGGGGAAGGGGAAGGTAATTGGGCCTCCGGTAACCTCACTCACACGACGAAACACAACGCAAGCGTTGCCTCACATCGGTTTTCTTTGAGGCCATGGTATCACTCCGGTCGAGCAAGCCCATTCGTGCCTAAGCATGGCTCTCCCACACTTGAAAAACGTTTTTTAGACCTACAACTGCAAGGACGTGGCGCCAGACGACATCATAATCAGATCATTAATAAAATTGCTGACTGTCATCTCCAAATTGCATAAATGTGAAAAAAAATTAAAATTCCGCATTTTGGCGCACCACATTAAGCCGCGGACTGAGTGATTAATGTCTATGTAAATATATAATGTGATGCGGCGCCAACTCGTTACATACATAGGATTAAGGTTACTAGTCTCTTCTGTCTATTTTTTTATATTTGATGGGCCAACCGTTAGATACTATATATGACTATAAGGACTTCGAAATATACACGGGTTTTCCTATTTCTTAGAAAGACGAAGACAAAGGTCTTAAAGAAATTATGAGGCTATTAAAAATGTTGAAGTAATCATATCTTTTTCTGCTGACTCGTTGGCCGAGTGGTCACAAAAGGGGGTTCGATTCTTCAAAGTCAAAGTCAAAGTCAAAGCATTTATTTCAATTAAACCATAGTTTGGAACTTTTGAAACGTCAACTAGGTATTACAAAATAAATAATAGTCTGTCAGTCAGTCTTAGGTCGAGCAAAGTACTACAGGGTTTTTTTTAATCTCAGTAATAGCATGGAACCTGGAATTGTGCTCGGTATATGGCAATAGGCTCACCTCCTATTACATGGGACTCATGACATAAATAGTAAAAGTAGGTGTAACATTGTACAGTGGCATTATTAACAGCCGTAATTTACACCTTTACCTACCCCTTCTGGGATAAAAGGCGTGATGTTATGTGTTTTGTTACATATTTTTCCTGTACAATCTTTAATTGCTACATGCATATTTAACACACATTATCCCTCATTGCCTAGGCGCAACTCTAGACTCGACACATACATATTCTGAAATTCAACAAAAATCTTCGAGAATCGTACAAGACTTTGTACAATCAGAGTGCAATTCAACTTACGAGCTAGTTAGTGAAATACATAAAAATCAGTTCAGCCATTATTGACATAAAACTAAACATACAAACTCCTTAGTATACCGGAGGTTACCGGAGGGCCAATTTTCCCGATTCCCCGAATGGAGGGCCATTCGGGGAATCGGGAAACTAGCTATCGAATCACCGAATCCTCCACAATCCTCAAATTCCCAATTCCCAAAAGGCCCGTAACGCACTTGTAACGCCTTGGGGTTTCGGGTGCTCGTTTACCGGCTTATGCTATAAAAAAACCTCTAGTTTATATCAAGATAGTTCAATAAGTACATGTCTAGACGGCCCACCAATAACTACATCTACAAACAAATTGATTGTCGCATTGCATAACCTCTCAGAGGTTACCCGACGCGACGGAAAGAAAGCGCGAAGCCGCAAGGTCACGGACAATAGGTCACGTATCGGTTATACGTATTATAGTGATTGGAGATATTATGTATAATGTATGTATATTATATTGGTTGGAGATATAACTCTCGTAGAAGCTGTTTGATTAATTAGAAATGCTTTGTGGTAATTAGGTTGTGGTGTTTTAACCGTGTTAGCGATAAATGATTATGTGTCGGTTTTAAAGATTATGAGTAACAGGGTGTTACTTCGAAAGACTTTAACTTTTATTTAACAAGTCATTATCCTCCCGCGTTGTTAAGAATCGCGGTAACTTATTAGCATCTGTATTTTATTGGATTGGGTGAGAGCAGTGGCACGGATCAATTTCTTGAAACTAAACTTTATATTTTAATCAGCAGAACTGTTAACTATGGCTTAAGGCGTCATTATATGCCATTAATTTTTTTGTTTTTTGTTTTGTAGAATCACCCAACAACTTATTTTTACTCGTGGACCAACAGCGAATCGCAGTACACTGTTGTACTAATGAGCATTTTCTGCTTAAGGGGGTATGTCGTAATCTTGACGTTTGGCAGACAGCTTGCAAATTACACTTTATTATAACTCAATTTAAGTTCCTTGACGATTAGAATTCTCTTTTTCTCTGTCGTTTCCCTCTTGGCAGAGCGGTCGTGGTCACGATGAGGCGACCGTGGGTATTTGTGTTGGGGGCCGATACTGCTTTTATCACGATCTCCCGCCGTCTCTCCCTGTTTGTGGATTGTCTGGAGCTAGCTTGAGGATTAATTCGAATGAAACACTGACAAAGTACTGAACTACATAACATCACGCCTTTTATCCCCGAAGAAGTAGGCAGAGGTGCACATAATGACACTGTACAATGTAGCACCCATTATTCACTATTTATGCTATGAGTCCCATATAATAGGGGTTGAGTCTATTGCCATATGTTTCCGGGCACACTTCGAGACGCCGTGTTACTATTGGTAATTTAAAAATATCCACTAATACTTTACCCGACCCGGGAATCGATCCCGAGACCCCTTGTCCGGCAGTCACACTTGCGACCACTCGGTCAAAGAGGCAGCACTGAACTAGTAATAATACTGGACACAAAATTACTGGCACTGTTATTATGCGCCTATTATATTAGAATATACATTTTAAACTGGCTGTATCGGGGACCGGTTTAAGATAACCAATTAACACGAGATGACTTCATACATGAATCTTAGATGTTGGAACTTCCACGGGACAGAAACAGTTGCTGTTTGATAACCCATATGTTATGGTAAAATAACCTAAACTTCCCACCCACGTTATCATCGTACCATTTGTGTCAGCTTGGAGTTGTCATGCTCACTCAAAGGTCTCATTAGCGGTGGCGCGTGCAGTGGATTGCTCGATGCGGTTGAGTTAGGCGGTGCTGGTGTACGTGTCATGTTCGTGAACGGGCGCCGTCAACTGGGACTGGTCAGCTCCAGACTGTATTATTATTGTCCTTAAGGTTATTTTCTTTTTCGATCTCTTTGAATGGATTTTAGAACTATGTAACTAGAGAATTGTATTGTAATCCTGATTGAAAAAGAATAACTTGGAGGGTGGAGTTTCTTGCTCGTTCTTCTCCATAGGAATCTACACCTTGGAATGAGCAAATTCACTTTTTTTTTTTTTGTTGATATTCAAAAGTGCCTTTCTGGTCTGATTGAAATAAATGATTTTGACTTTGACTTTGACCATCATACGATACGTACGACTCCAAGCTGTATTTATATTACTGCAATTCCTTACAATGAAGTTCTGGAATCGTCGGTTAGGTAGAAGTATTATTGTACCTTGCAATTCTAAAATGCTTGCTAAACATATAGAGCTCGTGGTTAACTAAAAATACCGGTTTACTTACATAAAATTTTTACAGCACCTGGGCTAGATTTGTAACATAATAGTTTTGATTTTGATATATTAAATACTACAGTGATCCTCGAACTGTTACAGTGTCATGTACATGTTTGTCTTACTAACATAGCATAAAACAAAGTTGCTATCCGACTTCTGTCTGTTCCTTTGTATGCTTAGATCTTTAAAACTACGAAACGGATTTAGATGCGGTTTTTTCAAATAGATAGAATGATTTTTAAGGAAGGTTTATTATGTATAATACATGCATATTGCACCCGTGCGAAGCCGGGGCGGGTGGCTAGTTTATATATACATATGTCGCATTAGAGATACAAGACACAAGATATATCTAACAAGAGGTAAGTCGACTTGTATCCTAAAAACCGAAAACAATAATACGCCATCAATAGCAACTAGTTGAGACGACCTTGTGAGACAAATGCTATGTAATATTCTTAGCAGTTATGTGTCAAAATACTGTACCGGTACAAAATGGCCATTATCTTAGGAAGATGAAACATCGGTGTGTGCTAGTTTATGTAACAAATGACTCAGTACAAGGTACTAGTCAAAATATTTGACTCCGGTTTTATTTTTAGTCATTTGCTGTTTCAGTTTTCTTGGGTTTTGGTTTTAATGATACCTAATGTATAGATTTTGCGAATTTTTTCTCGTTGTGTGTGTATATGGTAGTAAGTAACTGAACTGATTGTTGTAGTTGTATAGTACACTCAATGAAGTATTTTGCACACTTTTCTTAACACAATTAATTAATAATTAGTAAAATAGAGTAAGAAGTGAAACATCAGAGACTAAAATCTTAGGCGCTTTTAACAGATGTTTTACAATAGCATATGCATCCCCACCATATAGATGGTTGGCAGGCCACAACTGTGCGCTTCTAACGATGCTTTCTGCCTCGCACAGCAAAACTGTGGAATGATCTATCGTCGGCGGTATTTCCGAACCGATGCGACCTCCAAACCTTCAAGAAAAGAGCGTACTCCTTTTTAAAAGGCCGGCAACGCACCTGTGACTCCTCTGGTGTTGCGGGTGTCGGGCGGCGCTGATCGCTTACCATCGGGTGACCTGTCTGCTTGTTTGGCTCCTATACCATAAAAATACTATAGGTTGACAAATTAAGAAATTACTATTAGATAACCAAATTATAAAACACGAAACAAACTAACATCGTATTTATCAACATTATACTTACAGACATAGTACAAAACTTTCACACAATAATAAATCCTATTGCAACAAACATAAGCACGCTTGTCCCACTAACGAGGACAGTCTTAATCTTATCGAATAAGAGACAAGACAAATTGCAAATATTGTTTAATATTATGCCAGTACTGAGAATGCTGAGAGGAAAATGTTAATTATCCATTAGTTACTTATCTGTGACACTTTGCTTGTATGAAGGGGCTTTTAGCGTAAAGGGTACTATGCGAATATACCGCGGTTTGGCTCAGAACAGGTTATGGAACAGGGCGGTTTTTGACCGTTCATGTTTTTTTATGGCATAAGCCGGTAAACGAGCTGACGGATCACCTGATAGTAAGCAATCGTCGTCGCTAATGGACACCTAGAATACCAGAGGCCTTACAAGTGCGTTATCGGTTTTGGGGATTAGGAGATTGAGGATCGTTGGGAATTCAGGGATTAGGGAGATTGGGGAAGGGGAGGGTAAATTGGGCCTGGCGCTGTCTAAAACGCGGATCTACGCGAGACACAATATATTTTTTATTGTGTCTCATATCGGTGCTCTCAAGCGGTTAAACTCCATCTCCCCCTCACCCAGGTTTCATTCAATGATTTCCCCCCACAAAAATAAATAAAAGGTAGTGAGAAATGAAAATTGAATGCAGTGTTTTCTTATGTTTAGACTGTCTTTTAGTCCTATACTAGGTTACTACAATATGTTCAATGTACTTTTAATCCGGAACTATCAACACCTTGAACAGCTTTTTTAATCAAAACTTTTGGACGGCATTTTAACTTCTTCTCCTTTTTCAATTTAAAATGTAACGCCCATTTCCTAATACTATAGACACGACGTCATATCTTGTAGATATTATTACTTATTGCTAATTAAAATACCTATTATTAAGCACTATAAACTGGTAATATTTATCGCCATACATGACACTTCCAGGACATAAAACTACCGTACTAGTTAAAAAAAAAATCAACAACAGTCCAGACAGCAGATCTAAATATACCAATGTGTCTAAATACCTCAGTCGATTTTAATCATTATTATTTTATAATAAAGTCGATTATCTATTAAAGTTTGTAAACAGATTAAAGTAGCTTGAATTGCGTTGGTCCAATTACGAGCCTTGCGAAAACCATTTGTCATTTTATAATGCGCGGTAAATAATAATATTTGTTTCATGGCCTGCACGATATACAGGGCGTGGTGTTATTGTTACAATTTAATTATAAATCAATAACACGCTGTATCTGCATATTGTCGCCATTGGACAGTCACGACATGTACAGTCACGCTCAGAAGTGGTCAAGAGAAAAAATATTATTAATTTTTTATTTCACTTCCTTCTAAGTTTTTTGTTTACGTAAATTATTAATTCTCTGAATATAGTTGTAGTTTAAAGAAATTTACCACAATACTGTCCACACCAATTTAATCTAGGTACATTCTGGACAAATTTAGACTTCATCTAACATCGAAAGTTTCAATAAAACTTTACTTAATTTGGGAATCAATCCCCACCACTGTGGGAATTCCTAATAATTCCTAAAGATGTCGAAACAGACATTTGTAATGTTATGATATGACAAGCTATCAAAACTGGCCATTGCTCAGCGGCCATATTTGTGACCACTCAATGTTATTATTAATTTAATTTCGCTTCCTATTCCATTCTTTGTTTGCTAATTAGCAAAAAGTTTTCATAAAAAATATTCTGTTGACATGCAACCTCATGTAATGAATGTCCTATTTGATTTTTTTGTCAATTTTGATGTTGATGTCAATTTTCGTGTGTGTTTTTTATCATGGTTCATTTTTTAGGCAATCGCAAACCCGATTATTATTTTTTAAAAGAACCGCCATGGATTACACATACTGATTTAGCTATGTCACTTTAGGATACTTTGTTATTAATTTAAAAAAACTGACTACATTGTCAAAATAGTTAAAGCTAGTAGACACCGGTGGACTATAGTTCACCTTTAACATAGCTTTACCTATAAATATAGCCCTCTAAGTTTTAAGCGATTCATCGTCAAAATTATTCATTATAAAATTTCAAATCCCATCCGAAATTAAAAGAAATGTTTTAAATAATAATTTTTATTTATTACCATAATATTAACAGAAACAAAATTTAGTCTTAGGCTTTTATTATAATTATAAAATAACTAGCTGACCCAGCAAATTTTTTTTTCCAAATCGGTTCAGCCGTTTTCGAATTTTAGCACGACTAACGAACGGAAATTCATTTTTGTTTATATACCTAGATATAATTTTAACATGTGGTAGATATCAGATCCCAACAGGATTTTATTAATTAAAATAACTATGTGTGTGGAACCGGGAACCCAAACTAGGAAAACCTGTACTATGAGCTCCTGGCGTTTCCCTCCTAGATATGGATAATGTTTAACGCCTGGAATAAATAAGAATAACACTAACTTATCAGTAAATACATACATATACATATCATTATTGAGTAACATAATGAAAGATATAAGCAATAGTTATTTTCAATAGAACCTCAATTGCTTATAGACCACAAACATGTAGTAGCTAATACATGTTAATTGATAAACAGAGAATTAAATTGCACCTATTTGTTCATTACTTTATTAAATAAATTTTTTCGTAGGTATTTCCAATAAAAGTAACATGTAAGTTATAGGAATGATTAATTTTCTTATGATTGCATAACATCACGCCATTTATCCCCAAAGGAGTAGATAGAGGTGCACATCACGGCACCTGATGCCACTGTACAATGTAACACCCACTTTTCACTATTTATGTTACGAGTTCCATGTAATAGGGGGTAAGCCTATTCCCATATACCGGGCACAATCCTAGACACCGTGCTACTACTGAGAATTTTTAGAAACCCAGTAATACTTTGCCCGACCCGGAAATCGAACCCGACACCCCTTGCCCGGCAGTCAATTCTTATGATTAATAAATTCAAAATCAAATATTTTATTCAAATTAAAACAAAGTGGAAATATTCAAATTCATGCGAACTTGTACATAAATAAAAAGTATGCATAAAATATGGAGAAATATTGTAATTGACGTAGAAGAGAGGCAGCGGGAACAGTGTTGCAGTACGAATACTGTATGTACGTAATGTATATAACAACAATTTTAAACCTCAAATTAACTATTAAATAAGGTTCAAAACACTCTAATAGGCGCACGTTCATTAAAAATAGAGAGTTTTTACAATGAATTCTTTTATCATGTAAAACAACTGCTGTCAATTAATACAAACATTAATCATTCAGTGAAAGTGCCATAAATTGATTTGATGGATACCAAACTTTTTGATAACATAACATAACATAACATAACATAACATAACATAACATCACGCCTTTTATCCCCGAAGGGGTAGGCAGAGGTGCACATTATGGCACTTAATGCCACTGTACAATGTAACACCCACTTTTCACTATTTATGTTACGAGTCCCATGTAATAGGGGGTGAGCCTATTGCCATATACCGGGCACATTTCCAGACTCCGTGCTACTACTGAGGTTTTTACAAACCCAGTAATACTTTGCCCGACCCGGGAATCGAACCCGAGACCCCTTGCCCGGCACTGCCCCTCGCACTTGCGACCACTCGGCCAATGAGGCAGTCAGGCAAACTTTTTGATACAGGTGTGATATGAATACAGGTACTTATGGTATATACGCGTGACTGCCGAATTCCCTGTCATGAGTTACTTGGACCAGCATCACCATCAGCTGGAAGACGAGTACTGAACAAAGGCCTAAAGACTTGCCTCTAATGGATCTTTTTCGACCTTCATGGTATCGTCGGTCCACCTCCTCATCCCACAGTCAAATCATTGCAACGGTTTTGTGGGGCTTAGATTATAATATACTCTAAGCCCCACTCTACCTTTATTGTACAAAGATAAATAAATAAAAAAATAAATAAACCTCGGGAGTAACCTATCCACGCAGCGCTATGACTGCTGCGTACGAGCTTTACTCGAGCACAATATTGTTGACATTTTTGAGCATATAAATTCATGTTCGGGCATGTTTGTAATTCTTAAACTTATTGTCATGCATCAGACACAAACCAAACTCCATACTAATATTAAAAAATGATAGAAAACTAAAACGTTTATATATCCCTTGTTTGATTTACGAATCTAATGAAATTCACCTAAATGGTCTGTTATCTGAAGAAAGCTTATTAGTATCTATTTGGCTAATGACAGTTCGATCCCGACGTTACCTGATTAAAAATCACATCGGTCACTCACTCACTCGACTAAAAAAACTAATCAAAATAAATCTTTAAATTAAAATAACAATAGCACTTTTGTCACCGACTGTACGGCTTAATTTACGACTGCTTGCAAACGGATTTCCTAGTAGTCACTATTTCATTATTAGACGAATAATTTCGAGACAGACAGACAGACAAATAATCTGATAATGTTCGTAATACAGTATCAAGATCAAATACATAATTATGTAATAGTAGTTAAATAGTTTTTATTATATGCATACTAGCTTTTACTTTAATGCCAATGACGATCAATTAGACTGCCCAAGACATTGTATAAAATTTAACAAAGAAATAACTAAGTTTTTGATATTTTGGTAATGATAAATTCACTAAAAATCGCGGGTTATTCTCGTGAATGTACTGAGAAAAGCTCTACCAGTTTCGAGCCACAGAGGGGTTCTTCCTCATGAGCAGCGTGCGCAGTCGCGGCGATGTCGCGCAGCCTACCGGCAGTACGTTACTACAGTAGGCGCGATTTTTACTTAATTTAGTATGTCATAATATAAAATAAATAGTAAGCTTTACTATTCCAATTTTAATATAAATGTAACTACTCATGCACCTCTATTTAGAATCAATTAGTAACTCAGTGATATCTCGTATCTCAAATATTTATACCTATTAGGTACTTTAACACGAACAAATAATCCTGGAATGCCGGATCTTTCTGTTTAAGAACTGCTTTAGCGACTAAAATATGCACGTAAGTCGTGAAATTCCAATACGAAATAGGTAATTATAATGAAATACTATGTTGACCTAATTGTCACAACATAATTTATTATATATATCGATTAAATCGGAACCGATCATAACAAGATTATGGAATATAATGTATTCAATTATTCCACGAAAATTTCAACGACAATAAATATCTCCACTGAAGTTCACAATAAAACCTTTGCAAATGAAATTAGCATTTACAAACTATGCAGGTCAATATGGTAACTAGACTCAATAAGGCAGAAATAGGATCATTTTTTTTATCTGTAAGGATAATGATTGAATTTTCACCAATTACAATAAATACTCAGAAACCTACCAAGCTTTTTTTAAGGGGGTAAATCATCGAATGACTGCTCCCGCCTGGGTGCCGCGGGAGAGAATGCCAGACTCTTACTGACTAAAAATCACCCCGTTCCTTCTCCTGCACGTCGAGCCGGAGCCCCGGTGACTCGTCAAGTTCTCCGCGGCTCCGAATCGGCATTAGCCCTATTGGGCCCCATCCGTAGTGGTCTGATGGCTCTTTAAGGTGCGCGCGGAACTCGAACCTACCAAGCTTGGAAAGGTTATTACAGAAACTCTTCAGAAGAAGACCTTCTTAACCATTTGAATACCGGTATGTCAGACACATAGAACATATATCGTGTCTAGCGTGGATACGCGTCTAGTCACATGACGGGTTAACAGTTGAGATCCTCCAGATGTTGATAATGTAATATTTTGTTAGGGACAAACCTGTTATATTGCTGGCATTACACGGGATTGCATTCAAGAACTTTAAATGTGTGCCTAAAACATTAAATAGTAGGCGATGCCCGATGTATGGTAATCCATACACCAGACATTATTATCTAGATAACATGATTACTTGCACTTGTTTTTGCATAAGACTGCATCTAATAGCCGTTCATAGGTTCTCTAGACGTAAGTCTGTAGTCTGTACTAAGATGCATCGAATCCGGGTTAAAGACCTCAGTGGTAAAGTGCCAACGGAACCTTTCGATTAGAATTATTTCTGTATCGTGAGCTTTAACTTATTTGTTGTAATTGTAAAAGGTTTGTGCAAATAGTAGTATTTTTTACTCAAGTATCTAACTGAGTGTTGTTCAATGAATTCTTAGTAATTCAGTGTCTAGTTTTGTTATACATATTTGTGATTAAATAAATAACTTTCCTTGCTTTATTAGAATACTAGCGACCCGCCCCGGCTTCGCACGGGTGCAATATGCATGTATTATACACATAAATCTTCCTTAAAAATCACTCTATCTATTAAAAAACCGCATATCTATCAACTCGTCGAGTACCGGTTTTGTAGACACAATTATAGAACAATAGGTTGCGGTCACCGGTGACCGCTTGGTGTTTGACAGTTTAAATCCGTTACAGTTTTAAAGATCTAACCACACATAGGGACTGGTGGACGGTGGATAGCGATTTGAGAGTTTTGTTATGGAATAGGAGGCAAACGAAATTAATTTCAACAAGATTTATGACAGTTTTGGGTGGTGTAAAATGAAAGTATATCCTAAACGATTGTATAATTATGTATTTAACAAGTCACTTCGATTTTTCTAAAGATCCAACAAAGCGGTCAATAAATAAATAAGTGATCGAAATAAACCCAAGCTATATATATATATTATTATGTCAATGTTATCAATCAATCAAGACTCGTGTCTCTACTATCAACTAACAACTAGAAGGAACTCGCTACAATAATTATTTGACGTAATGAAATATTAAATTGATCTCAAATTAAAATCTTTGGTGTTTGTAATAAGGTATAGTAGGTATAGGAGTTGAATAATGAAATGCGTTTTGTCCAAATGCAGTTGTATTACCAGCTACAAATATTACATAAAAATACTGTTTTAAACCATTGACCAGACGTGCCTATGTATAACTAAATATATGGAACTGTTTTGTGAGCAGTTACGACAATCCTTACATCAACAATCTTTATAGGTTGGTTTTTGATATAAGTTCGAACTATTGATTGTTTTTTCAAAACCTAGCAAGATTTATCTATAGATTTTAGATTGAGAGCTATTCATTTCAGCTGTAGCAAAGTTACTGTGTGTGTGTATCCAAACAAGGAGCACACCACTTCTATTCTTGGGTCGAACAAATGTGATGATCTTAATTTTTCGGTAAACGAGCATTCGGATCACCTGATGGTAAGCAATCGACACCGCCCATGGACACCCGAAACACCAGAGGTGTTACAATTACGTTACCAGCCTTTTAGGGTTTCGGAGATAGGGGAGAGATTGAGGAGATAATTGGGCTCCTGTAACCTCACTCACATGACGAAAAACAAAGCAAGTCTTGTTTTATGTCGGTTTTCTGTAAGGCCGTGGTATCACTGTCGAAGATACCACGGCCTCACAGAGGTTGAGCCAGCCCACTTGTGCTTAAGCATGAATCTCCCACACTTGTATGTACCTACATACTGAAAAAAAAAACGTTCAATGATATCTATGTCTCCGGTTTTCAATAATATTAGGGTCGCCATCTGTATTATTAATCGCCAAACTAGCTGTCTACCTCGTCCAGAAATAGAGGTTTGTTGTTGTTGTGTTCTGCATAGTTATCGACCAATCAATCAACAATCGTGTTTCTGATATCATTACCCATTGTCGGAAGTAGCCAACAATTCTTATTTGACGTCCATTGTTTTAAACTCTGACGCAAAAAAGTTTATTATTAGTCTAGCTCCTAAATGACTGGGGCCGATTTGATGCAATTGTTCGATAACGAATAGGAATAATACGTGGGTAATTTTAATTGTAGAGGTATAATTGTACAGCTCTTAGTATCGAATGGTGTCATCGTAGTACTGAATCTTGGCCCTTTTTGAGGGGGAAATTATTCAATAACTTCTCCCGCCTTGGGTAAAACAAGAAGGAATGTTACTGACTTAAAATCCCTCCGCTCCTACTCTTGCTTCGAGTACCGGTCCGGTCGTCCGAAGTCGGGTCGGTCGATTTGTCCTGGAAGTTTACATAGAATAGTAGTAGGTACTTTTGCTTGATTCACAAAACATACTTTCACAGAAATAGGGACTGCCTCGTTGGTCGAGTGGTCGCAAGTGTGCTAGGGGGCTCGGGTTCGATTTCCGGGTAGGGCAAAGTGTTACTGGGGTTTATAAAATTTCTCAGTAATAGGACGGAGTTTGGAATTGTGCCCGGTATATGGCAATAGGCTTACCTCCTATTACATGGGACTCATAACATAAACCGTGAAAAGTGGGTGTTATATTGTGCAGTGGCATTAAATGTCGTAATGTGCACCTCTGCCCACCTTCTGGGGATAAAAGGCGTGATGTTATGTTTGGTAAATAGTGTTATCATTTTTACATGGGTTTACCTGTCTATCATTATGAAACACGCAATTTTACGTTATAATATTTCTTATCCAGTTAATTTATATGTATCAGTATCATAGTACTATATTACAAATAAGTTATACAGCAATTAATTATCATTCCACCTTCATTTTAACCAAAAATCAATATTTATTATTCAAGTCAACTCGGAATATATTTATGTCATAGTTGTCATGATTTTATTGTACAACAGTTTTCTTGCATCCTTTGACTATAATTAATTAGTGTTAACAATATCTAGATCATTTGTTGAATAAGTCTGGTATTATGTAAAGGATAATGTAACTTTGAGCTTCTTTTTATCATTTACAAATATCATACAAACCTATTTGATACTTGGGGTTCTTCAAGAACGAGAGTAAAGAGGTTCTTCAAGGGTCGGTAAGGCGCATTTAATGCTCTGAGTATTGAAAGTATACATAGGCCACGGTAATTGCGTAGGATCAGGTGGGCCGTGTGCTGTTTTTGCCACCGACGTGGTATCAATAAAATTGATATTTTGACGTTAAGTGAAACAGCGTTACTAAGCTGTGTAGCTTACTTTGTGTTTCCCCGTGTGGGAGAGATTATCGGAGTTCCAATTTCCCAAATTTCTTTTTTTTATTATTATTATTTGAACTTGTTCGGCTTGTTCATGTGAACTATTCGAGAATAGTTCTATTTGTTAAGTAACTATTTTACTTCGATACAATCTTTAACCTCTGCTAGCAGATTTAATATGTCGCGTAGATTGATAGATGGCGACTGCACCTTCATTTTGGGAGGCCTATGTTGAGTAGTGGACGTCTTACAGATAATATGATGATGATGATGATCAATCTGCATTCGGCAGTCGGGTGATAGTTATTTTAAAAAGTTGGTAAGAATGGAATGGATGGTTCATATTTAGGTCCTAAAACAAACAAATAATTGACCATATACAAAACGATGTGCAAACATAGTTAGCACACGTCCACCACGAAACAATAGACACTACATTTCAAAGGATGTTTAGTAATCTGTGCCAATACTAACACACAATTTCACTTTTTTGAAATCGGTTAAAGAACAAACGCGTGAGTAGGCAGTATTTGTCTGTCTGTCCGTAGGCTGTGTAAACAGTTCATTGTCGTTATAATTGTATGCAAGTGGAGCGAGGTTGGGTACCTATGTATGTATATATAGTGGGTATTCCGGCGATCGCAAATGTTGTGTTGCCTCATACATAATTTGTTCCTGTCTAAAGAAAATTTTGCATTGTATACACCTAATGATAGAAATATTGTTGTTTTCGCAAATTATACAGTATGTTAGGTTAAACGAGGGACATATTCAAACCCATAATAGTGTATACTCACATGAACCTAACAAACATATAAACGAAACGAAAACACTAATAAATAACAGACAGAACCATAAAAACGCTTCCGCTTACGCTTACGGGTTACTGCTTAGCGGGCTTAAGCGCGCTCTATTCTTTTTGGCAAGATCGGCGAAGGTTTGGCAACGCGAGTTACTTTATGTAAGTACTGTTTCTGTTTACAAGTTCACTTGTTGCGCGCTCAGTGTTCATGATGATGTATTTTATTAGACAATTACCTCAAAAATTTTGGTTATAGGTTTTTTACATATTCGGGACGAGAATCGAATACTGAATACCCTCCCTCAATAAGTCCCTCGTTTAACTTAACTAAGAACTTTTTATAAGGTCTAAATGACTCTTTTATTATTTACTGAGTAAAAAAGGAAATGTTTTTATCGGATTACTTTGAAAATCTGTATTTATATTTCAAAAAGGCTAACTATACAAAAGTTCCTAATAATACCTGCTACAGTAATAGGAACTTTTAGTTCGTAGAAAAATCAAGGTGACGTTAATTTTGCTTAAATAGATACGAAAATAAGTACGTCGATCATTATACCAATGAAATAGCCTTTTTATAACCTCACAGTCACAATCTGTTGATCTTCTAGTCAGTCTATAAATAAGTAAATAATAAAAAAATTAAGTTAGGTACTAATGGCTATTTTTCCATCGCCAGACAAATTTTTTTAGGGAACAGAGTGGAAAGTTCCCTAAGATCGGAAAAGGAGGATCCTCCGACCAGGCGAGGTGTTCGTGCCTGGCGGGCTTTTTGCCCAACAGCTGTTCGTTGGGATTTTCTATCCGTGTTAATTTGCATGTAAACTTTACATGTGCGATGTAGGATTTTTGTGACGTCATCCGTTGACATGTGACATGTGTTGCCACATTTTAACTAAAGAATAACTTTAAATGTTTGACAATTCTTCCATACTAACTAACTGATGATTAAAAACATAACATATATAACATCATTTATCCCCGAAGAGGTAGGCAGAGGTGCACACAGAAGTAACAACACCCACTTTTCACTATTTATGTTTTGAGTCCTAATACTGGGCACATTTCAAGACTCCGTGCTACTACTGAGATTTCTTTTTAAAAGCCCATTAATACTTTGCACGACCTGGGAATCGAACCCGAGACCCCTTGCCTTGCGACCACTCGGCCATCGAGGCAGTGATTAAAAAATTGGCCCTAAGTTACTTATAAACGGTCAGTTGGCAACAGCTGGTTTAGCAAGCAAGATTTTGTAACTGACTCTTGGAACTAATAAACTAGTTTCGTATTCTTATTATTATTTTAACATAGGTATAGGTTAACCATAAAATTTAATTAAGTGATATTAATGTTATTCATAGGTTTATTTTCTAATGAAATTTATGTCTATCAAAATAAACATCTGGTTATGATTCTCTCACAATGCTAAAGCTGGATAAAAATTCAGAGTTACAAAATTAAATAATATGTGGCTATTATTATTTTAAACCAATTTTAAAATAGATTTAAAGCAAAATTCAAGGTTTAAAGTATAGAGGCAGTGTACAGGCAATGAATACTTACCATCAGATGATCTATGACATAAAAAGTTCAGAGCTAAGAATCAGGCTATCCTGATTGGTGAAACTCAGAACAACAAAGTCCGCGAATTTTCGAAAAACTCGCAACCAGACAAGCTAGTTAAAATATGAAATAAGTTCTAACAGTTCACCTTTCACCTTTGTTCGGTTAGACAGGTCAGGAGATGGCAATCTTACTTTTCAACTTCGAAAGTAATAATGTAGTTTAAACTAGTTTACTGGACCTATAGTATAGTATAGTAGTTGAAAAGTGCTATAAAGAGATTTAAAGGTAAGAAATATATTGTGAAAACATACGAAGTGCGGAGTGAAGAGTAACAAGGGTGCTTACTCTTGAATCCAATTCCGATCGATCGACTGTTAATGTGAAATATCGTACTCTTGAGTTGCAATACTAGCGCCCATTGCATCCGTATTGCGGGGATATTGAATGAACTAAAAGGTATTGAATTTGGCTTTATATTCCGTACTCTGAATGCTATTTTAACAGCTACGATAAGGGTTGAACAGTTTTGACATTGAATAATTATTGAATTTTTATTGGTTTTAAATTGTATTGACATTGAAATTAGTTTCAAGAGTAAGCACCAAGATATACTGTACCATTAGGTTAAAGATTTTACTGATCTAACTCAAACTACTTCATTTTTGAACCAAATGCTTAAACTTAGATTGCTAGCAGATATAAAATTAGCGCTGTCTGAAAATAAATTAATGTTAATCAAGTGAAGTTTGCTCGTGGTGGCTCGGAGGTTCAAGGAGCCCGCTTCTCATGCATGAGGGTGCGGTTTCGAAAAGTCTTCATTCATTAAGTCTTCCGCGGCTCCGTATCAGCATCAGCTTTACTGAGACCCATCTATAGTAGTCTGATGGCTCTTTGAGGCGAGCGCGGAACGCGACGCGCCGTACGCTTGGGTCTGGTTCTGGTCGGGCGGCGAGTGATGTCGTACGACACATGGATTGGAGATCGTCCTGCTTTGACTAGGCGAGTTTGTCTTCTAAAGTACCATACCACATGACTATAATAAAAGGTCTCTTCTTTTTTAATTTAAAAGTATAAAGAGTAATATCAAATCATTTATTTCGGTTGCAAACATGGGTTATAAAATATACAAAAGGTGTTTAATATTTATGGTATGGTTCTCCACATTTTGCCACCATGGCATGCAAGTATTTCCTTATCAATTTATTTACAAGTTTAGCTTATACAATCTCATACAATATACGTTACCAATAAATTAAGAATTGAAATAATTATAATTATTGAATGTCAAGAAAGATGAAATTAAAGGTATCATATTATTAATATATTATTAATACTTTTTACTTTATTTTTTAATGATTGAGTTATTTTATAAAACACCGTCCAAGTTCATATAAAGCCTCCGTATATTTCCACTAGCCAATAACAAGGCCGAGCACTTAAGTATTCAGACTGGTTGCAGATGGTATCAGCAGAGTTTCACTGAGATCTGTGTTTATTGCAGTTTTTTGTGAATCGTGTCTACTTTCTAACGGTCCTTGTTTCCGAGTTTGATGGTCTTGGAGTAATAACAATGGTTTTATTTACCTGCTTAGTATCTTTGTAGTCTCGTAATCACAAGTTTTCCCTGTTGAATATAAGTTGTAGGGAAGACCATACAATGTTTTGTCTAATCACAGTTCCAATAGAATTCTAAAGAAGATGCACCTATAAAGAAAGTGGCCCGCCCAATTATTGACAACACGGTTAGTGCGGTGGGTGGGCTGCCACGCAACGTGCCGCGGGTTCGATTCCCGCACGGAGCAACTCTTTGTGTGATCCTCAAATTGTTGTTTCGGGTCTGGGTGGCATGTTTATGTAAACTTGTATGTTTGTAAACGCACCCACGACACAGGACAAAATCCTAGAGCGGGGCAACGTTTTTTTTTAAATATAAATAATTGACTTCAATTTAATTTTACTTCATTTTAAAATGAATTAACATTACATCAAAGTCAAAGTCAAAGTCAAAATCATTTATTTCAATTAGGCCAGAATGGCACTTTTGAACGTCAACAAAAAAAATGAAAGTGAAGCAATTTGCTCATTCCAAGGCGTAGATTCCTATGGAGAAGAACGAGCAAGAAACTCCATAGGTTACTCTTTTTCAATCAGGTTCACAATACAAATTACTAGTTACATAGTTTGGTTGTTTGGATTGTGCGAGAACAATGTAACACTAAAATCCAGTCAAAATGATCAAAAAAGAAAATAACCTTAAGGACAATAATACAGTCTGGAGCTGACCAGTCCCAGTTGACGGCGCCCGTTCACGAACATGACACGTACACCAGCACCGCCCAACTCAACCATATTGTAGGGAATCGAGCGATCCACTGCACGCGCCACCGCCAATGAGACCTTTGAGTGAGCATGACAACTCCAAGCTGACACAAATGAAATCTACTAATCTAATTTAATATTAAGTTAATTACAGGGCTCTCACATTTACAATGGTTATCTAAGTTAAACAATATACAATTTAGCAATATGGCTGTATTATTTACGATTTCATTAAAACAAGTATTTTTAGTTATCCTGTGGAGCCGGACTAGCCTGCATCCAAGCATTTTTATCCTCTATATATTCATTAAGTTTGTAATATGCTTGTCTACATAAAGTTTTCTTTATACATCATTTAAATTTGGTTTCATTTAGTTGTTGTACATCGCCTGGTATCTTATTATAACATTTAACACAGAATCCCATGAACGACTTACTTACTTTCGCTAATCTCGAAATTGGCTGACTTAATCTATTTTTATGTCTAGTTTGATAGTGGTGTCTGTCCGACACTTTACCAAATAACTGTAGGTTTTTCCTAACATTCATAATATTTTCATAAATAAATTGACATTGAACGGTCATAATGTTGATCTCCTTAAACTTTTCTCTGAGGTATTATAGACATCAAGTTGTATTAATTTTTTAAATGTTATAGTTGAAAACATATATGACTTCTATAGGAAACTCATTGTGACGAGCACACTTATTACGTAATTAAGCACAAAACTATATAATATACAAAAAAAAACAATACAATTTCATCGAATAGTACAACTCTAACGGTATCAGGCATGACAATTTGTTGACATAAGCTTAGATATCTAGCACTTATTTTTGCAATTATCTAATTCTAAGTTCTCAGTAATAACATTGATGGTACTTAAATGCCTTCTTATTACAATTACTGCTTCAATAAAATCTGCTAACAATCAACTCAATTTTCTTACTTGTATGCCTAAAGACACGACAACAGACAGATAGACAGACTTATTAACTATTGTAATATGACAAGGGCACGGACAGAAGTCCGTGGAGAAATTCAATTTACTTATTAACTAAAAAGAATAACAACGTTACTATTATCATCAATAGAACGAAAACTAGATCAAAAACAAATAGAAGCAGTTAATATTGTGTAATGGCGGATATGATGTCGCTTTACCCTTGAACTACATTTTATTTGAGGTTCTCACACAATGCTAAAGATTGCCAATTGTATATGGAGTTGCATTTCATAATAACTTAATATGATATACGGGTGAAGACAGGCGACAGACACAAATTGGAATGTTAAAGAGAACTTGGATGCGGTTGCCAGGTTGAGCGGTATTAGAGCTCAGAGTAGTGCCAGAAAGACTAATAAACTCAAAACTCAAACTAAAAAGCATTTATTTCAATTAAGACTTTGACTGCCAATAAAAAACTGCTGAAGGTAAATTCTCCGCTAACCCCGGTCACTGGTGACCCCCATGGCGTTTAACGTGTTAAACCCTAATTTGGTACTTTTGAAACGTCAACAAATATCAAATAAATAGTAGTCTGTCAGTCTGTCCGTCAGTGAAGCTAGGCGCAGTTTCCAAAATGTCGATTCGAATGGAGAAGAACGAGCAAGAAACTCCACTCGTTACTCTTTAAAAAAAAGTCTGTTTTACACTGCTCTGATACATATTCCAATATTGTGCACACATGTGAGAATAATGTGAAGACATACCTGACGCAACATACAAATAACAGAACATACTAAAATAAAAATTAAACCAAGAGAAAACAAATATCTTAAGTCTGACATGGTCCTCACATACGTATGTATACTGACAATCCTTATAAAATAGTGCTTCTATACAAGAAAAAAAAATTTTGGTTTAAATAGACAATAAGAAGATCAACAAAGTTAAATTGTTTAAAACAAGTACGTAAAACATATAAATACTGACCTCTTTGAGCGCAGCCTGGCGTGACTGAAATTACCTTAACTTATACTCAATGTTTAAAAAAAAAAAAATATTACTTACTGCCTCGTTGGCTGAGTGGTCACAAGTGCGATTGCCAGGCAAGGGGTTCGTCCTATTGGTTTTTATTGTAGATTTATTTATTAACATCAAATACCTTTCTGTCCGTGTGTGAGTAAAGTGATCGTAAGTGCGACTGCCGGGCAAAATATTACCGACTTTAAAAAAAATAGGCTCACGCCATATTACATAGGAATCATAACGTAAAGTGAAAAGTGGGTGATACATTGTGACACTAAATGCCGTAATCTACTCCTGCTCTTCAAACCAGAGCCCCGGCAACCCGTTAGGCCTCGGCACCGTATCGAGCATCAGCCCTATTGGGCCCCATCTGTGGTGATCTGATGGCTCTTTGAGGTGCCGCATGCCGCACGCACGGTTCTGGTTCTCTTCGGACGGCAAGCTACCATTGGCCATCGTCCGCAGATATCGTAGATTCATTAGACTACTCATTAGGCATAAGACTACTCAAGAGCTTACGAAGTAGAGGTGAAATTAAAATCACCAATATTTTGAACCGCACTGTATCTAAAATACTTTCGGAAACATTCTCTAGATTACACGTTTACATACAATTACAGATTACATTATGTTCTCGGCATGTAATTACAGCTATGTATGTAATTTGTTATTCAATGGATGATGTAAAACTCCCCGCCTGGTCTTATACAGCTGAATTGAGAGAGACGTGTGAAAGGGTCATGTATTAAAATGATATTATTAGAGAGAATTCAGTAGATTTTGAAAATACGTTATTGTTTGTTGTTTATGTTAATTTTAAGGTATATTAGCTATGACTGGTGTAGTCCAGAGTATATGATTAGGTAGATATTAAAATATAAAGCAAGAAATAGCATGTACCTCTAGAGGTGAACAAGAACCATCATCTTGAGGAGCTGTTGTTTTTTTATATACAATAGCAATGTAATACTTTGTTAGCAATTTAGGATGGAGAAAATTATGGGATCAGGCTGCTTACTCTTGAAACCAGTCTCAATGTCAAAGCAATTTCAATCCAATAAAATCTCAATAATTATTCAATATCAAAACTGTACAACCCCTATTGTAGCTATTATAATAGCATTCAGAGTACAGAATATAAAGCCATTTAGTTCATTTTATATCAATAGGCGCTAGTGTTGCAACTCAAGGGTACAAGAGTAAGCCGCCAAAAGGGCCTATGAAAATTCATCTAAGTAAAGCTATGCGTTTTTGGTGTTAAATTATAAAAATTTGTTTAGTGAATGTCGTTATGATATTATGTCTAATTTAATTAATTCCAAAAATGCAATTACTCAAACGTTGACGGATCTCTAAAACTATTAGTATTCTACACGCACTCCGCAACTTGGCTGTATTATAGGAAGTGTCGCAAACAATGCAACCGGCGATGAAAATACATATTAATAAAAAATCGGAAGATTTCAGAGATCTCTTTGTTTGTTACGTTACTATTACGACAGTTTAACACAATGTACCACTATTAACTTTTATGGTACAGTCGGGTAAAGATGTGGTACTAGATTTGTTATATGTAGATGATGTTGCAAGTGCCGGGCGTGGGGTCTCGGGTTCGATTCCCGAGTCGGGTAAAGTATTAGTGGGTTTTCAAATAAATCTCATTAGTAGCCCGAATTTTGGAATTGTGGCCGGTATATATTGAATTGTAATCTTTATTTCAAGCTCAGAGCTCATAAATGGTTAGTAACAATTTTCTTATACAACTAGTGTTAGTAAAACAAATTTGATCATCAATTACAATTACAATTATTATACAATCAGATTTCATTAAAAAACAAATGATAAATGTCATTGAAAAATAAAACTGTATGTAAAATTGAAATTGAATTAAACTAAAATAAAATATAAACAATAATAAAATACATTAAAATAAAAATGGATGTAAAATTAAAATAAAATTAGAATAAAATTGAAAAATAAATATTAAAGACAAAATTACAATAACAAAACATTAAATATAACGTAATAAAGAAATAGACTCACCCCTAATACATGGGACTCAACACAAATAGTGACAAGTGAGTGTTACATTGTGCAGTGGTATTAAGTGCCGTAATGTGCACCTCTGACTACCCCTTCTGGGATAAAAGGCATGGCGATGGTGATGATGTTATAGAACCTCTTTTGACTTGTCGTTTCATAATAGAGACCAAGACATCTAATAGACATAGAGGTATAATCTTACTGGGTACTTATGAACTGCGACGATTTTTTCAAGATCAGGATTGAACCCACCACTCATTCTATAAGATACAATTTTGAACTGGTCAATGAAGCTGTTCTAAATTTTGTTATAATCTTACAACTAAATAAAAAAAACATTTACTACTAAAAAACTTGTTTCTCTTCAATAAAGAGATCATAGCTTATCTGGTTAGGATTTAAGACATCACAGTCAATTTGAAAATATTTACTTAGGCCTACGTAAAGTATGTATACCATTCTTTATAGCTATTAACTAATATACCAAACTCAGGTACTTCGAAGAAAAAAACAAGTGACCTACTATTGTAGCTATTCTCACTAAACCAGTAATAATCATTCATTAATCACCAAACATCGAGGTTAAACATACAACAATACTTTCTGACGAGACACAATCGAGACATATGACAATAGTATGACAACAGAGTGACAATAGTGACGATAGTATAACAGCTGTGATTTATTCGTCACATTAGTTTGAAACTGTGAAGGTTGGGACCTTCGGAACTGGTGATATGAAAGGAGGATCACCTGACACTGATCTAGTTAATCATTGAAGATAATGTTGCAATTTGATCTTTGTTTTCGCTTATTGTCATGTATGTGTGAAATTAGTGGTTATATGAGAACACTTATTTGAAGTCAAAATTTTGTGCCGAAATACTCAAACGCCACTCAATTCGAAAAATGACAGAGAAGGCAGGATTATGTGCAACTTAAAATTAGTAGCCTTTCAGAATTCGGGCGTTAAACATGTCGTATCATTTGACTATGGTTGGGTTAGACAGATATCATCATACTATTAGAAGAAAAGTATTAAAAAAGAACTGTGGAATGATCTGTCGTCGGCAGTATTTCCGAAACGATACGACCTTCAAACCTTCAAAAATAGAGCATATTCCTTTTTAAAAGGCCGGCAACGCACCTGTGACTCCTCTGGTGTTGCGGGTGTCCATGGGCGGCGCTGATTGCTCACCATCAGGTGATCCATCTGCTCGTTTGCCTCCTATTCCATAAAAAAAGATAGATTGAAATGTTATGACACTATTTTTAGGAAACTCTTGACCATTTTGTATATTCACAAGAAACAAGTTTGTTTGAAGCATTTTTTCATCTAAAACCTGTGATGTTTTGTTGTTACTTTTTTCGGCTCTTGTGACGAAAGAGTAAGGGTAGTCAAATTAATAGTAAAAATAACTTTTCAGAATAAGACCTTAAACTGGACCAGTCTACTTACAACAAATATTCAAAACTTAACGTACATAACATAACATTACAGCACGCCTTTTGCCCTGAAAGGATAGGGAGAGGTGTACATTACGGCACTTAATGCCACTGTATAATATAACACCCACATTTCACTATTTATGTTATGAGTCCCATGTAGTAGGGGTGAGCCTATTGCCATATACTGGACGCAATTCCAGACTTCGTGTTACTACAGAGTTTTTTTTGTAATATTTTGCCCAACCCGGGAATCGCATTTGCACCACTCGGCCAACGAGGCAGTCATATACAAAACAGGCCGTAGTTATTACGTAAGAAAACTCATTGAACTCACAGTCTCCATTTTAATAGACTCCATAGCTTTTGCAAGTTCTATTTTCGTTTTTACGCGAATCTAACAGTATTTTATGTAAGTGTTTACTATTCATCGGGCGACAAAATCTTCGCTTATGTATCATCAAACAAAATCACCGTATTTCAACATTTGCTTGAGTAGTGAATGTAAATCTGAAATCAATTGAATGTGTTACTTGTTAAATTCAATTTATATGTCGATGTACTTAAACATATGTAACTAATGTTTAAAATAATATCTATGCAATGACTTTTAATGCATTTAGTCCAAGGTTTGTTGTTATTTGTTTAACTCTTTCAAAGAAATACTTCAAATATTAAGTAAGTAAATTAGTTTGAGGCAAAATGTCTAGACTTTTACTATATTCTACAATCAAGTACAAGGAGTAGTTACCTATCTAATATCAATGTCATATCATCAAAAGTGAGATGGACCGAGTATCGAACCCTGAGGAACTCTTCAGTTCTCTTGATATAAACAAAACTATCCTTAAAACTTGATTAATTCAAATTCATGTAAACACTAGGAAAAACATTAGAAAAATACTTCCTTGAGGCTAGAAATAGAGAAACATGAGTTACCAAGTGTTGGCTTTCGAGCAGAAGTCGATGGTTTATTCAAGATACAAGTCAGATTAACGCAACGCTTTCGTTTACGCGACGCGCATACAAGATGCGTGCGAAGATTAGTGCTGCGGCCTTTTTGTAGTGAGGACTTATGTGCATGTTGATCCATGTTGTTTATTTTTAAGTTTATGTGTAGTTGCTTTTAATAAGTGATGTGTATTACTATACCTATTTATTATTCTTTATTCCTAAGTTTACCTTTCACTGCAGCCTTTACCTTTACCTTTACGTTTACCTTTGTTCTGGCCTTCTGTTTTAGGTTAAATCTACTATACATAACATAATTTGGTCAAATAATATTAATATTAAATATAATAATATTATTTATATTTGGCAATTATAAGAGCGTCAGTCGAGTGCTATGTTTAAAAATAGGTTAAGAAATTTATGTATCTGAAAATATTTACTAATACCGTTTGGTTATAACTCTGTATACCTAGCTATAATTAGTCATTTAAGCTGATTGTAAGTGAACCATATTCTTTGTGAGTGAATAAACAATCATTAAACTGAAACTGCTGCTAACACGCTGAAGACTAAGACATAGTATTCTCTTCTTCATCTCTGTACTCCAAAATACAAAGAACCACTATTTCTAAATAGTGGTATCGATTTTATTACTTTTTTCTTAACGTCCATTTGCAAATTCAGTTCTAATCTACATGGTATCTGCTCTCACGGTTATTTATCCATCCTAAGGTTGCCTGGAAGAGATTGCTGTAAGCGATAAGGCCGCCCATAGTACAACATGCCAAAACTATTTTTTTTTTTTTTTACCTACCTACTATTTTCTTGTTCGTGTCTTTTGTAAGTGGTGTACAATAAAGTGTTTATTATTATTATTATTATTTAATCTAGCTCCATAAATAGTAAAGTTATCACTAACTAAAACATATTGACAAATTAGCGACAAGGCAAAAAATAAACAATAGATGCTCCAATTAAAGCGTGGCCGAATGCTTTATATAATGATTCAGAGTTCTCACAAATAATGATGTAAGTGCGTTCGGCTGTGTCTGCCGATGTTTGCAACGCCCACTTTTTTGTATAAATGTCAATGTCGCTGTTAGTCACGGGGCTTTGACGGAGGCAATGGGCGTGTTAAATAGGTAGAAGTTTGTCTAGTTTCAATTCAGACGCAAATTGTACTAGTTGATTAGCTGGTTAAAACTCATAATAAAGGAAAGTTAGTCGTATGTTAATCAGTTTAATGTTTACAAAATTTTATATTTATATTTCTATTGGATATAGAATTATGTATATATATAATATAATATCTCCTAAAGAATATCTATAGGGATAGGGTAAGGATAAGGTAAACTCTATCCCCTATAGAATTTTGTAACCCCTAGAGAAACAATTTTTTTTGGCAAGTATTAATAATCTCAGTCGGCAACGTGTTTCTGATGCCTCTGCTATGCAATTTATCCATGGTTACGGTAACCGTTTTCCATCTGATAGCACAATAAGCTTTACATAAACACAGACATTATTTTAATCTAAATAAGAGACAATAATTAAAAACATCGTGTCGCTTTTACAAATCGGTTTTTGCAGTAACGTTACCAGCAAGTAAAAAGTGATGTTTTATGGAAATACCTCGACGAAGCTTCGTGCTCTTTTAGAATGCAAGTTGGTAATAAATAGAGAGAAACACTGAATTGATTGTGGCAGGGTTTTTGCTACACATTGACTTAATAATGGCAGTGAAAGGTAGTACAGACAAAGTAAGTATTATACTGTCAGCACGTATGTTGGAGAATGATTGTGAAGTTTTTTCCACTAGCAAAATGTCTTACAAATTTTTGGACGTCGATCAATCGTATATTATTATATTACCTTATAATCTTCTAATGAAAGTTGCTATCACTTAATCAGAATAAAAGACCCGGAAATAAAGGTCAACATTTCATACTGTTTCGGATCTTACAGCATCAGATACCAAACTTGGTCGATAATAAAGATAATTTTGTGAACGTCATTTGAAATTATGAAGTCTTCATTCTCAGTATTTATTATACCAATTTCAAATGTAAAAGGTTTGCGGTTTCCAATGATGATTGCAGTATCACCATAAAGTATGATGTCCGGATTTAGGCGTGTCCCTAGACATTTGAGGTTATATAATTCATTGTTAACTGCCGTTGAAATTTCATCTACAAATTATTGGTTGTCTAAAACTGATACAATAATGTTCATTGTCTTCTTTATACTAGTGGCCTGACATACATATTGAAAGTGTGCTTTACAAAGTTAGATTTCTCTCTCAGTATTATTCTACCGTGAACTCTATTGACTTCCATGGGAACTTCAACCAACACAAAAAGAAGTTGACGAATGACCTATCTACGAGAGTTTTCTTAAATTCTAGCATGATGTACTTGATAAAAGTCGTTGTCAGCCAAACCGCATTGAGCAACGGTGGTACCAATCTGCATTGAGCAAGCGTGGTGATTAAGCCCAAACCTTCTCCGTATGGGAAGAGGCTGTCTACGTAGTTGATGATCGTCCTCAGCCGGTAAACGTCCATTTCTAAACAACAACTTGACTCTTTATTTGCATCAAGTGGCTTCCAGAAACCTACTGACATCGTCAATCCTATTAAATGTCTATATAGACTTTATAACTGCTTTTCATCATCTTTTCAAAGCGATTAAAATAACTTACCCTCTATTTAATCCTTGTTACAGATAGCCTGGTTATCAATCCAGAGCGGCGATGGGTACAGCTGTCCCTACGGCCAGCACTGTGCCCTAGAACCGGCTCCACCAGGCAGGACTCCGCCCTGTGCACAACCCGGGCTTACTTACTGTGTGCACCCTGATCCTTACCCAGAGTAAGTAGTAATTATATGTGTACTTATATTAGTCATCGTAATTGTAGCTACAAGACATCTACTACCGGAGATTTGCCTACACCAATGACTTTCAAATCGGTCGGTTGTAAGCTGTATACATCGACTCCAGCTGTTACTGCACTTATTACTTTCATTAATAAGAAGTGGTTCTTGAAATTACATAGTGACTAATTATTATTATTCTTTAAAAAGGTTGTCTCTATAGATTTTGCACCGTTCTATGTCAATGTGCTAATGGTTAAATATTAATATAAGTTTACTATCGGTTAAAAGTTTAATTGGATAGGTTAATAAAGTACACTCACTTTTGGCGACAAAGTTCTAGGACCACATTGTAAGTAGTTCAACCCAATTTTGATTGCTCTAATCTAATTCGATACTTATTTCTTCTTCCAGGAAAATAATCCGCCAGCTCATAGAAGCAGGGCAGTACGACATCAGCACTCTTCTGTCAGATGAAACTCGTGACGAGTTTTCCCTCAAAAAAAACGATTACCCCTACGATTATGGGCCCAATTCACTGCCCCACGTCGACCAGATCTCCCTGGTCAATGACCCTCATTATCAAAAAAACTACAAGTTTCATACGAGGTATAATCATGGTAAGTTCATTTAAAAATATGTTTAATTATTATTAAGCGATAATGAACCTTATAAGTCAAAAGATAAAATGTTAAATTTACTGTGAACTTAAATACTAGGTCTGTTTTTATTCGTCCTCTGATCTAGTCTATGAGTCTAAAAGTTAATTTTAGAATTTCTTATTTTTCTACTTTGGCGTGTGTATTTTATCTGAATAAGTATTTTTATGGAATAATTTTAAAATACTTCCCACCAGTAACTTATTTAAATAATCCCAGAGAACCAGGGAGTCATTTGCCCTACGCACGGTGGGACGATTATGACTGAAAAAGTGAAAATAAATAAATAAATAATCCCAGAAGTCGAATAAATAATGGTAAGTTATAGTAATGTTAGTCTTAAGAACAGAGTAACAGACAGATTTAGTATTTCCGCGTTTCCTAATGTCTGTCGATCGTGTGGGTGTATTACCTGATTACATTAAACGTTACATAGGTCAAGAGTTTGGTTGTGGGGGCCACAGGGCCGTATTTAGATAGGAACAGTATCAATAGTATTTATTGTGATCGTGGTGTCTCGGAGGTTTAAGAGGCCCTCTTTTCATGCATGAGGGTACTGGTTCCAAACCTACCAACGGCAAGTACCAATATGAGGTTTACCGAGTTATATGTACTTTAAGATTATTTAGACATCACTGACAAACGGTGAAGGGAAGCTTATTATTTCTTTTTATAAGTTTGAAGTCGCCAATCCGCATTGAAACACACTCATTAACAGGATGGTAGAAGTCAAATATTTAATAGGTAATTATAATTTACCTACTTACTTTGATTCCTTCGCCGTATTATATACAGCTCAAGAGAAAATTTTAATTACTTAGATTTTTTCTGTCAGCTGAATTGACAATAATCAACCATGTCTATTTTCGACTAATAGAGTAAACGGTATGGTAGGTTATTATTTAGAAAACTTTTATTTATAAGTAAATATAAATGTGTAAGTTATTCCTAAATCTGAGCCTGTATTACACGGCTTTCAAACTATGTCCCAACTAGGGAATGCAATCCGGACTATCCGTAATCCGAGAAATCCGGATGTCCGTAAATTCTTACTCGACTTGCAAATCCGGATTCAAAAATCAAATCCGCGGATTTTCTGAATAACAAGAAATAGTAATTTGCAGAACTGTAGAAAGCCGTATTAATCCTATAGAAGTGTCAGTTCAATCCACAGAACATATATACCGTTGAATCACATTAAATTATTTCCAGAGAAGAAGAGTCTTTAGATCAAGAAATGAGTTTTCGAGAGAGATTATAGCATTTGAGTTAAACAAAATCAATAAGGCTGGAGAAAAAAATGTGCTCATTAGCCGAAAGCCTGAAACTGATATTCCCAGTTTAGTGCGAGTGGAGATGGCGTTATTCGAGGACAGTGGTTCACGAGGACCATATTTGGAGGTCGCTTATAAGCATCTTCAATGCATTCCCCCTATAAGCGTCGAATCAGAGCGTGCTTTTTCTGCGGCAGGAATTATGTGTAACCGAATTCGCAGCAGGTTAAATGATAGCACTTTTATGTCTCATAAAATAACATAGGTTTTTTTTTACTTTATGTTAATTAAAGCGAAGTTAAATTATTTTGTTACTTTTGTTATGTCTATTAATTTGACAAGAAGTCTATTATTTATGTTTTCCAGAATTTCTTTTAATTTTATTTTTACTAACGTTACTCAGCTCACGAGTCACAGACTGATTATTTTACTTTGTTTTTGATCTCCAAAGTTTATTTTAATTTGTATTTTCTAACGTTACTCACTAGCTAGCGAGTTACAAATTGATTATTTAATAAGAATATGATAGCTATAATACCAAAATATTAGTATTAAAATTTATTAGTATTGAAATTGAATAATTGCAAATAAAAAAATAAAATAAAAATCATATGATTTGATTTTCCAGTGTTTTTATTTTAATCTGTTTACACAAATATAAGAAACATCATATTAATAAACTGATATAAATAGGTTTGTTTATTTTCATGAAAAATCCGTAAAATCCAGATAATCCGTTTTTGGGCCAAAAATCCGTTCTGAAAAATCCGGATTTTAAAACAGGACGGATTTGCATTCTCTAGTCCCAACGCGACGTCTCTGCACTCGTGAGAAGAGAATATCTTAGAAATAAATTGAATACATCGCCATTACATCGCTGCCGCTGTCTAGATCGATGGTATATACACCGGGTAAACAAGCAGACGGACTTACTTGATGGTAAGCAATCGGCATCGCCCATAGGTACCTGGAACACCAGGGGCGTTGCAATTGTGTTACTGGGAATTTGGGGATTAGGGTATTGAGGATTGTTGGGGATTCAGGGATTGGATATTAATTATTTAGAATATCCCATAATTTATGAATTTAGACTACCACAACAATGTAAATGTCATTTTTGTGCGAAAGCTATACATTTCGACTTTTAATTTTTTGCACGTTGCCCCACTCTAGGATTTTTTCCTTTGTCGTGAGTGTATTTACAAACATACAAGTTCACGTACCTATTTTGGCTTAAACAAACTGATCGTTCTGTTCCCTATATGATGTCCTTGCAAGCAAAAATAAAAACATCTACTAATATTTGACGATATCTCTTTCCAGACATATTTTCTCAGAAAACGCCACTCCAGCCGCCAACAGCGAGCGATCCAACTCCATACAACATCAACGCCTACCACGCAAGCAACTTCTCTAAATTCGGTTTCCATGGTTACTCCCCAAACGGTTACTGGAACCCGACCAGGAGTTTTGGAGATTATGACAAAAAGGTCCTAAGACAGGGTCCGTTCACTCAGAACTTCTTTGAACCGACTAATTTTTATCCGAACTATGAAAGCAATGAATGGTTTCGTCCGTCATCTTCTGGGGTGTCGCAGTACAATCCTAATGAGTGGTGGAAGTGAGTATGATTTTTGTTAAAGTCTATCTTGTTTTTTACGTTTTTCTCGTACGCTTAGCAATTTTTGATTCACAAACATGACGTAACATCACGCAATTTATCCCCGAAGTGGTAGGCCGAGGTGCACATTATGCCACTGTACAATGTAACACCCACTTTTCACTATTTATGCTATGAGTCCCATGTAATAGAGAAGTGAGCCTATTGTCATATACCGGGCATAATTCCAGACTCCGTGCTACTACTGATTTTTTTTTAAAACCCAGTAATACTTTGCCCGTCTTCTCCATAATACTTTTTGTTATAGAAACTTTCAATAGTTCATTTTGGTTTTGCATCTCGATCTTCATTTTATCGAATAATAGTTGAAATTGACCTTCCATTTTGTATGTTCAAGTCCTGTGTATGCGTGTAACACAACGCGATAGTAGAAAATGGCAGAAATATTTTTCTCAATTGGCAACACTGACTGAATTGTCAGACTCAGTGATGTTTGACGTACGTACAAGTGTCACTTTGTGAGTGAATTATATATTTTAGTTTTTCTAACCTCAAAATGTTGAATACATTGATCTATATAGTACTTGATGGATTACTTGATGGAACTATTGAAAGATTCTATAACAAAAAGTATTATGGAGAAGATGGATGAAAAATTGGTCCCTATTGTAAGAAAATAAAAACCTGAAAATAAAAGTTGAAAAATTAGAAAAAGAGTTAGAGCATTTCAAGAGAAGCGAAAAGAGTAACAGTATAATAGTATTTGGCTTAGAAGAAAAAGAGAAATCCACTTATGAACTAATAAAAAAGCTTAAAGATATTCTTATCCAAGATATGAGTATTAACATAGAAGAGCACGAAATCAACAAAATTAATCGCCTAGGGGTAAGAAAAATATATAGCAGCAAACCTAGACCGAGGTATTATGTTCATATATAAGTAACTGGAAAAAGAACGAAATTATGAAAAATAAAAGGAAACTCAAAGCAATCTACATTACTGAGAACTACTCTAAGGAAGTATTGGAAAAAAGGAAAGAGTTGCAAGAAAATTTAAAAGTAGAGAGAAAAAAGGGAAATATAGCGTTCTTGAAATATGATAAACTAATAGTCAAAGAGAACAACATTAATCAAGAAAAAAGGAAAAGAGAAACATCGGTTTCACCTTCTTCCTATAAAAACCAACCAAAAAAGCAACAAACCTTAAACACGATAAAGGCAGCCAGAGCTAATGCTTTCGACATAATGCGATCCAGATCCAGCTCCTTTTCGAGTATTTCCAATACTAACAAAAACCAATAGCAAATACAGAACGGAAAACGGAAAGCCAAACCAACCAAAGAAACGAAAAAAAATCAAGCTCCCCAAGCCGACTGGTCCTCGTGGGGGAAAGCGACCACAACCCTCCAAGATTGGAAAATAGTAACCACCAAAACTCAGTAATACATATTGCATCCCTTAATGTACTTACTCTGGGAAGCGAAGAAAATCTAACGGAACTAACGCAAGCATTAGAACAAATCAAATGGGACATCCTGGGTATGAGCGAAGTGAGAAGAATGGGTGAAAGTATTACTTCTCATCCCGACTACTTACTGTACCAGATAGGGGAGACACAGGGTCAATATGGAGTAGGATTTATTATCAAGGAACACATTAAAAATTATGTAGAAGAATTTATTGGAATCTCAGAGCGCATAACTGTTATGAATGTGAAACTACCAGGATACAAGAGCTCATGGTCTATTGTACAAATTTATTCACCTACAGAGCAATCAAATTTAGAAACTATTAAACCTTCTACCATGATTTAAACGAAACAATTAAAAAACACGCTCATAAAAATTTGATAGTAATGAGAGATTTCAATGGGCAAATCGGAGCCAGACGCCCTGGAGAAAATGCAATACTGGGACCATTCACGTATAGTAACAAGACCAGAAGTAGAAATGGAGAAAAATTTGCAAATTTTGCATTACAAAACAATTTAACAATCCTAAATACGAAGTACAAGAAAAACCGGAAAAATATGTGGACCTGAATCTCACCTGATAACTAAACAAAGAATGAAATTGACTTTATTATGACAAACAGAACCAGTTACTTCACCAACTTCAGCGTCATTAAGAGATTTAATTTTAACACCAATCATAGATTAATAAGAGCGGAACTAAAACAAAGCAAACAAAGAAGCCAAGACCAAGGAAATATTCATTTGATACAAAACTCAGCAAATATCAAATAGAACAAATAACAACATCCCTGAAAGACAAATTAGAAGACTTTGAAGATAATACAAAGGAACTAGGAATCCAGGAAAAGTACAACTATTTAGAGCATACAATCAAAACAGAGACAAAACTCATTGCAAACAACAAAATTGATACAAAAAAGAGCTATCAACAACTACCGTACAACTTCTAGAAGAACGAAAGAACCTTCTCAGTGCAAGAAGCACCCAAGATAGAAGAAAGAAACTAGTCAACATAAACAAAGAAATTAAGGAAAGCATGAGAAAGGACAGAAAACAAAGGAGAATGGAAGTACTTGAAAAATATATAGTGAAAACAGGTGGAACCAAAAAAGCTCTGAAAGAACTAACACAAACCAAGAACTGGGTAGTAAAAATGAAGGACGAACGAGGAAAATGGAAACATCATAGAACTGACATATTAGGGATAGCTACCTCATATTACAGGAATCTTTACAGAAGAAGTACTACGCAAGGTGAAATCGAATTATTAGAAACCTCGAATATTCCAGCCATTCTCCAAGTTGAAGTCAAAAAAGCTATTGAAACCCAAAAGAATGACAAAGCACCCGGACCAGATGCATAAGTAATGAAATTTTAAGATACAGCCAGGAGATTCTGACACCTATTCTCACAGATGTTCAATGATATTATAGAAACTGAAACGATTCCCCAACAATGGACGGAGTCTAACATCATTCTACTACAATTAACTGTAGTTAATTGTAGTTAATTGTAGTGTGTAACTAGGTTCCCTCTTTACATTATAAAAATCGGCTAGATGTATTATAATTAAAAAACTGTATGACAAGGGCACGGACCTAGAGTCCGTGGAGAAATAATCTATAATATTAAAAAAAAAAAAAAAAAAAAAAAAAAAAAAAAAAAAAACATCATTCTACTGTACAAGAAAGGGGACAAATATAACATCGGCAATTATCGCCCTATTAGTCTCATGTCGAATACGTATAAGACTTTTGCTAAGATCATCTCAAAACGAATCGAAAAATCTCTGGACGAACACCAACCGATCGAGCAAGCAGGATTTCGCAAAAACTATTCAGTTATCGATCACATCCATGTTGTGCGTCAAGTTATAGAGAAATATAACGAATACCAGCTGACATACTACATCGCATTTATAGATTACAGTAAAGCATTCGATTCTCTAACACATGAAAAAATATGGGAGGCACTACTGGAACAAGGAATCGAACAGAAATATATTCGACTAATTAAAAATATATACAGCCACAGCACAGCAAGAATCCAGTTAGAAAAGAAAAGTAACTCTTTTAATGTGGAAAAAGGCGTAAGGCAGGGAGATCCACTATTTCCGAAGCTATTCTCTGCAGTGCTTAAATCAATCTTCAGAAGACTAAATTGAGAACATTTTGGATTAAATATCGATGGCGTATTAATGTCACATTTGAGATTCGCTGATGATGTAGTGCTACTGGCAAAATCAGCAGAAGACTTGAATATAATGATAAAAGAACTTGCATCAGAAAGCGAAAAAGTTGGATTGAAACTGAACCCGGAAAAGACCAGAGTGATGACGAACGGAACAAACCGTACTATAGAATTAGGAAACACCGAAATTGACTACACTGATGAGTACGCCTATCTGGGACAGTTGATAAGCCAAAAAGAACACATGCAAAAAGAAGTAGAGAGAAGAATTACAAGCGGATGGAAGAGATACTGGAGCTTAAGAGAGGCTATGAAAGACAAAACAACATAACATCACGCCTTTTATCCCCGAAGGGGTAGGCAGAGGTGTACATTATGCCCCTGTACAATGTAACACCCACTTTTCACTATTTATGTTATGAGTCCCATGTAATAGGGGGTGAGCCTATTGCCACATACCGGGCACAATTCCAGACTCCGTGCTACTACTAGAAATTTTTGAAAAACCCAGTAATACTTTGCCCGACCCGGGAATCGAACCCGAGACCCCTTGCCTGGCAGTCGCACTTGCGACCACTCGGACAGTGAGGCAGTCAAAACACTTCATATAAATATTAAAAGTAAACTGTTTAACACCTGCGTGCTACCCGTTCTTACATACGGCTGCCAATCATGGACTCTAAACCAGGAAACATTGCACAAACTGGCAACTTGTCAGCACTCAATGGAAAGGAGTATGCTGAACGTTAAAAAGTCTGACAGATTGAAAAACTGCATTATTAGAAGTAGAACAAAAACTTCAGATGTAACAATCAAAGTCAAAAGACTTAAGTGGAGATGGGCTAGACACGTGATACGAGGTAACGACAAATGGAGTAAAAGAGTGACACAGTGGTACCCCAGAGAAGGCAAAAGGAAGAGAGGCAGACCGCAGAAAAGATGGGATGATGATATAAGACAAGTGGCAGGACTAATGTGGAATCGAGTGGCTCTAGAAAGAACAGAATGGAAATGACTGGAGGAGGCCTTTGCCGACTGGCAAACAGATCTTGAAATGGTAACCAAGGAACAGGTATTAGTTTAAGTAGTTTCAGGGCAAGAATAGTTATTTGTAGTTTTAGATGTAAATTTATTGTAAACATTTAAGATCTGAATAAAAGGCTAAATTATTAATACTTTGCCCGACCCGGGAATCGAACCCCTCGGCCAACGAGGCAGTCTATGATTTCTAATTTCGTTATTTATTCTTCATTTTATTATCCTTTAAACAATTCATAATCTGTTTACAGTCTTTACCTACGCAAAAATACATTTTTTGTGTGGGTAAATCATATATTATATAAGAAAGTTTTTGGAACCATTATTTAAGACTTTATAACTAGAAAATATTTCACAATAAAATAAAAATACTTTTTTTACAATTTTGCATTGGCAAAAACAAATCATTTACATGTCTGTCTAAAGAAAAGTAGTTATTTCTTTCCTGAATTGAAATGAACGTCTCATTAACAATGATTTATGATATCTCCGCAAAGTTCCTTATTCAAACGAGAAATATTATCGTGGAAAAGACCATAAATAAAGACGTCTATAATCTTTAATGTCTCAGAATCATAGACATTTTTACAAACTTTTTTCTCTATGATCGATGTTAGAGAAACTACTTGTATTTTATTATGACGATGTTTATGTTTTACTAATTATGTATTCCATCAGTCAGTGTCGGGCTCAGCCCTGCGTACGCGCCGACTTTAGAGAGTTCCAAAATCCAATGAATAATAACGATGAACATTTACAATTTTAATTATTGGAATATTTTATTTTGAGATTTTTTTAACATTGAATTGTTACCATCTAGCAGCTATTTTGATTTTGTGTGATATGCGCAAAATTCTGATTTCTGATTGTTCTAGCTTTGTTTGATTTTTACTAAATCCTACTTTTACTTAATTTATTATTCTTTTACCTACATCTAATTAGTGATTACTGATGAGTATTATGCTCTCATACAATTTCGAAAAACAATAATATTTTAACCCACTTTTCTACCTACATACTTAAAATCTCGATGAAGGAGCAACAGAAAATAAAATTCTAACATTTTAACTATAACCTACAGATACATGTCTCCATCCCGCTCAGACGTGACCGTAGAGAGATCGGTGACGTTTCCCACTCGCACGTCAACAGTGCGCAGACGCAAGAGGAACGCTGAGTTGGTGAAGGCGGCTGAAAAACGAACTTTAACTGGAGCTGAAGCGTTGAGGATAGCTTTAGGACTTGCTAAGTGAGTTTACTTATTTCTTTGGTAGAGTAGAATAAATTTGTGACTAGTCCTATGCTTCCCGCGGGTATGTGAGAGCCGATTTAGAGACCAGTTAGCAGTGTTCTCTGATATGTACCTTTGAACTGTGATCTCCAAGTTCTCCGAAGCACCTGCCTATGTAATGTTTTTTTTAAGTTGGAATACAAATTGAAATTCATTAAGCCTTTGACTGCCGACACAAAACTGTTGAAGGTAAATCCTACGCTAGCGTGGCCCATACCTTGTCTCCCATGGCGTTCAAAGACAAAGACAAAGACAAAGATTATTTATTTGCAAGTTCAAGGTGTTAATGACTGTTGTTTGTAAACTCTTTGTGAAGTTTGTGTTTTTAATAGGTACCAATCTATTATAAATAAGTCCTATGATAAGTTTTGTATAACAAACACAAATTATGTTCCTTCACAGTGAAGATTCTTCGGCAGAACGCCGCCGGCGACAAGCAGCAACACCTACTACACAGACTCTATGCTCAGTCCGAACTGAATTCATACCTATTAGGGCGGCCCTCAATAACAAAGGCAACTGGAAATATGTCGTTAACATGCCTGATAACATGTCACAACTTGTACGAGCTGAGGTTTGCACGTAAGTTCACTTGACTAAATTAAGTACAGCGCCATCTGTCCTGCGTATTTCGAAATACTGTAACAGCGTCATCTGTTGTCGAGTAGCTTAAACAAAAATTATACACTGTAATATTTATATTCAGTTTTTAATGTTTTTGGTAATAATTATATTACAGATCTACGTCATGCAGTGGATTATGTACAGTGCCACCTGGATATACTTCCCGGTGCGAGCAAAAATATATTCAAAAACGTTTGGTCGCTCTTCAGTCAAGCGGACAAAATCTTTACACGGACGTATTTTGGATACCGAGCTGTTGCCAATGCACGTTTACCGCTACTTCAAATTGAGTTTACGCTTCATCTGAACACAAATGTGATTTATTATTAAACTTAAACTTTCTGAATTCGTTGAAAGTTTCGCTACTTGCTGCTAGATGGCACTACTAATAGATTTTATATTTGCGAATTTGATATTACAAATAGTTACTGCCTTTTTGAAGCATTTTATTTCCATTCTTTTAATCTTAAAAGCAGAGTATTAGAAGTAACCTAGAATAAGTAGATCTAAATAAGTAAAGTATTAATTTTGAAGTATGAAATAGATGGTTTGTAAATATTAGTTAAATGTATTGTGCTGGTAAGATATTTTGTTTAATGTATTAGAAGAAATATATTAATTTTATATGAATATATAAAATCCCATAGTAGATATTGCTTAATATTTGAAACACCTATAATGTATATTTTTGTATTATATTTTGCATTTATGATTTAAATAAATAAAAATTACTGAAGTTGTGTTGTAGTACAGTTAACGGCATTTATACTACCTTTGGTTTTGCTTGAATTCAATCAAAATGATTTTGTCTATTAGGAGCATTGATCACTACAGCAGTTGATTCGTATCTGTTCGTTTGTCCCTTATCTTGTTATATTTTATATACGAGTAGACGGGTCACCTGATGGTAAGCAATAGTCGCCGTCCATGGACACCAGAAACACCAGAGGTTTTACAAGTGCCTTCCGGCCTTTTGGGGATTAGAATTTGAGGATTGTTGGGGAGGGGGCCCTTATCTGTATGGCCTTCGGTAACCTCACTCACGCGACGAAATATAACACAAGCGTTGCTTCACGTCGGTTTTCTGTGAGGCCGTGGTATAGCTCCGGTCGAGCCGACTCATTCGAGCCGAAGCACGGCTCTCCCACAGTTTTTATTAAAATGATATTTAAAAAGCTAAAGCTAAGCACTTTGCCTTTAAATGCGAAAGAAAATGAAGCTGTAAAAGTATTTCTAAATACCTTTAATTACATATAATTATAATTATAACTATGACATTACGTTATATGTATTTACAAGAAATTTTATAATGATTTTATTGCTACTGAACATAGGTCATCATGATTGTATGAATTCGCTTGAGGGGATGGGCAGATGTGTTAGCTTATGTACTTTATATTATGTACTAGCTGTAGCTCGCGGCTTATCTGCGTGGTCACTGGAATCTCTAAAGGCCGTAGTCACTAACCACTCCTAAACAACCTCTTAACTAAAAGTTACCTAGCCTGACGTAGCACCTAACCAAACCCCTTCCTTGTACTGTTAGATGTCACTTATAGGTAAATGTTAAATGTCACCTGTCTTCGCTTAGGGGTTACTTAAAATGTTATTAGTTTCATATTTTAAGGACACTAATCTCCCTTTAATTCTGATGTAAACTGAACATAAGTATTTAAGTATTATGGAAATGTGCTTCTCTGTCTGTTCCTTTGGGGATCAAAAAGTAAAATGTTATAATATGAAATATGTATCTATGTTTTAAGAATTAACTAGGTAATAATATTCTGTGCTATGTGTAAATGAATGTTTTGATTAAATTATTCTTCTCTTTTGTACATTGCACTTTTTTATAGGTAGATAATAAAAATAAATACAACAAAATTAAGTGTTTTTTTTTTCTTTCCTTATATATCAAAAGTTCAATACTTAACAACATATTCTACATCTACACTATTGGTACCTATACAGGAAAAAATTGTTGTTTAAATTGAATATTTTCCGAAACTACCAGACCGATTTGAAAAATTTTTATCCCGTTCGAATCCTATAAATATTATCCATGACGAACGTAGGCTATATTTATAAGAAAAGAAAACACGGAACCGTGTGAAATATTTCGATAATTTAATTTAATTTTGACTGCACGGTTGGTGCGGTGGCTGGGCAACCAGCTGCCATGCAACGTGTCGCGGGTTCGATTCCCGCACGGAACAACACTTTGTGTGATCCACAAATTGTTGTTTCGGGTCTGGGTGTTATTGTGTATGTGAACTTGTGTGTTTGTAAACGCACCCACGACACAGGAGAAAAACGTAGTGTGGGGCAACGCAAAAAAGTATAAGTTGTAATTATTTAACACAAAAAACTTCTAAACTAAAACGATCTTAAACAGTTGCTTAAGTTTTAGTTTACAAGCTGGATTCACTGACTGAACATTTTCTTTTGACTGTTCAAAATGTGGTTTAACTTCATGTATATAAGACACAATAGATAACACATCATGCTCGCGTAGATCTACGCTCGGCATAATACAGGTTAAATGAAATAAATGATTTGAATTTTGAGAGCCATGCTTTGGGACGATTGGACCGGCTCGACCGGAGTGATAACCGCGGCCTCACAGAAAACCGACGTGAAACAACGCTTGCGTTGTGTTTCGTCGTGTGAGTGGGGTTATCGGAGGCCTAATTACCTTCCCAATCTCCCCAATCCCTGAAACTCCAACAATCCTTCAATTTCTCAAAATTCTAATCCCCAAAAGGCTGGTAACGCACTTGTAACGCCTCTAGTGATCCAGGTGTCCATGGGTAACGCCGATTACTTACCATCAGGTGATCCGTCTGCTCGTTTACCGACTTATCATAAAACAAAATTGCCATCAACAAAATGCGTCAATAGTCTATATTTAGTAGGTGCTATCTGCACACAATGCGTGCTAATAAATCTGCACACAGTTATATAGCTTATTATGTTTTTTCGCCTTACGTAACTGTTTGACGAGGAACTCGACTAGTTTCAAGCCATGCTAGGGGCTCATATTCATGAGCAGCAATCCACGCGTGACGCGGCGAATGTCGCGCTACTACTAATACATACATTAAAACTTAAATAACTTAAGAAAGTATATGTAAGTAACATGAAAGTTATAATACAAATATATAGATAATTAAAATTGCGCGTTAAAAGTCAAAACACAAGACAGTATCCCCACATAGGGTTAATCCGGTTTCGCATTAAAGGTTACCGAAAACCCCATCGCTTATCGATACCGATAATGTAATGCGTCCGTGTGGAGAAGAGGCTTTGCCCCGGACCCACGATGCAACAGGTTTCGGGGTTTCAACTTTCGAAGTCTGAATATTCGAATTAAGTTTCTAAAAAAGTGATGTCAACAAAACAATTAATGATTGAATAGGTATGAAAATAAATCACTACATAGTATAAAACTAAGTCGCTATCCGCCGTCTGTCTGTCCGTATGTATGCTTAGATCTTTACAACTACGTAACAGATTTTGATGCGTTTTTTTTAATAGATAGAGTGATTCTTAAGGAACGGTCATGTGTATAATACATGCATACTGCACCCGTGCGAAGCCGGGGCGGGTCGCTAGTAAAAAAATACTGAATATATGTTGAAGTGATTTGGTTGCCAATACAACGAGGTATTAAATAAAAATGGCTACGGTAAATCGTTAATTTGAAAGTGTAAAGTAGTCTGGGACGTGTTGGGTTTTTAGAAAAAACCTCAGTAGTAGCACGGAGTCTGGAATAGTGCCCGGTATATGGCAATAGGCTCATCCACTATTACATAGGACTCATAACATAAATAGTGAAAAGTGGGTGTTACATTGTACAGTTGCATTAAGTGCCGTAATGTGCACTTCTGCCTACCCCTTCGTGGATAAAAGGCGTGATGTTATGTATGTATGTATGAAAAATCTAAACACTTTATTTTTGGCCCCTGGAAAATACACAATTGCATATTGCATTCGCTTATTGCTTATAATTGAAATTCATTCTTTATGACAGTGTTTGTGGGTGTGTGTGTGTGTATGGGTGTGTGTGTGACGTGTGGTGAAAAAATGCTACGTCACGACTGTTTTACTATTGGGGTAGGTAAAGCTCTATTTGTAGTCCATTTACTATGGGTAATTTTATATATTATATATGGAAAATAAGGGTTAGTTCTTGTTACAAATTGGAACCTACTAATTGAAATCGTCTTATGATTTGGCATGGAAAATTAAGACACACTGTTGAGTGTCAACTATGCTTACGTCCTACATATTCCAATGTTTCTATACGCTCGTCAAACTATTGACTCACCAGGGAAGATGACGCATATGTATGTAAGTACCAGATAGAACATTCAATAAATATCGAAAAATATCATTCATTGCAAAAATTGAATAACATTCAATCCACAAAAAGATAAATAACAAAAAAAAGATAACGTTTTCTGCCATATTTTTTGATTAAGACGCATTTTTCGCGGGTCCACCATGTCTAACATATTTTTCCTTCTATTGAGTTAACGAGAGATTGAGGGGTAAAATCGCCATATCTGTTAGGGGTTGTATTCAACCCTTGGACCGCCACCCCCGGGGTACTGAGCCTACCTTAACAAATTTTCTCTTAAGCTTAACTCTATGTACTTTATCAAAGAAAGGAAATTCTTTGAAGTTAGATACTCCTTAACTTGATTAGAGGAAATTTGCAGAAAAAATATACCTAAGTATATCTTTATGTTTTGATACGCCATTTTGTTTCTAATTATCGCTGGTTTTGCGAGGTAACGTAGTTGGTAGATTTTTTTTTGACTTTTTTAAGTATAATAGTTTTTCGTTGGTGTAGAAATATTGTATTCACTATAATAGTCATTATTTAAACGCCAGTAACAAGGTACCATTGATAACTAAACATATTTTTTAATGAAAGGAATATTTTTAAATGTCGAAGCCAACAAGGAACTCGATTTATAGTTTTATCTTTTTTATGAGTACTTAAACCAAAACTATTTAATTAATTTGTTTACATAAAGTCGCAAAAATAACTTAATTAGGTGCGTACCAGCACTAATGACACAAAACTAAAGGTACCTTCATATCAAAGTACGACACTATAAATTGAAAAGCACTTAGCGATGCGGCCGCTAAAAATGACGCGAAGTCGCTTTCGAAAAAAAAAAGTTGGTCGACACGCGTAAAAGTAAAAGAGGAAGCGGGGAAAAAATCAATGCCTGCGTTTTACGTTCTATGCGTGTGACAGATCCGTAGTCATGGCAACCGTGACGGGGGCTAAACACCACGAAGAAAAAGGTCGTATGTCAAACGCGAAAATACCAAAATGGCACTTAAATTGAACGCACAAAGTCGCACCAACATCGCTGCGTTCACGTTTAAGCTTTTATTGTTTTCGGAAGTGCGGTGTGCGTCGTGCGAAAGAGAGGGGAGATGGGGTAAGGGATCCGGTAATCGATATTACGCACTTTTGTAGCAATGGAATTGGCGCGACACGATGCAAGAAATGTTTGCAGGCGTTGCAACTAAGACTTTTGAATTTTTGATCTCACACTTTTACGTTTAGAAAAAAAAATACTTTAGATGTCTAGACTTATATGTTTTAAACCTTACTTGTATATATTTAAAGTATAGAATTACTATATATTACTACATAAAAGGTTTGATTAATACCAAAACAAAAAGCTGTCAGAGAAAAATTAATTACATTTTTTTACGCTAACCATAAGCCATCCGTAATTCCGAAACGAGTTGTATTATAATAAATAAAAAAGCATAGAACACACTCTCGTTCGCCAGATGTTCGAATTATGATGCGAGTTATAGAAAATAATGACGTTTTCACAGAAACTGAGTAATATGTACAGGGTGGGTGAAATTCTGATGAGTCACTCGGCTCCGGGTCGCGATGGCCGACCGACGCTCGCGAATTCATTCGATTCTCGGAAAAGAAATGTTTTTCGATTCTCGGAAACTTAATTATGTGAAACATCATTTATGTTATCGAGTCGACGGAAAAGTATTTATTTCGGAACTTTAGTAATTACTTTGTAAATGTATAGGTATTAAAATGAGAGGAAAAAATATGTTTTGTTTATACAATTTCATTGAATTTTCTGGATAATATTAATGGATTTTTTATTTATACTATATATACAACGGCTTGTAACCCCACTAGCCGTTGTCTACGATTGTCTATGAGTCACATTAAAAATATTATTATGATTAACAATAAATTTCACTTACTAATATATATATTCAGTATTGATGATTTTTTGTTTTGTAGCCCAGATTTTGGCTGGCTGAGCTAATGTAATTTATCCGATAAATAATTTAAATATATATATCAACGAGTATTTTTGTAATAAGGGAAATGACTATTACAATAAACTCAAAATATTGCCAGAGTACCTATGTGCCTTTAGCTAACCCACGAATAGCGGCCGGCCCGGGCCATTTCGTTAGACAGTTGTAATGTAACTGCAAGCTTTCGCCTCCAAAGGCAGTCTTCTATTATAAAAAATAGAAGGAAAAAGTACAAAATGAAAAGTAGACAATATTCCCTTTTTTATTTCCAAAGTTTCACCGAACACTGGCGTCCATTTTGCAAAAAAATGCTCTTTCAAACGACTAGGAAACTAAAGTATATAGTTAATATTTTCACTAAAACACAAGTTTTAAAATAATGATGCTTCAAAAAGTTACAATATTAAAAACTGTCTTAAATTTTCGACCGACACAAAACTTTGTTGTTTAGGACTTAGAGTCAAGACTTGAGACTACCTAATTCAAAGTTGGCCCGTCTGGTATAGACCAGACAGGGACAGCAATAGTGCTGTCCCTGTCATTTAAAGAAGTATTGTAGCGACAGAAATAATTTTTAAATTTGTCCTAAATTGGCTACTTGCCATCTAAACAACTTCAATACTTTTTTCGAACTGTCAAAAACGACAATTTTCTATGAATTTTGTACGAAATTATGTATTGTGACGTCACGTTTTTATAGCGTCAAACAGCATACTTATTTTTTTTATTTGTTGGCAAATTACTAAAATTAGGTTGGTCATAAAATCAATTAATGATAGTGTGATTTTTTTCAATATTTTATTGTATTGAACCGATCGAAATATTTTTTTAAGGAATGTATTAAATTTGAATGATGACACCATTAGACTACATTTTTTTTAAAACATTAAAAACTATTTTATTTGAATTTTAATATGGAACTACTTCTGTGACGTCATAAACTTTCGCGTCGAATAATCTTTATTCTGATTTCTTATGCGTATTGTCACGCTTGACTACCATTGGGCTAGACATAGGCATTGAATCGCCAAATTGCGTAGCAGGAAGCGTGTTATGTAGCGGGTTTGAATCCCGCACGAAGCAACTTTTTGTGTGTTGCGCAAATTGTTATCCTAAGTTAAGTGTCTTGTGTAATCATTATCAGCCTATAAATGCCCACTGCTGAGCAAAGCTCTTCTGACACGGAGAAGGTTTGAGCATTAATCACTAAGCTTGCTCAATGGGTTAGCGATTACAAACTTATAATTAGAAATTATAAGCCCAGGTTTCCTCTCGATGTTTTCCTTCACCGTCTGTCAGTGGTGTCTAGATAATCTTAGAAAGTAGGTACATATAATTCGGAAAAATTCACATTGGTACTTGCCGTCGGTAGGTTTTGAACCCGCACCATGCATGAGAAGCGGGCGTCTTAAGCCTATGGGCCAACACGACATCTCAGTGTAATGTGTATATGTAATTTTATGTTTGTAAACGCACTTACGATACTGAGGCCTTAGTACGAATTTCATTTACGTTTAAAGTATTCGAAACGAGTACGCGTTCGGCACTCTGATTGGCCGGCGCCAATGAAGCAACCAATCAGAGCGCTGAACGCGTACTCGTTACGATTACTTTAAAAGTAAAACAAATTCGTACTAAGGCCTCAGGAACACTTACGAAACTACGAATGTAACCGTGTTTTTTAAAAACGAAAGAAATGCCACGATTCTGATGTAGTACCTCTTTCGCTTCATCTACATTCATCTCTTCATGCAAGCCCGTCGAGAGTCAGTCGTCACTTTTAAGTTCTCGATAAGGTTTTTCTTTATTTTATCCTTCATATTTAGAAATCGGTTTCGTTTGTCTAAGGTATGATTCCCGGATTGGCAAACTAATCTTTAGATTTGTTTTGTAAGCTTGTTATGTTATTACGGGGCATTAAAATATTACCTACCGATAATTCAGTACTATGAGTATTTTACTACAATACAAGTACCGGGTCGCAAGTGCAACTACCGGGCAAGGGGTCTCGGGTTCGATTCCCGAGTCGGGCAAAGTATTACAGGGTTTTTTTCAATAAATGTCACTCGTAGCACGGAGTCTAGAATTGTGCCCAGTACCTATATGGCAATAGGCTCACCCCCTATTACATGGTACCTACTCAGAATATAAATAGTAAAAAGCGGGTGTTAAATACATTGTACAGTGGCATTAAGTGCTGTAATGTACACCTCTGCCTACCCATTCGGGGATAAAAGACGTGATGTTATGTTATGCTATGTTCATTACAATACATATTTTTTATCGATGACAAATTCAATGAGAATTAATTTCAAATAAATAAACCGTACATAATGTAAGTATTCTTAGACAATCATATAATAAATTGTTTGTCAATTAATTTAAAGGCATAATAATATAATACTTAGCACTACGGCATTAATGTCGAAATACTCAAACTCTCAACATTAACTCTTTACACTAAATTACAAAACATAACCATCCGACATTATTTCTTCTAAAAAAACACACACTACAATTGACAGTGACATCTCTTTATAATATTTAAGATAAAGCGACCAATTCAGAAATGATAATTGAGCACAGAGTATTGATTAAGAAAATATAATGCAGTGATTTTCTTTACATAAATAAATAATTGTTTCATCAGTCTACTGCTCATGTACAAATGTAGACTTCTGTGAAAAATAACGACTAATAACTCGATTATTCAATACTCTTTCATCTTGACTGATACCTTTTACCATCAACAGCTAGCATTAGTCCACTAGTGCTGGAATACGCAAAAACCTAATTAATTTGTTGTGTTGTAGATTGTCTAATTGTTTTCTTTTTTATCATTGTAAGATTATGCTCTACTTAACAAACTTTCAAGTTATACACTAAAACGAATTTAAAATATACATTAACTATAAGATAAAAATAAAATAAAAGAAAACTAAATATAACTATTTACACAAACCATCGAAAAATTCGTCCACATCGACGTCAATAGGGAAAAATTTATTCAGAAACTCTCATTAAATAATATTCTAAGGATTTCTCTAATGATTAAAGATAATAAGGAGGCTATAAGTCTGTTCACATATGTATTCACTTGGCGACATAATAAAAAACATGGGAAACTTTATTCCTGTTTAAAGAGTAGACTCAATAGACGTATTTTAATCATGCAGGTAATCGCTGTAGTATTGCTCTTTCAGTTTTTGATATTAAAAGTCATTTTGTAGTTGCAAAGACAAGAATAACATGAACTGTAGACTTGTAAGCAACAACTTTTGTAACAGGTAGCTACAGGATGAGGGGCTCAATTAGAATGAGTTCGTCAAGTGTCATCCCTCAGCACGAGACCACGCGGCTTGTGGCTCAGCTCAGGTTCAGACCGAGGGGAGTGTATGCACTGGGGCTGGGGTCCTGCCCTCCTGCACCTTACTGCCTCAACCCAAAACAATCGGAAACATCAACCTGTCGCCAAATGGGGACGAATATCGCACCCTCTTAACCAAATTGCGTAATAATTTCATTAACCCCTTTTCCTTAATTTTTACATCCAATTTGCTACGTCCCTGTACCAAAACAGAGTTTTCTAAGCCATCGGAAAGAATATCACGGAAAATATTATTCACTGACTATAAAATAAATTGTTGTAAGTTGATTGAACGCATCTACAACGCGGCAGCAAACTTGTACCGATCGATAGCACGCCAACGCGAAAGCTCCAAGTAAACAGATCGAAGCTTTGAGCGAACTCCGAATCGAATCCCGCCAAATGCAACGACAGCTGTGCGTAGCCCGTAGCGCGCGTAGCCGGGCGCGCGGTGTAGAGGCGGCGCCACCGGCCGTATTATTATTATTTGTAAACAAGAGAGCGAGCGTGTGCGGGCGCGGGGCGCGTCACGTGACCGCGCGCCATTGGCCGCCGCGGCAGCTGCGTCGCCGACGCGCGCGCCAGTCCGCCGCCGAACCTCGCCGCGTACACATGCACGCAGATCGCCCCCGCGCGACGCGACACGCGCACTACTGACGCGATCGCGAACTCCGATTCCCTTTTTGTTTATTTTTCGCTTGCGTCCTTCGGACCGTTTTGTTTCCGAGGCAGCGAGACGAAGAAAAAAAGGAGGCGCGGATGGATCGAGCGAGAGAAGGTACAGAGTTCGCGTCTTATACAAAAGTTTTGTGGCAAAATGTGCAAGTGTGTCCAAGTAGTGGAATAGAAGCTTTTGGTTTTTGTGGATTGTTTAGTTAGAGGTACTCGTATATGTAGAACGACGGCAGCAGAGCGTGAAGCGAGGTCCGGTGCTCGTTCGCGTGCTTCCGCCAGAGCTTTCGTTGTGTGCTTTCGCGAATCGATCCCTGTTTTCCTGCTTGGCATTTATTTGTTGTTGAAACAGACAATTGGTAACTGAATCCTCAAGAACAGTTGGTGACATCGAGGTTGTATAGTTCCACTCTTATCTGAATCCAATTGGTTGTGATCTGTCGGTAGTTTGGAAGAGACGCTAGTTGTTAACAAAGTGTGTGAGAGTTGCAAACTTGTGCCCGGAAAACGGTGATAGCATCCGGAGACACGTTGTGGTGACGCATCGGCTGTCATTGTCTGATGCGCATGATGTCACATAATTTAGACCTTAATTGCAATGAGTTAAATTGAAGCGGGAACGATTTTTATCTACTTTATTGCAGTTTGCAAGTTCAAAGGAAAGAATTCCAGAGAACTGCCGGTTAAACTCGCAAGCTGTGTTTATCGTGTATCATGGTCTAGTGCATCACAGTAGAGTACACGTGACTGAAGTATCAGAGTATAACCAATCACGATTGTCCAAAAGCTGGAGGTCAAACCAATCAAAAACTTGAAATAGATCTCATTTCGAGTCGAACGTTGTTGATTGAGTCTTCCTAAGGGTTTAACAAACGGATCTTTTCAACTTTCCTGAATTGACTTATCTACTTTTTCCAGTGATTGCTTGTTGGACTTTTTCTAATCTTTGGGCTACTTTACTTCTTTAAACTTGTATGAAGGTCGGTCAATTACCTAACAAGTCTGCTTACTGAATGTTTTAGCAATATAAACTATATGAGTTGCCCAAGTAAATGTATTAAAGAATACTCGAAGCTATGTATAACTGCTTGTAAACATCATTCATCATTAATGAGCATTAAGAGAAAATCGTTTCTACAACAGATTTTTTAATGTTCTAGTTAGTAACAACCTCTTTAATGGTAGACAGATTCTAAGAAGGACCTGCTTTGCCTAGAAACCATTAGATCTCATCTCTAGAACCTTTTAAATCAACAACTTCAATGAGAAAATCATACCCACGTTTAGTACCATAGTAGCATAGCTTGATAGATCGTAATTTTCTTCCTCAAGAATGCAAGAACAGAATGCAAAGAGTATCACTTAAAACTCAACTTTTTGTAGTAGAGATTAGAACTTAAAACTGATTGTAAAGGTTTACCGCTAGTTTTTCCAAAACGTTAGTTGTAAAGCTCTCTTTATTTTATATTATAAGACTTCATTTCTATAATCCTTTGTAATCGCTACTTAATTAAGATCTGGCCTGGACTGACAGACGATATTAAGATTTAGTGCTGAGCTTTGTATTTTTAGTTTCTAGTAAATCCTATTCAAGTATTTGGTTCAACCTAAATCCTTATTTTACGACCTTTGGTAGCCTATCTTTCGTATCTATTGTCTATCAAGATTGAGCCGGTATTTTATAGCCTTTATATTATTCCATCTATCAATTATATGAAGAAATCTATCTAGGTTATCAATACGCTTCAACTATGTATTCTAGAGCCGTTGCTTCCTGAAGAAAAAAAGAGAAACCTAATTTTAGATTAAACCAAAAGAGTTCTAAAAGGAATAATAAAAGAACGAATTCCAGAACCAAGCACCTTAACTAGCTACAACAGATCCAAAATTCTGTGAACAGCCGACGAACTTTGATAACTCCACAATCGGATATTGGAATATTGGAGATTAATACTTTTAAGCACTGAACTTCGAAGGAGATTCCGGTCCCACGGAATAATCGAATAAATAATGTGTCTTCCTCCCGCGAATGCGATAATAGGGAGTCAAGTTCAGTGAGGCCAATGAAAACAAATAAACAAATTGGCCAATTTCGCCGGCTAACAGTCGGTAGTCGGTACTGTGCTGAGAGCAACGCAACGGATTGTGCAATGCTACATGCTTCCTTTTTAGTTCAACTAACGAGTTATGTTTCCTCTGAATCTAGTTTTCAATTGTTTTCGACGTCCATTTTTTCCTTTCTATCATCTAAGTAATTGAGATTTTTCGTCGTCTGTTTGTAGTTTGTCGGCGTGTGTAGTAGACTCATCTTCATTTAGGTAATGATTTTTTTGGAAGGCTGTTTAATTTTAGTTATTTGTTTATAGTTTGTGTGTAACATGTTCTTCACTTAGTTTTAAAGTTACTGCTTTTCATTGTTTATTTCTAATGGTTTATATGTATTAGAACTAGTAAAACCACATCCGTTGTGAATGTAGCAGATACAGTAAAAAATGTTAAAGCTATCCTAAATGAAAATTTAAATTCACCATCACATTCTAAAACATTAATATCTTCACAAAATCTAAACGTTCAAATGAAGCTCCTACTCGACTGTAGTCTGAAATATCACGATTATTGCCACAAGTAATATCATAAGTTGATTCATACTTTCACTGTGGGATAATCCTTCTCTTATTGCTCCCAAGCAAACGAGACTTACGCTTTTCAACTTATACATAGCCGCACAAGTATGTGTACTCGCCGTCTAGGTAAAAGTTTAAACATCGATGTAGTGAAAAGTTTCTTGGCAATGTAATTGTGGCGGATATTTTATTTGGGTAAGGGCGAGAGTCGCGACGGTGAACGCTCGCTTTTCAATGAGAATTCAGTTTTAAGTTTTGGAACCGTTTACATTGGAAGTTAATATTAAATTTTTATAGTGCTAGCCTTTATTTGTTAGACGTTTCTAATTCTTTAGTAATTTGTGTATTATTAGAGAGGTCTATTGATTTGGATATTACAGACAATATTTAGAGTGATCATTTGTTTCTTGTTGATTTTTGTAAGATCCATTAAAAAAATTAGTGAAACGAAAAGGTTAAACTAAAAGAGAAAGAGTAGTTTACTTAGACTAAAATGGCGGATACGCCAGCTGACAATAAAGTTTTTAGTAACAAACTTATGATACCCGAGGCGACAATATGTGTAGGAAACAATACTAAATCATACAATCATCATCATACACATATGACTTCCTTCAAACAATTCTATCTCATAGGTGTCAGTACAAAAAATGCTCAATTTCCGATGTCGCATCCGATAGCAAAGACAGACGTGGTCACAAAAAAATCTTTACAAAACTGTATCGACCATCTTTAGAATGCCTTTCCTAAAACCAAAAAATCACCCTATGCAGTTGTCTTAGAGATTAAAATGGTGTGTTTTAAACGCGATGAAAGTACAACAATAAGTTTGCTGGAGTATTAAGGCATCAGAAAAAGTGGTAGTGTGGGAAAGATTGTCGTAAAAAACTAAACATCTGCGTTCTCTATTCAAGTTGATTTGAGTGGCTGAATAGGATGGGACGGTAACTCTATATCGCTGAGGCCTTATCATTCTAATGTGTATTAAATTCGATGGAGTTCTGATATCAAGTTGGCATCTTGGCATCTTTATAGGTTTATTAAGGTCCAAACTTATTTCTAAACTTTTTGTCACATTCTGCAGTTTCGTAGTTTAGTAGTTAGAAACTTGTATAAGCAAAGTTATTCAAAGTTTTCATTGGAAATAGTGTCTTGTATAATTTTTCAATCATTCGGGTTCGTCTGTTTTTTCTTTTTGAAATATACATGTTAAGTATTTGATTTTTTTCCGTGTCTAGACTACATTAATGAAAACTCAATTGCAGTTGAGGCATTTATTCCATGAAAAGTTAATATTGAAGTTAAAAAAGAAGTTTTACCAGTGGTAGATATAGAGGTATATTCAAAAATGCTTGATAAAACAGACAAAGAAACAAAAACAATTCAAATAGAAACAATGCACGGAATAACACTTAATAACGATCATCTCGTCGTTGAATATTGCTCGTATAAAATAATAGAGCGAGAATTGAATCCGCATCGCTCGGCGGCAATCAAACTGATGTACGTATCCTGCTCACTGTGTCATTACATACGGATTTATAGATGTATTTGTGTGAGAAACTATGAATGGTAAAAATGTTACTGTTCAAAAGAACGATGTTAAGGATTTCGGTGAAATTCTATATCGGAAGGATCTAATAGTAGATTCTTGTATTGAGTTAGGTGAAGAAGTAACTTTATAAAGTTACATTTGATGAAAAGAGTTCAAAAAAAGCAATAAAATCCAAATTTCGATGAACTAATTCCAAAATTTTAACAAGTTCAATGTAAAACAAAATATGTTAAATAAGTAAAATGAAGTTTAATGTATTCTACCTAGAGTCTCTGATTTAAATGATATTATTCCTGCCAAAGCTACCGACAAAAAATGATTGAAGAACATGATTGTGTGGTGACCGCAATAGGTTAATGATGAGTTAATAGAACAGCCAGATTTGACAAACAAATTGATGAAGGATGTTCATGTTGTAATTTGAACGATACAAAGTTAAATATAAATTAGACGCAACAAATATTTTACGTGCCAGATAGTATATCTAAGAGAAATGAAATTTTAAGTAGTGATATAGTAAGAATGGCTGTAAACAAAGAAATGACACACAGATAACTGCCAGAAACTAGATAAATCTGGAATAAAAAACACATTATACACTAGCCTATACCATTAAAGTATGTATTTATGGAAAGTTTCAGAAATCATTCAAATCCCTTATCACTTTTTTTGTTTTTTGGATTCGTTTATTTTTAAACTTCAAAAGTACATGATGTCATGTTAATCTGACGATTCATAATTGTACAATTTTGCAATTATATTATTTATGTTTATACACAACGACAACAAGAACGAATTTGTATTTATCGTAACATAGAAATAGGTACAAGTGGACCAAATTAGGACACAAATCATACTATCAAAAATCAAGTTCGCACCCATATTTTTCCAAATGAACGAACTGATTGGGGTTCTATGATGAAACATCAACAGTTGGTTATGAAATTCGACGCAAAAGGATTACAAATGCCTGCACGGCCACCGGTTGATTATGAGGGGTTCAACAAACTGAGTAGATATTAAAGAAACAAAAGACAAAACTGAACAAGAAAACGATAAAACAAATGAAAATAAAAAATAACATTACAAAACTAAAGAGTATTGACATCTTGACCATAGATTAAAAGAAATGAAACTCGCACCTCCTTAATGGTTTAAGAAAACATTTTTGTTACAACATGAAGGTGCTGATGATCCATCGATAAAATATACGAACTACTTACTTGAGCTTCGATACGTTATCAGCAGATTAACATCAACGTATGATCACTTATACTAAGATATGAGTTTCCTGTGCAGGTATTATGCTTAAACGGATGTTACATTACACAGCTGGTAAAGAAAAAATGTTCAAATAACTTTTATGTTCACTTATTTAATATTTAGTTGAGAATATGTTAGTAATCGGAAGTTGTGGTATGAGTATTGTTTCTTTTAAATGTTTATCGTTGATTTTTTACTCTTAGAAGTGTTGATGTAGGTCATAAAGGTTGATAGGTGAATAATAAAAAAACATTTTTCTAAAGCAAAGATTTGCAATCGATTTTATTGTCAATATATTCATGCTAACTTCTACACTATAATCTACCTCTATTTAAATACATGTACAGTTCAAGGTAACACATCTACCCACATGTTTCCATAAACAACATTTTACCCGCGAACACACAGCCCACATTCTTCATAACAAGACTCAATGATTTTCGAACATCCATACGAAGTTCAGTGCAGTTTGAGCGTCGCTACAAAAAAGCGACAACATCCGACGCTAAAAATATTCCGTGTAATTGCAGCTCAACGCTGAAAGCGCAATGCTTTCGCTGCAGCGGTTGTACGGTTGCCCTTGACAACCCAGACCCAGATACTATCGCGCTCTACCCACACGTCCACACACACCCACACGTTCACACCCTTCGGATCCTTGCAACACACACGCTCGACTCTCTGCTAACACACACAGCACACATGCGACTCGCTTGCGTTCTGAAGTGAGCTTTTTAATTTTTTTTTTTTGAGGAACGTTCTTTGTGCGCTTCTACAAAGAGTTTTGCCCTGTGATTACTAGTCGGGACGTTTTCGAGTGACGGTGATGTAATGCGGAATGATTTTTGAACGTTGACGCGATATTTGAACGTGGAACGATTACAAAGGAGTTTTTGGACATGATTGATGTAGATACAGTGAGACGTGATGTCATACAGGACTGTAGAAAAGTAGAATTATGAAAACTACACATGAACTTTTAGTCAAATATTCCATGTCAACCCCTTCCATAACCGAGAGATCCATCAAAGCCGTCATCCATCATTGGACGGTTAAGTTAGTTCAACATACAGCTGAGAGTACAAGCAAGGAAGCCACGAAGGTGTACATTAATTCCACGTAGGGTAATGGAACAGAAAGATCTGCTAAGTCCCACAGGAGAAAACAGTAAAGTACTTGAGGGTAAGCGAAAAAGTCGAAACAAGCAAGTTGCAATTTACTCCTTCTTTGTATTGGAAACAAAAGACATTTCTTTTGATGCGTATCCTTTGGAAGCCTTACTTTACTTATAACTCGAATTCGACAAAGTTTTATAATGAGTGAATTTGATCAATAAGGAATTAGCTGAACCAATGCTAAGTTGATGAGGGAGGCTTTTTTGAAACTTCATTTAAATGCTGTGGGATTATTTACTGTCAAAGTTTTTACTAACAAAACAACTATTGAATGAAAGGTCAAAGATTCACAGGAATATAACCAAAACGTGTTCTATCGTGTAACAATAATCTAATAATACAATATTATAAGCAGAAATAATTCCCAGGTTTAATATTAACAAAGGTTTGACGTCATCAATGCTGCAAATGAAGTGCTAATCGATCTCAGTCTGGACGCCTCTCGTGCTACGAATAAACTTCTTGTTCCATATTTAAAAATACACGTGACTATTCTGTTTTTATTGTGTTTATAAATAGAACATAATAATGTTTAAATTTTAAATTAAGAAGGACGCGTGATTGAATTGATAGTCTAATTTATGTTTCTTCGTCGTTGTAAATAAAATCATAATCCACGAAAAATAATGACTGTTAAAATATTTTTACATAAGAAAGTAAATGAGAAGAAGCTAAGAAAACAAAAATATACAGAAAACAATTGAAATTATGTCAATCATAATCTAAAAAAGGAATTCTATTCCTAAACAATCTAAAAACGCCTCGCATCGAATCTCTATCAATGGAAATAGTCAGTTTTAATTTGAAACATTTCAAAAATAGTATCGCCCTTAAAATAGTGCGGCAGAAATAGAGCGTGACATTAGACTCTTCTAATATTAGAAAATGTTTATACTCTGTGATGATGCTACCAAATACGATAGTAGCCAAGTCGTATTAATACAGAATTCAGTGGTGCGTATCCCGAAATTGGTCGTATAATAAAAAGCTCGTGTTTTTATTGCTGTTTCATAGACATTTGGTATTGCTCATATTATAATGTCAAAAGTACAAAGAATAGTCAGTTTGTAAATAGTCGGGGAACGGATACAAACAGCAGTTTATTTTAGCGTTTCTCGTGAATTGTCTGCTGTTTTAGTGATTGACTGTGTTTCGAATTACTTTCTTTTATGTTCATTTTCTTAGTTAGGTATTGCATTTTGGTTTGCAATATGATGTTGTTGTAGATTTTTATACTTATTCTGAGAGACTTCCGAACATCTTATTTTATATTCGCATTTTTTCAACTGATGAGTTCCCATTTCAAAATTTGATTTCCACACTAATGTTGCCCATCAAAAGCCGATGTTGCCATACAAAAAAAAAAGAAAAAATATACAAAAATGTTTATCTTCGTACATTTTCTTGCACGAGGTTGCACGCACGGTATCGGGGTCAGGTTATAGGGGTGGGGGGTGTTGTGACGTCACAGCTGCGAAATGTTACCGGCATATGACAACGTGATTATCGCGCACCGTCGGTTTTATCAACGCACATTTACGGTACCAACGATTTGCTAATGTTAGTTGGATAAGATGCTGCTTTATCTGATATGTGAAAGAAGATGATTTTCTTAGCGTCAACTATTGGACGGTTTTAAGGGCATTTTCTGACGTAGTTGGCTGTCGAGGAGAGTTTTAGTGATGGTATTATTAGAAAATGCATGAATGTATGCGTTTGATTGTGTATTTGCATTTCAATTAAGTAGTAGTATTCTGGCTGTTGTCTAATTTACATGTCTTCTTACTAACTCTATATAGAAGATTCTGAAGTTTTGTTTCGATTTATTAGGTTTACAAGATCTTCAGGGTTCATAGAAAAGATACATCTTAAACATAATTAGGTAAACAAATTCAATCGAAAGCTTACAAGTATATGTTCGGACCATTGCATCGATTCGCGCTTTATTCAAAACAGTGGCGCGCGCATGCGTGGCCCGCCATCGCCGTAAACATGGCGAAGCCTGCCTATAACTTGCGAATTTCCTTACCTCCTATTCTTTCTTTTTCACAATTTACATCGTTCCCCGATAAAAAGCAATCCATAAGTTCTTTCCATTTGTGTAACCAATTTTCCTCGTATAGTTTGCAATAATATACTCTGTTTGCCCACAGATTGGTGCCGGCCGTACGGATAAGCGGGCCACGCGACGCCTCATGCGCCGCAGCTGAAACACGATCAACCAAAAGCCACGAAATCCTCAAACCAAAGCCTCCAGTCATATCTTTCGTTTCGAAAATCTAAATATAAGCACTATTTTTTTAACCTTTTAACGATAAATCTAAATCGTAAATAGTATACGCTATCTCCCAAACAGTACAAATTAATTTAAGTCTGAAGTGATCGGTATTTACAATAAAAAGCCTTGAACGAGCGAAGTTAATCAACCAACGACCAGTATTTAAACGTTCCAAAATAATAGAAACCGTTAAACGAGTGCACAAAATATTTTATCGATCGTTAACATTATTATACGAACTGAATCCTCGAGCATTTTGTAAAAAGTCAGCCAAAGATTTTTATAAACACATAGACTTTAAGCGTTCGTGTAAGTTCAACTGCCTCTTATTAAGGACTTTTATATTTATTCCTTAGCTGGATAACGAAGATATTGTGATTAGTTTTAGTGTAAACCAGTGTGCCGTATAACCGTAACATTAAATGCTACTTAGATTACCGAACGTTAACAAATTAGTGGAGCCACGTCAAGAGTACAAATTGCAAGTTCCAGTGCAGTTCCGAGTGTTCAGTACTACAATAGACTTAGAGCTTATTTTTGTAAGTGTTTATGGTGCTCGACGCAATGAGGCAGCGTCGAGGTAAGGAGTCATGAGCGAAACGCTCCACAGCGACCCGAGCGCAGATAGCGCGTTACCGCCGTTCTCCACATTCGGCGACATGGAGAACGAGCAGCGGATCCTCACAGCCGACACCCGGCTCCTGGACCCAGCCTGGGAGTACTACGAGAGAACAGGAGACACGGTCTCCGTCATTGCAAGCCAGCCACAATATCGACCGTGGGAGTCAATGCCTATCACGGTGCACTCCAAAGATTCATTTCTACGGGCTGGCTTCTCCGCGGCACTGGACTACCAGCCCGTTACACTGCAGCCTATCACGAACAAGCTGCCGTCCTTCCAAAGCCAGTTCCAAACATTTCCAGAAACGTCGGTGATACCGGAGACGGGTCTGCCTAGCGTGACCCCTGTGCCGGTTACGGCGAGTCCGACGCCCAGCGCGAGTCCTAGTCAGTTAACCCAGCTCACGCAACTCACGACACCGTCGTCGCCTGCGCATCTCACAACTCTAGCGCAGATGACACCGCTGTCGACCACCCTGACGACACTGTCGCCTGTAAACGCCACAACATTCCATACACTAACAGCTGTGAACGCTCGCAGCTTCCCTATCGTGCCAGCGCCCTTGCAGGCGAGGGAACTGGCACCCGCTGGGCAGACCTACATTGATGACAGGCACATACAGCTGTACCAACCAAACATTGCCACAATAAACGCCTATCCGACACAAAATGGCATTCTGCATCAAAACGGAACGCTTCTCCATCAAAACGGGAGCTTAATACAGAACATACAAAGTCCGACCGTAGTTCATGTGTTGAAAAACGAGCCGTTTGATGTTAAAACTCTGCAGGAGAAATATACGCCGAATGGACTACATCATAGTAATTTCCAGAATCCGATGATGATTGACAACGGTTATGAGAAAAAGACGAATGGGTTCGGGACGGGTTCGTCACCAACAAGGTCGGATTTTAGGAAGAAAGAACGACGGAAAATGCGCGCCAACAGTACAGAGTCGGATGGGTCGAATATGGAAGTAGGGTCTGAGAGCAGTGGGCAGGTCGCGGCGGTGTCTTCCACTGCTGGTTTCAAGTCACCAATGCATGGAGCACCTCCTATGGCGACAGGACCTATGGAAATGGACGACATCACCAGTGAAAAACAGGTGAGAACTTTCAATCATATTTATTATTGGTATTTGACGATATTATTATCTTTTGTGATAAATATTGTCGAATTTGTAAATTTAGTTCAAATGGATTTATCCTTATAAGGGTGCACCCTTGTCTATCACCCGTATCTGTAAATCGTTACCGTTATTGACACTTTCGACTTTGCCAAAGCAATTGAACTACAATCCAGCAACAATTAACCCTTGATTTACGATAGAACAAAATGTAAACAAAATGATACATACATATAACGCAGGAGTAGGAGCGTCGAAAGGTAACACAATAAAATCGGGAACGGCAACTAATCTCCCTTCCCACGAATTGGCGAATTGCGTAAACAAGACGCCGGGGAATCGCGAAAAGCCGACTGTATATTCGACGAAAGATATAAGAATTCTCAGAATTTTCATTCAGCTACACGCGCACCGAAAGTAGATATTCGAGAGAACCCGAAAAAGAGAAACTTCCACCGTAATTCCACCTTTTATTATTCTCCGAGCAGTTTTTATTCTCGGTCCTGAGTTTCGAAATGGCCGAACTCCTTGTCTTCGCGGCTATAAATTTAATAGTTAGCCGATTCTCTTGCTCCACCAATAAATTAACTTCCTCTCTCGTTTAAAACACAAATTAAAGTCGGGCGATTTATGCGTGTCCTGCTTAGAAAATTTTATGACTTTGAAATTTAACAGCGAATGCAATTAGTCGGCAGTTTTGAAAAGCCCTCGATATTAACGAAGTTATAATATTTTAATTGTAGCTTTAGAACGGACTTACTAAGTAACTGTTTAGTGAATCTTTGTGTCAATGTAGGTAGGCGTTTTTGGATGTATGACGTCCTATTTCCATATTTAAATATTGATAAACTAAACTCTTTTTATGACGTTATAGCCATACAAGGCTTAGGTATTCTAACAAGCTCGTGAACTAAGCTGTCTTATACATAAGTTCAATGTAATTAGAAAACTATTGAGAACTAAATGAACTGAGCAATCATAATTAATACATTCCTTACCACTGCTGCTAATCAATTAAAAGCATATAAAACTATTCTAATACTAGATCGTACTTAAGAACCTTAGTCAACGTGTTCGTATGTAATTTGTTATAATTGTGCAACAGTTTGCTATAGAAAAACTTATCTAACTGCTAGGAAAGGTTCAGGTTTTGACGACATTCTTTACACAATAAATGTCAGCATTTACTAGTCTAGTAACGAACACCTTGGCTTGCAGCTGCCAACTCTACAATAGACACTAATTACAATTAGAGATGTTCCTCTGTTAGTCGATTCTCTTTCGGAATCGATATTATAATCGGTAAACAAAATTATTGTTAAATGAATTATAAAGTTAGATTTATTTAATGTACACTTCAACTGTGCTTAAAAGCGATTGTAATCAATAACGAAATATTTAATCTACTTGATTATAATCAATATCATATCGATGTTAAGTTTTACAAACTTTAATGTAGCGAAATTGTTAATAAAATGGGTAGTGGCTTTTTACAACGTCGGCTTACTTTTTAATAATCGAAGATGGAACAGTATTTTTTTCTTTCACACCTGTCCTCCACCAATCAGAAGGCAGATAATACATCTAAAAGCTAATTCCATTAAGTAATTAAAGAGTAATCGATAATTTGAGCAATCAATTTAAAATCGACTAATTCATAATTGATGCAGTGACTCGACTAAAGAATTTGACGATTTATTTTATCGAGAAAGTTCAGCTGCTATGCCGTTGATACTGATTGTTATCGACTATTTTATATAAATTACTTATTAAACTTTATAACTTAGTTTCTTTAAGAATTTTAAACATTAACATGGATAAAATTTTTAATAATTAATCGTTATTACACCTAATGGAAATAGTGTTGCATAGGTATAGGTAATATTTAATTCAAGCAAAGTAATTTAAAACACTTTCTTCGACTAAAACATGCCACTACTATACGAAAAAGGACACAATAAATCCTAAGCCTACCCTCTATTGTAATTTCGTCTGTATTTCTCTACACTAGACCTTATTTTCGTTTGCCTAGCTGAAGCTATTACTCATTACATTATGAGAATGAGGCAAACGCGGGAAAATCCAAAGCTTCCTAGAAATGCGGACAAACATTAGGAAAAGCGGAAGTTGGCTATATATTATGACGTCATAATACATAGATAATGTTCTCGTTTTGTAGAGTAAGTGACATGAAGTTTTTTTTGAGGTATAATAGTTTAATTTTTTTTGTTGTGGGAACATTTTATTTATTTCGGTTGCGTGTGTAGTGTTTAAAGTTTAAATAACATAACATAACATCACGGCTTTTTGTCCCCGAAGGGGTAGGCAGAGGAGCAGATTATGCCACTGTACAATGTAACATTAACATCCACTTTGTGCGTGTGTGGATGTGTTGTTACATGGGTGTAATAGGGGGTGAACCTATTGCCATATACCAGGCACAATTCCAGACTGTTGGTTGATTCCCTGTACAACCTTGCCCGACCCGAATCGAACTCGAGACCCCTTGCCCGGCAGTCGCACTGGCGACCACTCGGCCAACGAGGCAGTCACAATGTATCAAATCAAATCAAATCAATTTATTTGTGAACACAGGTTATACAGAAGGGTGTTTAACATACATTAATAGCATCTCTATGTTCTACCAATAAAATTGGTGTACAAATAGTTATTAAGTTAGGCAGGTACCAAGCATTATTAATATATTTAAATTAAACAAGTCTATAAGAATCGTAATAGTATGTCAAAATTTATCATTTAGAAATAGGTCAATAGAATAATATGTCTTGTCAATTAAAAATAATGTCAGTTTTCGTTTAAAAAGTCTAATATTATTTTCTAATTTAATTTTATTATAAATCTTTGGAGCCATTGCAAAGATACTGTTCCTGTACAGTGCAGTTCTAGATTTTAATAAGTGTAACTGGTCACAACGACGTTGACTGGTTACTCGGTCAAAATTATTAAAATTGTTTTTGACGAACGTACCAGTTTCATAGATGTATAATGAGGGGACCGTCAAAAATGATAAAGTATTGTTTGAATTTAGCTATGACTTTACTACTGTCTTAGTAATCATTTTAATCAATTAGTTATGTTACCCTTTTACAACTAACAACACAATAATTATCTTGTAGTTTGTACCAATTAAATTTTATTAAAAATAAATACATTTCAACGATCAATATAAAAACCATAGACTGATTACTTTTACCGCACGATCTCTGGGATACCGCACGATCTCTGGGGAGTCGGCGAACCTCCTTGCCGGATTACCGCCGTGGGATCTGGAGGCGAAGGTGCTCGCGCGCGTGTATAGCATGCGCGCGCAGGCACGTCGCCGGGGCGAAACTCCGCTGCCGCGCCAGATAAGTGCGTGGCGGGATGAGCTCCGGCGCGATCTCATGGCGGAATGGCAGCAACGACTGTCGCACCCGAGGGCTGGGCTCGCTGCCATCGCAGCGGTAAGTCCCCTCTTTGAGGAGTGGCTTGAGAGACGCTACGGCGTCCTCACCTACCGCCTGACGCAGGTCCTCACCGGACATGGGAGTTTCGGGAGGTACCTGTGTCTGATGGGGCGGGAGGAAACGTCCGGGTGTCATCACTGCGAGGACCGCCCTGAGGACACGGTGGAACATACTGTAGCGGAATGCCCTGCGTGGGCTGAGCACCGCCGTGTCCTCAGGGAAGTGATCGGCGATGGCGACCTCTCGCGTCCGGGCCTAGTGCAGGCCATGATGCGGAGCGAGGGGGATTGGGATGCCGTCTCCTCCTTTTGCGAAGCAGTCATGCTAGCTAAGGAGGAGGCGGGACGCGTGAGGCAGCGAAGCGCTGCCTCCTCGCAACCCAGCCATCGCGAAGGACACACCGGGCGTCGGGGATCGCGGGACGATCTCCGGCCACCGTAAGCGTGGGCCTGCGGACGGCGAGCATGGGTGGCTCCCCGTCCGACCAGAAACAGACCCGAGCGTACGGCGGTCTCAAAGAGCCATCAGACCACCACAGATGGGGCCCAATAGGGTCGATGCCGATTCGGAGTCGCGGAGAACCTAACGGGTAACCGGGGCTCCGGCTCGACGTGCAGGAGAAGGAACGGGGTGGTTTTTAGTCAGTAAGAGTCTGACACTCCCTCCCGCCTCACCCAGGCGGGAGAAGTCATTCGATGATTTTCCCCCCTTAAAAAAAAAAAAAACTGATTACTTTGACATTTCAGTTTTTATATATTTTTTTCTTTATTTATTTTAACGATAGAATAAAAACAAACGTAATAGACAAGTCAAAGTTTATATAGAAATATATTTTATTATATTATGAAGGTTTTTGGCCCTAAAGGTATAGACAGAAGTACACACGTATTATGATAACGCCTGTGAATTGTTCTGTAGTACTTAGGTAATAATCAGCGGGCCATATGTAAAAAAACATTTCATACGAATATAGATAATAAATACCTCCTTTTTTTAGAAACCGGTAAAAGCCATGCTTGATATCCAACTATATGAATTAGTTAGACATAGGAGCTAAAACAAAATAAACAGAATAAGGGCCGATTTTCCCAACGCCTGATAAATTTAACGCTGAGGAATATTTTTGCCATTATTGATAACTAGCTGTTTTATCTCATGGTAGCATTTAATCGGGATAAAAAGTCAGCTAAGTCAGCCCATACCCTGCCTGTATATCAAATTTTATCAAACTCCGTTCAGTAGTGTCAGCATGATTGACGGACAAATATCCAAATAAAGAAACTTATGCATTTATAATTCTATAATTCTTGTAATACAAAAATAATGACAGAAGTAAATTTCATTCTACAAATAAAAATTATCTGTTGATTGAAAAATCGGCACTAAAAGTTATTAAAAATAGTTATTTTTGCTACAAAATAAGTTCCATGTTACATCTGTTCATGTTGCCATAGACTAAAAGCTCTAAAGGTTAGTTTATACAAAGCAAAGGTATGTTCTATAATGCCAGTTGGTTTAATTAAAAAAATATAGAAAAAAACAAACATCTGCTAGATAAACGGATGATTAGAATTTACCTAAGGTGCCAACATGAACAGGAATACTATATTTTTTGCGATTAGATGCACCTAAGCACCTTAATTAATTTGAAAAAACCTTTTATGTACTGAGCAAATACGTTTGCTATTTATCCTTTTCAAATAATTTACTAGATAATATTGGATTGAACTGATAATTACTATATATCTTTTTTGTTTGTCAATAGATCTCAAGATCTCATCTTCTGAATCACTTAATAATTAGCATTATTTATTTTTATTTTTTTCCTTGTCTATGGGGCTATTTAGGCTCTCTAAATAATAGAATTTATTCATGACGTAAATTAAGTGAGTGCCATACTCCTAAAAGGATATCTTTCCTATCGTTCTTCGATGATGTTAGAACAAAAATACCCTTTATTTTGCTAAATATTTACGTATATATAAAAAAAGTCATTTAACATTTTCGACATTATTCAACCTCCTTTTACAAAAAAGCGTCTAACTAAAACAAGCGTTCGAAAAACGAATTTGAATAGAATTCCTTATTTAAATGATCGTCAGCTGTTTGTCGGCACAATCGGTTGGTTCCGATTACGACCGAGATAGTACGAGCGTTGCACGAATTAAATTGCACACAAATATGGCCGACCTCTCTTTACAATATCACAGCTGTTACATGTTATTTTATTACAGTAAATTACTTTGTTTAGTAAACAAAACAAAATTAATTGTTGTAAAATATTCTACAGATAATCCAAAATTCTTCCTATACCTATATGTAAAATAGAAATTGAATGTCTGTATGTTTTAATCCCTAACATTTATATTACTTGTAATTTTGAAAAAAAAAACAACAACGGGTAGGTACCTATATAATTTTAAACTACTAAAAAGCTTCCAAAATACCTAGATAATGATCTGAAAATGAGATCGCTCCGATTGAATGCGCGAGCGCAGAACCGAAACGAGTCATAATAGCAAGCGCGGAATACTCCGAAATGTTGTCTGCCCAGTAATTGCAACGTCCCTTTGGCATTGGACCAAAATGGCCAACATTGGCCATGTATTTCTCCCTTACTATCTCATTTATGAAGTAGAGAGAGTAGTAAATATTTAGTCCAATGGCCAACATTTGTTACGGTTTCGTGAATGAATTGCACACGCACCCAACGGGAATGCGATCAGATACGACCACTTTAACAGTAAAATATGACTTAATGAAGAGTTGAAAGCGAAATATTGTAAAATTTAAATATTTGAAAACCATGTTGGGTACCTACTTTATAATGGTCAATATTAATTGCACATTATTATACTTTTGGTGACAATAATGTATTTTTTTTTGAAGTTGCTTTTTTATTAAAATATTTTTTTTGGCGATGTCGAAAGTTGTAGTTTTAAAAACAGTATAAAGATACGAATACCACTGCACGCAAAGATTCAAGATTACGATAGCTACTTTCCCATTGCGCGGTCCTTAAGTAACCAAAATAAATAAAGTAAAACATAAAAAATCAGGTTCATGTTAAAACAAATACTATCTTCTTTATAATAAACCAATATTTCCGATCGCAGACGAAGAAGAAGCGAAAGCGATGTGGTGAATGCATCGGGTGTCAACGCAAAGACAACTGCGGCGACTGTGCGCCGTGTCGCAACGACAAGTCGCATCAAATATGCAAGCAGCGACGGTGCGAGAAACTGACCGAAAAGAAGGTGAGTAGTATACTTTATTTATTTGTTTTAATAACATAAGCAGTAGTAAACAATGTAGGTTTCAAGGACTTCATGTTAACGGTATTAACTCGCAGGGCTCTACGATGAATATGGGCGTTCCACAGGGTTCAATATTGGGTCCCTTTCTCTTTTTAGTCTATATAAATGATTTGCCATTTATATTCAAGAATGAACCAAGAATGGTGCTTTTTGCAGATGATACCTCATTAATTTTTAAAATAGATCGACGTGCTAATAATCTTGACGACGTAAACAGTTCCATTCTTCGAGTGCAAAACTGGTTCACCATTAATAATCTAGCGCTTAATGAGAAAAAAACAAAATGTATTAAATTTAGTTTACCAAACGTCTGAAGTAATGATTGTGACGTTGTTTTAAACGGCCAAAAGTTAGAATTTGTCGACGAGACGGTATTTTTAGGCATTACATTAGACAATAGACTACAATGGGGCCCGCATATAAATGCGCTTTCGGGGAGATTAAGCTCAGCTGCTTTTGCAGTTAGACAGATTAGACAGATCACGGACGTAGATACGGCAAGGCTTGTCTATTTTAGTTACTTTCACAGCATTATGTCGTACGGCATTTTGTTGTGGGGTCGAGCTGCAGAAATAGAATCAATTTTTATTCTTCATAAGCGGGCTATCCGAGCAATATATAACTTACGCCGTTGCGAATCGCTAAGAAAATTGTTTAAAATGATAAATATCTTAACGGTGCCCTGTCAATACATATATGAAAATATAATGTATGTAAGAAAGAATAGGCAATTGTTCGAAAAAAGAAGCGATAGACACAATCTTAATACTAGAGGCAAGAATAAGTTAGCTGTACTGCAATTCAGACTGTCCAAGGTACAGAAATCCTTTATGGGGTTAGGTATTAAATGCTATAATAAAATACCAAATAGCATACTAGATCTCAATGAAAGTAAATTTAAAACATATATTAAGCGGGAATTCTGTAAACAAGCTTACTACAGGGTGGTTGATTATCTTGAGGATTTTTTTTTTTTTTTTTTTTAAGGGGGGAAAATCATCGAATGACTTCTCCCGCCTGGGTGAGGCGGGAGGGAGTGTCAGACTCTTACTGACTAAAAACCACCCCGTTCCTTCTCCTGCACGTCGAGCCGGAGCCCCGGTTACCCGTTAGGTTCTCCGCGACTCCGAATCGGCATCGGCCGTATTGGGCCCCATCTGTGGTGGTCTGATGGCTCTTTGAGGCGCGCGCGGAACGCGACGCGCCGTACGCTCGGGTCTGTTTCTGGTCGGACGGGGAGCCACCCATGCTCGCCGTCCGCAGGCCCGCGCTTACGGTGGCCGGAGATCGTCTCGCGATCCCCGACGCCCGGTGTGTCCTTCGCGATGGCTGGGTTGCGAGGAGGCAGCGCTTCGCTGCCTCACGCGTCCCGCCTCCTCCTTAGCTAGCATCACTGCTTCGCAAAAGGAGGAGACGGCATCCCAGTCCCCCTCGCTCCGCATCATGGCCTGCACTAGGCCCGGACGCGAGAGGTCGCCATCGCCGATCACTTCCCTGAGGACACGGCGGTGCCCAGCCCACGAAGGGCATTCTCCCACCGTGTGTTCCACCGTGTCCTCAGGGCGGTCCTCGCAGTGATGACACCCGGGCGTTTCCTCCCGCCCCATCAGACACAGGTACCTCCCGAAACTTCCATGTCCGGTGAGGACCTGCGTCAGGCGGTAGGTGAGGACGCCGTAGCGTCTCTCAAGCCACTCCTCAAAGAGGGGACTTACCGCTGCGATGGCAGCGAGCCCAGCCCTCGGTTGCGACAGTCGTTGCTGCCATTCCGCCATGAGATCGCGCCGGAGCTCATCCCGCCACGCACCTATTTGGCGCGGCAGCGGGGTTTCGCCCCGGCGACGTGCCTCCGCGCGCATGCCGTACACGCGCGCGAGCACCTTCGCCTCCAGATCCCACGGCGGTAATCCGGCAAGGAGGTTCGCCGACTCCCCAGAGATCGTGCGGTATCCGCGGATCATTCGGATCGCCATGACCCTCTGTGCCATGAGCAGCGTCCGAGCGGGACGCCGCAACAGGTTTGGCGCCCAAACAGGGGCGCCGTAGAGGGCCATGGACCGCACGATCCCGGCGTATAACCTCCGGCAGGAGGCGTTTGGCCCCCGAGGTTGGGGAGGATGCGTTTAAACGCAGCCCCCGTCCTCTCCAACTTTGGAGCCAAACGTCGGAAGTGTTCTATGAAGTTCCACCGACTGTCGAGGACGAGTCCTAGGTACTTCATCGTCGTCTCGACGCCGATGGTAACTCCTCCCGCCGTTATTTGGGACCCACCCGGAGGTGGCGCGTTCCCGCGGCCATGAAAACACATGGCCTCGGACTTGTGGAGCGCCACCTCGAGTCCCAACTGCCGGATTCTCTCAACGACTGTCGCAACCGCTGTCGCCATTAAGTCGGCCGCCGCCTGGTGTGACCTCCCGTGCGCTAGCACCAGCGTATCGTCGGCGTAGCATATTGTGCTAACGCCGTTCGGGAGGTCGGTGCGCAGCACCCAGTCATAGCCGATGTTCCACAGGAGCGGCCCCAGAACCGAACCCTGTGGAACACCGCGTGACATCTCTCGCCGGTTCCACTCGCCCCGGTGACCGGGGTAGCTGACGGACCTGTCCGTCAGGTAAGCCTCGATTACACGACGGAGGTAGGTAGGCACCCGATGATATCGGAGTGCCTCCAAGATGCAGCTCCAGGGCAGGGAGTTGAAGGCGTTGGCGATGTCCAGAGACACCGCCACTACGACCTTACTCCTGGACACTGCAGTCCCCGTCGTGAGGTCTCTAACGCGCATGATGGCGTCCACCGTGGAGCGCCCTCTGCGGAAGCCGAACTGGCCGTCCGACAAGTCCGGCCCAATGTCCGTCAGGTGCGCGACGAGGCGGTTCGAAATGATTCTTTCGAAGACTTTCCCCACCTCGTCGAGCAACACTATGGGCCGGTACGCGGACGGAGAGTCCGCAGGGCGCCCCGTCTTCCGCACGAGGACCAGTTTTCCCGCTTTCCAGAGAAGCGGGAACTGGCCTCTCTCCAGACATGCGCTGTAGAGACCAATCAATCATTATCTTGAGGATAGGAATGCTTGGCAGCGTGTTGGTTCGGCTCCACTGGACAATACTCAAATGTAGTCAGTACCTAGTTCAGATTACGATAATAGGTAATTTCATACTTTGATTCCAATGAAGGCAATCTATTTTTCTTGTGGCATCGAGCATTTCTTTCTTTATTTAAACAAGAGTTTATTTTTTTTCTTGTATAGAAGCACTATTTTATATGGATTGTCAGTATACATATGTGAGGACCATGTCAGACTTAAGATATTTGTTTTGTCTTGGTTTTGTTTTTTTTTTCTATTTTAGTATGTTCTGTTATTTGTATGTTGCGTCAGTCATATTTGTTGACGTTTCAAAAGTACCAAATTATGGTTTAATTGAAATAAATGCTTTTGCAGCAGAAAACTCAAACTCAAACAGTTTGAGTTTTCTGCTGTCTCAGATTGAGATTGAAGACTTTAGGTGCGTTTTTCCAGGAAATCGTGATTTATACCTCTACTTAGCCTATAAAAGCTCTGTATTGCTGAACACTTTTGAACGTAAAATGTCCTATATAAGTGTAGAGACAAAAAATATTTAAAACAACCGCAAGAGATAATAAATTTATTAGTAAACATGATTAATAGTGATCATTATTTTATATAATAAAAAAAGATGTTTAAAACCATAAATTACATGCACATGGTAAAAATAAAGCATACGATGGCAGTTTTATTAAACTTAAAACTTACGGCATTTTAAAAGGACATTTCAAATTCATTACAATCTATCACCCACTTTACAATAAATAACGATTATTGCAACGCTTGCCAAAATAAATTTAATGTCATTCATGAAATACATACTATATCCACTCGCACACGCCGCTTCTCGATTCCAATAAGATATTTTATACATTCGAATCGATTCTGATAAATTTCATAATAAAATGTGTTGAATCGATTTGCGAATGACGCAAATACCTCGTTGTCGCCTTGTCGTGTTATTTGCATTAATTTATACGATCGAGTGTGTTGGCCGACATCTTGTGTGACGCCGGTGTGCTTGACAAGATGGCGGACGCTTTGATATGTCATTTGACAAGTAAATGGCGCGTCGCAAAAGATAAAACAAATTAGAAATGTAAGTAATTATTTACATTTCATTGATAAATGAGGTAGTTAGAGTTACTAATAATGGTTTTTATTTTATCTGGCTTTTGAGGTGTATTTTTTATTTCCACTGAAATACTGTAGTGGTACATGTTTTACTAACATTAGTACCTATTAGTGCCTTTTTCGTAGCGAAAATAAGTCTAGGAGAGCTTAGGTATTTTTTATGGTAATGATCACCATCAAATACGAATTTATCAAAATAAAAGCAAAAACGATTCAAAACAAAACACAGAGATAAGCTTATTAACATAAAATACCAATAAAATATTATAATAGCAAAATTAATAGGCCGTGAAAAGAGCATTCGCTGTTCAATCTACACGCTACGACAAGTCTGCGATTGTTGACCGTAATACCTTTATAATTAGGTCGCATATTCTAGAGCATTATATAAACCTTATGGTTCTTTATTACTAAGTCGTTTGTATGTCAATTTTCTAAAATAAATTGATACAAAAAGTCACTTACAAATTGTTCTGCTTTAAGAAATTATTACTAAGTGCGTATTTGTTCTACCCTTTTTAAAATAATGTATGTAATTGGAATCGTAATATAAATAAAGACTAAGTTTATTTCCAAAAAGAAGGAGATATAACCATTGTGCATATTTTTGCTAATCAAAAATTTTAATGCCATCAAAAGTGTCACTCTTCGTAACAAATGCGCTTAACATTTTTCAACTACGTATGAACACATTATAAATCTCAAAACTGTTTAAGATTTTGTTTGGCTTTTTTTTTTTTTTTTTTTTTTAAGGGGGGAAAATCATCGAATGACTGCCCCCGCCTGGGTGAGGCGGGAGGGAGTGTCAGACTCTTACTGACTAAAAACCACCCCGTTCCTTCTCCTGCACGTCGAGCCGGAGCCCCGGTTACCCGTTAGGTTCTCCGCGACTCCGAATCGGCATCGGCCGTATTGGGCCCCATCTGTGGTGGTCTGATGGCTCTTTGAGGCGCGCGCGGAACGCGACGCGCCGTACGCTCGGGTCTGTTTCTGGTCGGACGGGGAGCCACCCATGCTCGCCGTCCGCAGGCCCGCGCTTACGGTGGCCGGAGATCGTCTCGCGATCCCCGACGCCCGGTGTGTCCTTCGCGATGGCTGGGTTGCGAGGAGGCAGCGCTTCGCTGCCTCACGCGTCCCGCCTCCTCCTTAGCTAGCATCACTGCTTCGCAAAAGGAGGAGACGGCATCCCAGTCCCCCTCGCTCCGCATCATGGCCTGCACTAGGCCCGGACGCGAGAGGTCGCCATCGCCGATCACTTCCCTGAGGACACGGCGGTGCCCAGCCCACGAAGGGCATTCTCCCACCGTGTGTTCCACCGTGTCCTCAGGGCGGTCCTCGCAGTGATGACACCCGGGCGTTTCCTCCCGCCCCATCAGACACAGGTACCTCCCGAAACTTCCATGTCCGGTGAGGACCTGCGTCAGGCGGTAGGTGAGGACGCCGTAGCGTCTCTCAAGCCACTCCTCAAAGAGGGGACTTACCGCTGCGATGGCAGCGAGCCCAGCCCTCGGTTGCGACAGTCGTTGCTGCCATTCCGCCATGAGATCGCGCCGGAGCTCATCCCGCCACGCACCTATTTGGCGCGGCAGCGGGGTTTCGCCCCGGCGACGTGCCTCCGCGCGCATGCCGTACACGCGCGCGAGCACCTTCGCCTCCAGATCCCACGGCGGTAATCCGGCAAGGAGGTTCGCCGACTCCCCAGAGATCGTGCGGTATCCGCGGATCATTCGGATCGCCATGACCCTCTGTGCCATGAGCAGCGTCCGAGCGGGACGCCGCAACAGGTTTGGCGCCCAAACAGGGGCGCCGTAGAGGGCCATGGACCGCACGATCCCGGCGTATAACCTCCGGCAGGAGGCGTTTGGCCCCCGAGGTTGGGGAGGATGCGTTTAAACGCAGCCCCCGTCCTCTCCAACTTTGGAGCCAAACGTCGGAAGTGTTCTATGAAGTTCCACCGACTGTCGAGGACGAGTCCTAGGTACTTCATCGTCGTCTCGACGCCGATGGTAACTCCTCCCGCCGTTATTTGGGACCCACCCGGAGGTGGCGCGTTCCCGCGGCCATGAAAACACATGGCCTCGGACTTGTGGAGCGCCACCTCGAGTCCCAACTGCCGGATTCTCTCAACGACTGTCGCAACCGCTGTCGCCATTAAGTCGGCCGCCGCCTGGTGTGACCTCCCGTGCGCTAGCACCAGCGTATCGTCGGCGTAGCATATTGTGCTAACGCCGTTCGGGAGGTCGGTGCGCAGCACCCAGTCATAGCCGATGTTCCACAGGAGCGGCCCCAGAACCGAACCCTGTGGAACACCGCGTGACATCTCTCGCCGGTTCCACTCGCCCCGGTGACCGGGGTAGCTGACGGACCTGTCCGTCAGGTAAGCCTCGATTACACGACGGAGGTAGGTAGGCACCCGATGATATCGGAGTGCCTCCAAGATGCAGCTCCAGGGCAGGGAGTTGAAGGCGTTGGCGATGTCCAGAGACACCGCCACTACGACCTTACTCCTGGACACTGCAGTCCCCGTCGTGAGGTCTCTAACGCGCATGATGGCGTCCACCGTGGAGCGCCCTCTGCGGAAGCCGAACTGGCCGTCCGACAAGTCCGGCCCAATGTCCGTCAGGTGCGCGACGAGGCGGTTCGAAATGATTCTTTCGAAGACTTTCCCCACCTCGTCGAGCAACACTATGGGCCGGTACGCGGACGGAGAGTCCGCAGGGCGCCCCGTCTTCCGCACGAGGACCAGTTTTCCCGCTTTCCAGAGAAGCGGGAACTGGCCTCTCTCCAGACATGCGCTGTAGAGACCAATCAATCATTATCTTGAGGATAGGAATGCTTGGCAGCGTGTTGGTTCGGCTCCACTGGACAATACTCAAATGTAGTCAGTACCTAGTTCAGATTACGATAATAGGTAATTTCATACTTTGATTCCAATGAAGGCAATCTATTTTTCTTGTGGCATCGAGCATTTCTTTCTTTATTTAAACAAGAGTTTATTTTTTTTCTTGTATAGAAGCACTATTTTATATGGATTGTCAGTATACATATGTGAGGACCATGTCAGACTTAAGATATTTGTTTTGTCTTGGTTTTGTTTTTTTTTTCTATTTTAGTATGTTCTGTTATTTGTATGTTGCGTCAGTCATATTTGTTGACGTTTCAAAAGTACCAAATTATGGTTTAATTGAAATAAATGCTTTTGCAGCAGAAAACTCAAACTCAAACAGTTTGAGTTTTCTGCTGTCTCAGATTGAGATTGAAGACTTTAGGTGCGTTTTTCCAGGAAATCGTGATTTATACCTCTACTTAGCCTATAAAAGCTCTGTATTGCTGAACACTTTTGAACGTAAAATGTCCTATATAAGTGTAGAGACAAAAAATATTTAAAACAACCGCAAGAGATAATAAATTTATTAGTAAACATGATTAATAGTGATCATTATTTTATATAATAAAAAAAAGATGTTTAAAACCATAAATTACATGCACATGGTAAAAATAAAGCATACGATGGCAGTTTTATTAAACTTAAAACTTACGGCATTTTAAAAGGACATTTCAAATTCATTACAATCTATCACCCACTTTACAATAAATAACGATTATTGCAACGCTTGCCAAAATAAATTTAATGTCATTCATGAAATACATACTATATCCACTCGCACACGCCGCTTCTCGATTCCAATAAGATATTTTATACATTCGAATCGATTCTGATAAATTTCATAATAAAATGTGTTGAATCGATTTGCGAATGACGCAAATACCTCGTTGTCGCCTTGTCGTGTTATTTGCATTAATTTATACGATCGAGTGTGTTGGCCGACATCTTGTGTGACGCCGGTGTGCTTGACAAGATGGCGGACGCTTTGATATGTCATTTGACAAGTAAATGGCGCGTCGCAAAAGATAAAACAAATTAGAAATGTAAGTAATTATTTACATTTCATTGATAAATGAGGTAGTTAGAGTTACTAATAATGGTTTTTATTTTATCTGGCTTTTGAGGTGTATTTTTTATTTCCACTGAAATACTGTAGTGGTACATGTTTTACTAACATTAGTACCTATTAGTGCCTTTTTCGTAGCGAAAATAAGTCTAGGAGAGCTTAGGTATTTTTTATGGTAATGATCACCATCAAATACGAATTTATCAAAATAAAAGCAAAAACGATTCAAAACAAAACACAGAGATAAGCTTATTAACATAAAATACCAATAAAATATTATAATAGCAAAATTAATAGGCCGTGAAAAGAGCATTCGCTGTTCAATCTACACGCTACGACAAGTCTGCGATTGTTGACCGTAATACCTTTATAATTAGGTCGCATATTCTAGAGCATTATATAAACCTTATGGTTCTTTATTACTAAGTCGTTTGTATGTCAATTTTCTAAAATAAATTGATACAAAAAGTCACTTACAAATTGTTCTGCTTTAAGAAATTATTACTAAGTGCGTATTTGTTCTACCCTTTTTAAAATAATGTATGTAATTGGAATCGTAATATAAATAAAGACTAAGTTTATTTCCAAAAAGAAGGAGATATAACCATTGTGCATATTTTTGCTAATCAAAAATTTTAATGCCATCAAAAGTGTCACTCTTCGTAACAAATGCGCTTAACATTTTTCAACTACGTATGAACACATTATAAATCTCAAAACTGTTTAAGATTTTGTTTGGCTTTTTTTTTTTTTTTTTTTTTTAAGGGGGGAAAATCATCGAATGACTGCCCCCGCCTGGGTGAGGCGGGAGGGAGTGTCAGACTCTTACTGACTAAAAACCACCCCGTTCCTTCTCCTGCACGTCGAGCCGGAGCCCCGGTTACCCGTTAGGTTCTCCGCGACTCCGAATCGGCATCGGCCCTATTGGGCCCCATCTGTGGTGGTCTGATGGCTCTTTGAGGCGCGCGCGGAACGCGACGCGCCGTACGCTCGGGTCTGTTTCTGGTCGGACGGGGAGCCACCCATGCTCGCCGTCCGCAGGCCCGCGCTTACGGTGGCCGGAGATCGTCCCGCGATCCCCGACGCCCGGTGTGTCCTTCGCGATGGCTGGGTTGCGAGGAGGCAGCGCTTCGCTGCCTCACGCGTCCCGCCTCCTCCTTAGCTAGCATGACTGCTTCGCAAAAGGAGGAGACGGCATCCCAATCCCCCTCGCTCCGCATCATGGCCTGCACTAGGCCCGGACGCGAGAGGTCGCCATCGCCGATCACTTCCCTGAGGACACGGCGGTGCTCAGCCCACGAAGGGCATTCTCCCACCGTGTGTTCCACCGTGTCCTCAGGGCGGTCCTCGCAGTGATGACACCCGGGCGTTTCCTCCCGCCCCATCAGACACAGGTACCTCCCGAAACTTCCATGTCCCGTGAGGACCTGCGTCAGGCGGTAGGTGAGGACGCCGTAGCGTCTCTCAAGCCACTCCTCAAAGAGGGGACTTACCGCTGCGATGGCAGCGAGCCCAGCCCTCGGTTGCGACAGTCGTTGCTGCCACTCCGCCATGAGATCGCGCCGGAGCTCATCCCGCCACGCACTTATCTGGCGCGGCAGCGGAGTTTCGCCCCGGCGACGTGCCTCGGCGCGCATGCTGTACACGCGCGCGAGCACCTTCGCCTCCAGATCCCACGGCGGTAATCCGGCAAGGAGGTTCGCCGACTCCCCAGAGATCGTGCGGTATCCGCGGATCATTCGGATCGCCATGACCCTCTGTGCCATGAGCAGCGTCCGAGCGGGACGCCGCAACAGGTTTGGCGCCCAAACAGGGGCGCCGTAGAGGGCCATGGACCGCACGACCCCGGCGTATAACCTCCGGCAGGAGGCGTTTGGCCCCCCGAGGTTGGGGAGGATGCGTTTAAACGCAGCCCCCGTCCTCTCCAACTTTGGAGCCAAACGTCGAAAGTGCTCTATGAAGTTCCACCGACTGTCGAGGACGAGTCCTAGGTACTTCATCGTCGTCTCGACGCCGATGGTAACTCCTCCCGCCGTTATTTGGGACCCACCCGGAGGTGGCGCGTTCCCGCGGCCATGAAAACACATGGCCTCGGACTTGTGGAGCGCCACCTCGAGTCCCAACTGCCGGATTCTCTCAACGACTGTCGCAACCGCTGTCGCCATTAAGTCGGCCGCCGCCTGGTGTGACCTCCCGTGCGCTAGCACCAGCGTATCGTCGGCGTAGCATATTGTGCTAACGCCGTTCGGGAGGTCGGTGCGCAGCACCCAGTCATAGCCGATGTTCCACAGGAGCGGCCCCAGAACCGAACCCTGTGGAACACCGCGTGACATCTCTCGCCGGTTCCACTCGCCCCGGTGACCGGGGTAGCTGACGGACCTGTCCGTCAGGTAAGCCTCGATTACACGACGGAGGTAGGTAGGCACCCGATGATATCGGAGTGCCTCCAAGATGCAGCTCCAGGGCAGGGAGTTGAAGGCGTTGGCGATGTCCAGAGACACCGCCACTACGACCTTACCCCTGGACACTGCAGTCCCCGTCGTGAGGTCTCTAACGCGCATGATGGCGTCCACCGTGGAGCGCCCTCTGCGGAAGCCGAACTGGCCGTCCGACAAGTCCGGCCCAATGTCCGTCAGGTGCGCGACGAGGCGGTTCGAAATGATTCTTTCGAAGACTTTCCCCACCTCGTCGAGCAACACTATGGGCCGGTAATTTTGTTTGGCTTAGGTCATCGCCGGGGTAGACAGTTTGAATAATGCGATGAACTAAGCTTACAGATGGACTTTGCAAAACAAGTGTATTGTACATGGGTGTAATAGGGGGTGAGCCTATTGCCATATACCAGGCACAATTCCAAACTGTTGGTTGATTCCCTGTAAAACCTTGCCCGACCCGGGAATCGAACCCGAGACTCCTTGCTCGGCAGTCGCACTTGCGAGGCCAACGAGGTAGTCGTTAGTAGTATTGTTATTTATTTTTAGTATTAATTACTCTAACGATCAGACTTTTCAGCAAAAATTGAGAATTATGAGATAACAAGCAAAAACATAATCAAGGTCCTATCTTCTTATTAAAATCCACACTAACAAAAGTATAGCTAAAGAACAAAAATTGCTCGAATACTTTTTCTCAAACAACGGTAACCGAAAAAAGTTTTTGCCAAAGAAAGTGCGAAGCGAGAAACGTACTTGACTTAATTTACGATTATAAGTTACCGACTGCGAAGTAACTTTAGCAAATTAGTTTTAAAACAAGCACCGTAAAGCTTTTTGGGGGGATATGGGTGGTCCCACCTTTGTTCCAAGTCCAGGAATTACATTTATTTAAAGTCTACTTTGAATAAGTACTAGGGTTACTTTTAACACCTTTTTCAGAGGTCTTTTAATGACTAAGATGCGACTTGGGGCTTGCTAAAAATTTGGCAGACAAAAGGCTATTGTCTAAGGATATATAACCTAATAGAGGTCTTGCTTAATTTCCAAATTGAGCACTCAAAGAGCCTTCTTATGAATTATATGATTTTAAAATTTGGCGTTTTTAGTACCTACCAGTTGGCGCTGCTAACGAATAAAGTGCTAAGATGTCACTGTCAAAAGTTTATGTTTATCAAATTCTTACGCAAATTTTGGTTTATTTGTAAACCTACTATACTGTTTCGGTTGATAAAGCAACAGTGAGCTATCAATCACAATCAAAAGTTTCGTTTCTCAAGATTACATTTTAAGAGCTATATTTATGTAAAATAATAACAAAAATACCAATGTGTACATAGAACAAATGTTGTTTCAAGAAAAATGCAGCTTTTTGCAATTTAAATGAAATAATTTTACCTACCATATATATGTACATTATATCGTTGTAAAAATAGGTATGTAAGCGAAATAAAGTCTGATACTTAAGTACCAATTTCCTTTAAATAAACGATGATCGTAATATTTTTATCGTACTGACGACGTTAATAAACACCTGATTACAATGTTTTATAGCTCAAAATTATAGTTTTGTACAACATAATGGGAAATTAATAAAATGTAGTCGCCATTAGCTACTGGAAGTTGATTGGCATGCTTAACACCTGGATTGTATTGGCAACATTGATATAAAATGATGGTAGCTACTTCTACGCAGGTGTTGCAGATTTTTACACGTAAATCGGAGAATACTTTTGACATAAATTGACCTGGCTGTCAACATTGTATTTTAATGCAATACAGACCCAAAACACGTCCCGCGAAATGTTGATGTCCTATCTATTTCTTTATCAAGCATCGATCACACAGAAGATGACAGAAGCAGGGAACCTTTTAAAAAACCAATTCAGCTGTTCCAAACATTTATTTGGCCACCGGTCGCTTTTCTTTTTTTTTCTGAAAAACTTTAAGGTATTATTTATATAGTGCGGTTCATATGTCGCACACATTATCTCGGCACGCGTTAACGTGCGCGGCAGATGCGCGCATGCGCGGTGAGCTCCAATCGCAGAGCGCCGCCTGCGCAAGGAACGCCTCTGCCTTTATCTGATTGTACCTATTGTTGGCTAAAAGGTGTTGCGCTGTGTGACGGATTTATTATCGACTTGGATTGTACCAACCATATACATGCATAATCATTTTATTTTATACCGTCCATTGGTTTCATTTAGCCATGTACACCTGTAGTCATTTAAACTAGGTACTGGGTAAGTACTTACATCTTGCTTGTGATATTTTTTATCAAATCCCTTGTAACACAACAAGATTACTACGCTTATTTATATTAGACCAAAAACAGCTTACTAAACACGAACAATAACAGTCTCTCACCCCTTTAGATAAGTAATTTGCACATTGTAAACTATACATTCTTAAAGGTATTGTTCAATCATATGAAAAAACAATCTTCACTTGAATAGATACTCACTGTAATATGTATTTAGACTCATAACCACAACACCTAATACAGTATTAATAGCTTCATTAATCTCAAATGGCACAGTGCTCCTGAATGCGCTGTCCACCCAGTCCGATGATATTGGGAAGGGGTGCAACAGAGTGGTACTCACCCCGCTTATTGGGGCGATTGGTGATCACACCTGATACCTACAATCGTGGACGCCTCTTATAACACTTTCGAAAAAGGGGTGAAAATTGGGTGCATTTTCTAAAGTGCATTTGTATTAATTGGTGATTGTTCTTAAAGATTATTTTGGTATGATATGATTTAAGATGTTTTTATAGTAAGTATCATGAGACATACTAAATTAACTAAGTACCGCCGTTTATTCACGTGAAAACATTGAGAAAAGCTTTACCAGTCTCGAGCCACAGAGGGGCTTTTCCTCATGACCAGCGTAAAATAAAATATATCAGAATACTTTAAATTAATACAATATAACAAGAATACTTTACATTAATACAATAAGAATGTCAGAAAGAAGGTATTCTATTACTTCAAAGTTGTGCCACGTATATTAATTTTTGCACCTAAATTTTGTCATTATTATTAAAATCTTTGCAGAAAACGTTTCAATTAGAAATTATGTCCCACTGTTTGCGCCACAGTGACATTGAGAAATTTTTACCAAAGAAAATGTGAAAGTCATTAAAATTTACGACCGAGACACTATAAGAGAGCAGTGGGTAGAAACAACATAATCGATGGCAAAATTGTCTCGCTAATCGAGTAACTGTGTTTTCCCTAGAATTTTCGCAAACAAACATACAATAAACATTACTTACTAATAAAACTAACGCATAAATCACAGCCGGTTTTATTTTATCGCACAATTTAAATGGACTTTTTTTGTTTTCGAGCAATCTTTTTTTCATATTAAATAGCGCGGGAATACGTTCCCGTCGCCATCTTGAAATTAAGAAAATTTATTGCTGCGAAAGCAATTTCTGTTTTATCATAAGAATATCGAAAAACTTGAGTTTATTAGGCTTAGGATTTACGACAAAACTTTGTCCTATTTTAGTTAGTTTATGAAACTAATATTGGTTGACAAACAATGGATATTTATGGATTTATAGTGCTTTACAATTTGTTTGAAAAACAATACCAGTTTATAAAATCAGAAGTTATTTATTAATCAAATTAATTTCGAACTTATTTAAATGCCATAACAATTTCATTATCTGGAATCACGAATCGAATGTTCATAAAAAACATTAAGTTCGATTTTTTCAAGTTCCGAACACGGTCCACCCACAAGCGAGGCGATTATAACGGTCGGCGGGAGTTTACACTTTTGATTTTTTTTTTCTTTTTTTTTGAGCCGGCACGCGCCAAGGGCCGGTGATTCACGGCCTCTCGGCCGGCAGATGTTAGGTCGAGCTTTTTGTGCTATCAGCTGATGTAACGGGCAGTACGAATCGACTTGTTAATGATGCATCTTGCATGCTCCCAACTATTACGTATAACAGGAGTCAATGTTACATCTTCGGTTTTTATTTTCTTTTTTAGAACAAGTTTTGTTTCATAATGTATTTTCTTTGTGATGTTATTTATTTAGATATCTGTTATTTCGTGATTCGTCGACATGTTTGAATCTTAAATCTTAACTTTATGCTTAAACTTTAAACCCAAACGCAACATAACGTTTTCGACTCTAATGGAAAAGGCAAAACTATACAAACACTTCTATTTGTTGAAGCTCTAGCCTTAACTGAAATCGGAACACCATATTATCGAGTGTTAAAGTTCAAAATTGCTGAGCAAGCGTCACTTGATTTTGTGTTAACAGCAAAATTACGTTGTTAACAAAAACAAACAGGATGCGGCTCAGACGCATGTTTATGTCAAAGTTATCTTTATAAATATAACTGTATTGAGGTTTGAACTCGCAGAATATCGTCCATCTTTGTTCATTTTACCGGCAAAACAAAAGCGGTGTAATCACGTAGAATAAAATCTCTTTGGTTTCAAATCGAGGTAAAATTAGACATAGACAATAAAAGAGTGGATAATAAAGCTAGAAATATTATGCGAATATATTGTTCAGAATGCCTCGAATGCTAATAAAAATGCGTCCTTTGTCATTGTTATGGGCTAGAACAAAAATAACGAGGCATTTCATGTTAGTGTTCTAACACTCGACAAACGTCAAAGCAAATATTTACAATTTCGTTTTTTTCCACGTTCACTGTTACGTTAAACACTGTGCATTAGTTCAGCTTTGTTTTATGTTCATCACTATTTTTATGGAATGTAAAACAAAATGCCCTTTTTTGTAACTACCATGGCTCATACATGCTTGAATTTATTCTACAAATTAGTAGTTTTGAGAAAAGTTGTTCTGTTATATTTTCTTATTTACCTCTTCCATTTGAGATATCATTCGATTTGTCTACTTAATATCAAATCTTACTTTAAAATTAAAAACCCAAAAAATCCATGTGATACATATTAACAAATCCTTTCACACAAATTAAAGCTTTTATCTATTTCAAAATGGCCGCCATAAACAAGCGTCAAGAATAAAAACCTTTATACTCTGTTGATAATAAAAAACTTTAAATATTAAAGCTGTGCTCAATGAAGTATTTACAAAGGACCGTTGCTTGCCATAGACCGGTTTTCCCATCTGCATTATAATCTATTTAAAATAACACTCGGTAAATAGAACATGTTTGCCGCCATTTCGGTTTGTTGCTTTAAGACTATCTTTGTTGTCTAAATCGAAGTTCTAAGCAAGTTTTAAAATCTATTAACAAATTTCTAATTTGAAAAAATCATTTTTCAAATCATATTCAACGTAAAATAATCCTTATATTCGATTGCTATATTTATATTGATCTGAAATGTCTAACACGAAATTCCCCCCACGCAAATATTTTTCGAAAAATCATCGACAACTTGCAAAAGTCCGCGCTAAGCACAGCTACTGTGCAACAAATCAATACTTTTTCCTAGCAAAGACTACCCCAATGCACGCAACTAATTCATACAGCCTAGAACACCACAGTATAAATAACTACATCCATACGACCTCTTTTCTACAACCAAACAGGTACGCACACATACACAGCTTCGCCGACCAATCGCGGCCCACTTTGGTATCATAAGTGTAGCCGTTGCGTGTGTGCGTGAGGGGTGCGTCGATGCACCCTTACCACGCATCCAACACGAAACATAAACTCGATGCAGTTTTATTATTATTAAATCGGGTTTTTGTAGTTATGGCCGACGAATCCAGTTATTTATTGATATTTCGTTATTTCATGGCGCACTCACCACTACATTATTCGGAATGAAAGTGAAATTATTGCCATTGTAGATTTTTATTGCTTTTCTCTTTTCAGAATATTTTTATGTTTAATTTATGCATTTAATAGTTAATAAATTTTTGCAAAGACACGGCTTTGAGGACGACATTAATATCCAATTTAGTAAATGGTTTCATAATTTATATATTTGTACAGACAAAACTAAAAATGGTACAAAAGTTAGACTAATAAATGGTTTAGTGTTTTCAAAGTCACATTGGGAATCTATACAAAACACAATGAACTTTATTGTTATAAAGTGTAGGTCTATTATAGATAAACATTGTATTGGTGAGGCATAAACTCATAATACATTTAAAGATTTGAATCATTCTCTAGATTTTTAAGGCAACATTCGCACTGGCTAGGCTCCGTAATGACGTATGCTAACGTGAGTAAGGGTGCGTTCAGATTCAGACGCAATGTGGCGGTTAATTCGCACGTGCTCACGCATACCCAGTGCTTAAACACATCCCCTGTGCGGTGACTTGAAGAGCTTTTAACACATATTTAAAAACATATATAACATAAGATTTGCAGGTTTTCTTACTCTTGTAATGAGGTCGGATTTATATGGCGTATGTAGTGTTTGAGACTCATGTTTACAATTTCTAAAACTATAAACGTTAGTATCGCATCAGTTATCAGTCTTAGGAATGATTAAAATATTCTACAGAATGCAAGAAACTCTTTGCAAACGTAAAATCAAATATTTTTTCTAATGTCTGTCAAAGTCAAAATCAAAATATTTATTTAAGTAATCAATATAGAGAGACAATTTTAACGTTTATCTATCAGGAGCTAATGATTCCAAATCGTAAGTTCTAGAGGAGTTTGTACAAAAATATAATAAGTAGGTATCTTTTCTAAAACATTTCTAACATACCCAACGCTAACCTATATAGTTTTAGCTACGCATCAGCTAGGTACACTAGTTCATACAGTTCATTAGAGACTTCCCCAGTGACACGCGTCGTGCCATGCAGCGTGAACACACCCTACCTCATCCCACCCCACTCCAAAGAGATCTAATTCTGCACGAATACGAAAATACGCTAAGCAACTATGAATTTGTTTATGAATATTCTAATTTTTTTATGAATTCCTGATTTTTAGTACGAAAATGTGTAAATAAAAAAATTTGACGGTCAAAAATGTATTTACGAGGAAAGAAAAGATATAAAATTGCAGTATTAAGACTAGTCAAGTCTCAAAATATCATCACCAATCCATAAATTTGATTTTGTCAACGAATATTGATCGAAACACTTCATTCTTCGGTTTTTGTGCACAATAAATTGTCTGACGAAAATATAAGAAAAAAAACAAATTACACTTATTTTTTATTACTAAATTAATTCTATCACTAAACTACGATTTATAGATGTAAAAAAAAACAAGACTAAAATACAGTTTAAAGACTAACAAACTATCGACAATTACTTAATTAAATTTTAGACAATTCAGTGAACTCTTTTTAGAGGGGTGAATTCGACAGCAAAAAGTTTTTAATGCCAATCTTAAACCTTTCATTAAAATAAAAAAGATACAGATGCTTTTTCTTATGGTTATACAAACTTATCATTACTATTACAACTTTTATGCCTTCAGCCCTCAGTCTCAAAGCATATACAGAAACATAAACATGACTCCAAGAATCATCACAGTCACGCACTGTACGTAATTTCCACCTAGGAATGGAAGTTGAGATTTTTATTTGTGCGTGTGTGAGGCACATAGGTTTATATGATAAGTGGAGCTCCGCCCCGCTGTGGGGCAGGCCACCTGCACGCGTAACCTACAAATCTGCACTCCTAACGAGTGCCCATGATGCATGAAATGTGAAAACAACCTATTTAGTCAAACGTTTTATTAAACCTCCTTTGTATAAAAACTTTTTCTCTATGCCAATTTTAAAATACTGGCTAAATTTGTAATAAAGAAAAGTGCGTTCGAATTTCGAATGTTAAATTGTTAGACACTCCATTTTTATTTAGGGATGTCACAATGGCTGATATCTCTCACGATTCAGTGTCCTTTGATGGATTACTACTTTGATGGCTGGGATGGCCCTATTGTGTAAGGATAGAGCGATTTTGAAGTGTTGCCAAAGTGGGACATTGTACAAGGCCCATCAAGCTTATAGATCATCCTTATTTTTTTAGCAAATGATTTTAATAGCGGCTGATTTTCTCTTCTGTATTTTTGGTAACAACACAAAGTACCAGAAAATGTATGATAAAATCTCGAACAACGGGTACAGAGTAGCATTTATATTTAATCAAAATTACAAAAAAAAAATATTTTACAACTTCAGCATTAAATATTCAGCCCATCACTAGAGTAACAACATTTGACTTTGCCGCGTTCTACATAAATCCTTATACATAACCTAGCTTAGTATGTATCACATGGAAGGGTTGATCCCACCTAAGGGGGGAAGGGAGAACGCGTAACCTAGTGAACGCACTCCCCACTTAGCAATCGGGAAAATAACTATTGTAAGGTAATTGCAATGAAATACAGATATCGCTACGTACAACGTAAACGAAATGGAGTTTTGAAAATGCCATGTAATTTATTTTTTTTTTCGGCAAAGCAGGTTGAATGTGCGATTAGTTGGTTTGGTGATTTGATTTCAAAGCTTATAATTATTTTTTTTATACTTTGCCCCACACTAGGATTTTTTACAGTGTCGTGGGTGTGTTTAAAAACATACTAGTTTATGTACTTACACATGACACCCAGACCCGGTACAACAATCTGTGAAACACACAAAGAGTTGCTCTGTGCAGGAATGGAACATGCGACACGATGCGCGGCAGCCAGTTGCCCAGCCACCGCGCAAGCCGTGAACTGCAGATTCTGATGATGGGAAAAAATGCGTTCCAATTTTAAATGTCATAACATAGTTTGGATTGAAGTAGGCACTCTACTGGCTACATTGTACTCGTTCAAGTGAAACAAAGTTTGCTTTTAGTGATTATTATAAAGAAACAACAATTACAAAACTGACAAAGCTATTAAACCAACAAGCTTAATAAGTTCTCTGAAGGAAGCCTGTGTAATATTTTCTTCTAAGAAAAATAGTATAGTATTTTTCTTGTTACAACTGCGAAACTTATGTGACATTGACAGGCTGTATAGCGCCATTTTCTATCTTTTTGTCAATTCTCTCATTTTTGTTCAAACATTGTTTTATTTTATTTGCATGTCACGGGCACAGATTGCCTTCGAACAGCCTCCATGAACTTAATAAGCTCCATCATGACCTCTTCATCTTCCCTACATATTTTTCCCGTATATTTACATACACAAGTGAGTCATTACACCACTCATCGAACAATCAACGCCAGGCTAACGACCTCGCAGCTTCAAGCCTTCCATGCCCTTTCAGATCCAACCAGCACGAAGTGACCCTTGACTAGTCACACTTCTCCCCCTGACTGACACACATTTCTCAGGTGGAAGGGATGCAGGGGAGCTCTAGGTTGGCTGGTGAGGGTCTAAGCCAAGTTTATTGTGTGACCCAAGCACTGATAGGCAAATTGCAGTTTTTTATGCATCACTAGGGTAACAGAGATAGGGTGTATGTGTAATTGAGGTAAATAGTACTTTTAAAAATGGCTCGCAGATACGTGATGATGAATGACTATAATTATTGTCATTATTATCTTGATGTAAGACTTTTTGTGAAGAGAATTGCAACGTTCAATAAGTAATTACTGGGTCATTAGGCTACTGGATTTTTAAATATATATTTTGTTTAAAAACATATCTATCTATGGCATCTAAAGTTCCTGTCAAAAACAACAGTCATAAATTCTAGAATTGAATGGGCTATTCTGAAACATTGTCATCAATTGATAAAATAGAGTTCACACCGAATATCGATTAGAATCGAGACATCTCGAGTAATCGTAATTACATGTCAACGCGTAACTCGATCCCGGCGGGAACTGTAAAGTGTAATTTATGATTTAGCTCCGGTTTTTGAACGTCGCATTCGCTTCCGCCGCCGCGCCGCGCTCAAACATTGTAACGCAACACGAACAAGGTGCGTTCGTTATTTGATTTATATTTTTATTTTTAGGGTTCTCTGGGGAACTCAATGAATAACATTCACTATGGTAAATCCGCCTTTCTTCTTAGTGATTTAGACTCTAGTGACATGACTCCCGGGGCTCCGGCTCGACGTGTAGGAGAATGAACGGGTATTTTTAGTCAGTATGAGTGTGATACTCCCTCCCGCCTCACCCAGGCGGGAGAAGGCATTCGATGATTTTCCCCCCTTAAAAAAAAAGTGACATGGCTCACTATGAATCATACTCTTATTTATCGATTTATCGGGTTTTTAATCATGCTACTTACAAACACTTACTACTTAAATTAAAATAAATCAACTGAAATATGTAGTTAGACCCCAAACCACATATTATTATATGTATGATTTGACAAACTTACGTTTACTTTGAAACAAAATCTTATATATAAGCTTCTCACTTATTGTACTACGGAACCTTCGACGTATGTGTTCCTCTTTAGCTTTGAATAGGTTTTTTCCAGCAGGATGGCTTGGGAACCACTTGGCGACAGCATGTTGGTAGTCGAAACATGAGTTACTTATCGTTTCATTGAAAATGTCTGCATCGTTGATTTATAAGACATCTTTGTCGCTTCACTTTATTTTTGAATGAATTTAAGTATTTATTGCAGCTGTACTTGTTCATTTTCGTTTTTTTAAATATTAAAAGTCATAACATTAACTAAAATTCATTGGAACGAAACACAAAAGTACACCTTCTAATTTCAAATTTGACGTTTAAATGTTAATTAAAAAAATAGAATTCGATGTATAAATACTGGCTGAATTCTTCGACTATTATAAAGTAATTACTCAAAGAATGCTATAAAGAATGGACGAAGAATTTTCGAATGTTGCCGATGCCATTTTTTATACTATTCTTGCTAAAATGGCGTGTAATTTACGTAGGGATGTCACTTTCGACATGTCTTTATAAATAGAACGTACGTTAGCAATTTTTTATTGTACTATATTGAGGGTCTATAACAAGAGAATGCCCCTAATATGCACTTTTAAGACAAATAACTTTCATTGAAGTACGATGCAATTAATTACGGCATTTCCTACTACTCCTGAGATTAAAATATAACAAATATTTTTATTTAATTTCACGGTTTGATTGGGCATTATATGAATAAATTGGTTAAAGAATGGATTCCTATTTACTACAAAATAACTACCTATTTTTTTCCCTTAACACTAAAAAACAAATCCATTTCAATGACCATGTATGTACGCGCAGAAATGATGAAGTAGTCACTTCATCTAGTGTACGATGACATTTGTATAATTATTAATCTGACTGTATCAATCAACCGTAAATTTAAACAATAAAAATTTAATTACGCCGTGAATAATGAAGACACTTTAACAAAAATTGTAGCGTTGTATTTCGGCGATGACTCACAACTTCATATTTCATTACATCCAAATTCATATAATTAGGTTAATTAGGGAACTTAAAAAAATATGTTTATATTTTATAATAAATCGACAATTCATTCCACAAGCTGTTTCACTAATACAAATTATGATTATAATAGAATGATATAGTGATATAAAATTCTATGAATTATTTCCGTAAATATATCGTAATAAGTACAATTATGAATGCCATAACCTTTTCTGTAATAGCGTCAAAAACACATGGCGTATGTAGCTATTGTACCTGCCTATTTTCACATCAGAAGCATAACGAGTAATTACACTGAACAGACCAGAGACATTTGACACGCATCTGTCGTCTATTGTCTATGCCTTTTTACATTATAAATATTTTATGGCCGTATCGAAACGCATTCGAAAGATAAATTACGAAAAGTTGCTATTATAAAAAGTTGAAACTATTCAAATTAAACAATGACAGGCAATAATGTGATTAGAAAATAAGAATGATTTTTTTTAATAATGTAAAGAAGACAATCTATCTCAATAAAATTATAACTATCATATATTTATTATTTCTTTGTAGTCTGTAACAAATTATTTTGTAACAGAATTGTAACAGTTCACGATATTTTTTGATAATTAAAATGTGACATTAATCCCACATCCTACACTCGTTGCGTTGCATTCAACTAACACAGGAAGCAGGTGACAATTCTTTCTATGAGTTAATGTGTCAAAAACTTGACAACTGAACTGCCTACTAGTTTCCACAATAAAAAATATATCCTCACTTTGAAACTAAGTTCATATCTTGCCATTAACATTACTAAGCATTAGATCAATTTTGTTGAGAATAACCCTCATTAAAATTGTATACGTACAACCCTTGTTACAAAAATTCAATTAAAAAAATTGATGAAATACATCAATTTAACGACAAGATATTGTGCATACAAAACGGGCGGGCAAAGTAAATCGTTCTACTCAATCCATCATACGAAAACAGGCTTGCATTTATTAATTTTTGACATAAAATGCCGCCATCTTGAATTGGAGCAGCTGTTGTTCGGAGTTCGTTGACCCCTTTTTTACGATTCCAGGTAGAACTATAGAAATGGTTTGGGTCAAAACTTTGTTGATCTCATGACGTACGTTTTTAATGTGTATTATAATATTAAATTTCTTTTGTGGGATTATTTTGAGTCGGGATTAAAGTTCCTTTTTCATTGAGTTCGATGTGAACGCGGCTTTAGATTTTGGGGACTATAAAACAGAACAGTTACATAAAGTTGGTACTCATGCTTATACCCTGACTTTTGAGGACGTGTTTTGTCTTTTTGTGTCTCATAAATAAGAGTAAACTCCATATATTTTAACAGTATTTCCTTCTTCTCAATTCATTTAACACAGCAAGATAAAAAAAAGTTAAATGTTTACCATAGAACAAGCTTTATCTACATCAAATTTTCAAATTTAGAACTCAAACTATTTCAATAACAATAAATCCAATTAAAAATTAAAAACAAATACATACTTTATAAAGTCAACAAAAGAAAACAAACCTTCTAATTTTAAAGGTTATAATGTCTATAAGCATTTTAAACGAACTGTATTAAGTCTCGTTAAATTGATGACTTAATAACCGCTTTATTACTATTATAGTACTACTGACACTTTCAAAACCTGATATGTAACTTTCACTGGACACATATACCATTGTCGGTTCACTTCGAACCATATTAAACAAGTAGCCTTGAAAACCAGCAATGGAAAGTGTATGTATAAATAATTCAGCCTCGCTATATCCCAAAGTGAATTTACGTTTCATTCATAATTTCGTGCAGACAGTGGAATTCCCTTTCGTTTATTTTATGTTGAACTTGAGTCATAGGAATATATTTTGTGACTCATTTAGATCAATACAAACGGTTAATCCATTTATCCATCCCTAAGGGAGTAGGTGAACTTAGCCATTTGAATCAGTTTTCTACATATTTTTTTAACTAGCTACTTTCGCGCGGTTTCGTACGCTCTGCTCAGCTCCTATTGGTCGTAGCGTGATCTTTTATAGCCTATAGCCATCCTCGATAAATGCGCTATCCAACACAAAAAGAATTACTCAAATCAGACTTGTAGTTACGGAGATTAGCGCGTCCAAACAAACAGAGAAAAAACCAATCTCTTCCGCTTTATAGAGGTATAATAGTATAAGATTAGTAAAAAGATTCGTTCGAATGCGTGTAAATAAAAACGCGAATGTTGGTTCGAAATGATTAAAATATTTGGTGACCAAAGTTTTCATAGTCGGAATGGGATTTTCAAACATTAATGGCTGCAACGTGTACTGTTTGGGTTCGATCTCTGCACGAAACATCTCTCTGTGTGATCCTCAAATTGTTGTTTCTAGTCTGGATGTCAAATGTATGTGGACTTATATGTTTGTAAACGCACGCACGACACAGCAGAAACTCCTAGAGTAGGGAAAAAACACCCTTAAATATTGTTCATCATACAAATTTTTTCTTTTCTTCTTATTTATAAATTAATCTATATAGAAACCGCCATATATATCAGAAATGACAGAAATTCGAGCACGTGCGATTGCCCATTTATAAAGTAAATGAACTTCAGTAAAACTACAAGTAGACAAGCATAGCTTCATCGTCCAGATATTATTACTTTAACAATGAACAATGTTATTATTTAATTACGACTTTAACAAACTTATTAGGTCCAAAATCCATATGTAGACAGCTGAACTTTCATGATATCATATTTTATGACCAAATTTGGAATTTTGACAAAGGTCTTGCATTATTATTTTGTAGAGTATTTTTTGTAGACAACCGTCATCTAACGACTAAGTTTATTGACTGACCTATTCGTGTCTTTCAACGTAACCTTTTATCATTACTGCGCACGCGCCTAGCGAAGCAGCTGTGCGCGCAGGTAACAACCTATCAGGAAGTACAACACTTCCACAACACTATTCCAGTAACTTTGATAGAATAATCGCTTGTATTTTGATGCACTAAGGTTGATAGTCGTTTGTAAGATTTTGACAGATGTATGTGCTCAACATTGAACCATATGCCGGCTAGGTTTCTCGTCAGCTGCACGACATGCCGACGATGGATTTATCGCATTGTTCCATTATACGCGATTAATCTTGATAACGTGTACGAAAACGTCGCGTTTTTTGACAAAGATTTAAAAAAGGTCCCTTCGCCTCATTGGTATACAAGATCAGATCTGCAAAAGATCTATACTAGGACTAAATTGATTTAAAGCTAACCTATTAGAGATTCTAGATGCTCATGAGTCATGCTCGACAGTAAACATCTTGTGGACATGTTATTATAATTACATATTATTAAGATGACTCATCTATTTTTAATAATCACTGTTAGTCAATTGCTTTTATTGTCTGCCTGTTACAAATAATATTGTAATATTTTCATTCATTGTTACAGGTAAGTGGTGCTTAGTCCATTTCAGAAACATCAGACATGCAGTGTGGCGACCAACTAAGAGGTAAACTTAGAAGGATCATAGTTTATGTAGATAGTAATATTGTAGTTCAATATATTATATCTCCAATACATACCAACTCTTGAAACAAAATGTATTATACGAATACTTTTATTCTCAAAGTAGTGTAAACACATGACGTCACCGATTTTAATTTCAGATATTCAGTTTTAATTTCGAACTCCTTACTCAAAGAGGCACACGAAAACATTTTTCTAACATCATAAATTCAAATTAAAAAAAAATAAACTCTCTATTTTCAAATTCCTAAATTCAAATTCGGAAACAAAAAATAGTCTCGCAATAAACTAAAAGGAAGTAGGTAGGAAAAGTTCGGCCAGTACACACGTTCCAAACTCGAAAGGTTGAATGAGTCACCGCGGGAGGGGGTCGCGGGACGACGGGAAAACGATCGAGGGTGAAAATGCGACGTTGCATTTTTCTCGGTCCCGTTTCTACGCGAAATGCTCTGTTGCCGTTTCTTTAATTACGCCACCGCGCCAAAGATTTTCTCTTTTTTCAACGTATAATTAGTTCTCTTTTTGTGATTCGAAATTCGATGTTAATCTTCACTATGGTTTCTTTGACGATACTGCGGAGGCTTCTTAGTTTTTTCTTACGTATTTTATTTGTAACGCGGAATATTATAAAGAATTGTTACTACGCATCAAAAGACAGATTTTGACTAAACTTTGCTAACGTTTTATAAATATCTAGACGATAATTTAAGTGCTCATTAATTAGTATTGTGTTTAAGTATGGCGACAAATTTTATCACTCTGTTTAACGTCATAACAAAGCGAGTCACGTCCCACGACTGAGTCTAGTCAATTCTGATCAGACTTAATAAAAAGTTAATAAAATACGAATAATTACTTCTTTCTTGTTCTTTAATTATATTTCTTAGATTAAAATCGAATTTTTATGTCGACCACGTAGCGTATGAAGTGACCTGAAGGTAAAGAGTTCTTTTGAAAAACGTCTATTATGCAAATATTGCGTAATTTCAATTCTCGGTTAAGTAAAGTTTCATTACCAATATATTAGAAGAAAGAAAAAAGAAAAACAAATTTATTACGCCACGACACACAACAAGAATACAGGTACAACCAAAAAGACCATGGTGCGTCGTCGCAGCGCAAAAGGCTGGATATCAGCTTAAAACTAAACAACTATATTTATCTTCCACAGTAATCACGTAATTTAAAAATATTACCTACTTTCGTAGCAGTTACAAGCGTAAACTACTGAGGCCAAATACCATATTTAATTCCAGTACATAGAGTACAATTTCGAAATTCTGAGATTCACCATTCGTCTTTGATAGTCCAACTACCATACCTAATAACCTCACTCAAATACAGTATGAATAACATAGTAGATATTTAAACTGGACTAAAATTAAATCTTTTGTTTAAAGTCGTATTTTAAAATCAACATAAGTTTAAAAGTTTCTTTTTTAACCACTATCACCAGGTGCAATCTTCGCACACTAAATTAGCAAATAATTTATCAGCTATTGTGCGTCTGCGCATCGAAATCGCTTTTGTTGCAAGTTGCGCAAACGCAGCATAACAAAAGCTCCTTTACCTGCCTTTGTATGGCTTTCGATCCCAGACACAATGTTATTTCATTCACTTTTAAAATGTCAAAGGATCAACAATAAAATCTCAAAAGGACTATAACTTAACACAATAGATATAAAGTTCGTTTTCGTTTGATATCAAATGCAGATGCCAATGAATACATTCAATAGATCAGATGAGAATTTATGGTCGCTTAAGTAAACTTTTTCAGTGAAAAAAAAACATTAAAGGCGATTGTCCCAAATTATATCTTTGTCAAAATCTTTAAATCGATTAATATTACACATGAGAGAATTATTTTCAACTATAGTGTGAAATTAAACAATCGTCACTATACCAGGTAGTCAAAAAGTACTTTTAAAAATAATTACTTAAAAAATCATATTGAAATAAAAAAGTACTGGCTCGTGCACTCGAAAACAAAAGGAAAAACAAAAAGACATCCGCGTGAGGTGCGCATGCTCAAAGAGCTAAAAGCAAGATGGCGCGCGTCCGGCGGCCATGCCACTTCCGCGGCCGCATCCGGCCGTAATTCGACTCCTGCGCAGCCTGCGGCGCAGCCTTAGCCAATCGATTTGCAAGACCGTGAACTTAACAACGTAAAACTTTTTATAATCTCAAAAAACTTTGAAGGCAATTAATTTTGTTACGATTCGATCTATGTAAAAGGCGTGATCGACCCACCCATTTTATTTTTCAATTTCACTGTAAAACGAAGAAAAATAATGTTTCTAATGCTCCTTAATCTTCTAGGAATCCAGATAATACTTAAAGAATCGTATCGTGTTTATGTAAATGAATGCTAATGTTTCAGACTTCTTTCAGGAAAGTATTTCAAGTTTACAAAGAAACATTTTTGTTGAAAAAATATTGAGATTTATAGCAAGAAATTGGAAACCTTTGTTTTAGTTGTTATTTATGCTGAACATTGTTTTTTTGTACAGAAAGGCATTGTTCTAGTTTGGGCTTTTAGTCATACTATATCAATTAGTTTATTTACATTAGGTCACATTTTTGACGAATATAGACTACAAATAAACAGCAAAAACTAAGGGCCTAAGAATATTATTATTACCTAAAATTTTGCACCAAATGATATAAAAAACCTTACGAGAGAATTCTACATCCAATCTGAATCTCGGACAATGCACTTTACAGCACAATGCCCTATCATATCAATTTACAAAACCACACTGCACTATAATACTAAGTGTTATTGACGCCCAACGTGGGAGTGCAAATGTTTCGCGAGGCCCAGTTAGGGCGCCATCGCCATATGAACTCCAAAGCACCCCTTTAGTAAACTTGACCTGAAACCACGGATCGGATAACCCTTCAGTTTCTAAAGCAAATCTACGTTAAACGTGTACGATGTATTGTGTATTAGATACTTAGCATTGATAGGAATTAGTTTGTTAGACGGTTAAACATAAAACACCTTTATATGTCTTATTATAAGTGGCGGAGAACCTAACGGGTTACCGGGACTCCGGCTCGACGTGCAGGAGAACGGGGTGGTTTTACGTCAGTAAGAGTCTGACATTCCCTCCCGCCTCGCTCAGGCGGGAGCAGTCATTCGATGATTTTCACCCCTTAAAAAATATCCATATATAAAGCTCCAATTTCATTAAAACTTACCGTTTTCGAATATCACTATTGGCAAGAACAATACAATATAGAAGACCAAAGAACTTGCAAAAAAACGTAATGAAATATCCCCACGTGAGTAAAAGTAAAAAAAATACAAATCACGAGAAATTAGGATGTTAATGATTACAGTCGAGGTCACAGATCTATTATCATAACTAAAATAGACATGACTACTACCAACCAAACTAAGCCAGGACCTTGGGCATTATCTTAATCGATTCAAAATAATAAACTGTTTTTAGATTTCACTAGTCGATCGACGAAATTATTCACATACAAATCGATTGATGAATTAAATCGCCCACGAAATCAGCACTAGTTAAATATTTATATCGTTTTTACCGAATCTTAAGTACATTCGGTCGTTGTTGTTCTACTCAGTGGATTTTTCCGTCTTCATAAAAAATGTGTATCATGCCATTCAATGAGGAAAATTTAAATATTTAGTGCTATTGAACTCTTTATTCAAATCACACGTACTTACAGTGAAATCTCATTGAAGTCCCTTTTATATTCGAATCATCATATTTATGTTATATCTAAAAATAATCGACATGTTTGCTAATGTATAAATTTTGATAAATTAAATTGTATGCAGCATTATTTCATACTTTCAATTTAAACTAACGCAGAGTGAATTATAATAAACTGTAAAATGCACGAAAAGTATTCAACTCGCGTCCCTTTGTGAGTCGATAGTCGTGAGAGGGGAATGGCATTATAGTGCTGTCTCTCTCACACATTAGAGGATGACACTTCCGAGAATCGTCTGAGCTTTTGAAGTATTTCAAATGCCCCACACATAGTACCGTTACTCTACTACTACACACTTGGCGCATTTTTTTTATCTGTCTTCACAATCTTTTGTCAAGACCACTCCCCATTTTTATTGTCTATGCGAATTTACAGCGTAAACTTTTGACCTGTTCGTTCAACTGTAACAAATGTTATTCATTATTATTCCATCGAGTACTTTTAAACACTAAAGTTTTTCTTAAAATCTATTGATAAATTGTTGTTTCGAAAAGCCTGCTATTGGTGAAAATAGTACATTTTCATTTAAATAAGAATGCTTCGTTCTCAATTACGACCGCGTTGTCAATATTAAAAATGAAAATGTCGACTTTGGGAACGAACTAGCCGTGCACCCACCCCTGTTCAAATGTCGACGAACGACGAGGCGCGTCGCGCGACGTTGCCAAAACGGAAAGTGAAATTTCGTCACACTCTCTCTCTCATTCACACACACTACGACCGCACTCACAGGATAGTTCACTCCTCGTAACTTTCGTCTGTGTGAGTTTAATTCGGCAGACGGTTTACATCTGTGTGTGTTTGTTTTGATGAATATTACACAGGGCTCCTGTGTATGTGTGCGTCAGACGAATTTGTATGAACGTTGCAGTATAGCTACGCTATGAACGTTTCCGTGTTCGATCGACTTTTGTAGACGCCGACTTCGAGTCGTGATTCTGAACAATTAAAGTAACTAAAAGAATACAGAGGTCTTATATTATATGTGGAATTGTTGTAAGAGAAACATTTATTAATTTTTGTATTATTTCCTGCATGTTTCTTGCACGATTCTAGGAACAGGACAAAAGTTCATTATGATTGATGGAATCTACCGTTAAATTTTAGCTATAGTGAGAGTAAAAGCATGTAGCTTGAGTACTATGCATTAGATATAACCAAACCATTAAGGAACAAAATTGCATTACCAACATAGACCAATTTCCTTCAAAAACGTTAGCCCAAATCACTCAAAAACGAAACCAAAAATCGATTCAAAGTGATCTGTCTCCAAAATTCCACATACAAACGGAGCGTGGTCAAAACTTGAGTACACACCGTTAGACGGGGGGCCAGGGGATGACGTCACACACCATTACCGCAATCTGCTCCGACACCATAGACACACAGCTATAGAAACACACAACTTGACTGGGGTAGGGTTAGAATTTAGAACGAAAGTGTAGATAGACTATGTTAATCTAATTTTATTGTTAATGTAGTAGATAGATGTGGGGTTTGCAGAATTTCACTCGAAATTATTTCATGGTTCACAACCGATTTTGTTAATGTCGAACTAATAATTAATCGTAGGCATTTAAGGATATGATCTGCAATAGTTTAAAATTAATTTGTGGGTAGACAATCTTGTTATTTCGAAAATTTTAATATGACAGTGATATCAACAGCTTTCCAATATGAGTCAAGTGACACAATAATTAAAAAATACGTTTTATTCCTACGAGAAATGTGCGTTCCATAATTCAAATATTTGGTAACATAATAAGCAGGCACACTAAAACAGCCTATAAAAATTAAGTTCTTATTAAATCAAATTTAGAACATCTAACGAAATTCGGGAACGAGCAAAAAGTTTTCGCCTCGAAGACTCTTGACCTTTTTAATTAAGTCGAATAATCGCAATGATATTCCTTTCTCCAAAAGTTATTCCTAAGAAATAACCAAGTTATTTAAAATTCCTAGACTACGAATGTTCTTAGAATCGTTTTTTATGTTAATTCACTGGATATCGTTAATTTCGAAGTTTAAACTGTGATTCATTGTTAAAGACTTTAGCAGTTATTTCAAGCTTGAATTTTGTATAAAAAATCTGGTTTATTCACCTAAAATTGGATATGTAAGAATACATACTTATAAATAATTGATTTAGAATGATAAAGTCATCATCTGGTAGGGTACTACGCGGAAATAACATCCCATAAATTTAGAATTAAATAACAAAAATCCGTCCATCCATATACAATGAAAACATTATTCTATTTACTGTCCATACAAAAGCTCTTAATATAATCTCCAGAATCTGAATCTTCAATGTAATCAGAGCAAACACAGGCAACAATCGTGTCTACAATCCGAATGTCCGCACTCAACGAACTTCAGATCTTTACAACCTAACTTTATACAAGTACACTCAAACGTTACGACGTAGTTATTGTATTTATAATACTGGCAACATTGAATAAAGCTGTTAACCTTCATGCCGACGATTGTGCGGGGGCTTACGGCTCGAGGCGCGAAAATCCGATAACTTTCGTGTCTCTCCGCGCCCCGCGCCCCTCTCCCGCCTTTAATGGCATAAAAAATCAATTTCCCGCCCAAATTACGCAGAGTCGGCAAATTGCGAACGCGTCTAGTCTATAATCGAGTGTTTTTCGGTCTACTGTTCACGACCTCTGCTACAATGCCTCAAGTCTATCAGGTATTAACAATTTATCTCCGAAGAATATTTATCGATAAACTCAATTATCTGTTAAATTAGCTTTTTATATTACCTGGGTAAAAATCTAAACACATTGATAGAACTCGGGATTAATGTTGTGAGTTGTTTGTTGTTAGTGCCTAATTAAGAACATAATACGAATTAATCTCAGTCTGGCTGGCAACAGAATGATACGTCTATTTCGAGAAATAAACCGAGAAGAGTAACATCTTGATAAATATATTGGATTGTTACAGAAATTACATCATTGAAGTAGACACTATTTCAGACCATTTTATTGCCCAACCAGAACAGCCAGTGAAACGAAAAAACTTTCGACTCAGCAAGGTTTTAATAGCAGATAATTTATGCGAAAATAAATAATGAATTCTCCTTAACTGTTCAAGATAAAGTCTGGTAGCTTTTACTGGCCACAGACACCATAAAGACGTGCGCACACATGGATAAATTCCCTACCACAACTAACGGTGCTATGTTAAACATATACACCCGAATTCTGAATACATGCACGCACACAGACGTGGCATGTGTCCCGTTGCAATGTCCGTGTGACCTTGGCGCGAGGGTGAAAGTGTCCCTCTCCTTCCTCGTTCCCCGTGCCAACCTTGCTCGATCTATTTGGTGATTTCAAATTTCGAATCAAACATTCGTTTGTAATAGACTGTTGGATTTAAGTTGACAGCACGTTGTAGATTTTATAGTTTAATCTATGGTGTTTATTTTGACAGTTATTTTAGCGGCAAATCGAAAAAAATGACAGAACGCGATATTTTTTGTATCTTTTTTAATTGATTGAGTGTGTTAGTATTAATCGTTTGGTGTTTTATGACGCCTATTTCACATCTAATGCATACAATAAAAAACTTTAGTAAATAAAATTTATTCCCGAACATGAATCGCGCTGGTAATTCTTGACGTAGCAGGAAAACATAACTAATGATACATTTTACTGTTATAGACCTACAAGTTTATTTGCCTATAAATTTTATGAAAGCATATATCATACTATAAAACCATTGACATAAAAAATAAAATCGATTGGAAATACATAAAATTAAGGCTCTGTTTTACTGTCGAGAGATAAACTGCCTGTACGATACATATTTTTGAAGAAATAAAACGTTTTCATATCTGTATGTGTGGTTCAAAATAAGAACTAATATGATAGATACTTTTAAGAATAGTATTTACTTGATTTATTCACTAAACACACATAAAAATAAATGTTATTATATCTATTCTTGATACAAACAAATTGTTACATATTTCTATATTCTTCTGTAACATTCCGACTTCAAGAGATAATTTCATTATTCTATATAAACGCCAAAGCTATCAAGGATGAAAATCCCATACAAAGTCTATAAGAAAACAGAGATACAACTATCATGAAATCCATTACGTAGTGCGTAGACTTCTCGTAGTAGCGTCTACGATACGTAGCGGCGTAGCGCCTACGGCTACGGCTACGAAACACCGTCTCTATTAAATACTTCCGACCGTATACCCTTTATCTTTTTCTTTTATTTTCTTTTATGAGAAAAATATTCTATAACATTGTTGGCTTTGCTTAGAGACACGCACACACACATACACACACACATCATGTGATCAAGACTGGTACATGTTTTTTTTATCTGTATATTTTGTGAAGTTAAATGAATTGGTTTTATGATATTTCGTAGCAATATTTTGTCTAGTATGAGTCCATTACTTGATTTTATGTAGTATGTTATATAAATAAACCCATACGTGTCCAAATAAATATCAAAATCTTATACACACTCAAATAAATCTTAGTTAAAGAAGTTCTGCAGTATATATATCACGTACTCAAACACAAACAACTTAAATAACTTAAGTTAAAATACAAACAACATAATTTTGATCCGAATACAATAAAGTTCACGACCGTTTTCAAAAGGTCATTGTCACCATTTCCATACACGAACTAGCGAAAACGTTGTTTCAAGCTCCAACAAGTTCACTCTTTGATCTGGTCTGCGGCGATCTCCTAACAACCGAACAACTCGGTCCCCTAACCCTCACTTGCCCAAAAAGGTTCAAAAAGGAGCAGGCACGACAAAAACAAACGTACGTAAACGCGACCTTGGGCGTGTAACCACAGGAGGCATTAATCTCGATATACCCCGGGGCAGACGCACGCCAGACGGCCTCCCGGACCGGTCACTGATATCGCCATATTCATACCCGTAGGGTTACCCCGGCACCCACAAGATATATCGCTTGAAATGAGAAACTTCCGAGTTTTTTTAAGCCCATATAAACTTTATTTGGCTTTTCAGTTAAAACTAAATATGGTTTTATCACAAAGCTTATCTCAGTTCGATAGTGAATCGATTACTTTCATGGGTGGCCTTTACAAAAATATCCTCCACGTGCTTTACATTCAAATTGTTGCATCGTAATTGCCTACTTCATATGACACTTATTCATTTAAAAAAAAAACAATCACTACCAACGTAGTATGTATGCACGATTCACATTAACAGCTCTCGACAATAATTAAAGCAGTCACAGGAAGATTCTACTGTTCTCATTAAAATAACTCCTCACTAAGTCACAGTACAACCTTAAATGCAGATCACCAAAACCTTTTACCCCGACCGACGCAAAGACACACAAATACTGGAAGGCTTTACTTCTTACCCGGACCTCTGACAACCCTAGCCGGGGATGGGACGGTGACGACACAGTTCAAGGCAACAAGTGTACCAGAATAATGACCATTTATTTTTAGGGGCACATTTTATGATGTTCGTGAGGAAGGCTTTGATGGCCCCCTATTGGAAGTAAACAGGGACATGATTCTTGAAGATCTTCCTTCGAAACTATAATTTCTTGTCGTTTTCTTTGTGGTCTGATGACCTGAATGGTTTTGGGACATGCTGTAGGTTGATGTTTTTATTACAGCCTTTGAATGTAATAGTAATTTTCGTCGTTTCTGATAAATCTTTAATGTTGCTGCACACTTTAACGGTCGTATCCTCTCGCTTGTATGTGTTATCTGTGTTTTGGATGAATAACCACGGGATAACCTTCTTTAAGCCAAGTACAAAATTATGCAGAAAACTTTAAAATCGATATCCATCCAAATTATTTTTCTGATTCAGAACCGAGCTCATGTTTCCCAATCAAGCCCAACGAGGAACATAAACAATCATGTCACGATTCCCTCTTTATACAGACCGTATAGATTATATTTGGACCCTCCGGCACCCTCTGTCCTCCGGTCAGGTTCAAGACATTTGAACCGACACACGCCGTGGTCCCTACATCTCAATTTTGTAAACATCTCTATGAAAATTAATCCGGTAACTTGAGACAATAATAAATACTAATTATTGGGATCATAATTGAGTATATTGTTTATGAAAGGCGCATAATAATCTTGGGTAATTAGGAATTCCATCTCAAGTGTCCAAAATAGTACCCTAATCAAAGTAAAATTGTTGCTAAGGTATTCTAATCCTTCATCTTCTTTATTAAAGTATTTTACACTTTAATAATATATTATAGTTTGAAAACTCCAAATATTAATAGAATCATGACGTATCTAAATAAAAAAATCTAATATTCGTAACTACCTATATTCTATTTTCACATCACCATCGCAAACCAACAGAAAAAAACAAGTCAAATTTTTGATCTTTTTAACATTTGTCCCTACATATCATTCAAATCAAATCAGAGATCAATGCTTTGGAAAACACAAAGCTTAGAAAACTCCCTAGCTATCAAAGGCGATGGAAAATTTAAATTTTTCATACGCAGTGGGGTTCTTGTCTGTGGAACCGTCTGGCATCAGAGATTACGGTTAAGTCGGGACAAGTCCGGATTCCCCGAGGTCACAATGAACATTACTAAACCATGATAGGTACATGCGTTATTGTATTTCTTTCTCTTTTAACACATAATTCTGTTGTTTTTTCGCTTGACTGAGCTCTTCATTCTGTGTTTTGACTTTGGATAGTTTTGACTTTTTGTTCAAAGCATGTTTTCTAAAGATTTTAGCTTGGTTGGGCCTGTTTTTAACTTTATAATATGATTTTATTGACATCCGACTTTAGTTACCAATCTCTAACATCTAAAGATCCACTCAAACTTATACGATGATCTCAATTTTATAAATAGAAGATGTAAATAAATTCAGTCCTACATTACAATAAGATGTGTACTGACGGGTAAGATTCTTCTTCTATCTTTTTCTTTCTATTACAACTAAATCAAAAGAGGTTTAAGCAAAAGAAGGAAAGTTACTTTAGAACAACACCGGGATCTTTCAGAAGTTTTAAAAGGATACACCTAAGATCCCTTCAGAGAAAAGAAGAATATCATCGCCATTTTTCATTGCAAAATAATATTTCAATAAAATTATTCTTAACACGTTTTAAACTTGGTCCTTGTATGTTGTGATTAAGGATTACAGTAATCGAAGTTCAGGGGTGTTTCGTAATGTAATCCTTGTTTGAAGGTCAGGTTCAAGATTCAAACAAGGGGCATGCAAATCTTCTGAACTGACAGGTTGAGAGGCCTTGTGCTTGAAATTGTTTCTGGGTGACAATTTTTATATTAATTTGTAAAGATTACTGCTACGTTATTCGAGTGAACGCTAGTATGAATTAGCAAGGAGCCGGTTCGATTCCCGGAAAAGATAAAGTGTTGTTTTAAGCACAAATTACAGAATTGTCTAGCGATGTTAGTGTTGTTTACTTTGACTTTGACATTTTTGGTAGAATAGAGAAGTATGTAGAAGAAGAAGAAGAAAAGTATGTACTTCTTTCTAGCAGTCTACCAATTTATTTTATTTGCACTAAACTGTCTAGAAATAAAACTACTAAAAACAAATCAAACTTAACGAGTAAATTATTCTTCTGACATAGCTTATTTCCTAAAATAATTTACAAACATATATTCCCGGTAAAAGATAGGGTGAAATCGGTGAAGGTACAAATTGTTGGCAGCACGCTCCTCGCGTCACCTACGCCGACGGTGGCGCCCCCTCGCGGTGTCAATCTACTATGTGGGAAATCACTTGGATGCTAGGATTTTATTCACGCGAGAAAACAGAAATTTGTAGAGTATTTTTGCAAGTGTATTTTTTGCGACGCGTAATTCTTTTAAATTTATTGGATTATTGTTCCTATTTTGTTGCGTAAATTAGGTATATGTAGTTTAGTGATAGTTTAATAAATTATATATAAATTATAACTACTATAATAAAGGTAAAGGCATTTTAATTTTAAATTAAATTCAAAAATATATATCTTCAATAAAGACTTAACTACAAATTACGAGTTACTCACGTAAATATATTGAGAAAAGCTCTATTAGTTTCAAGGCACAGAAGGACTTTTACCCATGAGTACCTCTGTGACTCGAAACTAGTAGACTTTTTCTAAGTATATTATTGTAATTCAGTATGTCTCACTATGGTTATTATAAAACACCTTTAAAGACGTTTACTAGTGAAAACACTATCCTATTTATTTTAAATGAATAATAATAAATTCATTTAAAATAAATATATAATTTAAAATAATTTAAAATAATACTGTCTTATGTCTTATGTTTAATTTCCTTTTCCTGTCGCAGGTCTGCAGGAAGAAATCCCTTAAGGGATATGCAGTACCTATGTACCTCATGTATATAATGTGTTGTCCTGTGTAATATTGTCTGTGTGGTGTAGGTACATGAAATGATAAATAAATAAATAAATAAATAAACTAGGGTTTATAAAAGTATCAAATTAATAAATTGAATTACTTTTTTTCTTAAACTACGTTTAAAAAAACCGATTCCAACCACTTCTTTTTTCTTGAAGTCGGTTAATAATTAATTTACTAAAGGTCATTTATATTTTCAAGATTTTTTTTGTAATTAGTAAATTTATTATTTTAGAGAAATTTACTAAAACTTTCTCCTAAGTATAACAGACACTTTACTGAAAACCGCATCAAAATCGGTTCAGCCAATCACGAGATAATAGCACACAAATATACATACAAACATACATACAAACATACATACACAGACATGTCAAAATGAGAACCTCCTTTCTTATAGTCGGTTAAATACTTAAAAACCACAACCTCACAACGATTTTTCATCTCCTACAGATTACAGAGTGCTTTTAACTATTCTCACTTTGGGTTTTAATAGAGACGAGCGGTTTTTAAAACTTTCTCCTAAGTATAACAGACACTTTACTGAAAACCGCATCAAAATCGGTTCAGCCAATCACGAGATAATAGCACACAAATATACATACAAACATACATACAAACATACATACACAGACATGTCAAAATGAGAACCTCCTTTCTTATAGTCGGTTAAATACTTAAAAAAAGCAACCTCACAACGATTTTTCATCTCCTACAGATTACAGAGTGCTTTTAACTATTCTCACTTTGGGTTTTAATAGAGACGAGCGGTTTTTACACACACGGTGTAAATATTCGGCATTTTTAATCAACGGAGGGGTGTTTGCATTTTGGATATATCTGCCAGTATATCATTTGGGATATATGTACGGTGTGGCATAAAGGTTTAGTATTATTGAGGCTTTTATTGAAGCCCTGCTTAACTTCTGTTGCATTGCAATGGATGGGTGACTAACGTAATGCTTGTGGAGTTGATTTTAATATAGAATCTATACAGATAAGAAAAAGCACTGTCTTTTTGTAATATTAATGAAACCGTTTTTAACCGATTTCCCAAAAAAGGAGGAGGTTAACAATTCGGCTGTAGGTTTTTTTTACTATATGCATATGAATACACATATGCATGCAATGTGGAGCAATGAGGGAGACGTTTTACTATTAGGAATATCTTTAATTAAGTGTCTTAATATCTAACTTACACTAATTACTTATAGGGCGAGGTGTCACACACACTACAAAATTACACTTTTCACAATTTTGTCTCTCTGTCTGTCTGTTTGTATTGGCTAACCTGGAATGGCTGGACCGATTTTGACGGGACTTTTACTGGCAGGTAGTTAATATACCAAGGTACTCCTCGGTACATCAGCTACAATTTTATATTTGTTAAAAGATAATAATAGATAAAAAATAGATAAAATTGTCGCCATGGCGACAATTTTTTATTTTTTTGTCCGTCTTTTAGATATTTTAAAAATCTTCGATACGTATTTTTTCTTTTTTCTCGTATCCAAAAAAACATGTAGATATTTTGTGTTAAAATGACGCGTGACGTCACAATTAGGTACGATTTCTCCGTAAGTGTGACGTCAACACCCCCCACTCCCTAACTTTAATGCGGAATAACTACGTATTCTTCTGTTAATTTGATAAAACAAAAAATAAATGTCTGATAGTTTCGTGCGATCTTAATGACGGACTAATTACTTTTTTGATTTTTTTACCCTGTCGACACGCCTATTGTCTGTGATCTATATCTTTTAAAGCCAAGTATTTGGTACCAGCTATTGCCTGCGAGTTCATCCTCGTAGAATATGATTCCTGTTATATCCCATAGAAGCATTTAATTGGTATCCTATCACCAACATCAGCCCATATCTTGCCTGTATGCCGTTCAGTAGTTTCAGCGTGATTGACATTGACATCTAAACAAAGAAATTTGCATATTTATAATATTAGTGTGATTATCAGTACAAGCCTCGTTGGCCGAGTGTTCGCAAGTGCGACTGCCGGGGCAAGGGGTCTCGGGTTCGATTCCCGAGTCGGGCAAAGTATTATTGGGTTTTAAAAAAATCTCAGTAGTAGCACGGAGTCTGGAAATGTGCCCGGTATATGGTAATAGGCTCACCCCATAAATAGTGAAAAGTGGGTGTTACTTCTGTGTGCACCTCTGCCTACCCCTTCGGGGATAAAAAGCGTGATGTTAAGTTATGTCACCTACAAGCACAATGGTTACGAATTTCTTACACATACTACCTAAATAAATACATTTAACTGTCAAACACCGCGAGGACATCGGTGACCGCAACCTATTGTTCATTAATTGTGTCTATAATGACGGTATTTAAAGGGTTAATATACAAACGAATGATTACTAATTGAAGTAATATATGAAATAAAATTTCACCACATATAAATCAAAATAGACTCTCATTTTTAATAAGTCATATTCCACATACACACTGACCTTCCACCGCATATTCTAAGTCTACATGTCAATGAAGAATGTTATATCTAACCACGATACGATATAATAACATAGTATGCATGTATGTGTATATCTGACATTCTCTAGAAACCACAACGTCTATATAGTAGGGGTTTGAAGATACATAAAGTATATATACATATGTACGTGTGTGTGAGTGTGTTTGGTAGTGTACTATAAGTTAAAGTATATATAATTTTACTGACTGCCTCATTGGCCATACGGACTGCCGGGCAAGGGGTCTCAGGTTCGATTCCCGGGTTAGGCAAAAATATACTGAGTTTTTAAAAAACCCTCAGTAGGAACACGGAAACTGGAATTGTGCCCGGTATATGGCAATAGGCTCACCCCCTATTACATGGGACTCGTAACATAAATAGTGAAAAGTGAGTGTTACATTGTACAGCAGCATTAAGTGCCGTAATGTACGCCACTGTCTACCTCTTCGGGGATAAAAGGCGTGATATTACGATATGTGATATTATATAATTTTACTGCCTTCAAAACATAAAATAAAGTCGCAAACTAAGAGTTAAGAAAAACAATTTGAGTTTAAGTTTCATTCATTCATTCATATAAATAGAAGGAGCTTGCCGAAATTCTATAATCATCAAACATTTACGAATTTAATCAACAAACAAAACAATAACTTGAAAACAAAAAATCTATATAGATAAATAAAATTGGAGTGTCAGTTTGTAATAATAAAATAACCGCTTTCTACTACATGCATGTAAATATACATACGACACACATACCAGAATAACATGCTTTACAATTTTTGTCTGTCTGTCTGTCTATCTGTTTGCACTGGCTAATCTCTGGAATGGCTGGACCGATTTTGACGGAACTTTTATTGGCATGTAGCTGATGTACTAAGGAGTAACATAGGCTCCTGTGATTTTGGACAAATGATACGAAAAAAAAACAAAATTTTATCCTAAGATCCATATCCTACGCGGACGAAGTCGTAAGCAACAGCTAGCATAAAATATAAACAAATAAACAAAGAAGTTAAACAATTAACTTACAAAGTTAGGGGTTAACTGTTAATTTACGCGTCTAATCGTAAATTTAGCAAACTGCTATTGTTAGTACTTCTACAATAATGAAGCTAAAGTATCCATTGTCAAAGTTTCATATTAAATTTTAACTTTAATCTGTATTGAAAGTGGTTACTAGCGATATGATGAGGTAATGTATGTATTTACTTATTTATTTGAGGGCAACCAACAAAGCATGTATCAAAAAATATAGGTTTTTAACATATATAAATCTTGTATAGTGTAGCCTTAATTAAATGCTTTTTCACTCCACCAGGCTGGGTGAGGCGGCAGGGAGTATCAGACTCTTACTGACTAAGAACCATCCCGTTCCTACTCCTGCGCTTCGAGCCGGCGCCCTGGTAACCTATTAGGTTCTCCGCGACTCCGAATCGCCCCATCCGTGGTGGTCTGCTGGCTCTTTGAGGCGCGCGCAGAACACGACGCGCCGTATGCTCTGGTCTGGTTCGGACGGTGAGCCACATATGCCCGCCGTCTGCAGGCCCGCGCTTACGGTGACCGGAGATCGTAGCCTTAATTAAAGGCTGCCACGACATGCATTGAACAAAGATTAAGATTAACTACAAATCTCGGGTTACTCACGTGAACATACAGTTTTACTCAGTATCGTGTGTATCACGTGTCGTGGTGGCCCAAAGGTTTAAGACGCCCGCTTCTCATGCATGAGAGTGCGGGTTCGACCAAAGGAAAGTACCAATGTCACTTTTTCCGGGTTATATGTACTTTCTAAGATTATTCAGACACCACTGATAAACGGTTAAGGAAAACGTCGTGGGGAAACCTGGGCTTATAATTTCTAATTATAAGTTTGAAATCGCCAACCCGCATTGAGCAAGCGTGGTGATTAATGCTCAAATCTTCTCCATGTGAGAAGACTTGAGCTACCGGGCAAGGGGTCTCGGGTTGATTCCCAAACGGGTCGAGCAAAGTATTACTGAGTTTTTTAAAAAAGATTCTTAATAATAGCACGGAGTTTGGAATTGTGCCCGGTATTATGGCATGGGACTCATAACATATTAATAGTGAAAAGTAGGTGTTACATTGTACAGTGCCATAATGTGCACCTCTGCCTACTCCTTCGGGGATAAAGGCGTAATGTTATGTTATATCAAGTAGGTATGATTTTTTATTTTTTAGAAAACATTGAAAGTCAAGAAAAACTTTCTTAATTAAACTTTAACAGCAAAATAATAAACCAATTTTTTTGGTTTCTCACTTTTAACGCAATAAAAGTTAACGAAAAGTAAAATAAAATTTCGACATTCTCTGAACATTCAAAATTCGTTTTTAAAAAGTCACTTCTATAGTCACGTTCTACACACACGTGACCGGAAAACCCGGAAAGAGTTTCGAAAAAAAATAAAAAAAAACAACGCTCACAACAAAAACAAAGTAAATAAGCACTTGCAAAACAAAGTCAAACAAACTTCTCTGCCAGGTCCCTGAAACGCAAACCCGTATAAATTTTCAACAAACTGAAGTCATACAAACGTTGAAATATTACCTTCGAATTTATTAATTATTCTTATTTTTTACAAAATTGAAAAGAAAGTAACTAAAAAGAAAAAAATAATACCAACTATAGACAACAGACTCAAAAAAGGAACCTCCTTTTATCACAAATAGAAAATAAATACACAATCTTGTTCTATTTTCAAAACATCGACGAACACAATATATTTAAAGCCAGTCCTATCGTAAAATAAAGAGGTCGTACAAGGAAAACCCTTGGACCCTCGTCCCGGGTGTAAACGGTCACAAAGTACCCGGGAACACCCGAGACCGAGGTCATGGGACCTTGAACTTCATAGAAACAGATATGGTTTGTTTACAAACATACCATTTAAGTATTACGTGAAAAATGATTCTCATTGACAAAGGAAAACCAATGCGACTTTTTTGTACGTAGACTCCTTTCACTACAGACTGCGCGCCGAATTCCACGTTTGAATTTTCCTAACAGATTATACAAACTTTGTACAATAAATAAATAAGTCTGGCAATATACATAAAACGTAAAACTAATCTCGAACAGATATGAAATAAAGAATATAAATCAGTGTTTATGATTTTAGTTCGCAGTAACTAACATTTTCTTTTCTTTTGCATCAATAAAATTAGCATAATGTCGATAATTTTATTGTTTGAATGGCATTATATTGTCAGCCATGAGTCACTAAGTATGGGACAATGCATCATACTGACTCATCCGCCAATCAATGCGAGCTTTACACCAATTCCAAATTTAAATCATTCGAATGTGTTCGTGTTCTTTGTTCATCTTGTAATATTTACGCGAAATGTTGACAAGTATTTATGGTTTTGTTTCGTTCGAATTTTAAAACTCGGTTTATTTTATGAACTAAATACCGATGTATGACTTATAACAATAATTATTAATTTATTTATGAAATAGTTACCATAATGAAAGAATTTAGACGCGAGGACTTAAAATGCATCTATTATTTTTATTCGTTTCAAATATGAAATAAAGCTAAAAAGATTTTTAAAAGATCTTTAGGTAAAATCAGAGATCTTGTTTTCGACACGTAGTCCCTGACGTGCGTCATGAGAGCGGCATCATGACATATCCGCCACTTGGCCGCCGGATGGCGGTTCAATTTGTTAAATTAAACTCCACGCTATGCACAGATTCACTAGCCTGATATGTAGGACGGGAATTTTCACGGTTTGTTTCACACGCTCTAGATATTAACTACTTGGACAACAAATAATTAACAATCCACGTGGTTAAATTGTATTCTATAAAAACACATATAATCTTGCTAGTTGAGCATTAGTTCCGCTACTCGCCGCCGACAGCGCTAGTGTACACGCGCAACTATATCGCGTCCCGCGTCACCGCGCCGTGATTGCACTGAATTGAGCTTCCGTCGACGTCGACAGGATAAAAAAACCCGGCCGTGTCCTCGGCGACATTAAACAATAGCCAATCGCGGTCTGTGTTGAGCTTTAGGAACCGCACACACTAACCGAGCCGCGACAAGACGCGACCAACTTTAATATTTAAGTGAATCGGTCGCATCGATCCAATTTGTAGCCGTCTGGCCGGCCGATGTTGTAGTGGACCTTACTCGTTTTATGTTTTCGATTTAATTGGTACTCAGGAAGTCTGTCTGGGACACTTTTGAGAGCTACTTTTTCCATTACATTATTACGTTCTTCGTATTGATGCGCATAGTTTTTTACCGTATTGTCCTTTGTAGAACTTATCTCAAACATTAACAATTTATTTAATCTTACCCATACTAATAGAATAAAAAAAATATGCAATCGACTTAAAATAGAAAAACAAAACAATAAAGGTAACATGAAAAATAGACCGGAGTCTGGAATTGTGCAGTGTTATATGGCAATAGGCTCACCCCCTATTACATGGGACTCATAACATAAATAGTGAAAAGTGGGTGTTACATTGTACAGTGGCATAATGTACACCTCTGCCAACCCATTCGGGGATAAAAGGCGTGATGTTATGTTATGATATGTGAAAAATAGACATTACTAAGCATCTATTATATATATAAAAGAAAGTCGTGTTAGTTACACCACTTATAACTCAAGAACGACAGAATAGATTTGGCTGAAAATTGCTAGGGAGGTAGCTTAGAGCCAGGAGACCGACATAGGATACTTTTTAACCAATACTTCTTTTTTACTTTTTACCAAAAATCACGAACGGGGACAGGGAAAAATGGGATTACGCGTACGAAGTCGCGGGCAGAAGCTAGTCACGAATAAAAGAACGGAGCATTAGTGACAAAGGACAAAAACGTGCGTTTTATTCCAAATGTCGCAGTACTTGCAGTGTGTGAAGTTGCTTACGTACGTCGCGTCGCGTCGCGTCGGTCGAGTCAATTTGATTGGAGACTGATTGAATTGTCGGAGAACTACTGCCTTTGTCGGCTCACCATGGTCCTTGTAACACCACGAATTTCAATGGAGAATTGATGCATTATTTGTGAATGGAATCGAGCGCGCTTATTCGTTCGTTGTGTTGTGTAGGTGTAATGTTCTATCAAATTATAGGTAAAAGTGAATAGATACAGTTTGTGTTGCTTTAAAAGATAAGATAGTCTTGTATTTGTTTAGTTTTACGGTAGTTGGCAAGATTTAGGTATTGCATTTTTTTATGGCATAAGCCGGTAAACGAGCAGACGGATCACCTGATGGTAAGCAATCAGTGTCGCCCATGGACACCATGGCCTTTTGGGGATTCGGAGTTTGAGGATCGTTGGAGATTCAAGGATTGGGGAGATTGGGGAAGGGGAGGGTAATTGGGCCTCCGGTAACCTCACTCACACGACGAAACACAACGCAAGCGTTGCTTCACGTCGGTTTTCTGTGAGGCCGTGGAGACTCCTGTCGAGCTGGTCCATTCGTGCCGAAGCATGGCTCTCCCACCGCTTAAGATTAGTAGAGGTATTTTCTAGATGACAACTAGGATTACGTTTTAGGTACAAATATCAAGGAATGCACTAGGTATATCAACTTTGCATTAGTCCACAAAATAAATAGCTCGATATAAATCTATATAAATGTAATAATCTGGAAAAATAAACAATGCCCTAAATCCAACACTAAATCTAGTGCTTACGCCGTTACACAAAATGATACTGACAGGCTTATACGTGGACGCAGTCCGAATAATCTCTTAATACATTTAGTGGCCAACACGCACTGATGTGCAGATATCTATTTAAACACGAGGGAGGATGTTTCTGACCAATTTACGACCCCATACGACCCCACACGACCCCATCCGATCCCGTCGAACATTACCCGACGCCCTCCGCGACCAGGACCGTCCCAGGTATTAGTAAAACCTGTTAGCTACCATTTAGTGATTGATTGACTGAATGAATTTTGGCGCGGTGGCTGGGAAATTGGCTGCCGCGCAACGTGTCGCGGGTTCGATTTCCGCACGGAACAATTCTTTGTGTGATCCACAGATTTTTGTTCCGCGTCTGGGTGTCATGTGTATGTGAACTTGTGTGTTTGTAAACGCACCCACGACATAAGAGAAAATCCTAGTGTGGGGCAATGCTTTATATAGAAAAAAAAAAAAATCCGCGCTATTGGATGTAGTTACTGTACTTATTTAGAGTTCAAGCGGTCGCAGTGTATTATACAGACAATTTTTATCTGTACTGTTTTTATTAGGCTGTACAGATGAAAGGATGATGTGAGTGTATACGTAAAGATGCAATCGAATGCATATTTTATAATGAAAAAGCATTTAGTCATCTACGCGACATAATATCCAAAGGTTATGTGCTAACAGTCGTTATAGTTATAGAGGTAGTACTAGACTATTTATAAAAGGTAAAGTTTAAATTTTAAGTTCCATGAGTTCTAAGATTTACTGTATAGCTCCAAAAATAATGTTGTTTTTTAGCTTTTTACTTCAATCGCCCTAAATTTAGATTTTTTATAAATTTATTGTTCTTTTTTTAAACGTTGCCCCACACTAGGATTTTCTTCTAGATCGTGGGTGCGTTTACAAATATACAAGTTCACATACACATGACACCCAGATCAGAAACAACAATTTGTGGATCACACAAAGAGTTGTTCCGTGCGGGAATCGAAACCGCTACACGTTGCAGGATAGCCGGTTGCCCAGCCACCGCGCCAACAGTGCTGTCGTTTTATTTACAAATTATTACATAAACACTAGACAATGAAACATTCCATCTCTAGTTGTCATAAATTATCTTTTTACACACAAACCATGGAAGTCTCGTCTCCATATAGTTTTCATATTCAACTTGATTAAACGTACTCGAGTGTAAAATTACTTGCAGACGTGCCGACATTCGCACTATAATTTATATGTGAACTTTCTTATACAATGTAATTGTTTACTGGGCAAACTTCGTCTATTGTTATCTAGAACATTCTCGAAAGAATACTGAAAGGACTTGAACTTGGTCCCAAGATAATAGTACAGAAACGAATGCTAATAAACTTTATGATTTGTAGTTGTAATTTGATGTTGGTTTAAATTTTCAAAGGAATTGTTATTAAGTAAGTAACAACGCGGGTTACTCACGTGAATTTACTGAGAAAAGCTCTACTAGTTTCGAACCACAGAGAGTGAGCTGCGCGACGTCGCCGCGACCGCGCACGCTGCTCATGAGAAAGAACCCCTCTGTGGCTCGACACTAGTAGAGCTTTTCTCAGTATATTTACGTGAGTAACCCGCGTTTTTACTCAATTTAGTATGTCTCACCATAGTTTTTATAAAAACATAGGAATTGTTATGTAGTTTTCTATGACTATTTACGTATCTAACTGGCTGTTCAAGTAACATTGCATTTTCAAATACCTCTAGTATTACTAGCACAAGATTAAATAGAACGTTGTTGAAAATCCCAACAGATACTAAAAGGTCGATGTAAATAAATAAATAAGACGAATACGAATACATCAAATACTCTGTATTCGTTTCGCGCGTCGTTTAATCCCCGAAATTCCGATACCCAAACTAATGTAATCGTTTTCCAATACAAAACTTAAAAGCCTATAGAAAAAGCAATCTATATTCCGAAACTATTTTCCAACCAGGCACCGGCTGCCGACAGTACGCACTCGATATTGTCACGCGAATCGCATTCTCATTCAAATAAAACCGCTGAATCGCAACAGACATGTCGAATCGGCACTTTGGGACGAATATCGCCAATTTGAGCTTCACTTAGGCTCGATTGGCGCCAACTTACTTTCATATAAAACGAAATTTAGCAGAATCTACAAAACATTTTCTATCTTTTCACTACAATATTCTTTGCAATTTAATGAAAACAAAATAACAGCTTATTTAACTTTTAATAAAATGATACAAAATTACGGGAGCGCAGTTCCGCAACTTAGTTTGCATGCCATCTGTCGTCGAGTAGCGGCACTAAACACGGGCCCATTGTAATTTACTAACGGTCTGCAAAAACGAACATACCAAAACGAAACAAAACATATTCCAATTAACCTCGTTATTTTACTGTACAGATTAACGTTCGAGATTATCTTCTGCCTTTATTATCTTCGGCGATGGGTTGCACCTGCCTTTTTAACCGATTTTAAATAACTGCCATTTCAATCCATCATGGCGGTACAATTTCAATGGACGGTTGTCTTGATGAATTATATTTAACATTAAATATAATTAGGTTACATGTTACTTTATTTTATGGCAACTGTCGCACTTAAAATGAATTACAGACAATAGAATGGAGCGATTTTGTGGGACCTAACGTTTTAAGTTAGACTATTAAATTCGTCTGAAGTACTAGAGCAGCATAACTTACTTTCGTGAACCTTTATTTATTTAGAACAACGACTATTTTTTGTATCGAAACATTTGTGTAAATAGTCTATTGTGTTGAGACGTCAATTTTAATTTGAACCCTATTTAGTATGTAATTAATGTCACACGACACGACATTGGCACACAGGGCCCGTATAAAATGCAAGACTATCGTTTTAATTCATTGCAGGCCAAAGTATTTAAGTCCGTTGACAACTTATTCAGCAATGACAACAATTAGTCGATGGCAAGAGACAAGCATGAACAATCGACATTCACTTTATAAACATTTACAAGTATTTGCACATTAAAGTGACAACCGATTATTAATAAAAAAATATAAACGAAATTAGACTCTGAATATGTACATACACGTAGACGAGTGACAAAAACTGTTCTACTAATGTCCTATATCATTTAAATTATACCACTTATCCTAAATCACCAATATTTTCAAGTCCAATCCCAAACACACAATCACTCACAAAGGGTGGCTCTAAGAACCACAAAACCATAACAACAGTAAATTTACGTCGCGGACATCAGTAACTTGTCTCAGCACTCGTCAATGAGGTAATCAAGTGCTTCGCGTGACGAACATGACCTGCCTCAATAAACCCACGCGACACAAAACCACGTTACCGGAATACGAGCCGAATTACGAGTACTACGAGTACAGTATGATCTCCCGGGAGCAAGTAATTTGTTTACGGATACACGCGAGCTGAAACGTGGCTCCAAGACGTCTTGCCTCGATAGGCCTACTGAGACTTGCGTACAAAGATTTGATGGCTTGATTTCATTGATACTTTTTAACCGGATTGTTGAAATATTTTAAATTAGATAGTTGCTAGATGGTTGCTATATCACTTACGCATGATAACATCGTTTTATTTCTGTCGTAATTAAATAAAAAATAGGCACTCTTTTTAAGATTGATTCATAAATAACATTCAATCATAATAATTAAATAACATAACATCTTTAAAATGAAATCAAAAACGTAATAACACATTAAAATCCGATGCAATCACGCGCAACAATCGATAAGCTTTTAAAATGTGTTATTAAAATATGAAATATTATAATTACAAGAATTCATTAATATACCGACAGATGGTGCGAAGGTGCACTAATTCTAATTTCCAAACTGTTTAATTAATTCAGTGTATGACGATGATGCTCCCTGATAATTAATATTTAAATAACAGTAGCCACGATCGTTTTTCCCCTAAAATTTAGAAAGTATGCCACAATGCTGCGACTCATAAATTCAAGGAAGTTCCGTTTGTTTTTGTGATTTTTTTCGTAGATAATAGTAAAAACATTTCCTTCTAACAATATTTACAAATAATAATATTCGTAAACTAATTTTAACTAACGGTACTTCGGTAATCAAAACGATAAAATCTCAGAAAGTAAAGAAATAAAATATATTTTGACTAAAAGGGAACTAAGTATGAATAAAAACGGTCTTTAAATACTTTAAGCCACAACAAACGTACTAAGAAGTAATAATGCAGCTGTTCCCATGAAAACCATCCTAATGTTTATTCATCTTATAAAAATCTCTAGCGAACGAAAAATGAGTCCGGGACCTGTTCACAAGGGTAATTACAAATCCTGCGATTTGAATAAGAATAGACAGCGTTAGAAAGAGAGGGAGGGGCAGAAAGGGACGGCGATAGAACAAATGTCGTTCGCGTCTAACACAAAAACAGGAGTAACGAACGAAAACGCCAGGTGTGTGGCGATGCCATGTGCTCAGCAACAGAAACTATTTATTTATTCGTGGCCTCAGTTGAAGTAGCCTATTTAATTAGTGCGGCTAGGACACGAAAAAGCTCGTTATGTTTCACAATGACAGCTGTCATTAGTTCGACAGTTGAGCGTCTCGTCAATATTTGAAAGCGGATACTAATTTCTTTTCAATCTTTAAATACTAATTTCTTTTGATTATAGGTACCTAAATGGCGCAGATAGTGGCATCAAATAGTTTAATTTCACCTAAAGAAAGCGAAGCCAAATAAAATTTTAATGATTTCTATATACATTTTAATTTGTTTTACGACACTTACGTGCATAAATGATTAAACCTTAACTTACAAAGTTTCAAATCAAACAAAAAAAGTTTGTAAAAATTAGTTACAATCGCAGAGCTGCACACAGTCCCACCGTATAACATTTTAATTAAATTATATTTCACTTTTACACATTTCACAATAAAAAATGGACTAGTTAAAACTAAATTATAATCTGTAAGTACAATTTGTTTAGAAAATTAAAATCGGAACTTGACTAGTACGGTTTTAAGAGAGCGCCATCTATCGGGTAGTAGCAGAACTACGGTAGACGCGAGCAACAGGACGTTTGAATAAGCACTGTTTCATAAAAGTGAACATAGATGGCGCCAACAGTAGATTTAGTGGTAGGTTTTAAAATTAGTTATTTTTATAAAGGGTTTTAGTAAAACCGGTCACTATGATAATAATTATTATTTTCAAACCGAACTTTTAATAACAGTTTTCATACTAAAACACTAATATGTCGCCATCTAACCTTATCTCCATTGCATGTTTGTCTTTTCATTTTTCCCTCTTTTTGTGTTAATGTTTCTCCTTTGTTTTACTTACTTTATTTTTGCTTTATGTTAAGTCTGTGGTGTGTCTGTGTTGTTATAGCTTATTTTGGCTCCGGACGGGACCTTGCAGACAGTGAAGAGCGAGTCTCGCAGAGGACGCGGCAGAGGGCGCTCGAGTTCGACACCAGTAAGTACTTAAACCTTATTTTCCTGACCTTTTTTCTTTATTTTGTTTTGTTTTTTATTTAATTTTTTCATTTCTTTCATGTCATGTGTATACCCTTTACTTTGGTGACTAATGATTAACATTATCATAAATAACAAATTAAACATTTATTTTATGATTAGTTCATGCTCAAGCTCTACCTATTTGGAAAAGTTTGGGTGCAAAGGTAAAAAAAATATTTAAAAAAAATATCCATTTCATTAAGCGTAATTTATCAAGAAGATTAAATAACTTTTAGAACGTGGTCTCTTTTCAAATCTTATAGTCTTTCATCGTATTGGAATATCAAGGATCGATTTGTATCTGTCTCCATAAATTCATATGATGAGTAAAATCTTAAACTGAAAAGGTAAGTACCTACTTAGGACAAACTACAGCAGCAGCAATATTTTAAAAGTTTAAAATAACTATTCTTAACTACCTATAAAGTTTTACATCTATACTTATAAGAGTTAAGATTTAACGAAACCGGTTACCTAAGAGTTTATTGTAAGGGATTAAAATTGATCTCTCAACAAAGGATTGTAATATGTATCGTCGATTAAATGGAAAATTGGCATTTTTCAATTTTATTGGAAATTAAGATTATTACATAAAACGAGTCTACTAACAAGATATTTTATATGTAAAAACGACACTTTAAATAGTTCACGCCACGTTCACTAGATGTCGCAAGTGTCAATCCGATTCAAACGCTCACTGGTACTACAAAATTTGTCCTTTCTGAACTACGTCATTTTTCTATTTAACCAACGATGTGTTGCAATTTATCTATCATTTATCTTCATGTCTCTAACAGCTGCAATGATCTATATTTACAATTGCTTACTAAAGGTAGAATTTTAACGCATTGTATGGAGTTTTATCCCAGTCCTATCGTATCGTAAAAATTGAAACTGGCCGTAATAATTATAGAACCAGAACCATTCACAGCACAAATGATGATATACTACCATCCTTAGATAAACCCAACAATCAGAAACCGCGCGAAAAATCGGTCATGACCCGACAAAAAATCGGACGTTGACGCGAACCTTAACCCATCAATGACAGTGTGACCGCAACAGTTACATAACGACAATAAATCAAACATGAAACAAAAACCAGGCCACTCTCGCTTTCGAAGCGAAATATCCGAATATAGAGGAATAAAGTGTAACCCGCCGCGGTTCATGGCCACTCAGCATTCGTAAACAAACCCCATTCACCGAGATTAACACGGACTGAACACAACACTTTGTATTCGCACGACATACACCGCCGGTTTTGTACGGGTCTTTCACTTTACTGTTCACACAGATGCAGCAATGTATACCGTATTTTGGAATTTGGTGCGGTATTAGTAGTGGGTTTTGTAGGATATTTTTCCGCGCGCCTGCGGCCACCACCTGTTCATTCAGTGAGTCGGGTGGGCGGCGAATTGTAAATTAATTGAAAGATTATTCAGCAAGGTCCTCGGATGTCGTTCACCTAGCCGATATTTATGGATATCTCATTTTATAACTGTATCTTTGTTGAAGGAAAGTTTTTGTTTGTAGAGGTAGTGTCGTAATACCAGCAAAGGTCTTTGACCTATTTTGTCCTCACACGAATTGACGTAAATGCTATGCTATAGCGATTATATTCGATATAGTTGACTGCCTCGTTGACCGAGTGATCGCAAGTGCGACTGCACGACAAGATGTCTCGGGTTCGATTACCAGGTCAGGCAAAGTATCACTAGGATTTAAAAAAATATTCTCAGTACTAACACGGAGTCTGAAATTGTGCCCGGTATATGACAATAGGCTCACCCCCTATTACATGGGACTCATAACATAAATAGTGAAAAGTGGGTGTTACTTCTGTGTGCACTTCTGCCTACCCCTTCAGGAATAAAAGGCGTAATGTTATGTTAAATAACATAACTATAAAATGTAGGTGTTACAATGTCTGTGCACATCTCTGCCTATGCCCTGAGTCAAAAACGTTGTGACATTATACAATGTTCTATGACGTATAACATTCTCATTCTACTTCATGTACTGAGAGTATATGCAGTACTGACATGAAGTTCTACGTCATCACACGCACACAAGTGGACTCAAAAAGCTTATACAATAACATTTCAAAAATCAATAAGTGCGTGCAACACACAGCTACGACATTTTTTATCTTAAGCTTTGAAACTAAAACAAATCTAATTCTCGTAGACGCGCTACGCTGCTACGAAAATTCGTAGCATAAAATTTGTAGGTAGTGAACTACGAATTTTTTCGTAGCCTATGGCGATTTAAAAACACATTTTAAATATACACTTTGGTGTTTTATATATATATGTGCATTAATTCATTTATAATGCGGTCGGCGCCGTGGAGGAGTTTTTACGCCGTCAGGCACAGTCGCTGTCGTACAAAAATGTTATATAAAATCGATTATCGGTTGATATTTAATAAAATCAATACGGGGCGTGTGATTTCTATCCAAGTTAACGTACTTATATAAAAATTGCTACTAAACTATCAATATACCAATTGGTTATTATAAAGGGTCGTTGTAAACTGCATCGTTGGCCGTCTCGGGTCGGTCTCCGTCTCTTACTGGATTTAATACGAAAATTTCAGTGGTAGCACGGAGTCTGGCATTGTGCCCGATATATGACAATAGGCTCACCCCCTATTACATGGGGCACATAACATAAATAGTGAAAAGTAGGGGTTACATTGTACAGTGGCATTAAGTACCATAATGTGCACATCTGCCTATACCTTCGGGGATAAAAGTCGTGATATAATGTTATGTTATAAAGGGCAAGTTTTGGTAATTTTCACTACACCCTTTACAGATTCAAAACGAATAAACCTATTTTTCACACAATAATCTAACTAAGGACCGATTTCCAATCAACAGATAATTCTTAACTGTAGAGTAAAATTGACAGTTGACATGTTTTAGTACATATAGAAGAATGGTCAAATATTCAAAGTTATTCCTCTGATAAAATGTATCTTTTTTTTTTAAGGTGGGAATATCATCGAATGATGCTCCCGCCTGGGTGAGGCGGGAGGGAGTGTCAGACTCTTACTTACTAAAAACCACCCCGTTCCTTCTCCTGCACGTCGAGCCGGAGCCCCGGTTACCCGTTAGGTTCTCCGTGACTCCGAATCGGCATCGGCCCAATATAAATCGGCCCGGCCGGCCGAATAAAATGTATCTAGCATTGGAAAAATCGGCCCTTAATAAAAAAACAATTACTTTAACATCGAAAACAAATTATAAAATAAACATTTATTCATACCAGATAATAACAAACCTCAAGTACATACATATAAAAACATTACATTTTCCTTTGACCATGGCAACACAATGCCTAATGCATTGAGTCACTGACGTCACACGCAGCATATCAAACAACCATACTCCCTTAAATTTCCTTAATGGATAATCAACGTTATCCTTTACACAATAGAGTAGAAAACCTATTAAAGAAAATTAGTGTACATTGTCGTGCTGTTTTGTACATTTTAAAGTAATAAATTCATTTGATTAAGTAATGCACTCTGTAAGGACACGACAAAGGATTTGATCCTGGTATCTTTATTTAAAGAATCTATTCTTGAGCTCGTTTGTATCTAGTAAAAAAGAGGTTGGAAGCTGGATCTTAGAGGTTGCTGTTGTTACTTGCAGTGGTATTATTATTCAGGTTTTATTTATTTATGACTGCCCCGTTGGCCGAGTGGTCGCAATTGAGACTGCCGGGTAAGAGGTCTCGAGTTCGATTCCCGGGTCGGGCAAAGTATTACTGGGTTTTTAAAAATTCTCAGTAGTACCACGGAGCCTAGAACTATGCCCGGTATATGGCAATAGGCTCACCCCCTATTACATGGAACTCATAACATAAATAGTGAAAAGTGAGTGTTACATTGTACAGTGGTATAATGTGCACCTCTGCCTACCCCTTCGAGGATAAAAGGCGTGATGTTATGTTTGTTTATGTTATGTTTTAATTATAGTTTTTTCAGAACAGCATTGATTATGAAATAAACATAGTTACTTAATAGTAGGTATCATCATCAACACCCTATAAATGCCATGTTATACACTGCTGAGCAAAGCCTCTACCCACACGGAGAACGTTTGTTTATACCATTATACAATACCTTTATACCATAAAAAACCACAAAAGGCAAAATCCAAAGCGAACTCAGCGGTATAAAAAAGGCTTCAAAATAATATTATAATAGTTCGCCATCATCTATCATCGCTATGACGTCGTGACCATCAAATTCAAAATCAAAAAAAAAAAATCAAAAATCAAAAAATGTTTATTTCGTTATTACACGTTCACACAAAGTTACACAGTTGGTGGCGTCTCCTTTTAAGCATATAAATGCCTGTACCAGGAGGCGCCGCTCTTTTATATCATACAAGTGTAATACGTTACAATAGTGAAAATGAATATTTGAAAGTCTAGTTTATATCATAAGTCTGTTGGTGTGTGTGTGTGTGTGTGTGTGTGTTTTTTTGTGTGTATGTGTGTGTGTGTGTGTGTGTGTGTGTGTGAGGGTGTGTGTGTGTATGTATGTGTGTGTGTGTGTGTGTGTGAGAGTGTGCGTGCGTGTGAAGTGAAAGGGTGTGTGGTAGGTTGTTTTACATGCAATTAGGTTATTGTAAATAGGAACAGCTTAATTTAGATTCAATTTTAATTTAGCAGTAGATTCTCTGTTTCATCATAACTTAACTTGTTTATCCAGTTCAACAGTAACGATTTACATTCTTTAAACGGTTGAGCATAGATATGTATTTCTTTGTTTATTTTATTATATAAGTAAGTCGAACGTCTATCGTACTGAAATTTAGCAAATTCTGTCTTCACCCGAGCGGTGCAAGCAACATTGTGTTTTCTTCTTCGACCTAAAATTCTAGAATCTAATGGTATGGTTTTATGTTTTTTTAGTACTATGTGTAAAATATATATTTTTCGGACTGATAATAGCTTACTAATTTGGTATAGCTCGAAAGTGGGAAAATTCCTTTTCTTGAAGTACATTACCTTCACTAATGTCCGTTGTGCTCTTTCAACTTCAAGAAAACGTGTCTTACGTGCCCCTCCCCAAATAGAAATACAATATATTATCACTGATTGGACTAGCGAGATATACACTTCATTTAGAAGGTTTTTTGATTCGCCACTCTTAGGGACTACATGACGCAGAGTTTTGAAAATCCAAATAAACTTACGTATTCTCGCAGTAATTTTTTCGATTTGAGGATACCAGGACAAGCCCTGGTCCAACATTACACCTAAATACTTGACGTGGTTGACTTTACTTAGGATTGGACAATTACAATTGGGATTTGCTACGCTCCTACACTCATGTATTTTAATGTTGAAATCATGTTCTGGTTGGACATTTTTATATATTGAGAAGCATATGTAATTAGTTTTGCTTGTGTTTAATGTTAGAAGATTGGTTTTTAGCCAGGAAGCTACTTGTAACAAACCATTTTCAGCGCTGATTTTGGCTTCAGCCCAGTTTGAGCCAGTAAAGACAATTGCGGTGTCGTCGGCATACGAAAAAATGTTGGCATTATTGATTGACATGTTACATAAGTCGTTCATGTAAATGAGGAATAAGGTCGGTCCCAAAACGCTTCCCTGGGGTACACCGCAAATAACATCAACCTCCCCACTGACGTAGTTCTCTAGCTTAACCCTCTGCTTTCTGTCTGTTAAATAATCTGTAAATATAGCTAGTTGCGTTTCTCTAATACCAATTTTCTCCAATTTTTGGATAAGAATGGGAATAGAGACCGTGTCGAAGGCCTTTTTTAGGTCAATAAAAACAGATAAGCACCTAGTTCCCTTGTCAAGTTCTTTTGTAAGTAAAGATGTTAAAGATGTGATAGCATCTTCCGTAGAGATACCTCGTCTAAAGCCAAATTGGGATGGAGATAGAATGTTGTTGGTTTGAAGGTAACTTAATAATCTGCAATTTAAAAGTTTTTCTAATATTTTTGCTATAACAGGAATAACGGAAATTGGTCTATAATTGTTGATATCACCCTCCTTTCCATTCTTGTATATAGGGGTTATTATTGATTTTTTTAAGGAGCTAGGGAATATGCCTTGCTTAAAACAAAGATTAGCCAGATGTGTTAAAATTGGAATTATTTCATTCTTAACATGTTTTAAATACCTAGTAGAGATATTGTCCCATCCTGGGGCACTATCCGAATTTAGAGAGTTAATAATAGAGTTTATTTCATTGTTATCTGTATCCAGAAGAACAAAAGATTTAGAGAGACTAGGTAAAGAACGTAGATAAAGATCCACGTCATTCTGGGTTACTTTTTGTTGGATATCATTTGCAAGTTGGTTACCGATATTTGCAAAATATTGATTTATGAAGTTAGCTGATTCCACTGGTGATGCTTTCAAATTAATTAATTCAGTATTCGTTTTAGTACATTTATTTGTATAGGTGATGGTTCTCAGGTTTTTCCAAAGTAATTTATTATTGTTTATTGATTTAGTTAAAAGGTTTCTTTCATATTTTCTTTTTATTTTTTTTATTAGGTTGTTGCAATGGTTTCTATAACGAACATATGTAATTTTTTTAATTTCGTTATGCGGTTCGTCTCGAGATTGTTTTTGAAGCTTGTTACGATTCTTTATACATCTTAATATGCCTTCCGTGATCCAGGGTTTAATGATTCGTTTACTTTTAGGGATTTTGTGAATAGTGGTATTAGTTTTTAGTGAGTCAGTAAGTTCCTGGATTAAACATTCTGTTATGTAGTTAGGATTTTCGTAGAAAAGCAGAGATGATAGATTTTTTTCTTTTAAATGTTGTAAGGCACTTTCAAAGTCAATTTTATAAGTAGTTGTTGATGTAGTTTGGCAATGTTTTATTTTAGATAGCGATAGAAAGATTGTGCGGTGATCTGTAATAGTAGTAAGTAGGATAGCTATAAAGGCAGAATGCCGTTTCCTATTTATTTTGAACATAAAGTGGTCAAGACAATTGGCCTCCCTTGTAGGTAAGGTGTGACCAGATAGAATACCATGACTCGATAACATATCAAGGTATGAAGTTCTATTTTTAAACTCATATGTTTGTTCCGTGTGTTTAGGCATAATATTAATATTAATGTCACCAGCAATTATGACATTATTGTTTTGAGAGTTTAGGTTATCAAGATGGAGTGCCAAGGAGTTTATAAAAGGTTCCGCATTGTTGTTTGATGGTGAACGATATATACCTAAAATAATATTATTCAGAATACTCAACTGTAGACATGATGCATGGGTTATAATTAATTCTGTGACACTGGCTTTTAAGGTGTCCTTGATATATACTACTACGCCGTCATTTTGATTTTGTTGACGAGTAGTAGCGTAGGAACGATAATTGGTCAAAGTAGGTATGGGTTTATTTCGATCAAGTCTGCATTCAGTTAGAATTATTGCATCTACATCAAACTTGAGGCAAGACAAGTTTGCTATGAAGTCATTAAAATTGCAGTATATGCTCCTAATATTTTGGGAAATTATGGTAAGGTCACTTTTATTTATATTATAGTTGTTAGCAAGCTCACTACAATCACATTCTATAGCTTTCGCAATACTTAAATTATCGAGGTCATTTATAGTTTGTAGAGGGTCACTCATTGTTATGATTCAAAGAATACACGGTACATTTTAGGATCAGGGTATTATTTATATAGTGTGTTTGAAGCCGTAAGGAAATATGCAATATGTTTATGGTATATAGGGATATATGAGAGCGAAGTTGCAGTAATTGCCTTTTTTTGTAAATGTTAGTCAGTATTTGTTTAGTTATTTTTAAGTTTTTATATCCATATATTGCACCCTTTAAGTGACAGCATCTATTAGTCAGCCACCATCAAACAATGCCAGGGTGGCAGTGGTCACTAGTAGGGGGTGGTAGAAGGTGGCTAAGGGGTAATAAAGTCATTATTTATACGAGTAGACATAAATAAATGGATCTATTACCTGAATTGACATAAATAATATTCGATTTTGATTATTAGATTATGTTATGTCATAACTTGTGTATTGGTATTTTTATGTCGGTGAATCTTTAATGTAAATCTTGTCCTAAAAAGAGATCTTCTAATTTTTATAATAACTATTAAGACATACTAAATTAAATAAAATCGCGGGTTACTCACGTGAATATACTGAGAAAGCAACTCACTATGCTGCTGCTGAGCTGCGCGACATCGCCGCGACCGCGCACGCTGCTCATGAGGAAGAACTCATCTGTGGTTCGAAACTAGTAGAGCTTTTTTCAGTATATTCACGTGAGTAACCAGCGATTTTAGTTAATAAGGTCCTCTAATTTGTTACGGTCATTAAGACAGCATAAACAAAGGTTAATCGCCGCTTGTAAAACCTGAACGTTGATAATAGTCGTCATCTGAACCCTATATGAAGGTGTCTACAATTATTTCTTTCTTATTTTTAGTCAAAAGATTATTTGCTATTGTTTAGTTACAAATAAGTTTAAGGTCTTATTTACGATGTACCTAAGGTGTTGCAGAAGTTAGCCATTTGACCTGTAGCAACAGCTTTATACCTAGTAATAGATGAGAAAAATGTAAACAGGAGTACATTTTTTTATGGCAACGAGCAGACGCCCAGACGGATCACCTGATGGTAAGCAGTCGGCGTCGCCCATGGACACCTGGAACACTAGAGGCGTTACAAGTGTGTTACTGGCGAGATTGGGGAAGAGGAGGGTAATTGGGCCTCCAGTAACCTCACTCACACGACGATACCTTAAGTACACTTTGTACCGTATATTTCTTAAGAAACGTATTATTAAATTAATATCCCTACCACAAAATATCCACTATAGACTATCATAGTACAAGCACAAAATCTAATCCCACCGTTCATTTCGGAAATAAATTGAAATCCTACATAATGAAGACGGGCGCATAAAGGCTGCAGACGGACTAATTTCGCGGCCGCCATCTTTGCGTTGCCATGGCAACGAGACTGCCCCCCTTCCCCCCTCCCCCTGCACTTGCGTTGCACTTCCTAAAGGCTAGACTAGGCTATAGGTATAGACTATAGACTTAGTTGTTAGTGTATGGACATAGTTCGCAATAGACAGTTTAGATGTTTCTGAGTTCTTGTTATTGATAGAAGATACAGTCTTTGAATTTAAATACTCGTAGACAGATGTTTTGTTTATCGTTTTTTTAAACTCTAGGATTTTGAGTTTTAATGCTAAATGAAACTTGTCTATTTGAAACTTATATATATATTTGCACTATTTTATTGTGAAGGTTTTGAACTAAAGTTTCTATTTGTTGTATTTTTTCAATATGTGTATTGAAATAAATTATTTACTACCGTAATAATACACAATATAATAGTAGATTATGTTTATAGTAACAATCAATGAATAAAATTATCATTGAAAAAATTCCTCAGTCAGTGTTTTATAAAAACTTCTTAAGCACGGTATTTTCATTTGGTTCTAAATTTAAAAGTAGATTGTGGGAACCTTAACATTTTCTACGGGCAACTATTGGAAAATTCAGTCTCATTACTGGCCGCTTCCCTGGACCATTCAGCCTTTTACTATTTAATTTAAAAAACTATTCCCAATGCAATTTTTTTTCCCAATGATTGTAAAAAATTAAAAAACGAACGTGGTTATGTATCGTGTTTTGAGTTTAATTATATCAAATGTGCGTGTGGTTTGTGTTTGTTGACAATCCATAAATGTGCACAGATTAAATAAGTTTAAATCGAAAAAAAAAATGTAGAAATATACAAAATTCCAATGTAAAACTGTTGCGTAACAAAAAATATTTCATAACTAAAATAAATCTTGTGAAGATCATTTATGTATATTCTCATAAAACCGTATATTTGTAGTCAAACGTCGTATCTAATGAAGAACAGAATTTATTAGAACATCTAAAACCTTGAGTTTCAATGCAAAAGAGAATTCACGATTTTAACATCAGCTGGTTTTGTGGCACTCGTAAAAACAAACGAAGGGGAAAACGTTGCCAATTCTATACTATCGTTGTAGGCACGCTTCAACACCTCCGCCTCCCCGACTATTTTACTACACCGTACGTAGAAAAATATAGACATTACACAAAATAACATAAATCTATCTTGTCTCTACAACACGTTTCGCGATATTTTCCAATAAAAGTTAAAAGTTATAGTTTCTGAAAGTTTCGAACGTACGCCCGTGACCAAGAATTGAGCGCTGTAAACATAAAACGTCTGGAAAACTAAATTGAAACAATAAAAGCTAAATCACCCGTAAAATTAGGTTAGGTTTTCTTTCCACAAAAGTGTTCAACTAAATTACGCAATATATTTTTATGTCTACAGATAAAAAAGGATTTTTTTTAATTCCTTTTCACATTTTAAGTCTGTAGTTACTTTACGGTTGACAGCCGAACTTTAAAAATAAACATTGTTCTGAATTCAAAAAATTCGAATGCAACTTAAATTTATTTGAAACTATCTCCTTCTTTTTCCGTCGGCGGGTCCGCGAACACGAATATCGACGCTAGAGTCCGCCTTCGAATTATAAACTCGGGCGAAATTTGCACAGAACACTTTGTAATTGCAAATTTCCTAACTGAGCGCATGCGCCATAAGGCGATCAATACGCCAAGACTTTATTATTGTTTTTTCTTAAAACAATAACAGTTTGCGCGCCAAAATGTCAAAAGTGAGGTTACATTTTTGAAAAAACAATTTCGTAATTCTTGTGTTTTGTTAGAAAACAGAGGGAATTTTTCCATGAATTGTGTCGGCAAGACGGGGGGAGGTGGCCAGGGGTGGCACCGCCTGCTCCTATTGGATAGTTACTCTAAACTATTGCCTGAAACTTTCATTAATGCATTCTATTACCTCGTTTATGCAATATTCGGCACTCTATTGCTTTGCGGAATGCGTAATTTTATGTTAAAGTTACGTATGCATTGAATTTTATTTTAAACATACGAACATGAATATGAGGATATAAAATGCAATTTGCGGAATAATTAATGGGGAATTATTCTGAATGATTCACGTGTTAAAAGGGATTCAAGACTTGTGAAATGAATTTCGGCTCGTTGTATATTAAACATGGCGTGTGTAACATACGTACTTATATTATATTTAGCGTGGGAACGTAATATCCGGCAGATATTTGAAAATTTCATAACTTTTCATACTGTTTCAATGTTGTAAACTTGTAAAGAGTCGTTAAATATTTTATTTGGCGTACAGTTGTTGCGAAATTGCTCCTTTTGATTACGGCCCTCGGGATACGAACGAGTACCTTTGCAATTGATTCTGTAAATATTATATTTAACGTCAACTATGTTACGTGAGCTGCGTCATCTCAGCTGCGTCATGTCGTGTCATGGGAGACGTGCGTCAAATGTTTTATGTACTTCTGTATTTAAAAATATAACCGTTTTGTAAATAACGTTTCTATGCTATTATTTTTCGCAGGCAACCCTTTTTTGCTACGAAATCTTTTTAAATTCTTCTTTGACATATAAGTTAATAGATTGACTCCAAACTATTACAAAAATTGATCACACTAAACAAATAATTATTCATTGCTAACATTAATTGATCGAATGAATTGAATTCTTTTTTCAAACTCAGGAAAACTTTTAAACATTTCCCGCCATCAATTAAGTCAAGGCTGCCAACTTACGGGAGCTTAAAAAAAATAAAACGGCCGACAATAGACTGTAGACTGTTGTAACCCTGTGTCTGCACTCACACACGGCCGGATAACACGTACGAAACGATCACAAAAGCTGGCTATACATGGTATTCTGTACAGCTGTACACTAGTGATAGCGTGCATTCTCGTCTGTCTTACTAACGAGCCAATATGCTGATGCTTTCGTCTACAGACAACCTTTGAAACTTATCTATCTTTTGCAACTTACGTGAAGTTTGGAGTTTAGATAAAGGTTTTTTTAGTAATGAGTTTTTAAGTGAAGATGTTATTTAACAATTAGCTTTTTGATAATGAAAATAAGATTTCATAAAGTATTTTATAAGGTGGTTTGCTTGATTTATTTCTCGGATCGGGAAATCTAGTGTTAGGTTTTTTGATAGGGCATGTCTATAAAAATACAAGTTTGAATAAGTGCTTCTAAAGAGGTTTTTTCATGAACTAGGGAACTTTATAAACTGCGGGAAATGGGCATACCTTTACCTCAACCACATATCTTGACCTCAGCTTTGTATATATGTACTGTGACAAAAATACAAGGAGTGAAAAATATATTTCAAGGAAAGGACGAAAATAATTCCAGCCTCTAACCTAATAAAGCGATGCCACGGTCAAAAGCTAGCGTTGGATATCTTTTAAAGTGCCTTTGAATTGGAAAAATCCGATAGAACACGCTATTACATTTTTATTGCGCCGTTTTCAAGGAAAAGGTATTTTGCGCCACAATCTGCTTTCGTTCCATCGGCCATTTTTAGAAAACTTTGGATAGAAAATATTCTATTTTCTTTTAAAGTAATATATGGAGTAGCCAGTCGATTATGGAAATATTAATTCTCATTAAATAGTGATTCTAAATCACATTCTAAATCTGTATAGACAATACTGACGGACTTTTAACTTTAAATTATCTATACGTTTGAAATCGCCACCCTGGCTTGAGCAAGCTTGGTGATTTATTGCCCATACCTTCTCCGCATGAGAAGAGGATTTTGTCCGGCCCTGAGTCTGTTCTGCAAATGAAATTAAAAAAAACGTGCATTATCATAGACTAAAATAGCTGTATTATCTACCAATAACGGAAAAAACCGCTAAAGACCATTCAAGCGTGTGTAGATTTTTTTATAAAACAATTTCAGCATTAATAAGATAATTAATAAAGAGTAATCACTTAATAAAGCGAGCTTCAGCCATGATCCTTTCAGCGCCGGCTGTGGTGTATTGAAAGAATATTGGCACGCGTCCATATTTTCCCAGTTCTCATTATAAAGTAAAAATAAAAAAATAACAAACTTTTTTTATTTTCTTTTTTTGGCTTTTATTTTGACAGTCATGTTGTGTAGGTGGATATTATTTTACGATATGCGATAACAGTGTGTGTTATATTGAACTTCAGTTTATATAAAGTTTCTTTGATTACATTTCAATTTTTTTTTAAAGTCCGCCTCATTAGTGTCATATATAATAAGTAGTAGTAGACTAGTAGAGCAGAAAGCTAGGGGTCTTAAGTTCGTTTCCTGGTAGGTACTAAACATATCCTAATGATAGTGAGTGTCACGTTGTGTATGTGCATCTCTGCTTAATTCTTTAGACGTTAAAAGATATAATATTTTGTTGTACTTTTTTACGGGATAAGCGGGTAAACGAGCAGACGGATCACCTGATGGTAAGCAATCGGTGTCGGCCATGGACACCTGGAACACCAGAGCCATTACAAATGCGTTACCGGTCTTTTGGGGATTAGGAATTCGAAGATGATTGGAGATTCAGGGATTTGGGGGAAGATAGGGGGTAATTGGGCGTCCGGTAACCTCACTGATACGATGAAACATGACGCAAGCGTTGTTTCACGTCGGTTTTCTGTGAGGCCGTGGTATCACTCCGGTCGAACCGGCCCATTCGTGCCGAAGCCTGGCTCTCCCATGCCTACTGTTCTCTACCTACTTTCGATAGAATACAAGCATAAAATAATTATATTCTCCGCCATTCCATTACATAATATAATCAAATAATCTGATTCGTAAATAAAATCAGCGGAATTACTTGGAACATATGCCAGTGTGCCTACTCTTTGAGAAATATGGAAATTCTATTCTCGATGTAAATTTAATTTAATAATGCCTGTTCCCCGCAGTTATATAGGCATAAATTCATAAAATAATTTGAATTTTAATGCGAATAGTTATTCGTTTTGATTATATTACGTAAATTACGTTTCGAGTGTGAACTGTGAACGAAGGTTTTAATAATATTTGGCTAAGTCTAGAACTAATTTACTGTTAATTTCTGAAGTTTAATTGAATTAATATTTTCTTTTGATTTGTTTTGTTATTCTGTCTGTACGTATGTTAAGTTGCTAGGTCTGAGTATAGATTTCGAAGTAGTTCAAAAAGACCTATGTCATGAAGACAATAGAAACTAGAAAGTATTGCAGATTTAATGTCAAAATGTAAAAGAAATGTGTGCTGTATAAGAACAATGTTAAATGCTAGAAAAGAGCAGCCGTAGAATCTAATTGCTACTAAGTTATTCAATGAAGGTCCGCCCATGGCGAATTGGACCGCACTCACGTTCTTAACCAACCAAGCCGGAGTTAATACCATTTAAAAAAAACAATACGTGCATTACACACAGAAATCCATGTAAACACCAAATAAAACAGCTTTCCGCGCCAAGCGTATTGAAATAGTGCTGCCCGCAGTACAATCCCGCAACCACTTACCCCCGGATCCCGGGATTCCCGCGGGTTGTCACGTCCCGGGACGCAAGCCACCGTGAAACGTTAGCAGTAGAGGTGTGCAACAAGTGAATCGATGTGACTTTTGAGCCCGCCGCTAATAAGACACGGGTGACAAGCCCCGGGAGACGATTAGAGCTGCGGCTGTCGCGGTTTAAGAACGTACCAAATGAACCGTGTGGTATTGGAAGTGAATTGTGGCTCGTTCGTGGTTTGTAGACGGAGATAATAGTCCAACTTTAAAATGAAGCCTTTAAGTTGGTGAGGTTTTGCTGCGACAATGTTTTACTAAGATTTAAGTGAGTGAATCTTCGTAATCTGCTTGAAATATCTACTTAAGTTACGATTTAGGTCAAAGTAGTCGTGAATCTTTAGTACTTTCGGCCGAGTCTCAAAAATAAACAAAAATAGTACAACATCGAAAATGTTATTACCCTTCGCAATGCAGTTGCTTTTGCTATCTACAATTCAGAAGCTAAAAGCTATTGCACTACCAAAGCTATCAGCAAACATTTTCTCTACTAAATCTCACGAGGTGCAGGCATCTGAACACGTGTTTCAGTATTCACCCGGTTGCTTACGACCGGGTTTATCCTGGAAAAAATACCAAACCCTGTTATACAACGTTCATGACACGTGTGACATTTCTAACCACAACGTAGGAATCGTCGTGAAAGAATTTGAGCAACAAGTGGGACGATAAATTGGACGACATATTGGATGACGTGGCGCTAGTGATGTGCCCTCGTGTCACGTACTCCGGGAATATTATTGTAATGTAAATCGATTTCGTCCCCATCAAAATTGTCTCAGCGTATGCGTTCGAAATAATTTCGATGGTTTTTTGTTGTGATTATTGTATTATATAAGTCTTTTAAGGAATTTATGAATCAATAAAATCGAATAAGATAGGTAGTATATATAGCAGATAGTTTGAAGATTAATTTTAGTGGTAATCTTATCGTTGCTGCCCTAAAAGTACAATACCTGGAATTTCAACGCCGTTTATATTATTTCGTGTTAACCTTTAAATGCATGATACAATTCCATGCATGGTAGAATTTTACTATTAAATAGTAAAATTACTATGTATTACTATTAAATAGTGAAATTTTATTTTATGCATAACCAAAGCTTTCAACTGACTGTAAGTATTAGGTCAACTTACTGCATCTTATTGCTTACAGTTGCGCAAAGGAAAAAACAAAGTATTTCAAATTTAAAACTACATAGGTAATTAAAATGGTATTCCATAAAACATACTAGTTATTTACTAATACAATGTAAAACAAAAAACTAAAAAAAACGACACCCAAAATAATGAAATGACCTCATTTGAAAAAGAATATTAAGATTTATTTAAAAGAAATTCATAATAACAAATGATTACAACACATAGAAAACAGCCTTTGTTCTACATAGTAAATATACATAATGTATAAGTGTGTGTGTGAATAATTCATGACACATTCCGATATCCAGAAAGTTCTTTATCATTTACATATTATCTATGGTAGGTACGAAAAAAAAACTTATGTTCAATTTAAATATTTACTATGACTTTTTGACGGACTATCGATGATGTTTACCTACATAATATGTGTAACATTTAGTTACTTACATTATGTATTATAGGTTTCTTTTATTGATACATGGCTCTTTTAGGATTAGATGGTAACAGTTTACAAAGGCAAAAATAGTATCAAAATAGTACTTTTCTAATGGGACAAGCCCGACACAGCCTCCCATAACCGCTGCAACTCCTGTAAACCAGGATCTACAGTAGTTATAACTATGAAAATAACGCAACACTGAAATGCGGCGCGTCCTAGGGACATGAATGTTATTGGGATCCGATTAGGTAATATTACAATAATAGCACTTGTAAGAATTTTTATAAATCACGATATTTATTTAAAGGCAACGTCATTACACATCCAATATTTATAAGCAAAGAGAAAGACACAGCGCCTCTATCAGCAGACAACGAAAACTTCTTATTTTTCAACAAATGTCTTGGACCCCGCAACGAAATAAATCAGAAGATATTAATAGAGAAGAAGAAAATAAGAAAAATCTGAGCCATTTTTTATATTTTACGTTTTATACAATGGTGGTACTGAAATTTAAAAAACAATCATAATATCGATTGCTCTACAGCCATACAAAACAGTAGCTATAACCAATAAATCCAGAGACAAATTGTGACATGATATTTATTTTCGATCTCATAGGCACGTGTGTAGTAAGAGGCTTAACAGACGACTTTTAATATATCGTGGATTACTTGGGTTCCCTACGAAATCTGTTTTATTACCCGCTTATATTTCCGTACAACGTAAAACCCCGAACGTGCATTTTACTGCCGTTTTCAATATTTATGTTATCAAATTGTCCTTTGCTATTTCTATAATCCTCTGGATTTTAGGACATAACTTTTATGCAGACATATAGACGCAGTACTAAGTAAAATTGTTTTCATATTAAATGACGATAAATCCTGTATGAAATAAAAAAGAGGTTTGACTCTATTGCGGGTGATGTATCGGTCGGTAAAACAAAAAAAGAAATTGTTTATATCATTCGAAATTTGAAATTTCAAAACTGTCAAACTTTTCCGTATTTTTTATTTATGCCAATGTCACCTAAAATTTGTCTTGAAATAGAACATTTTTTATTAGATTACAATAGTTGTAAACCGCCCCGATGTTTCGTATCGGCCGAGTAGAAATATAAAAACGTACAAGTCACCGTTCGGGGCCTTAACTTTTTCCGGGTGAACGGAAAATTTAATTTTCTCGGGAAATTGGTATCCCGGGGCACGGCGGTACTGCAATGAATCGAATTTTCTCGATAAAACTCTTATAAATACCCATTGTTGGTAGCAGCTAATAAAAATGATGGAGTTTGATATTATATGAAAAATATCGTTAGCGAGCTTTGTTTGGTCTTAAGTATCGTTTTGATTGTTTTATTTTTACGAACGAAAAAGTATTTATTTTGTTTGATAATGGTTCTTTTGTTTGAAAGTACTTAAGAATATGTTTGGGGGAAAATCTGATACTTATTGTGTTGCTATCGTATTTTCAAGAGGATTAGTTTAAAAAGGGAATGATTTTCAAAGCGTTTTATGCTTTTTGACGTTGTTTTTTTTATGTAAGTCTGAGATTTGATATCAGTTTCGTGTAGAAAAAAGTAGGTAATATCGTAAACGATTTCAGATCTTATGTTACTGTTCTTTAAATTCAAAAATCAACCGTCTCAATATCTAACACTTCCATCGACCAATCCTCGTACTCAATCAATTATGCAATTGAAGTAGAAAAAAAATATTTACTAGTATGAATATTAGCAAACAATACCGAGTGCGTTGTAACACAATCTGTAGAAGTTGCAAACAAGAAATGGTATAACAAAACGAGTTGCTTTTACTCAAAATTGTTTACAATTGCAAACGAGATATGGGAATCAGTTGCAAGATTTTTCCCAGACATTTGTACGTTTAACTTATATTTAGATGAAGTAGACTGCCTCTTTGGCCGAATGTGCAAAGTATAACTGGGTTTTTAAAAAAAAATTTCAGTAGTAGCACGGAGTCTAGAATTATGCCCGGTATATGGCAATAGGCTCACTCCCTATTACATAGAACTCATAACATAAATAGTGAAAAGTGCGTGTTACATTATACAGTGGCATAATGTGCACCTCTGCTTACCTCTTTGGAGATAAAAGGCGTGATGTTATGTATGTGTTAGATGAAGTAACTGGGTCACTGTAATCAAATGATAATGATAAAGCATCTATAGCTATTGTTGTCCTCTACTAGACTGATTCCCGGTTTCACTAAGCTCCCTTAATTTTTAATAGTAGTTTAAGGTATAGGTGATACGATCTCCGGCCACCGTAAGCGCGGGCCTGCGGACGGCGAGCATGGGTGGCTCCCCGTCCGACCAGAAACAGATCCGAGCGTACGGCGCGTCGCGTTCCGTGCACGCCTCAAAGAGCCATCAGACCACCACAGATGGGGCCCAATAGGGCCGATGCCGATTCGGAGTCGCGGAGAACCTAACGGGTAACCGGGGCTCCGGCTCGACGTGCTTTGACTGTACTGTGACTATGTCGCAGGGATATGATAAAAACAGAGATTTGGTCAATTCCCTAAGGGATTTGATGAAATCCCGGAGGATGTTAAAATAACAAAACTATTTTATCATTTCCCTGAGCAAATCTAGGGATTTGATCAAATACCATAACTGGTTCAGTGAAATGATAAAAAACTTTTCTATGGTATTTTAAACGTTTCTTTACCTCACACACGTAGTTATAATAATTAGTAGGTGTACTATGATGTAACATAAATCTAAAAAATCACAAATAGAACATTATATTTCATCATCATCATCAACAGCCTATAAATGCCCACTGCTGAGCAAAGCCTCTTCTCACACGGAGAAGGTTAGAGCGTTAATCACCACGCTTGCTCAATGCGGGTTGGCGATTTCAAACTATTTCACGATGTTTTTCCTTCACCGTTTGTCAGTGGTGTCTAAATAATCTTAGAAAGTACATATAACTCGGAAAAAGTCACATTGGTACTTGCCATTGGTAGGTTTCGAACCCGCACCCTCATGCATGAGAAGTGGGCGTCTTAAACCTCCGGGCCACCACGACTATTATATTTAAAGTGAATGAATAAAAATTTCTTAAAATCTATGCCATAAATAAAAATATTTATTTATTATAACACGTAGCTGATTTATGGCGTCGTGAATTACAAAGTACAACTCATACGTTAAAATTGCCTCTTTACCTAATGCCGCATATCCTAATACAGAAGTCAAAGTGGTGACGTTAGCAGATTCAAACGGTATAGCTGAGGTATTAGTGTCAATTTGATCTGAAATCGATGTAATAATATTAGCAGATTCAGACGGTATGGCTGAGGTACCAGCTACAACTTGCTCTGAAGTGTTAGCTTCAATTGATTCAACCGCTAGTTGTTCCTCTGAAATTGTAGCGTTGTTGTCAATTAATTCAGTAGAAGATACGTTTTGCTGTTCAAGAAACTGATCCAAATCCTCTTCAGTAACAAACTTATCGATCGAGTAATTCTGTCGATATATGAGTAGATCGGAGTCCTGTTTTTGGTTCTGCTCCAAATAAGGCTTTGTAAGGTGAACGTTTAATAGTACGATAAAAGGAGGATTTTTTTTAAATTGAACAAAATAACAGCCGATTGCCCAATTTTTAGTGTCATTGTCAATTAACCAAACCTGTAGCATAGCTTCGACATCTTGGTTTGCGCGCTCAACTGACCCTTGACTCGCTGCGCGAACGCAACGGACGCCCGCCGCGCCGACGCATTCAAAAAGATGTTATTTTTATCATTTCACTGAACCAGTTATGGTATTTGATCAAATCCCTAGACTGTGCCCTAGATTTGTTCAGGGAAATGATAAAATAGTGTTGTTATTTTAACATCCTCCGTGATTTGATCAAATCCCTTAGGGAATTGACCAAATCTCTGTTTTTATCATATCCCTGCGACAACTATATCACTATCAATAATTTTAAAAACCTTAGATTACGCAAAGAATTGTCAAAGGGCAAAGTCCTTATGCGTCACTAGAAAAATTGGCAACCTCTATAGTCTATCTATGTAGATATAGGTACATAGCTATATACAGGGACTGCAATAAACTCGTAAAACAAACTACCTCTAATGTTAACAAACTATGTATAAATAAACAAATGAATCATAATGACTATCGCTGCGGACATGTATAAATCTTAGAGGACCGATAAATCAGCCTTGAACCCCAACATTATCGATAATGTCGTAAATCACTTAAAGATATTTTAATTAAACATCCTCTATATATCAGGGAGATAGCGCGGGAACTAGGGTTGTGTCTAACTGGCTGAAGACAGAATGTCAAGCTTGTTTGGGAATTCAATGAATTTGATGTCTTATTTTATTGTTTGTTTGTTTGTTTTTTATTTGTTTGTTTTTTTTTTAAAACCCCACACTAGGATTTTCTCCTGTGTCGTGGGTGCGTTTACAAACATACAAGTTCACATACACAATGACACCCAGACCCGAAACAACAATTTGTGGATCACACAAAGTGTTGTTCCGTGCGGGAATCGAACCCGCGACACGTTGTACGGCAGCCGGTTGCCCAGCCACCGCACCAACCGTGCAGTCAGTTGTGGTGAAAGTATGTTTTAGATTATTTAGTGATAGTTCGGAGGATTTTTTTAAGATAAGTTTTACCTTGCGACTAGTATTCCAGTGTGTATTGCATGAGACTTGGAAACAATTGAAGAATACAACATCTTTTTTTTTATGGGATAAGCCGGTAGACGAGCAGCCGGATCATCTGCAATCGGTGCCACCCATGGACACCTGAAACCGACTTACAAATGCGTTACCGGCCTTTTGGTAATTGCGAATTTGAGGATTGTGGGGGATTCGGGGATTGGGGAGACTGGGGAGGAGGGTAATTGGGACGAATCGAAATCATTTCTAGCGAAACTATTTCACCAAACTACAACACGCTCCATACTTCGCGCCTTGTTATGCATGGTAAAATACATTTTACCACCCCTGCTCTTCCCGTGGGTATCCAGAGCCACTAAACCTTAAAAGACTACTCAAAAGGCAGCAGTGTTCTCTGATAAACCTCATCCTTTTAAAATATTGATGTTGATACATTTCGTAAATGAAGCGACTGCACGGTTGGTGCGGTGGCTGGGCAACTGGCTGCCGTGCAACGTGTCGCGGGTTCGATTCCCGCACGGGACAACACTTTGTGTGATCCACAAAGTGTTGTTTCGGGTCTGGGTGTCATTGTGTATGTGAACTTGTATGTTTGTAAACGCACCCACGATACAGGAGAAAATCCTAGTGTGGGGCAACGTTTAAAAAAAAAAAATTCGAAATAACATTAAACACAAAGAAAATTAACATCTGACTTAAACTGATAACCCTGCGTCAATCTAGAAGGAGGGGGGATGAAATTAATTTAATTTTAACTTGATAATATATCACGTAGCCTCCGCTAATAATGGAGAATGTTTGTACTAGAATCCATTAGAATTCTTATTAGATTCGCGAGAGATATGTTACTTACAACGTTACTATTACCATTCCCTTGTATTAACAAAGACATATTGTGAAAGCGGAATTTCATTAGTCGATTTCAGAAACATTTACCTAATAGTGAAAGTTTATTTCGAGGAAATCGCGTTCGTCTTTACATTGCTCTAAGGTTCATATTCAAATATCAGAAGAATGTCTCCTTAATGTTTTATTTTTAAACTTTATAATCTGCTATGTCTACGAAAGTTTGGAATCATCCATCACAACCAATTTGACCATTAAAACACAGAATACTTTTAAAAAACTTCCCTAAATGAAAACGAAACACTGCCGCTGAACTGCCAAAATGTCTATCCATGCAGAGCTCCAGACGAGACATGCCGACGTACCTACAATTCGAAATATCTTTATACATACAATAATTTCTATACGAAGCGTTTCGTCGATCAATACAGTCCACCGCACGGTCTATTTCCGCGTGCGTTTACTCCCATACTAAACGCAAGGCTCATCTACCCAGCCTAATGCATTTTCGTAGGCCTGATGGCCAGTCCGCAACGCTAGATATTTCATTCAACCGCCCAGACTATTCAGGCTCCCTAGATTGCTATTCTAACCCCCCTCACCGTCTAGTGGAGGGAGGCAGACAGCCCCCCACGCCCGGCTGTACGGCGCTTAATTTCCGTATCGTATGGTCATTAATTTGTAAAGTGATATTTGGTTTATATATGTGTATCGGTAATTTATGTGGTCGTGTTTAGTTTATGTAGTAAATTAGTTTTCGCTTGTGCCTTGTAGCCATAAGTAATAACTAAGTGGAAAACCAGGAAAGTAATAAAACGAAGACCTTGTTTCTCATAAAAACAAAACGCAACCTTGCGATACGTTTAACATAAATAACGGTTGCTTATATTACAAAAAAAGAACGCGAAGCCCTATAAGTGTAGGAGTGAAGCTCACCAAAAGACAATGCCAACATATCAGCATTCAACAAACTCCATTAAAAGCAACCGCTGCATTAGACCACATCAAAGTGAATGCAACAAACCGCGGGAACTTGTTTATCTGTGCGAGTTTGGCGCCCTTTTTGCGCGCCCTCTGGTGGCAGGATTATGGCGGATTGCCGCTGTCACCAGCGCATTCCCGCCAACTTTTAATTACGACCATTGTGAACTAAGTTTAAGTCGACGACAAAAGAACTTTTTCTAATGAAACTTTAGCCGAGCGGAGTTATTACGGAGGTGCTTGTTGGTCTAGTTAGTTTTTGTTTAAATAGAATCTGGGTGGATAGGCCTTTTATTTATTAAATGCATTCAGCAAGCGTGAACTACCTTTTCAAGTATATTATTTGTTAATCTTTTATTTGCTCACCTCTCAAATAAGATAACCAGAAAAATGTTGTGCAGTACATACATACAAGTACATATGTCTAGCAGTCTCGTATCCACAGATTAAAAAACATCGTGTTAAAGAACTTTTAACAATAAAAAACACGATCAGATATTCCCATTATAATCTATTTCAATATTCCCACACCGAACATTTCCTTATAAGAAGAAAAAACGTACCGTCCCACGTTAATTATTCCATGTAAAACTATTGGACCTTTGAATTTGGTTCGTTAGCTGCACATTTCCGAACACAAATTGAGCTTGTTCGTCTGTTTACACAGAAAACTGAGACACGGCTGTGCATAAATTGCAGAGCTCCACATAATTAAAAATCAACATTTACATTCAATTCGATCTTCGTTGCTTCGTCGACGTGACGTTACTCCATGTTATTTTCTTACGTCGCTGTTTGTTCTTCATAAACGATTTTGAGGTTATAATATTACTTGAACAATGTAATTAATTTAATTAAAACTTCTTTGTTTTTTATCCGGTAACTTCAACAAAAAGGTTTGGTTTTTGTTTTAATTAATCAATTTAGTAATTAAGAAATCTTAGTAACTCTTCTAGTATAATTATTAAAATATATGATATTGGCCTAAGATTTTAATCAAAAAAGATAAGTCTTACAAGTAAAATATAGCGTACGCAAGATTAAGAACACGATAAACAGCTTAAATAAATGCCTTTCGTAAACTGAACAGTCTATACCTGTAATTTATTTAATGGTAGTAATTGAAATAATCGCAACAGCAACACTGAACGGTGTTGCCAATATTTAACGCGTTGAAAAATTCTCCGTAATTGTTACTTTTGAACGGATATTTATGGATTAATATAACATGTTTCTAGAATATAAACATTTATTGGTTCGTATTTTGTTTTCTTGGGGCTTTACTTTTTATTAGGGTACTACTACTTCAAGGCCTTCGATTAACACAGATCAACCGAAATAAAAAAAGAATCATCACAAACGATTTCAGTTTCATGCCTCAAAAATCTAGTACCTAAATAATCATCCTAAGAGTTCAATTGTAAAGCCACAGTGACTTGATACACAAAACAAATTATTCTGATCTTTGTCCCTTAATATTTCGTTTACAAATCGAGTCCATTCTTGACTTGCATCTTTCAATCTTTGCTAATACATATTAATGATGAATAGAAAAGTGCATTGCATTATGCATTGAGTTCTGAATTACATCAAAACAGGTCAACAAACAAAAATATAGGTACATGTACAGTTATCTCAGATTTTATATGCGTGGACTTTGTAGTTTGTATAATGTATAGATGGCAGCACACGACGATAGCCTAAGGGATCAATATTCTTTATTAGATTTTCAACCTTATTACAAAATAATATGGTTAGAATTTTGGTAATTTGAGATAGTTTGATGCGATGGCTTTGTACCTTAGAGATGATAATGTTGAATGCAAGTCGTTTTATTAATATGGAACTGTATTTCATCTCGTAGACTTCGAAGTAAACGTGCGCTTATGTGAAATAGCCTTGTTCGGTTAACAAAAAATATTACCTACACACGCTACGCTTTTCATATTTCAATGGAAAATGTCTAAAGGTTGAAAATGAGAAAAATAGGTATTAGGAGAAAATGGGTATTTTCCTTTTTCCTTAATCAGCTACGCAAGATATGATCATGTTGTACTAAAATGGCACAGAGACACATAAAGCGAACCAATCGATATAATTTGTGCTTACAAGTAGGTAATACAATAGCTTAACACTTGCGAAGAACAAACATTACTTCCGAACGATAAAGTAGAAAACTTTAACAAATCTATTTGAAGCGAAAGAAACTAACAAAGCTATAAAAACGAAATAATAGTTATGGAAATAGTCTTTCATTTTCCACGAAAGAAAACTTCGCGAAACTACCGACAATGTGAATGAAACTATAATATTAGAAAAGTTTCGTCCCGGGAAATGAGAAAACGTTGAAGGAACTCGTTCGTCTAATACTCGTAGTTATAAACTTGTTCAATATAATATCGAGTGGCGTGTCTGCTGTCTCTCTCGCACTCACTGCACCGCTCAGACTGCCCTCGTTTAATTGCATATTCAGCTGAATAATTCTGTAGGCCACATAGATATAGACAACGTCTACGTTAGTTGAAACTTACCAATTTTAGTTGTTGTAGCGCGGTTCTGTTCAATTTCCGTACAAAGCTCTGATATTTATTAATGTTTATAAATTACCTACAAAAATTAGCGACCCGCCCTAGCTTCACACGGGTGCATGTATTATACATACAAGACTTCCTTAGGAATCACTCTATCTGTTAAAAAAACCACATCAAAATCCGTTGCGTAGTTTCAAACATCTAAGCATACATTGGGTTAGACAGATTGCGGATAGCGACTTTGTTTTATACTATGTAGTGACTAGTGATTATTTAAATATTATTTTTCATCATGCCTATCATCATTACCATCAACGAACATCGAATCTACCTCTAAATAAAACTGACTATTTTACCATGATCCTCATGGTTGACCATCGACTCGTCATCTCAGTTAAATCACTAATACATAATTCAGAGAATATTACTGATGGTGACGCGGTTGCTAGTTTTAGTTTTATGATATACATATCCGGGTCTAAATTAATATTGCTAAGTTTTCTCTTTCTTTTTAAACCTTCCTTGGAATTTCACGAACATTTCCAGACCAAAGTTAGCAAAATCGGTTTAGTTGTTCTCGAGTTTAAAGCGAGACTAACCAATGGAAATTCATTTTTATTTATACAGATAATAAAATATAACTTACATAATTATCTACTCGTAAATATAACAAAAACAACTGAGAACCAATATCACGTTTCTATGAAACTGTATTTATTATTTTACATGCTTTTATTTTGTTCTTATTTTGAGAAAGGTTGCATATTGCCAGTGACCGAATTTCTCTATCTCGCGTTAGCCACCGAAATCGATATCGATGAAATCTATATTAGACAAATAATCGAAATAGAAACAAATCGATTATTATCGTTTGTGATTTTATTTAGAAAATTAATCTGTTGGAAGTGCTACGGCGTAGTCAAAGTAAATGTTTGAGCGTTATTGTTGTATGAATACACTGGTACATAGTGTAAGCTATTGTTATGATAATGCTGGCTGCAATAGACGGAGGAGCGATGAAATATTGGCCTCTTTTGCATAAGCACCGCACAAAATTGAGTGAAACGTTCCTCCGATGTGCTACGCCGCTACGGCCGGAACTCGTAGCAATATAATTGCTCATTAAATGTGACGCTAATGAAAACAAATTTGTCGTATAAATGTAAAATATATTTTTGTTACAACACAATAAATTTTCACTCATAGTTAATGTTGTAACAATTTGTTATTGAGTTTGGTCTTGAATTTGTACGTCGTAAATTAATTTTTGTTTCGTGACACAAATACATTTGTTTAAGTTATTGTAAGTGTTTTGTATGTTAATGTGTGGTGTTAAGTTAATAAGGTCTTTGTTTTCATTGTGACTTAAAAATGGCAGTACTTATCCTTGACCTACCAATAAGCTGTGTTCGTGTACCGGGAATCGAACGGCAGAATATATTATACAGTTTTATTTTATATACGTTCATTAAGCCTTTGACTGCCGATAGAAAAATATTGAAGGCAAATCCTCCGCTAACGTAGGTCACCGGTGACCTACGCGGCGGTTGACGTGTTAATCACCATATAGTATTTATGCAGCATGGAATATCTTACGTAACGTAACGTAACGACACGGAAACGTGACGCGACGATTTGGGAAACTTGCTACACGATTTACGATATTAATGAAAATTTTGAAATGACGCCTTTCATGCTTTGAAGAGAATTTGGAGATACATTGTAAATTTTAGTAGTTTAAGAACTACCCTATTATATTCATAGGCTCTGTATAGACTATATTTTGAAACGTAAGAAAAATGTTAGACATTGCTTATAATTTTATTGACTTTCAATCCCTAGTGATGCACTTTGTCCATATTTTGTAGTAAAACTAATTAGTCTAGTATCGATAAAATATCGAGTTGCTATTTCATCATGACCTCGGTAGGAAGCCTGACATTGACTTTAATATCTTCAACGGGACGAAGCTATGTTATATTTAAAACATAATTTTAGAAAAGTACTAAAACACTAAGTACTTAGGAAACCTATAAAAAGTTATAAATTCAAAATTCAACCGACCGTTACGTTCGCGATAATAGAGTTCACTGAATTTTCACTAGAGAATTTACTTAGTCGACGTTACATTTTTGTAAAATATTAAGTAAACTCAGTTATTAAAATAAATCGTCCGTGAACCAATAGTTTCGCGTCGGCCGTCATACGCTTGTCACGTCACGAAAAGTGGGTTACAAATCAAAGAAAAAAACAGTTAAATAAAACAGAACCAATATCATGGACAAAATGTTTATTTTTAATAAACAAACTCATTATTTTACATCGTTGATAAGTTAATTATTAAATTTCAATCTCTTCAGTAGCCGCATGTTCTATCATAAAATACTGTCTGCAAAACTTTTACTTTCTTATAAAACTTCATTACAAGTTTAATAACGATGTTAAAGTATTTCATAAGCGCCACTCTTCCACACTTTTTAACAAAGACTTGTAAAACAACCTATTAAAGCTCAGCTCATCTCGGCGTATATCTAAAATTTGTAATTTGTTTATCAAACGTCTGGTATACGTAGGTATAGGTGTGTGGTGCGCGGGGGTGCGACGGCGGGGCGGGGCGCGGCCTCGCTTGCCGCTCGTTCCGTCACACGGGCAGCAGTCACGTGCGACGACGCCGGCTCTCAACGCGCTTTACGTAATATATCGATTCCCGCTGCACCTATCGATCGCCGATCGTCCGATGCACATCACTATAACTCAGTTTCCCGCGCAAATTTGATTTTCGAATTTTACGTCGACGTCGCGTGTGTTGTGTTTTATTTTTTTATTATTATTACTTTATTTTTGTGACGAGGCCTTGGATTTTTCGGTCGAGTTTTCGCTCTCGGAGTTTGAGGTGGGTTTAAGTTTTGACTTATTATATAATGTAGAGTTATTGGTAATGAATGAGTTTATGATGAGAATATGGAACCGGTTCGATTGCGCTAAATCGCTTTAGTTAAAAGGTCAATACTCCCGGTGGCACGCGAGCAAGACGCAGCGCTGAATGTGGAGCGGTGCTCTGCTCGTGTTGGCTGGACGGCTGACGGAGTGACGGCTGGAGTCGATCATACCATGACGGACGGCCGTGCACCAATCAAACACGACAAGAAAACATTACAAATAATCCATTCCATCTTCCTCATTCGATTTAGTTACAAAATGTCCATGTGACTGACTCACTCACTGTGTACCTTTGTTAAGTTTTAATTAATCTTAATAAGTTATGGTTATTTAAGCAATTAGTTCTAATTAATGTCTTGGAAGTAATACAAAATTTAATTAACTTATTCGATGTTTGTTTTACAACTCTACAACAATCATGGAATAAGTTTTTTACGTAGTTCGAGTAGTGACTTTAGTAATTTTATTTAATTGTAATAAAATAATATTAAATACCTAAGATTATAAAAAAAAATCTTCTATTTGATTGCTTAAGATCATTTGATTTAGGAACACGCTTTCAACAGTAGCAACAACTCATTAATTTTTCAGCAATCGATCCTATCCTGACTGTCATAAGAATTATTTTTCCTTACAAAACTAGTAACATAGAATATTATTAATGTTAAGATATTTAAATATATTTTAATATTTATTTATCACCATTTCCTTATCGGACTTAGTAACAGAATTCCCTTAAAATGTTTTTACAACAAAAGTTACTATTTACGACATATTTTATGTCATTTTACGTTTTCTTTTTCATTTTGAACGGAATATGGCTAGAATGGAACGCTTTTTTTTTATTTACAGCCTATAAAATGTTTCATTTAAATCTTGAGGAAGGTCGCGGAGATTTATGCTCGTTATAAATTAATCAAATAATGTGTTTCATGGTAATAAACTTGGTTTTAAGACGTTCCTCGTCTTCCTCGTTTTTATCATTAATTTTTTTTTTATTTGAAATTAATTTTGGTGCTCTAAATAGGATTTTCTCATTTCTGTCTGCACGAAAAGTGCTTACACCACTATGACAAAAGGAGATTCGTTTCGCTATTTCCTAAAATCAGAAACACATTAATCAAAGGGAGTAACGTTATCAGATATCATTGTCATGATGACTGGTAACTTTCTTAGCCATCAGACCGCCCCATAAATGCCAAGGAAACCAGAATATTCTGAATTGCACAGTGTAAAAATGGGAAAACATAGACAATCATAACATTTTAATAGCTCTTGTATCTACTACACAGACAGAAACCAATTTTGGAACAATTTAAAGAATCAGGGCGTTATCTACAGCATGTTATACATTTCCTCATATTGGTAAGTAGTGCGTAGTACCTCCAGTCGTCACGTACGCACTCCATCATTTGAAAACACTCTGAAGCTTAACTCAAGGTATTTCCGTTCTAAAATACATTGCCTGTTTACTTTCGTAACACTAAATAGAAAATGATTCAGCAATAACAACCAAGTTGTAATTAAACAGATAAGATAATATAAAAATATCCATTTTGAACTATATTTTCGAATACCTCGTTCGAGTTAATCAAATACTATCGTCGCCTGATTCATAGTTCACCGTTTATCTCTTATCGTGATGTAAAGTTTACACAACATAGTCGATTTAGATAGTGTGTGTGTGTGTGTACTCTAGATACGGCTTATCTCTGTCCTGGATTCTGGTTCGCTTATTTTTAATAGAATATTATTAAGGCGTTCTTCACTTGACCTCTGACCGCACGAAGTTTGAGTTTAACCGAAAAAATGGCGTCCTAATTTAAAACAGAAGGCTCGCGTGGGGTAAACGTCCCTTTTGGTTTCAGTGACCATTGTCGCCATGTGACAAAGTTGATAGTGTTTTGCGTGGCGAATAAAAATTTAGGTCAGTCTCGCGTTGGCCGGCCTCGATTCATTGAGCTCGTGCCGATCGTGCGTTATGCCGGCTCGATGTTTGATAGTGTTGTAAATAAAAACACGTGGCCCACGCATCTGGCCGCGCACAGATAACCTCTACACACTACTAGGAAATACAACTCGTTCGGACTACGCTGAAACCGCAATATATTATTTCCCCATTCACAAAGCTAAATAGAATTAACATTCATTGACTGCGCTACATGGCCGGCTTGTTGAATTAACAAAATGTTGCACTACGCATTTCATATTTGTTAATACGTTCCCGAACCGTGACTTCTAAAGTAAACGTATTAATATTCATGTATGCGTTGTGGTAGAAAGAATCACTAATGAAAATTGAACTCATAAATATGGTATGCAAGTAAAAAACCATCCTCTCTACTTTGTAAGGGTTTTAAAGCTATCAGAATGAGTGATCTTGTATGTATTTAACGAACGAAACATTATTTTAATAAGCCGGTGTATTTTTAAAACAAACCATAAAAGCCGTCTGCGGACAAGCGGTCGCATAAAAAGTGAAAATCAATAATGTCGGCAGCCCGACGCGGACAGTCAGGAGTCTGGATAATTGGAAAATTCTGTGCACGTTGAAAGCTATAAATTTTCAGTTTTCTCCACGCAGAACCTTTTCCGTGTTGCATTAAGGACAATAAATTAAAACAAAATGCTAGTGACGTCGTTTTTACTGGGAATCGTATTTTAATTATAAGTTCCTTCCTACAATAAAAACTTTGGATATATTTCATCTGGTTCTGGCATTGCAATCGAAACAATTACTTTTATTTCGATCTGTCAATATCTTTACAACTTAGGATGAGCGCAGAGGTTGAATTTCTGAAAAAAAAATTAAACCCGTTTCATCTTTGAGGCTGTTTATTTTTGAGCACGTACCTGCGTGTGGTCTCACCTATTTGACATTAAGCATTAAATACACCCGTAGAAATAATAAAAAGAGCAGTTTATGTGTATATAGGGCTTTTAACCGTAAACGTAAATTTTAATTCTGGACGTTTTCACGAGCGTCGTAATTGACTTTACGAGTGATATGAACTGCAATTAGCCGGTCTCGCGGCTCCTGCCACCCTTAATGTGTTTATTTTGCTTTGAAATATTAACTGAGATGCCAGAAGTGATGTATTTACTTGAACATTACTCCTTTATTTTATAAAATTGTAGTGCTACAAGAAATAAGTGGTAATTTTCTTAGCAGTTTAAGTTTTCGTTTACCGTTAAGGTAGATGTTTTTTATTCAGTAAAAGCTCCAATTAACACTTTTAGAAGTCAATGTTTTAGTCTACCTATCTTGTTTTCTTTTTAATGGAGATTTGCGAGATTGGTCAGGCGACTCAGCGCCCGGCGAAATTTAATTTTGCAAACAAGAAGTGTTTTGTCAAAAAGTCGAGCACTTTCAGCACAAAAGATTATGAAGTCGGTGTGACGTCACGGACTTCAGTTAAGGTGGCATTATTTACAACTTTCACAAAAGATGTTTTACAGGGGCTGTTCAGGGGAAAAATGTCATTTTCGTAATAAATTACGTAACGTTTTTTTTTGCAACACGCATGTATGAAGACTGTTGTCTCTGGGAAGAATATATTTGAAACCTCAGTCTTTATTTTATTTTATGTATAAGAGATATTTTAAATTAGAAGTCCACTATGGCACAGTAGACTGTCTAAAATATGTCAAGTCATGGTTTCCCTTTCGGCAAAAAAATCAGCGCCGCACAACTATTACATAAATGTACCCCCCCCACCCCCCACCCCCCCCCTTACCACCGTTTACAATAACCGCTATGACTTCAGAATAGAATTCTCTACCAGCACGGACACCATCTAGGAACATGTTAGTTTTTCACTACACTACCACCGTAGGCCCAATATATCATGGTTCCCATAAAATGAGTAGCAACACAATTTATAGATTTTTTTTTTAATATTAGGTATAGATTATTACTCCACGGACTCTAGGTCCGTGCCCTTGTCATACAGTTTTTTAACTATAATACATCTAGTCAATTTTTATAAAGTAAAGAGGGAACCTAGTTACACACTACAATTAACTACATCTATAATTAATACCAAAAGTATAGGTTACATAATAATTAGGCACTATTTATTTATTTCTATTTCAAAGGCTTTATGAAACCAGCCCACCAACAAGATGGGAGAGCCGACCTGACCCAGCAGAAGGCACCCGTTCACGAGTATGACGTGTGTGTCAGCAATTGGTCCGGTCAACCTTTTTATTGGGAACGGAACAACCCAACACACAGCGCCACCGACTGTAGGACATTTATGTGTGCATGACGCCTCAACCCTTGCCACGTGGGCCGATTCCTATAAAGCGTACAATAGTCCAAAGTCAATTGGTTATATTCTATTTCTATATGTTTCTGCACACACATTTCCTCATGTTGCATTCGTTTCATCACAAGCAACACTCCCCGCTCAAGAGAGCACCCATGACTGCCGCGTCACTGTGTTTGATAGCCATTTTCAGGTTGTAGTCCTTAATACCTTGCTCACCCTCATCAGCCGCCTTCCTGATTAGTTTGCTTATCGCGTCTTCACTGTTGTCTGTGTAATAGATGCAACCATGTGTGTGACGCGATATTGCTACTACCGCGTGTGGTACGCTGTCATGTATTTGATGTTTCTAATTTATAGATTTTACGATCATATGAATTGCAATAAAGTCACAGTACTTAAGGGCGGAACAATACCTTTGGACTATGTTCTCCCAAATGCTATTTTCACAGAAGTTTCTAAGTAAAAAGAAATGAGGTGATATTTGCATGATTTTTTGTGCAAACCGCCTTAACTTATGACATAACGGTACCAAGTATGATGGGCTTTTAATTCGTCAACTCTTCAGTTTTACTGGAGTTTCGACTTCATTTAAATATAATGTGATACTTATGATATCTTTTTTGCCTTATAGTTAAAGACGGAGATGTATACGTACCTTGTACAGGTTAGACTCTTGGTAGTTGTGTTAAAGTTCATTCAGTCGCTTTTAACATCCAAATAACGTTTAAACATCCAAACGGTCCGTTAGTCAGTATGTCAACTACGCTACTAATAATTACAGTTAGTTATCTAGGTAACTACTAACCAGATATTTTAGACGTAATGTTATCCTCTATTTAATTCATAACCATAATAAAATTGTCTTTATATCTGTATCTCCAGCAGTTTCTGATTGGGAAATCTAATACTAGCAATGATGATGAGGCAATCCTTTCTATTTACCAATTTTCTTATTACTAACACAATAGAAAGTTTGTGCTAAATTAAAACCGTTTTAATGTAGGTAACTAAGTCAGAGATTGATTCGTATCGTGAGCTTAGTATAGAAAGTTAAATGTTACTAGTCCAGTATTATGAGGAGAAATATAATACATTATTGTATGACTGTACTATAGGTGACTTTCTACAATAGATCCTTTCTACAATAGGATCTATTGTAGAAAGTCTTAGTACAGATTGCATTAAGATAGGACAGTTAAAAATAACTCAGGTTTTTATATAGGACATGGCATACATACCTTTTCCAAAAAAGCATAATGAGAAGACAAGATTTCTTATTAAAGAAAGACAAATATGTAAGCTTGATGGTCTGTATTTATCACCAAAAATGTCGCAAGTCATAAACAAAACATCGCAGCGCATCGCTTGATAGCTCTGAATTACAAGTGACACAACCGGCTGAACAACCAGCTGATTGAATAGCAACAACAACACCCAATCGATAGTGACAAGTTGTTTTTATATTCAACGTAATCGCAAGTAAGTGGCAAGAGTCAGACCGCGTGGCGACCAGTCACGCATGCTAAGTGTCACATCCACGCTACTCCATTCATGCTGCCCACGTGCACTGGGGAAACTCACACTTGTTCATACATATATAGAGCTCATATCATATTGCACTTTTATCTCTACTCAGCCTACAAATATCTAGGAACCTTAATCCATCTTAAGAACGCTCTTGACAACAAACAGATAAAGATGACGTTCAACATTAATCACACCATAAAGTACCAACAAAGTAACCTCAATAGACCAAGTTAAATGACATTTAAAACACAATTAACCTTTACATCAGGCGAAAGTTGTTTCGCAATTTTCTACGGCCATCCAACGTAACTCAAAGTTTATCAGTACAAACAATCAAAGAGCAATCCTGAACGTTGTTTACCAACAGACCCAAATGACTCCATTCACGATCCCGGGCTCCCGGGGCGCCCTCCTCATATTTCCCGAGCAAGGCCCCCGGGATCGGATCGGGTAGACAAGCGTAAGATATCCCGCACTCCTGTGGATCCCGCCCTTGAACTTGTAGCCGTCACGCGTCGACAATACGGACGTTTACCTCTTTTGCCTGGCACACAATAAAGAGATTTTATTTTTCTGCTCCATTTTCACTTACGATAAAAAGGGAAAAATATTTAAAATAACTTGGAAATATTTCCGCACAAACTTCCAAGATAAGATAAGCTTATCGTAACCGACGGAAACATGGAACATAAGCGCCGTAGCATTCACAATAACGTACGCCCATAACGCGGCGGAGAAAATTGTGTACAACGTTTTGAATGGCCAATTCCGCGAAGTAAAAATATAAAATTAAACTAGCAATAGTCTAGCTCCAGTCTAGTGGCAATAAAACCGTCGTTAAACCACGAACGTGTGAACTTTCTCTGGCGTGTTTACACCTCGGTTGTTCGTGCAAAGAACTGGTAAAGCCGGGTGCCAAGTCCGGGTGAAATATATCCGGTCGCCGGGGAATACGCGTAGACGCGCGGCAGACGGCCCTTGAACTTTACCCGTCGGCTTACCCGGTAATAGAGCGGTCGGATGTGCGTGAAACTATGCGTGAGCAGCCGTCACACGCCGCTCTAAGCTCACTGCCGCGCGTAACCTTCCACGCTGTGGGAGCTGCGTCACACTCTGCTATTAGTATTCTCTTTCGGTTCATTTCAAGGAGTCTCCAATGACACTCAAATGATCGTTTGCCGAGCGAATACCTTTGAATTTATAATTGAGGACGAATATCCGATATTGTTTAGCAATTTTGTTAATTTCTGATTTGTCCTACTTTACTGCCAGTCTTCAACATTGTTTGACATTCAGCAACACTGGGTGGTAATCACTTCAGTACTTTTAAACTAATTTCTTTTAGAGTTATTCTCTGATAAGGGTAGTCATTTACACCACATTATCTACTCCCTACACAAACCAAACTGTCAAAACTCACAATACAGTACCTATCTTTTTTAACGAGACCAAAACCAAAATGGTTATTATTGATACTTAAAAGAAATCTTCTTAAGCGGGTTTTAGCTTATCTACCACTTTTACCGTCCTCCTGAGACATGGTGACAAATGTCCGGATGTGGTTTGAGACCCCGGTAACCGTTTCTTCGGTTCTCGTCACCTTATCGATGACCTAGCCTTAGAATGTTCCATTTCTTATCTTTCGCCTTCACAATCTTTTCGTGAGAGAAACGGGAAAATGTTAAGAAAAAGATTTTGGGACTTGGTTTTGGAAGAATTAAACCGTCGCGTCGTTAGAATTGAAATAAATAGTGAGCGAATTTCTAAATAGATTTCATTTGGATGTATGATGGCTGTTACGAAGATGTTAACTAACCTATTACACACAGAAACGTTTTTACAGATGCAATAATATTTGACCCTCAAATTAGTGGAAATATAAAAGTAAAGAAGCTTCATCCTTAAAGTATAACAACGACTACGGACCTTTATTGTCCTATACACATATACATCTAGAATAAACCTAATTCAATAGCTACAACAAATTGTTGAAATCAAACATTTGGTCCATAAAAATTCTGACATACGTGTCGAGAAGCTACTGTTTCTGCCAGCGACACAACAAAAGCTGAGTTATGTCATATATAAGTGCCGATTTGACAGTGGATTTTATGATAATCTGCTTCGTAGTAACTATAAATCATGGGTCAATGGATCTGAAGGCACATAAAAATATGATTTGTTCTTAAAAAGCAGTAAGCATGGTTGGCCGAAAATGGAACAGCTAAGCAAATGATATTGAGTACAATCCAAGACAAAAAAATTTGGTATTCCAAAATCGGAGTCCAAAGTTGTGGCTATTTTCTAACTTACCTCTAGAATATTAACATGGATATATTTACTGGGTAGTAACAAAACATTTACACTTCTGCCTACTTCTTCAGGGACTACAGTTATGATGTTAAATCAGAACATTTGATTTCAGGGAGCCAGAAAAGTAGTAAATTATTTTTTGCCGTAATATTTTTTCCAATAATCTTTCCACGCAATTCCCAACTTTAAGCAATGTTTATTGAAACGTTTATTGAATAAATATATCCAATAGATAAAGGACCCGGACCTAGGGTAACACCAAGCGGTTGTACCCGGTTCAAATCCATCTCAACCGGGTCACTTCGCCCGCCGGTCGATAACCCCAAACCGCCTTCGGATATCGACCTTATAATTAAACTTGAAGAAAATACAAACTTACAATCCTTTGTGAAAGTATTTTTGGAAATACTTGGCTTTTAGAAGTTAAACTCGTCCTATATTTTTAATGTAAATCGGGACTTAGTAAAGTTAGTGGGACGAATCTTTTACAGAAGCTATAAACTTATAGAAATCAGCATTCCTTTACCAACATGTCCTTTTTTGAAGACGTTAGAAGATTTCAATACTCAAGTAGCATTTGGGTAGACACATAGGGTTGAAACCACTCTGGTGTCCACCATAACCATCAACCAGCATCGAAGCTAAAAAATATATCCAAACAAACTCAAAGAGCATTTACTATAAAATACCTATTTTAGGTTCAAATTGGTCATAAAGAAACCTAACCAATAATGCCTTTACTATTGATAGGAAGAGACATTATTTTACCATCCATAAACAATTCAATTTTCTACCCAATGATTGAGTCGGTAACTGTCTTCACCTAGTAGGTACTATCAAAATTACGACATTTTCGAAACACCTTGAGTATAAAACCTTCAGATTATTCAGCCCACCTTGAGTTTGTAAACTGAAGTATAAATAGACTGCACATGAACAACGATTAGAGTTCCGAAAAAAAAATACAGATTAAATTACGATATGAAAAAAAGTGGTGATAAAATTACGCCTTTGATATTGGTACTTTTTAAATGTATAGTTATTGCATATAGTGAAAATAAACTATGATTCATAGAGTTAAAATTTAAAATTGCATACAATGTTTTATCAGCATGGCGTCCGTTAAAGTTATCGCGTTCTATTGTCTATGATGAATGAATTCTAGAAGAATGTTTTTCACTATGACTAAGCATGCGTCATTTTAATAATATTTTACTTATGCAATAATCACTGAATTAAAATAACTCTAAATACAATCTAAAATTTTTAAGCCACTGTTAAGCCTATGAAAATTGCCAATGCTATGTACGCCATTATTGTCGCATGCATCAGACCCTTATTTTGTTACTATTGTGTATTTTGAATGTTATATGTTTGTGATGTGGCCGTACTCCTTCGAATAAATAAATAAATAAAATATTGTATGAAAATAAAATCTCTATGTGGTTTTCCCATGAAATTGTCATAATATCTGAGAAATACGCGCGTATGATACCGTAATAAAAACTCCTTGCGCATCGTAGACAGTGTTCATCCGGTTTTTATCAGTTACCCGGGTTTACAGACATGTCCGGTCGATAACCCGCCCGTATACGGTCAAAGTTTATCAATCAGGACTTTGTTTATTTAACTTAACTACAAATTAACTATGATAGCGAGCTTTCTGTTAACTTTACTATTCAAAATGGCTGACTTATAATTGTGTTTTGTTTTCGAAAGTTGGTAAACGAATTTTGAATTAGGAACGTTGGATACTTTTTTAAATATAATGTTGTGTTCTAAAATTTGAAGTACAAGGTAGATTTTTTTTTAATAGTTTAGTATAGTATTGTTTGACATCTAGGTATTTGCAATAAAATCCAATTTGCGGTTTTCGAACTAGAAAATTATTTGTCTATTAGCACTAACTACGATATGTAGTTTTATGCACTGTAATAACAGTTATAATTATTATGAAAACCTTAGATATCGTTATGTAATCATATTTAATGACATGTGTGTTTGTTGTTTACAGGTCTTACAAGACATCAAGGTAAATATATTTTATCCTTGTCTATCACTTGTTTTCTCGCTCGCACTTTCGTCTCGTGTCTTTAGTTGCAAATTCTTTTTGCACGTTTTCATTTTTGTTTTCGTCTTTCTTTTACGCTTTTACTAATTTAGTAGATTTTGAATATTTTTCTAACTTTTGTAGTTCTTAGTTGTGGTTAGAGTTCATCTAAATGTTAGTTCGTTGCTTCATTAACTGTTGTATTGTATTACGTTGTGTTACTGTCTTGTAACTTGTCTTGATTATTGTTTAATGCTGGATTATTATCTAGTACGTATTTTAGTATTTGTTCATCATTTGTCATTAAAAGTCGAAAGGACTTAGTGCGTTTACTATTGGATTTCTTTTACGCTTTTACTAATTTAGTAGATTTTGAATATTTTTCTAACTTTTGTAGTTCTTAGTTGTGGTTAGAGTTCATCTAAATGTTAGTTCGTTGCTTCATTAACTGTTGTATTGTATTACGTTGTGTTACTGTCTTGTAACTTGTCTTGATTATTGTTTAATGCTGGATTATTACCTAGTACGTATTTTAGTATTTGTTCATCATTTGTCATTAAAAGTCGAAAGGACTTAGTGCGTTTACTATTGGATTTCAAGTACCACATTTTGCAGATTTCCTATTTCTTTTTAGTAAGAATACCTCTTACACTTAGTATGTCATCATCATTCTTCTAAATAAGATGAATTTTATGCTGACTATGGGCGAAAATATTTTAGAAATACATAGGTACTAAGACACATCACATCCGCGAAGGTTCGATACGTCGCGGCAGGGGTAGCGCAGGGAATGGGGGGACGGTCGATGGGTCAACGACCTCGGGAGGATTTCGATGCCACCCTCCCTCCTCCCACTTATTTATTTATTAAAATTTACCTACATTGTTATATAGCTAGCTTAATAAGGAAGGGAATTTAATTTTCGTCTCACAAACGAGATAATATAAAAATAAAGTAGTCAAGTTACTTTTTTGTCCATTCCCGTTTTTCTGTTACGTAAATGAGGAGTGTCGATTGGTTGGTTCCCTCTTTTGATATATTTTTAATCTTTTCTTCTATAAAATAATATTTTCTAATCTCGCTTTCTTTGCAAGTTCGCGGATAGAAGAGTTGAAACATAATTATACGCATAAACTGAACAAGGCCAAGAAATTAAAAAACATCATATAACTCCATGATTTCACGGTTCTATAATGCTGTTAATTAATTAATCAGGCCATTGATAACCGTTATCAAACCAACCGAAATGCCTATTATCCTTCCGATAACTGTTGGTCGTTGGTACCGGTACGCCAGAGTACATGTAACCATTACATTACAGAAATGTAAGTGCATGGCTTGGTATTGAATAAATTCACAACTGCACACAACGTACTGGATTCCATATTTCCACCGCATAAAGTCCTGTTTCATACACATTTTGACAGATATTGCATCTCTCTCTACCTAATGCCACTCTCTCCCTCACACAACAATCGCTATCCAATATTCTATTTACAAAACATTCGGCGTGCGCGACGTTGCCGTCCCGCTGTGCGCTTGCGCCGGTGACGTCACGAGCTGGAGTAACGCTGTCCTTGTCTTCGTTTCTCTTTCTAAACAGACCGTATTCCGTTTAGAACTTGTGCAAAGTTCTGTGTAAATACTAACCATGGTCATGTGGCAATCTTTGAACAAATGGATTTAACAATAAGATTTTACTTCTGTTCAAAAAGTGCCCAAAACAGCAAAAAGCGATAAGAAAAGAAAACGCCCGGATATTGTGTCAAGAACAAAATCTTCAGGAAAAGTACTCTAACTTCAATTATATGCCTAAAGTCTCAACGAATCGAGTAGGCTCCAGACTCCAAAAGACTAAACATAGTGCCTAGTACAACTTGAATGGGACTTGAACGACTAAACACTTATGAAAGAATGGTATTTACATCCACCACGTTATTCCATTTATTTTCATAATTAATATTATAGGTAAAGTTAATGTTTTGATGATGTCATTGATCTATGACTAGGTTCATGAATCATGGACACATTTGTTTTGACTAAGTGAAATTCCTGGTACAGTCACTCAAAATATAGTTTTCCTTTAGACGATATTTTTAGCTCAGTTAGTTAAGTTGATTCCTTGAACGGTTTCTTTGAAGATTTGGCTATTGTTTTAGAAAAGTTTTTGTTAGAAGTTAGTGAAAGTGGGTATCTTTGTAAGTAGAATACTTACAAAATGATACAAATATAGTGCAGAACAAAATCAATATAACCTATTTTGTTTATATTCTTAAATTGGCTACCAAAGTTATAAAAGAAAGTCCGAAATCAATAGATCATTTCAGTCAATTGATCAATTAAAATTTCCCTAAACTATAGAGGTATTTAAGTAGAGACTTAAAGAAATGCACATGAAAAACAAAATATAATCAGCAGAGTGCAGACGAAAATTAATGAAAATAATTATGCTACAGCAGCTAGACAAAATGGTATTGTATAACAGTACTTTCTACCACATTCTATTGTTATGTTATTGTGTGATAACAATAGCTGTAATGTTTATTAAATAACAAATGATCATGGCAATATTTGCTAATAATTTGCCTGGTTATTTTCATAACATCCGCTCATGATATCCAAACATCGTGATGCCGTAATAATATTGGGTATTCGAAGACGTTTTAGACAATATTCGAGCATGAAATTGATGGGTCAAATTTACAAATCTTAATTTGATTAGGTTCTGATAGGATCGTGACGGAATCTATCTTTAGTACTATGGGTGATGATGATACATGACATGATGGTACATTATGTTTCCTTAATATTGGGACCATTAAATGGCTTAAACAACCCTCAATTGCTTTACTTTATAGCCACAAAACAAATTCCAGTCAAAACTTTACCATATTCAAATTGAAGTGAATTCTTCTACAAAAATTACGTGTCCACTAACATTGTTGGATTAATGGACTCAATCTGCTTAATGGAGCGCAAACAGTGTGGTCTCCGCATCCTCAAGGAGTATTCAATTAGTGGAATAAATCCTCCGTGGTTTGACCTTGGCAGTGTCATCTATATTACCTTGATCGCATGATTTTGACCGGCTCACCTGTTTATACTTTCAAATCTTCCCAATGTTTTTTCAATTGGCTCGTAAAGATTTTGTTTCGCTTTTGTTTTGATTGACGATGCTCTCTTAACGATTGTTTTCTTATAAGGAAACCTCGTTTGTTTAACTCTCGATATTGTTCGACTTCATTTTTGTTTGAACGTCGATTTTTTTATTGATTTTTTACTCTGTTTGGTGTATTATACAAAACTCTCCTTTTTTTGTATCTTTATTTAAAAATTGAAGCTTTATGCCGAAATGGTTTCAAGAAATAAACGCATAATTCGTTCAAGAATATAACGTACGTTCCTCGCCAGGTCTCGGCCACTTGTCGGTCAGCAAATAGCTTAGTTACGTACACAATAAAAAGACATCGGGCAACACCGGAAGTAATCAATTCCAGCCACAATAGACCCAATGTAGGAAGGTTAAGGATCAATCGGAGTACAATGCTAGTAACCTTCGGGTTCAGTTAAACGATCAGACTTACTGCGTTATAAGGAATGGAAGTGGCTTCAGTCTTATAAAGACTTTTATTGCTCAGTCCTGAATTTGCATTTAATGGAGATAGAACTGCAGTGTCTTTAAATACCAATTGTGCTGCAGGATAAAATCAGATTTTAGCAAAGACAGGATCGAACATGTTCCAATGCAAAAAAGCCTAAACTCAATCCTAAGTGATTGAAAAAATCTTAAACCTGTCCAGCCAGGCTAAAACTTTTTAACCTGATCACCTTGAATATTTTTTTCTGTTTCCTTATGTTGTAGTCTTAAAATAGACTTACACTTTTAACACGTGCAGATTACATTACGTTTGTAATATTCATTTTGCTGTAGTAAAATTAAAATTCACGAGGCTTAAATAGCTTAAGAAAGGTCACTGAACTTTAATATAGTAAAGTTGTAGAAATGGGATACGATTTATCGCCGTCTTTAAAGGTAAAGACAGGATAAAGGTATCCTGTTCAAATTTGTGGTTGTAAGCACAGATTGATTTATTAAATAGCTAATCTAGCCAGGGAAGCTACAGTCATTTCGAAATACTAAACCATGGTAGGAGCTATCCTAGTCTTTATTAAAGCCTTAAAGGTAAAATCGTTGCTAGCAGTGATGAGCCGCTCATTTTGGCGGTTGGCCACTAAACAGACGCTGAGCAAATGCGCAAAACCTTGAACACAGTTTACGGCGGACTGCGGCGGTATTGTTGGTCGTTTGCCGTAGCTGTGGTCGCCCGATCCACAACCAGATCGGACACCCATTCCACAACCACGTACCGGTGGTTTTGTTGAAAATATCGATAGAAAATGCACCTGTTAATTCAATAATTTAGTGACGATAGGTTTTTAACAGATGTGTGATTCTCGGTCTGTCGTTTCACTCTAGATTTAAACGTTCATCGCCATTCAATCTTCTCATTTATTGTCTTTAAGTCAAGTAATTTTATCATCCCTTTTTACACAGAATTAATACTTTCATCAGAACGTATTTTATCATCAAAATTGCCAATAACAATATTCATATCTTTGTCGACTATTTTTACAACACCGACGTCACTAATGAGTTCATTTACGTCTATACACATTACACATATTGACAGATAAGTCATCAGTGTTCCCTACCTTAACTACGAAACTACCAATTAAATTACTATCGACTAGTGTTATTACTCAATTAGCATTAATATACACATCTCTTAGCGTAAACAATTTACATCTGACGTCTTAATTAATAGTAAATAGAAACATGCGTTTAGATATAATTATAAACGATTTATGTTTATACAATCCAAGTAATATAGCCGTTGAATATACGCCTCTTATTAAGGTAAGGAAATAAATTAATAATATTGTGCAATATGCTGAGAAAACATGTGCCATTCACGAACAAAACCACAGAAATATACTTGTTAGGTTATGTTTGGAGCAGAGTGTAGGAGGCAGCGGTTTTCTATTATTATCTTTTGACATAGAATTTTTTGAATGAGTCAGAATATGAATCTACGTACAGAATAACCTTAATTTTATTTACTTTAATTGAATAATCAATCAATTCATTCAACAATCTATTCATTATATCTACACTAGTTCTAACTTTCTGATGCTCATTTATATTTGTGGTATCACTAAAATTTGTTTGGCAACACTCCTATACTTATGGACTTCTTCTTTCTTCTTTGCCATATTCATCACGCTTAACAACTTAAAGAGAAGCTACCTGATCTCTGTCAACTGTCTGTAGCCTTTTATCAGTTCTAACGACATCCGCGGGAAGAGTGGGTATGGTGATAATTTCAGATATCACATGCATTTAATTCTCTTCCAATCACGACCCAAAATGAATTCATTAAATAGATTTCAAGTACTTTTTTGAAGTACTAAACTGCGCTCACTGTCATCCATTGCACCGCGCCCCCACACCCGGCTCGTTCAAGAATAGCCGGCAGCCAACGTGGTGGTACATGTGTCCCACAATGACTGCCACTTGTGTAATCCATGTCTACTTTAGCTACATGTGTTCACTTGACCTGGGAGTTAACTTGACTGATGATTTTACATGACCTGTGTGTTAGGATTGTTTTGTTTTCGTTTTTGGGTTATTTAAGCTTTGGCTTCAATTATATTTAAGTAGAATTCAGACCTTCCCTAAAATTTTATAGCATATCTGAAATAATTCATCAGTACATTTCCTACTGTGGTCATCAGACGTATAGGTGTACGGCTCTAAAATATCCCTGACCTACCTCAACTTTTAACCTCAAAGTAGCTTTTAGAGTCCACCTATAAAGGAAAAATACTTCCGCCAAACTTGGTACTAAATGAAACGCACTCACTATTTCAAATCCAACCCTCGCCGTATCAAGTATCTTTGACCTGTCATTCTAATTCCAGAATGGAAATAATAAACCCAACTGTATTGAATTTCTATAGTATTAGTCTACACGACTTAGTAAATGGTATTTTTAATACTTTGTTTAAAGATCGGAATGTAGGTAATGATGCTAAAGAGAATGAAGTACTTACACAAGATTAAACTAATACAGATGATTCTATTAAGAATAACAAAGAAGAAAATATAATAAACGAAACAAATTGACGTCACACTTTCCCAGGTCACGGAGGAATTAAAATAAACAATCGTAGTAATAGATCTAATATTTTAATTAGAACACGAAACTAAAAAGAAGCAGAAATAAATATTTACAGTCTTAAACTTAAACTTCAATACTCAGTTTTATAAAGTTTCTTTTTTTAAATCAGACCTGTGTCTGAGGTATGTTTATTTGTCCATCAAACATTACATTTTGTGAAGGCTAATAAAATCATGATACAATAAATAAAGATACAATGAATGTTGCCAAAAGAAATAGTTTAAATAACACGTGTATTGAGATACATAATATTTATTTGATTCTGTATACTTATTATTGTCTAGATGTTCTACGGGTCTATTTCGAGTATTTTTAGATAGATGGTCAAGTGTGAAGTGTTTATTTTGAATTTTTTTTATGGCATAAGCCGGTAAACGAGCAAACGGATCACCTGACGGTAAACAATCGGCGTCGCCTGAACATCAGAGGCGTTAACAAGTGCGTTACCGGCCTTTTGGGATTAGGAATTTGAGAATTGTTGGGGATTCAGGGATTGGGGAAAAGGGGGGGGTTATTTGACTGTTCGTTGTCATCGTCGAGTCGTGTTAAATCATTCTGTTATCTTACTTTACTTTTTATTACTTTTTATTACGTTACTTTTTATTTTAACTTCTTGATGATTATATGATGTTTTTTTTTTGATGAGATTATATGATAATTATATGAGGCACAATAGAAATCACATTATGTCTCGCCTAGATCTGCGTTGCTACAGACAAGAGATTCATATAATTTTAAAATCTGTTATGTATTTGAAAAAACCTACTTTAATGAATATTCCATTCTAATGCATAAATGATGGCTCTATATTGTTATTCCATTGATTAACAGATCTTAGATTAATAGATTTCTATACTTACTTTCTATTAAAGACCTGCAAAATGATACCTTAGTAAATTCTAGTCAACTTGTAAACTAGCCTAAGATGGCAAGATATATTGATCAAGTGTTCCAGTGTCTACCGCACTGTTCCTGTAAAAAATATAAAATAGCAACAGCTAGTGTTGCCTGCAGCTTCGTCCCCGTAGAATATCATTCCTGTTTTATCCCATGGGAGCATTTATTCTTGATAAAAAGTATGCCTGTATACCAAATTTCATCAAAATCCGTTTAGTAGTTTCAACGTGATTGACGGACAAACATCCATACAAGGAAACTGTCACATTTATAATATTTCATTTCATTTATTTATTCATTTAACAATTTACATTGTGTCTGAATTTAATATACCTAGGTACAAAAAAAGGAATTAGTGTTATATTCATTACTATAAGATACTAAACACCACTACTTAAATATATTCCTTACAAACAAACAACAATAGACTCAAAACTGACAATAAATCCAACAGCAAATATCTAAGTAATATTTCTTGTGAAACATTCAGAAATCTTTGGCAGCACACTATCATACGTTTGCTAATATAATTTATTAACTAGTGTTGGACAAAATATTGTAACATTCTATGCAAAACGATTAACATCTACAGAATTCCTTGCTGTCACAAACTATGATTAATTCGCCTTCGTGCCATATTTATGGGGTTTTGTGCAGTTTAATACTCGACATGTGTTATGGAACTGAAATGCTTTGAAGCTTTTTTGTTTTAGTTCATTCTATAAAATGGATTCAAAGTCAAAGTCAAAATCATTTATTTCAACTAGACCAGGATGGCACTTTAGAACGTCAAACAACAAAAATTTATAAGTGAAGCTAGTTGCTCATTCCAAGGCGTAGATTCCTATGGAGAAGAACGAGCAAGAATCTCCATAGGTTTTTAACAGGCTTCAAAAAAAGGAGGACTTTAACCTGTATGTATGTGTGTTTGTGCGCGTTTACCTCGCGATTGGCTGAACCGATAATGTTAAGGTTTTTTAGGAAAGTGTATATTACCCTTAGGTACTTGTTTTAGTACCTATATTAATCAAACGAGTTCAAAAAACGAAGGGGTTAAAGTCGGTTTATATTATCTCTTCTTCAATCATATCAGCCACAAGATGTCGACTGCTGAACATATGCCCACCCCAATGACTTCCAGACGATTTCATGATTGATATTCTTTATTCTATTATCTTTATTCTGTATATAACTCGTAACATAGTAAAACAAAATTAGCTTTTATTCCAAAACTTATAAAGTATTTACCTCTATTTTATTAGTCCTCTATCCAAATATCTATGCATTTTTTTCATTCAATAACACTTATTGATTTAAAATTATTGTGTCATCATACGTCAATAATTTAGGAAAGACGCATCCCTACTTTTGGCGAAATAAATCATACCTTACTCCAACCTTCACCTCCAAGGTTCTTTAAGAAAATAAAAGTTTTTAATAATACAGTTTCCAAATCAGTAACATGTATAACCGTCATTATAACTCAGCAGTTAAGGTATCTACCATTAATTACGTAAATCTGTTGTCCGTGTGATAACGTTATCTATTTAGGTCGTGGTTACGCCTTATTTTAACGGGTAACCCTAAAACCGTTTGATCGATCATGGCTAACAACCTATTTCGATAACAGATAGTATCTATGTGAAAAATTGTTTAGTTCCTACTTTAAAATAGTTCTGTAGTTAATTTAGGAATGGTTGGGTTAATAACGATAAAGTCGTTTTGAGTTTATTAGAGGTAATATATGTGTTTGAGTTTATTATATAAGATAAACGTAAAATGTTTAAAGTGTTACTTACTGCAATATGCTTGTCAACAATAAATGCCAGATAAATAAAAAACAATAAATGCCAGTACCAGCAAGCTCACGGAAACTTTAACAGCTAAAATTCCAATCAAAAGTAAAAGTGAAGTGATCTTAATTAACTAAAAATCGCGGGTTACTCATGTGAATATACTGAGAAAAGCTCTCCTAGTTTCGAACCACAGAGGGGTTCTTCCTCATGAGCAGCGTGCGCGATAGCGGCGATGTCGCGCAGCCTACATTTTGTCAGTATATTCACGTGAGTATCCCGCGATTTTTAGTTAACTAAAGTGATCTTATTATACTTACGTACTTTTTCACCGTTATTTTGAAATGATGTAGACTCGTTAGCTTCTAAAAAATTGACGCAAGCAAATCCCGCTACACCGCAGGACAGAATTCCACGTCAATAAATAAATTGAATTAAATTAAAATCATACAATTCACGATATTTTACATCGGAAATCTCACGATGAAACTGCTCGTAAATAACATTTATTCACCCATAACAGCGGCCATATTTATTTTGAAATAAAACAACGTAGAATAGTATTGTAAGAATTACAACCGACGTAAATCATTGCTCTTAAAACAAACAATGAATTGTAGAAAATGTAAATATCTTGCGATATTATTGGCTGGCTTCAGAAATCGTGGCATAAGTTTTGATGTTTTGCCAAAAAGATCAAAGGAATGACCTTGGAATCATGCACTGATAAAGAGTCAGGCGATACAGTGAACACCCCGTTCATATTTTATTGAGGATATCGTAAAAGTCATATTTTTATTACTTAGAAAATCGTGCGTGTCTTACAAAAGATACATGGTAGGTTGACATTGAAATTAACTGTCTTACTATTGAGTATGATGTCCAAACCGAACCCTGTTTAGACTATCCAGCTCAAAAAAAATGTGACATGTAGGTAGTGCGCTGCGCACCTATTCTAAGGCTCATAGTAAACACATATCCGACAGTGGTTACAAAGCCTAAATAAAAAGTAACAACTGGAAAAGCCACTAGCACAAATTTTACGTAAATTATTCCACAAAAGTTATCATAGTTCTAAATTACATGAACCGTCTAGGTAACTAAAACAATTGTACAAAATAAATAGGATTTAAGTGGTCGACGACATTAGAGCTTTGCGAAAGGATTATGATCGCATTCGGTGTTAGATCCCAAAGACAATTAAATAATGCCTAAAGCCAGTTACACAAAGTTGGAACAAAAGCGAAGTTCCCGGGCCCGGACAACTTGCGGTGGGGACAAAGGTCCTTTGTTTACAGCTAATGTACGGCGTGCTTTGTCACTGCGGCTAAAATTTTGACTTATTGTCGAGCAACGTGACTGTGTGTTCACGTCTTTATGTCCCATTTCATTCGGTGTCGATGCTCACATGCAGGTGAGAAGTGTGGAGAATTAGTTAATTAATTTTATTATTATAAAATTGCATTTTCTAATGTTTCATCGACATTTATAAGTGACACAGAGGCGAAGAAATCTGAATAAAGTAAATCTGTTAAAGAAACTATTGACATCCACTTACAGATCGACTTATCTAATGTAATATAACTAAAAGCAATAATAATAGTAAAACGTTTCGTAAATTTCAAGTTGTATTTTCCCAAACTTCACTTTCTTAACAAAAAACCGACCTTTTAAATCCCATTGCAAATGCATTCAACAATTAAAAAAAACGTTTTACAACATAATAATAGCAATCAATCAAATCTAAAAATATTATATTTCATATTTTCAAAACTCAAAGAAGCATGAACGAAATGCATTTGAAATCTCAGCTGGTATCTTACCTTTTGAAAAAGATAAGTGAAGCATTTAATATATATTTTCTCATAATAACAAAACGAGGGAGGATTGCATAACAGTAGAAACCCGATTTCTTTAAACCTTTAAAAGTGATTGTTAAGACAAATATGTAACTAAACTAAAACTTACGTAATTCAATGGTTTTGTGGGATCAAATAAGTGAAGGATTTTTTGTAAGAAGTTTTTTGCAACGTTAACTCCTTTCATAAGGAATTTGAGTAGGAGAATCGAATGAAACATTAGTTGACCTTAGTTGTTAAATTTCACCCTCTAATGCCGGGTCCATACTCTTGGCAAACAATAGCAAACAGCCAACAACAAACAGCAAAGACGAACATGTGGATGCGTGTTTGTGTGTATGTGCTTGTTCTTGCTTGAGTTCGGCATCGGTGTCAAACAGTGGTGCTCACAAACACAGAGCAAATATTGTTCGGCAAACAGTTTGCGAAGCATCAGCACACACTGATCATGCGGATAGGTGTTTGTATGTGTGTGCTTGTTTGTGTTCGCCACTGTTCGGCATCGGTGTCGAACAGTGGCGCACACAAACACAAATCAAAGGCTGTTCAGCAAACAGTTGGCCATGTATCCACCTGTTTGGCTATGGCCAACTACAAATCGATGGTTGTGACAAACATCAAGCGTGTGGTAGGGCATTACAGAATACCAGTATTAAGAACAGAAGTAATGCCACTGGGTTTTCGTCTGATAAGTTCCAGATGCATAACTCATTGTTTGCTCTATCGTTTCCGGGAAGGAGAGTTCCCCAAAATAATGACACACTTGAGGTGTTTAGGTAACATCTAATGATACCACAATAATAGAGGAAGTACCTAGTAGATAGTTGATACTCAATAAAAAATTCTGCTTTATAAGAAAGTCTCCTAAACTTTCAATCGAAAAGGAAAAAGACAATAGTAAAGTCTTGATATAAAAATAAAATAATTAGGTAATCGTTAAATCTCAAAGCGTCCTATCCATCATACCACGATAATGCCAGCTTTGATTGATCGCAATTATTTTTGTTGTTTGCCAGTCTACGTTGTGTACACTTACATTCAAAAATGGCCTTTAACATCTGTCACTACGTCACTATTTTAATTGATTAGTTATTTTATGATCATACGTAAGAATAATGAGTTGGAAGAGACTTTGAGTGACGATAGATACACGTGTAAGAAGAACCTGTAGTAAGAGAAGAAACTAAAATAAATTTGACTGATCAAGATTCCATACGAAAATCACATATCTACCTATAGAGGTGACTTGACGGCCAATCTGTCTAGAATAGGAAACTAGAGAGCGACATCAAGTGAGATCTATCCAAACTTTTATACATGCAACTGGACAAATGCACAGTCAATCGAAGGCTCTGGCTGTGCCTGCTTCAGTATTTTCTTACACATCCTACTACATTACTACCTTTTCAAAATTTTTCACTCCACATCTTCAGGTTGATACGTAAGCGACTCTCTGTCACTAACTCCAAATGTATTTTTTTAAATATTTTAACCTCAAATGCTACTGCATATTATTTAGAGGTACTATATTCAAACAATATCTCAATTCATTTATAGTAAAAGTAGGTTATGATAAGCAATACAGCGATATACAGGGTGCATCCGAGCGTGTGTTGCCATCGCACGCTGCTCTAACCACGGAACTATGAATGTTCCCATCGTTTCAATCAAACGCCCGTATTTGTTACATAGTTTTACGTTTCGTTAGCTCTGAATTGTTGATTTTTCTTTCTTATTTTTGATGCAATCATTCAGAATATGGGTTATGTCTTACTCATAGCATCCTTTTGAAACCTTTATTATGATTTATACTACTGAAATAATCGACATTATTTATTTATTGGAAACACTTCAAAATCTAAATTATACATTAGCAACGAAAACCATCAAACTCAATCTCAGTGACCAAGGTAACCAACCTATTTCTGCAACATTGTAGATCGAACAACGTAATTCAACCGGTAAACCGCTGTTTATATTACAAACACATAGAAACGTTGTAAATACGTCTTATTACCAACATATAATAACTAATAACAGCACGCAACCTATAATTTTGAATTTTCTATTCCAATCTTAAAATTACGAAGCGCAGTTGGGTACATTCGGTCGACGTCGTCGGCTTGAATTGGCCAATCATAGTGCTGGGTTTGAAAAAGGAAGATGCTGTTGAAATAGATAGGCCGCATTACCGTTAATGTTTGTCGGTTATGACTGGCCAGTTACTGGTTTATTAAAGAAACCTTTTCTGGGGAATAATATTGGTTACGGCTAGAATTAGAGAGAAAGTTGCAATTTAGTAGCTAGGTATGCATACGTATAAGTCACAATTTCCCTTGTATTACATTGGGATAATATCGAACGTTTTCGTATACTTTTTAATCTGATTTATGACTTAAAATTGCGGTTAAAGTTTGTCTTTCCTCTAAAGTTAAACAGATCAGCTAACAAAACGTCAACAAAAGCTCTAGAGATTGTAATCCTCTTCTTTCCTTGTACACCGGGAACTATAAGATCCAATTTCATTCAATTCCATAAAGTACCTTTTAGTTGCAATCTTATTTCAAATGTACTGCTGCATTAACTGAAAAATAGAAGCTAGTTTTTAGTTACGGTCATTCTTTGATATTTCTTTAAGTTTTAAAATTATTTTACGTCTTTATTTGCTTGTGTACGTTGCATTAGTCGCCAACGTGAAGCGGGAATTATGTGCACAAAAAGCTATTTGTAATTTTTTAGGCTTATCTACTAATCTTCTGCTTTATACCATAGATTTTCCTTTTTGTTTCGTTTTTCTTGGTCCCCACATTTAAACACGAATAGATTGTTATTTTCTATTCTCGTGGCCGACAATTAAATCTTACTTTTTGTCCTAGTTCATCTCAATTCCTTCCCCACTCTTCAGAAAAATCGCAACTTCTATTTCTTTTCTTTAAACTAATTTGTCATCTCTTTCCAGAGCTACCGTGGTCGGAAGCCTCTTGGTGGTACAGCGGGAGTGGCCGGCACCGGAGTCCCCGGCGTGGCTGCCGCAGCATCGCCCAGCCCTGCCCCTCAAGCCCCGGCTGCACCCAGTCCAGCCCCAGCCACCACACCAGCTATGAAGCAAGAACATCCTAGCCAGCCCATGGTAAGTTTCTACTTCGTGATTTAGCGATTAATGTGTGTTGGTTTCAACAGTAAAATTCAGGGTGTCAACAATTTTAGAAAATGCCGTGTTCGTTATGAATGTCTATAAAATATGCATAAAACTGTAATAAGTAATAGTGTAGAAAGAGTTCCATAGTCAGGTAATAACTATACTTAAGCACACATTTATACACACATATCAAGCAATAAGTTACAAAGTACTAAAAATTAAAAGTTTCTTATAAGTTACGTAAAAAAATATATAACATATATATATGTGTTACATAACAAACCAAAGGATTCTTCGTCTACATTTAATAGTTACTGACATATTTCGAAAGTTCATCTCTACAAGTAACGTTATGTAAATTCATTGCAATTCTCCCGTCCATTTTACTTAAAGGAAATGATGGAACCAATTTAGCCAATTCCAGTCAATCTTCATCTAGGACTTGATTAGTTTCTGCGTTTAATTTAAGACCTAGGATATACCGTAGCGGTTTCTGTTGTGCTAAATGTAATTATCCAATTTGAAAATACAGCTCGTTTCCTTTTACGACTAATGGACGTTTTCTTATTTAATTATGCACTCTTTTTATTAAGTAAACGATTTTAAATCTAGTATGTGTAATGTAGAATTACACGTGTATTGTTATTTTAAAACTCCAACTTCATAATAAAGAGTATCTATTTTCATACTCTGTTTCAATACAATACCAATTAAATGGAATGACCATTCAATGAGTTATTCTGCTCAAAAGTTAAAATTAATCCACCAATAAAGCAACGGTATTATAATTAAGTTTCGTAATGTTTACATACTGGTTGAGTTGTCAACGTTAAAATGACACATTAACTCGCCTTTATCCACGAAATTAACAATTGGGAATTAAAAGCTGCCGCGAAATTGTAACGTGGAACAGAGGCAGCGTCATTACACCGGGAATAACACATGATTATGGTTTTATAACAGTAAAGTGAGGGATTTGCATAAGTGTATCATAACGAGCCATTACCATAATCGTTGTCATTTAATGGCCGGTTTTAACAAGCTGCATGATTGCTTTATAAGTAATTATGGGGTCCGGACATGGTAATTGTGTTTATAAATGTCTGCCTGGTTTATTATTTATGGTGGTATGCACATGAAACAACATCCTAACTTGATTTCAGTTTCGCAAATAAAAGAAATCTACTTTTAACGATGTAATTGACCTCGTTGGTAATTTTCATTTAATTTAACAAATAACTTGTTAATTTTATTCGTCATAAAAGCTTAGTAACTGGCACGGCTATCTCTTCCGCGACGCTGAACTTCATAAGTCGTGAAAATTCTAATCCAGCCGCAAATTATTCCTAGGTTTAAAAGATATTTGAGTAAAGAATGGTCTTATTATTTGTGAAAAGTTTCTTTCTTTACCTACTTAAGCCTATATTTTTGGCCTCAATGGTTTGTAAAACTGGCCGTTTATTAGAAAAATAAAAACTTAATTTATAGAGAGAAAAAAATGAGACCTGACTGCCACTAGAGAAAAAAATTAAAAACAAAAAGAGTCTCAAAAAGCAAATTGAATTGTTAAATTTTCGTAGGTAAATGCTCGACAAACTTATTCAATTTGTTTATTCCTCTTTCGTTTGCATTTGACGAAAACGTCTTTGTGACTGTTTTGATAAAATTATAATTGAATTTGTTTTAGACAATTGCTTTTCGAAATGGAAGGGTTTAAAAATTGGGGTAGGAAAATGTTTCATAACGGGTTCATTTTTCGTTTAAATGTTTTCGAGTACGATACCTTTTTATCATATATCATTCTGAATTTTTACATACTATCAATTTGATCAATTTACAACAGAAATCCTAAAAAGAATCTCTTTGTAATGAGCAACAAAATATCAAAAACACATTCCATTTACTTTGCACCGAATGCAGTTGTATTTTAAGCCATTAAATATTTCCAACAGTTTCTTATTGAATTCAAACTGAACTCTAACAACACTACGTCTAGTTCAAATAACTAGTTTTCCATAACAAGATGTCAAAGTGGGAAATTTTTAATTTGCGCCGCGGAACCAACTTTGGCAATTTCAGTGCAGTGGCCGCCGAATTTATGTTCGTTCGCTCCTACCAGCAATTCTATTTTATTTTAAAACTGGCCAGTTATACGGCAATAAGACTGTCGACTTTCGCGTAATGAATAAAAAGTTTGCTAATTTAATTTGAAAAAAGAAACAGTTTAAATTTTGACGCGTTCTTTTATTAAGAATTTAGTTTTGTTTTTTAATTTGTAATTTACTGTCAGTAAATAGATGGGCATTTTTTTAGTTACTTCATCTCGGCACATTTCTTGATCAATAGCGACTCTACAACAACAAAAAATACACGATTTGAATCGATACAGATCACGTTTTTTATCACAATTTCCTAAATACACAATGGATACTAAATTTAGAATGACATAACTCACAACAACTATGCTACAAATAAATTCAATTGCTTCGGACAATGTGTTGGAATGCCCATTCATGGCGGGAATTGGCAATAATCGGCATGGTTATCAAGCGGCCATTGTTCACAGATATATAATAATTCATTAACAACAATAAAATCCAATAAATTGTTTGTTACTGCCATTGGTATTATGTGATAATAATTAATTTGTTAAGCTGTAAATAACCGTGAAAAATTTAGGTTGAAACTAAGTTTTTTGCAAAAAATCAAGAACCATTCATTAGTTAATAAACAACGTATTTATTTTATCTTTAGACCATGATTTTTTTTTATAAAACGTTGCCTTTCACTAGGATTTTCTCCTGTGTCGTAGGCGCGTTTACAAACATACAAGTTTACATACACATGACACCCAGACCCGGAACAACAATCTGTGGATCACACGAAGATTTGTTCCGTGCGGGAATCGAACCCGCGGCACGTTGCGCGGCAGCCAGTTGCCCAGTCATCGCACCAACCGTGCCGCCAAAGTTGAATTTGAAGTGATTAAATTTCAGGTTCGATATCTACCTGAAACTCAGGGACCCTACCTGGGTCCCATTTGGTCCCATCTGGGTCCCAGTGGCATACTTCGAGTTTCTAAATTAAAATAGTATAGTTAGCACGGTAACTTGTATCATGTTTTTGACCATTATGCTTTAAAATAATAATCTAATACTTATAAGGAAAAGATTACAAATGTCATTAAACGAGTGGAGTAAAGATCGAACGATATTTGAGATTAGTAAAACGCTACTGATTGGATACAACACATAAACAAAACAATATCTATATCAACTTCTAAATATAAAATTTAGATACGGAATCAAATTGCCGCGCATTTTTATTGAAATGTCAAAATCTTGGCCATAAATTCGAATCTTCATACGCACACTGCGAGGGTTGTTCATAATTGTGTTCAATTATGCTCCGAACGCAATTATGCATAGATAACATCGTAATTTTCGTTAACATTGTTAATGGGTAATAAATAGAGTACGCAATGCTGTTGTCATCTCAACTCGATTATATTATTATCTGGTGGCCATTGACCTAAATTAATTTTCGTCCTCGTTAATAAAAAATAAAATTCAATTTATTTTCCTGGCAACATTTACGATAACAACATAGGTTATCGACATCTTTATTCAATTTCTAAATTGGAATTCTTTTATACTTGAAGTCTGAAGACAAAATAAAATAATTTCGTTTTTCAATTAAGACACAAAAGCTGGAAGAAATTAATTAGTCAGGAAGCGAGTAAAACGGCACATGTGTAGTAATAAACAAGAATAATCTCGTTATAGAATCTCATTACGACGACATAACAAAGTTTTAATTACGAACGACGCACGTACGCTGGCATGTTAATAAAATATTACCTAACTTAGCAAAAGGCATCCCCTTCGTACTGAAATTAAAATCTTAGAAACTTCAACGAGTTTCGAAGGAGCATTACATTATAATTTGTTACGTAACATATTTACTTTGGCCTGCCAACGTTTAACACGCTTAAGTTTTGTAATTTAATAATTTTCCCTCTGTTACGAACGCAGCGTTATGAAAAAAAAAACAATAATGGCGCTCGTTTATTTTGTAATTACATGTCAGGTTATTCCTTTTTTAATTTACAAGAATGCACTAAGTTTCTTTTAAACTTAGGTACTTTAAAACAAGAAAATTATGTACCTAGATGCTTTAATAAATAACTAGGCAGCTACTACACAACAGTTGCGAAAAATAGTAATATGAATTTAACAGTCCAAAGACAGTCACGTGCCTCGTATAGGGCCAAATCACAAACGCTTCAAAGTACATACAATTTAGGAGGTCATACGAAGTTGTTTAAGTACTTGACCTTCTATGAGACGGCTCAAATTACGTTATCATGTTATTTTTAAAAATGTTGATAACAGTTGTAAAGGGTACAGATACATTTGAAAGGGCATTTATTTCTATTACAATACGTGCAGTACAGCACCACCCACAAATGCTCTACAAAGTACTATAAGTATTGCCATAGTGAAAATCTTAAGTAATGAGATGACTGCCAAACGTTACTCCCGCTCGTAATTCAGCATGACGCTTGTGTAAACAGAACCCGTGGCCTCGGTCATCGTATGATTACGTAGGGGCAGTTCACACGATACATTATGTAGTAAACATTGTCCGAGCCAGCCTCGACACACATAACACAATATTAAATGACTCGAGCGCTAATTATCTAAAACGATACAACTCAACTATTGTAAAAACTAAAAATATTACGAGGACACAAACATTCGTGTCGTCCTTTAATTTTAATGTGAAAAAATGTTGTTACATATAAATTATTCAATTGTATACTGGTTGTGAATAATAATTTTAACAGTGTTTTGTATTGTTGCAGGCGCCAATGCCGTTCTACGCCGGAGATCCCAACCGCTTCCCCACCGCCTGGCAGACGGATCCATCTCAAGGTAAGTACTGGTAACAGTTCAAATATCTTTATGCCTAAATTAGGTAAAGAGTGAAATATAGACATACAGATTAAACAATCGATACCTATGAGTAAACCTTCGAAACATAATTATAATTATTAATAGATAAAGATTTAAATAATTGCTCAAAGGAAGACTTTATGGAATACTCGTAACAACATATTAAAAACATTTTTGCAGGTTGGCAGAACCAGTTCATCCAGCAACTTCCCACACAAACAGGTCAGACGACGCTAGACTACCAGGGGAACCACACAGCGTACGCCACTTCTCCCCACTACCAAGCCAACACCACTTACACCGTCCAGAATGTTGCCACCGCCTTTGACGCCGGTAACAACACGTACTACCAGGCTGGCATCCAGTCTGTGCCGGCTCAGAGGCCACCCTCAAACCGCGGAGCTTATACTCCAGTACCATCTCCCAGAGCACCTCATTACGCTGCAGAGTATCAACAACAATACGCTCAAGCAGCAACACCCGGTGCGACATCAGGCAACGATTCTCGACCAGCGTCGGCTGCATCATACCAAAATTCCGTGCCAACAACAGCGGCAGCTGGATATAATGTTAGCCAACAAACTTATGATCGCACTGAATATTCGCAAGAACATCAAGATGAATATTCTAACCCAGAAAATGGGTCGGGAGATGCCAGCAACGAAGGTGAGAGACAAGAACAAAACACACCTAATGGACAGCATTCGGGAAACGCCGAGCCTGGATACCTGCAGGGGAGCAACGGTCCGCGAGCTTCACTCGATTGTAGCGGGTATTCGGGCGGCTATAATAGCGGACAGTACAGGGAGAACGGGCAGTCACAAAACCAGAACGAATGGCAACAACACCAGTGGCAGCACAACCAAAGATTACAAAACCAACAAATGCAATCTCAGCAGCAACAGTTGCAAAATCAGCAGCAACAACAACAGCAGCAGCAGCACCAACAACAACAACAACAACAACAACTGCAAAACCAGCAGATGCAAAATCAACAACAGCAACTGCAAAATCAACAATTACAAAATCAATTGCAAAATCAACAAATGCAGAACCAACAGATGCAGAGGCAGGAAGATGAGCAGCAGATGTTCTCGCAATCAGACAGGGTGAATTTGAACTCGAGACTGAAAACGATGATATTAAACAAACAGAACCACACCCGAGACGGTACTAACACTCCGCCAGACAAAGGGGACCCAGGAGAAGGGCCGCCTCGAGTGATTGACGATAAAAAGACCGGTGGCGTCACCGTCACTGACGATAGAAATACTACCGGTCATTTTTTATCGTATAGCCACCATCTCCGAGATAATTACCGCTTAGGCGACCAGGCATATCCTATCGCTGGTAATTATTCACAGAATGCCCAAACCTTTGGCACGGGCGAATTCGGAGGTGGTGGCCACCACGTATGGGAGGGGGGGACAGAGGTCCCGAGGACTTTTGATAAACATGCTTCGACTAAGAACGTAACTAAAACTCCTCAAAAGTTGCCGTCTTATGCGGACATGAGAGGTCAATACGGTACATACTCAAACGTACCATATGAAGCGCAAAAGTATGCAGAAATTTATAATAATGATAGTTTAAGTTTTACTCAACAAGATAGTAAGGATTTTCAATCGAAAATGCTCATTGGACCAGTATCGGAAATGAATCAACAAAACTGCAACCCGTCTAGGGACACTAACGCACAAAGAAGAGCTTACGAGACTAGGGAAACGTATGACGACAAATTTAGGCATCCTTCAGCACCTTTAATACCAAAACTGGAAGTGCCTGACACTTATCAATATCATAAAGACGACAGATTATTGAAAAACGACCCACAGAGGTTAATGAATCAGAATTCATATCTAAAACCAAACGAAGTGCCTGTCAATAATACATTTAGAGAGTTTCCAAACGGAGTAGCGAGGTCACAACAAAATACTGTGCTGCCGCCGATATCGACAATAAAGCAAGAGAACTTTGGTCAAAAGCCACAACCCTATCAAAACTTTCAAAATTTTCCATATGGGGAGCCCATGAGACGTACAGAGCCGGTTGAAACATATGCACAAATCCCACGAATGCAGGAAAACATGGGCTTCCAAAAATACAATCGAAATTTCCCTGATCCCAAAGTAAAAGAACCTGAGAAAGTTACTGATAGGACCTCGTCAGTTGATCCAAAGCTTCCTTATTATATAGAACAAATCAAGTCTGAGCACTCTCCACCGGGACATAAGATTTATAAGAATCTACCGTACAATCAACCACCGAGGAACGATCCATATCTGTTCCCAGGGGACGGTGGCCCCGCAGCCATAAGAAATGAAGTTGGCTACTCTTGTTGTCGCCAAGGATCTACAAAGAAACCTCCACCGGAGCATTTAAGGGACGGTGCTTGTCCCGGGCTTCAAACCAAAGATGAAGTATTAGACGATGATCCCGACGCAACTGATAAAGCGGACACAAAAAATGGATCTAAACCCAGTACTCCAGTTCCAGACTTGAACAAACCTAAAGAGAACCAATTTAACTATTCCAAAGAATATCTCGATAATTTAGAGAGGTTACGGAATAATTCGAGAACTGAAGTTCCTGATTGCAATTGTTTTCCGGCTGATAAAAATCCTCCGGAACCTGGCAGTTACTACACTCATTTAGGTAAGCGAAGTTCTTACAATTAGTTTGTGAATGAAAATACAAAAGAGAATTTTCAATATATTTTTGTGTTTTCTGTTCAGGCGCTGCATCAACTTTGGCGGAATTGAGAAAGGATTTGGAAGCTCGAACTGGTCTGTCAGGAAAAGAATTGAGAATAGAGAAAATCTGTTATACTGGGAAGGAAGGAAAATCGGCAAATGGATGTCCGGTTGCTAAGTGGGTGAGTGTACGGATCGCAACCTTATTTTAATTGTCAATTGTTTAATATTATTAAGCATAAAACCTTATTCAGCTCTATCAAGCATCAATTATATGGCTAATGGCTCATTCAATTGTTCCAGGTTATAAGACGTGCAAATTACACAGAAAAGGTTTTAGTAGTAGTAAAGTTCCGTAACGGACACAAATGTGCCACATCCTGGATTGTCGTGTGCCTTGTGGCCTGGGAAGGGATCCCTCAATCAGAAGCTGACCTGGACTACACTCTCTTATCACATAAATTGAATCGATATGGTCTTCCAACTACAAGGCGATGTGCCACTAACGAGAACAGGACTTGTGCTTGTCAAGGTAAGTATTTTTGTCACATATTGTTTAACTATTCTTATTTTCAAATACTGGAGGTTAAAATCGGACAACAGAATATTTTGCTTAAAAAAGTCATTGTCCATGTAAAACTCCTTTCGTTTGGAATATCTCTAGACACAATGTGAACTGAAATACATTCGATAACTCAACAAAAGACTTAGGCTATATAGTTCACCTCTAACATCTTGATCCTCTTTCCAGGCCTAGACCCTGAGACCTGCGGTGCCTCCTACAGCTTCGGTTGTTCCTGGTCAATGTACTACAATGGATGCAAATACGCCCGTTCAAAAACAGTTCGCAAATTCCGCCTCTCTGTGAAGACGGAGGAGAGCGAGATAGAAGAACGCATCCATGTGCTAGCAACACTACTCAGCCCGTTGTACATGAACCTAGCACCGAAAGCCTTTGAGAACCAAGTACAGTTTGAAAAGGAAGCTTCTGACTGCAGGCTTGGGTTTAAACCAGGACGACCATTTTCTGGTGAGTAAAGAAAAAGTTAACATTAACTTAAAGAAGTTACAATATTGTGAATATTCGTCCTAATTGCCTATTTTCTTAATTTAAGGTGTAACAGCATGTATCGACTTCTGTGCCCATTCACACCGTGACCTCCACAACATGCACAACGGCTGTACTGCTGTGGTCACTCTTGCCAAGCACCGGTCCCTAAACAGGCCACCTGATGAGCAACTTCACGTACTCCCACTCTACGTCTTGGACACCACTGATGAATTCGGCTCTAAAGATGGACAGGACGAGAAAATCAAGAGTGGAGCCCTTGAGATTCTCGACAAGTGAGTGGTGAAGTACACGTTTTTATTATTATTTACATTTAACTAACCCTATTCTATAAAACCTTACTTCTGTATTAATTACTGAATTCAGCATGTTTCTTGCAGCCTTCTATGTTCCACATAACTAATTACAGGATTTTAATTCCAGGTATCCAATGGAAGTGCGAATGCGATCAGTTCCACTACAGCCATGTCGTCGCCATGGAAAAAAGCGAAAAGACGACGAGAATTCAGAATCAAATACTTCTAACAACAATAACAACTCACAGAGTTCGGGTAATAATCAGAAGAAAGCTCAACAGTGTCCAGCGCCCAGGACTCCACAGCCTGCAGACGTTAGGAACAACGCTAGTCCTCGAAGTCAGAGCAGCGCGTCACCCAGGTCCATCACGCCAGCTCTCAACCAGTCCAATCCACCAGCATTTACAAATAACTCTCACTACAACTCTGCCTTCGTAAATCCAAATATGCAACACCAAAATCCAGGACTTATCAACCCGAACTTGGGCAACCCAGCATTATTGGACATGGCAACTATGATAGACAATTTTACTGAAGCGCAATTGCAAAGCAACCAAATTTCTAGTACAGTTCTAGACTCGCCATATAATCCCTATGATCAGAGTTATAATTTACACCATCAGAATGCTATATACAATCCAAACCATGCCTCTCCGATAGTAGAAGGTGCACAAATTCAAAATCACCAGAATCAGAATCCAAACCCAACCCCGAACCCTAACCAACTCCCAAGTTTTGCTGCTGGGTTACAAAAGAGAGAACAATTTCCAAACCAAATGGCTCCTCAAAATCAGTGGCCAGATTTTGGGAATACAGAGCTATTCAATAATGTTGTAAAGGAAGATCCAGATTCTACAACAGCTCACCTCAACGTTGCTCCGAATAATTATAGTCCAGATTCTAGTAGAAGCGAAACGAATTCTGACCCGCTTTTACCAAAAGTAACTCCAGAGCCAGAGAAACAAAATTTGATCGGTGACATGACAAATAAAATACCAGAATTTGACATGCCCAGTTCACCACGGCTGACGGAAATATCACAAAACTCTCAGAGCACACCAGCATCTCCTGCACCATCCCAAATCCCAGAATTAAAATCACCAAACAATGATCTTATGAAAACAGATGCACGACAAAGTGTGTGGAAGTCACCAGACCCAAAGAATTGGGACCCAAAATCCAAAGAACAACTGATAGCTGAAAATGAAAATTCTTTATTTAGGGTCCCAAAAGCTAGACCGCCATCGAGGTCTCAGCATACCAATCCACCTGAAGCTATTGAGAACTCTACTTTCTTGAAACCGTATCCACCCTCAGACAGACCTCACCTAAGTCAGGGTTACGAGCACAGGAGTCCATACGATAGTCGATTAAACAATACTGTACCTCAAACTTCAGCTGCACAAAATAACTTTACAATCAATCACGATGAACAGAACATGCAAATGACTGCGAATAAACCAGTTACAGAATTCCCTGGAAACAATTTCCACTCAGTCAATCAAAACTCGTACGGGAATCAGGCACAAATACAAAGCTACGGCAATTATCCACAGGTTGCAAATGCTTACTCATTCCCACCAAACCCTTACGGCCATTTTAATCCCTACGAGAACACATATAACGATTACAATAGCCTAGCTTATTACAACGCTGAGAAGTACAAGAGGGAAGAGCTACTTAGAAATCCACATTGTTACAATTCTTACGGCTATCAATACAATCCCAACTTTGCACCAAACTTCTACCAAAACCCAAGTCCGAATTGGTGTCAATCATCACCGAACTGGTGCATATATCCACCACCATTTTCTATCCCATATCCGCCTGAACCACCCAAAGCTGAGCCAATTGGAGAGGTAAAAGATGTCACAGAAAACCTCGAATGTTTTAAAGATAGTCAAATGGGTGGTGTTGCTATAGCACTGGGGCACGGAAGCGTTTTATTCGAATGCGCTAAACATGAGATGCACTCTACTACGGCTGTAAAAAGCCCAAACAGGGTCAATCCGACTAGGATATCTCTAGTATTTTACCAACACAGAAACCTCAATCGTCCCAAGCACGGTCTTGAAGAATGGGAAGAAAAGATGAGGTTAAAGAAATTGGGACTGAATCCACCGACACCTGGTACGCCAGGACCAAATTCAAATTCTGTGTCGCCGGCTATTACACCTGGACCTGATCGACAAACGGGTGGACCCGAGAAGTGGAAGAACGGTCCGTCGGACGCCATCCCGGGAGGCTTCGCTTCCCTGTCGGCGCTAGTGGAGGCGACGGCGGCGGCGCGGCGCAGCGGGCAGGTGTTGCTGCGCGCCGACACGCAGACGACGATGTCGTGGACGACGTTGTTCCCGATGCACCCGTGCACGGTGACGGGCCCCTACCAGGAGTCCAGCACCTGACGCAAGCTCGCGCCTTCCCGCGCGACAACTAACACGAGGCGCTCCGACGTCCCTTCTTTAGCTATGTAAGCTCTGTGTTGCCTTTCGATTTTAGAAGTTTCTAATCGTCGATTAGAGCCATTGTGCTTTCCAATATATTTTGTAGTTCCTCGACTTATGATAAGTATTAAGTGCGGCGCGGCACTGGTCCGGCGTGCTGCCAAATTGAAAATCCAGCGATTCCTTTTATGCATTTAAAAAATTGGAATTGAGTACCGTTTGTAATTGAAATATTTTTTAAAACGTATACCGAGTGAGTTTTAATCAAAGATGTAAGTTTAAGTTTTAATTTTAAATAGTGTTTATCGCATTTCAGCTAGTCTTACGTTACGTTAGAATCGATTGTATTTTGTCAAAGTGACCGTAATCGTGTAGATTTTTTTGTATATTCTTGTCGTATTTAAGTTAACGATCGTTGACCCGACCACTGAGCGGTTAGTTTAATTTTAACAGACTATTGCTGTATAAAATAGTGACGTTAATGTATGTTTTGTCTGCATATTTTGTCGATATTTTTCTAATTAAGCGCATAATCGAAAGTTTTGTGCGACACAATGATCTCATAAACTACTAACCCTACATTATGTAACTTTTATCAGAACAAAAGTACAAATCACTACATGAGAGCGGTGGCCGGCCGCGCGCCGCGCGCCGCGCCGCGGTCTCGGACACATTCGGCGGTCGTGGTTATTCATCATTTTGTACCTTTGTCTGTCAATTAGTTGTTTTATTTAATTTGTAATGTTTATTACCATTCCTGTAATTCTGAACATTTGTTTTGGCTTATAATTTAGTTAACGCGGTTCGGCCGCTAGTATTTTACCACAAAGATACGAGTGCTTTTCTATTAGGTTAAGTCGTGTGTATTTTTAACTTTTTAGAATATTTAACTTATTTATATATTGTATTACGTGAACCATTATCGTATCATTTTCTTTGTAATAATTTAGTGTTACTGTAGACTTTAATATTTAATATATTTGCTTTATGGCTCGATCATTAAATTATTACAGGTTGTTTTATGCATGTTTCAAGATCGCCTTCTTTATTTGTCAAATCGAGTGCCTGTATGTTTGGCTATAAATATTAATTGATATTATAAAGAATCTGATTTTACGAATATATTATGAATTGTGACCTTATTGTTTAAGAACTGCGATTGCATTATACGAACATTCTTCTAACTTAGTGACGATAAAAAATTATAAAATTAGAGAGCATACAATAAAATAAAAGATGAATAATAAATTCCTATGTATAAGATAGAGTATTGCAAGGTTAAAAAATCATTTTTCAGGCGCTTGGAAAGATTATAAAGTAGGCATATAATTGAAAATGAATGAAACCATACTGATGAATAGTTATTAATATATAATTAGGAATAAGGAAAGTTTGTTTTAAAGATTAAACTATTGATATAGTTTATATTTTTTACGTGTACGTATTTATTGAATGGTAAATTTATTGGGACGAACGTGAAAATTATTTATAGGTAACAAGTTTTGGATATGACAAAACTTATAAAAACTAAGCAATAATAGACATCGGGGTCTATGTACATTGTAATGTAGGAATGAAAAATATTAAAATAAACGAATGGTGCGATATTGTCGACGGTCCTATGGTGACGCTTGACGTTTGATAACTTACCGAAATATGCCTAAAATTGTATTCGGATATTATTTGTATATTACATTGGTAACATGCCCCTCTAATTCTTGCCATTAAGTAGTTGCCAATTGTAGTGACTCTTCAGTTTTTCAATACATTGTGCGACAAGACATATCAAAAGCAATCACAGTATTTTTAAATCATATATTCATACACACAAGGAACAGAGCAGTTTGGTAATTTTTAAAACTGTATATCTTCAAACAAAGACGAAATTTTGACACCAAAAACTAAAAGAAAATTAAAAATTGTTGAAAGAATTTCATTTGTAAGTAAATTGTATCATTTAGGTCACATTAGAAGCCTGTGATATACATTAACTCGCGAGTGAATGCTTGTATGTCTGTCTGTCTATCAGTGTGACTGACATGTTTGACGTTTGAAGCAATTGTGTTGCCAGACGCGAAAATCTTTTCAAAACCAAAAACGACCAGTATTGTCAGATTGTAACCAAAAATGTGTTTGTTTTTTTTTATTATGTTATTCTTATAATGTGGGAATGGGTTTATTACCAATGTCGTTGTAAGAAGGTTGTGGCTAATGCGCCCGCCATTTTGTGTTAGGCGAACTTATTGTGTAACAATATTTTTATTGTCTTCTGCCAAAACAAAAGAGTAATCGAATGTGTCATGTAAATAGAACTACCATTATTTATTAATACAATTAATTTAAAAAAATGTTTTTTGTTTTTATTTTCTAATCACAATACTTACCCGAAACAGACTAGAACCTCAGCTCTATACAGTGATGTTAGCCGAAAAGTAGTCACATAGTTGGCGCTAGATGACACTATTACGTTCTCGATGCCGCAATGGGGTAAGCAGAGGACAGATGTTTGTAGCTCCTCGTTCAACAACAGAAGGCCGAACTTATTACCGGAATCAGACACACTTCCAGGTTCCGTACTAATTAAAATAGGGTATTTTAAGTATCTACTGAGAATTTTTGAATACCGAACACCTATTATGTATAGGTGTTCGGTATTCAAAAATACCCGGGTATGTCTGTGTATTCAAAACTAGTTACGCCATCTAGTTACATAAACTTCAACGATTCAGTGGAAGTAATGTAATGCACACTAAAACTTTTTAACGATATATCTCAGTAAAATATATTTTAATTTTTATTACGTTTAGATTCATAATATATTATTTCGAACTAGCTGTCCCGAATGAAAAATGACACTAAGTCTTCCCTGGACTTCTACTGACATTTTTAAAACAAAATTAGCCAAATCAGCCGTTCTCGAGATTTCATCATTCAACGAACGGAAATTCATTTGTATATTTATATAGATTAAAATATATTATTGGAAAAGAATACTAAACGTTATTGTTGTATAGTTCCATCTCTGTTGGATAGTAGGAACCCTACCACGTCATTTAGTTCTTCTATACGGCGCTAGATGGGGTAAAATAAAAAACCTTTTGAGTCTTTTATAAAATTGTATTTATTTAATTTCTTTTACATCTTAAGTAAAAAATATTATAAAAATATAAGAGTATTAATACACTAGTATACAATTCTAGAAATATAAAAGTCTTGTTTACCATCAAATACCCAAATGACAAAATATATTTCAGTTTTCAGCTTAATTATATCGAGACTGCATTTGCGTATTCCACATTAAACACTTAAATACAAAATATTTCATTTGAGCATAACAATAAGTACATTTTGTCATAACAATTTTCTTATATACATCTACATTTTTATTTTCCTTGTATTTATTTTATGTGGTCACATGACTTTGGTAACTTCTTATTTTATTTATGGTACAAGCTAGTAAACGAGCAGACGGATCACCTGATGGTAAGCAATCGGCGTCGCCCATGGACACCTGGAACATCAGAGGCGTTACATGTGCGTTACCGGCTTTTTGGGGATTAGGAGTTTGAGGAATGTTGAGAATTCCGGGATTGGGTAGATAGGGTAGAGGGGGTGGGGGGTAGTTGGGCCTCCGGTAACCTCACTCACACGACGAAACACAACGCAAGCGTGGTTTCAGCGGTCAAGCGGTTTTCTACTATTTCATACTTGAACTTTTATTGGTTTGTTTTTAGATCAATATCTATACACACTTCTAACGTAAAAACTATTATTAATTTATGATCATAGGTACCTAAACCTGAAGCCAACTTAACTTGTAATGGCGTACGGCCATTACAAGTTAAGTAAGTAAGCTAAGAGTAATTTTGTAATAGTGGATACCTAGACTGTTGTTATTAAATATTTTGAAGTCATTTTCTACATTGAAATGTCTCATACGTATTTTAAAATAGTTTTCTTTGCCCTTTTCCGTATTTGACTTAATTTTAGGGTTTAACTTACTTAGGTAAAACTTAAGGGTACCCAATGCTGAAAACATTTTTACAAAAATATTCGGCTGTATAGTTAATTGTTACTTACTTAAGTTCAATTGCAAAACTGAGTAATTGTTCGATTTAAATTAAAGAGGTCAGCTCGAGTCAGAGAACTGATTCATTTTATTTTTGGAATTAGTAATATTGACCTTATTTCTTAGGAAATAAGTCACAGAACACTAAAAACTGATGTAGTATATTATGATGAAGGAGCTACTATATGTCTGAGATAGGTACCTACTGAAACTTACATAGGAGAATTAGTTCGTAATTCTATTGATACATTTTCAAAGCTCTTAATAAACGTAGGAAATGAATGTAGGTATATTATAATTATATGATCTACATACATACACACGTGCCTACTCACTTTTCTGATTAGATTAAACAGATAAGTCAATATTGTCAAAATGGACAATGGATAAATTGCTGATACCCACATAAATATGTAGAACAGATAGAGTAATGTTCGATGTTACGTTTTGTGACATAATGGTAATATTTTTTTAGGAAATTCAATGTAAAAAAGACGTCAGGTACAAATGTATAGTGTTATGTAATTGCCTATTCGATTTAGGCTCCTTAAACGAATACTTATAATCATAATTATGAATGTTACATAATGATACTAATGTATTATGTTACAAAGTGACATGTATTTGGAATGTTACAAGATGACTTTAATGAAAGCAACAAATTATTGTTAAGTCGTTAGTCATGACCGGCTAGGTTAAATTAGTCACCAACTCTGCTCTTTCAGTAGGTGTTACAATAACCTCAGGGTTTATAGATTTGACAAAGATCGGCCAGTAGATGTCTCTCATAAACCTGAACTGTACTTGGATGAGCTGAAGATCGAACCAAATTGCTTGCTATGAAAACAATTTTATTTATATCCAGCAATGGATTAATAAGTAGATACATCATGATATGTTGCAAGGTGAAATTTTTGAATATTACAAGATGTTACACAATATTGCGAGAATGTATGTTACATAACGACATGTATGAATGTGACAGCATGATATTAATATTACAATACGACATGAAAAGCCATGGTGCATGTGATGTGATAGTGATGTTGTTGGCGAGACACAAACGATACAAAATGACATACATTTATGAAAGTTACAATATGACATGAATGTTACATGGTGTAATTGTTACAAGATGACATAGCTGTTATAGATGGTCGTGGTGCATGGCGACGATGATGTTGGCGAGTGCGGTCCTGGCGTCGCAGTCTGGGAAGCTGTCCAGCACGTGCACGGCGCGCGCGATGTGTTCCCGCTGGAGACGCTTCGTCTGCTCCAGACCATCGCCTGCTAATACTGCCTTGTATAGCTACGGAGAAAGGGATGTTAGATGAATATTTGTTATTTATGATGAGGGATCTTTCTCAGAATTTTATTAATAGGCCTAAACTATAGCTTCGTAAATGTCACCAAAAAGTCCTAAGGTTAACAATAAATAAGATGTGGACATTATAATCCTCAAAATAGTGACTTGTGATAGGCCAGGCACAACTTACACCAATTGGGATGAAGACAGGGTATGAAAATTAAAAATCTAATTAGTCCGTGGGTAAGGTAATGAAAAAATATTAGACACGTATTTTTTTATTTTGTCGTATAATAAAACTAATCAAAGTTTAGGAGTGGGGGCTAAAACGTCATTTCTACGTATAAAATGTACATAGAAGTGACGTCACGCGACATTTCAAATCAATATATCGTCGAAAGTAGTCGTTTCTGAAGGAAAATAAAAAATACGTGTCTAATAATCTACCAGACGGACCTTAAAATAGAAATTAGGCATCTACCCTATTGTAGTTCCTAGTCTGGACGTGACGTTTAATATAAAATTATGTTTTGTAAACGCATCCACATCATTATACAAAACTATGTTTAAGTTCAAATATAAAAAAAACGCTCTTGTTCTCAATGTAAGTCCACTTACAGCATGGTAATCAACATCCTGGACACTCTTCTTGCCAGCCTCGATATACTCGTAGAGTTCAGGTCGAGCTTCTAACGTGAAGGCTAAGGGTGCTCCCACCAGGGAGAAGCTCGCCGGTTCAGGCCCTGTGAACGCTTCCAGATCGAGGAACGCTTGCCACGCCAGGGCAAGGTGACAGCCGAAGAGGTAGCCCTGAAAATACATTGTTGTGAACATAAAACTGTTTTAAAGTATTTTAGGGATTTCTAAAAGACGTTCTGATGGTACAGAGACACTGATAGAGATAGCTGACTCATGACTGACAACACGGTTAGTGCGATGGCTGGGCAATCGGCTGCCACGCAACGTGTCGCGGGATTCCCGCACGGAGCAACTCTTTGTGTGACTCTTTGTGTGTTTGATCCAAAAATTGTTGTTCCGGGTGTAGGTGTCATGTGTATGTGAACTTGTATGTTTGTAAACGCACCCACGATACAGGAGAAAATCTTAGAGTGGGACAACGTTTTATTAAAAAAAAATTACTGACAAGACTGGTACTGATGGATGCGAAAAACATACAAAAGATCTCTTTATATTTCAAGCTCACCTGTGTCTGCAACTGAGGTTTATGTCCAGCCAGCTTCAGTGCAGCCGAGCAGCTCTTGCCCAGCAGTGCTCCAGCAGCCAGCACATGACGAGCTGACCATTCACGACCAGCGCAGCCGATCACTCCACCCATTGGTAGAGGATCGGTTATAATATCCCATTCTGTAATCATAGTTGATGACCACGTTCTTCATTTTTGACGTTTTACTTTTTAAATGAGCTATATTTCGTTTTCGATTTCTTATTATTTAATTTAGCATTCGATGATAGATACAAAATCAAGATAAATAATATTTTTTCGTAAATTTTAATCCTTCCTAAATCCTAGTTACTAGGGTTTGCAAAATTGGGAATAATTTTGGAATTTGCATTTTGCCTGAATCAATGAGATTCTAAGTCTCTCCAACACAAATTCATGCGTTCCAACTAGCTACTAAAGTACCATATCAAACGCACAACCTCTTGTAATTGTGTAGAAATCGTATCCAAGATCGAAAGGTAATCGGAAACTGAATGCTATTTGAGACAGAGAAAACGGAATAAAAACGAACACACAAACACCGAAACCTAATCCTATGGAACAAGTTTATACTAATGTTTGTTAACAATAACATGAGTGTTCCTGATAATCATCTATTAAACACCTCATATAATATGTTTTACGACCGAAAGGCAATGGTATACAGTTAAATGTGAGTCTATTCGTATTAGATAGATATACAAGTACCTAATCGTTTCCCCACAAGTGATCTGTGATGCTAACAGAAGCCTACAAATGATATTTTCAAACATTTTCTATAATGAATCCTTCGATATTGCTAGCCATGTCCGAGTACCTCTGCCATATATCTTCTTCAACCCACAAACTGACGTCAACACGGAACAAACCGAACAAAACCGAAAGCGCTAAACAAATATTAATTCGTCAAAGAAGCACATTTGTCCCCATTGTCTGTTAGAGTCACGTTCGAATGGAGGGCGCAGCATAGTTCCTTGCGGCACTCCGCGCAATGAATACTAATGCATGCCTCATGTACTACTATAATGTAGCACTTGTAGATCGGAATGCGCTGATTTCCAATGTATTGTGAACCTGATTTGTTTTTGAACATCGGTCATTGGACTAGCTTTTGTTTTAAGAGTTTATAGAGTGGTCTAGTGTGTTGAATGCATATGATAGGTTAAAGAAAAACGTTTTCAGAACTAATGTAGTCTGAGGTAGTTGATTGGTTGTTTATCGCCTCAAACTACATTATTATGTACGAAACATGTAGTTAACTTGGGTAGTATATATGAAAGCTAAAATCAGTTACACATATTTTGTTAATTTCGCTTATTTTATTGGTTTTAAACTTAAAAACGTACTTCCACGATCTACTAACGGCCTCTAATACAAATCTCCCACCACAATTAGCAACGCGGATCGACTGTAAAATAGTAATGACGATAGAATTACTTCGATTTTACTCTTAACTTAGTACCTACAAGTGTGGGTTTATCGATTTAAGTCAAGTCGATAAGTTAATAATAAAACCTCATTAAAATAATTTAACACGAAGGCTCTGCCTACAGTGTGATCATCCGTGTAGTTAGTATGCATGCAAATAAGGCTCAAATTTGTTCTCGCTTAAGTAAATTTGAAGTGGAGGTAATTACTTAGTTAACCCACATTCCTAGAACCTGTTCTAGTGCCAATATTTGAGGTGGTTGATAAGTTATAACGACTTTTGTTAAAAACATACAACAATATTAAGTTTCTTGTACGGTTCTTTGATTTCCTCTTTACTTTACAAGCAGGAACACTACGCGAAAATTTCTCATTCTCACCATTTGAATATAGGAAGTCCATGCCCCTACCCACTTCCCTCTAATATACAAATTTAAAATGAATTAACAAATGTTTAGCATCTTCTAGCAGTAATTATTTATAAGAGACCTATTGTAATGTCCGATAAATTAAACTAACACGTTAAACTAATAAAATACAAAGGCAATAAGTACATGATTTCTATGAAATATTTTGAGAACTTGAAATTACCTGTAGCCTCTTCTATCTGGTCTTTTGGAAGTGGTCTGGAAGGCAAAGGATTGTTCTGCTCATCCCTCTCACCGAGGAACTCTGCTTCAGCCAGATCTCGCACTGCTGATGACATCAGCTCTACCAGCTCTTGATTTCTGTAAAGTTATTGGAAGACGGCTTAGATAATAAGCTACCAGTGATGGTATGAATTATGATATACTTGTACGAAATTATACAACAACATGCACAATATTGATCACCGTGCTTGTTTTGACTTGAAAGTACTCGAGCTCTCTCAAATGTTTGGTTTTAAGTGCAACAGAAAATTTTTAAGGTCTAGTATATTAGCATAAGTATGTAATGTAAGGTAAGTTGTGGTAAGTATCTACTTATCGGTTCATTGTAAAGTGCAATTTCTTGTTTATATAGAAATCATATACTCAAAAAGTTTACTTAAAGCGTCATGGCGTGTTCAAAATGATCGTGATCCGATAAATACACCCATAGAAACCTATAAATGAAAACCTCATACAAAACTAAATATAAAATGAATTATGTACTACGACGACACTAGCTTCATCTTTATAATAACCACATTTTTAACATGCAAAATGATCGCTATTAAGTCGCCATATTGCGTGTGACTAACAATGGGTCTTTTTAAATGTTCGCTCGCCATCTTATGTCAAAAGATGTTGCGCAGACGCAGGTAGGTCAATAGGTTACTATCATCGTAACTTATGGCATATTCTGTGTGTACATTCAGTGTATTTATTTACATATTATTAATTCTATTAGGCAGACAGATTATTTCGTAATTCTATGTCTTTAATTGATTTTTATGCTTATTAATTGAGCAGTTTTGTTTAATATGTTTAATTTATGGATACTTGGCCGAGTGGACGCAAGTGCGAAATTCTCAGTACTAGCACGGAGTCTGGAATTGTGCCTGGCTGCCTGGTATATGGCATTATATGGGACCCATAACATAAAATAGTGAAAAGTTAGTGTTACATTGTACAGTGGCATTTAGTGCTGTAATGTGCACCTCTGCCGTTCCCCTTCGAGGATAAAAGGCGAGATGTTATGTTATGTGGATAGTTAGATATTTGTTTCTTTTTGGGTTTTCGTTGTTTCATTGATTGGGAGGTTTTGGAGGTGTGTGGTGATTAATGTACCTATTTTATTTTATTGCACTGTTACCACTTGGTTTCAACGCAGAATTGTGTTTTACTTTTTTTGGGGGGGGGTTACCTAGGTTACATATTTATGACTATTTAAAGTAAGACTTTTCATGTAACATTTTAATACGTAACTGTGGTTTGTCCTCTTATAAATAACTAAATCGAATTCTGCATACTTTTTAACTTTAATACTCTTAAGCTAAGTACCTAATGTTTGTTTTCCACTGATGAATGATCAACAGCCTATAAATGGCCACTGCTGACCAAAGACCTCTTCTCAAACAGAGAAGGTTTTGAACATTAATCACCACGCTTGCTCAATACGGGTTGACGATTTCAAACTTACTTATAATTAGAAATTATAAGCCCAGGTTTCCTCACGATGTTTTCCTTCACCGTTTGTCAGTGGTGTCTAAATAATCTTAGAAAGTACATATAACTCGGAAAAAGTCACATAGGTACTTGCCGTTGGTAGGTTTCGAATCTCATGCATGAGAAGCGCGCGTCTTAGACCTCCGGGCCACCAGAGTAATGCGTAAATTATACAAACACCTTCGTAATGTAATAAATAGAATTGTGTACACAACTATAAAACATACGTAAGTCGCTATTTGTGAATATAAAACGATAATAATATCAATTAGTTTTTCATTGAACCCATTTTGTTCAATTAGATACTTTATTCAGTTTTTTTTTTATTTTTTTAAGATTGACTGCCTCGTTGCTCGAGTCGCAAGTGCGACTGCCGGGCAAGGGGTGTCGGGGTCGATTCCCAGTTCGGACAAAATATTACTGAGTTTTTAAAAAAAAATCTCATAGCTATAGCTTAAAAAAAGGCTCAGCTAGACTCTCAAATAGATTCTAAAACATTTCCACTATAAAGACAGTAAAGTCTAACACAGACACATATATGTATATACATTGGTAACATAGACTCCAGAAACAAAACTGCTTAGTCGTCACATCGAAAATTCTCCTAGAAAGTCGTCACTAACCAAAAATTGGCGAGTCCCTATCTCATTTAATGCACATAACACATAAGTACTAATAACAACAGCACGTTAACTTTCACTGTTACAAGCAGAAGTACACACTTAACGCGTTGCGTTGCGTAATGGGTAACGTCGAATATTACGTTACGTCTCAGACCGGATTGAACATCGCTGGTACAATACTGGTACATCCTTTAATAAAGTGTAGTGTTCGTGACGTTAACATGATTAAGATAGGTATACTAAGGAATAAAGGACGCAAAGGTGGTTCAGTAATTGATTTTCATGCACTTGCATTTCCAACTCCAAGGATCTCGATTTCAGAAATCTAGGTGCTACTAAAAATGAGCATAAGTAATAATTGGGTAGTTTCCAGGGTATAAAAATTAAAAATCTAATTAGTCCGTCAGTTAGATAATGAAAAAATATTAGACGCGTATTTTTTTTATTTCTCGTATTAAGTTGCAATACTTAGATAAAATGGCGCTAAGTTTAGGAGTGGGAGGTCGATACGTCATAACGTGCTACAAAATGTGACACGCTGTGACGTCACACGATATTTCAAATTAATATATCGTCGGAAGTATTCAATTTTGTGAGAAAAGAAAAAATACGTGTCTTAAGTTTTAAATTAATGTACCAGATGGACATTAAAATAAAATTTAGGAAACTACCCTAATGGGTACTTGCCAACTAGTCAAATTCAATACTTTTTTCGAACTGTCAAAAACGACAGTTTCTATGAATTTTGTGCGAGATTACGTATTGTGATTGTGACGTCACGTTTTCTTAAAAAATTGTTGGAAAAATACTAAAATTAAGTTGGTTATAAAACCATTGAATGAAAGTGGGATTATTTTTTGATGAACAATCCAAATAATTTATTTTTGAATAAGGAAAGTGCCCTATTATACCCTTAATCGTGGTGCTACTAAAAACGAGCATAGGTAATATTGGCGTTTACTATGTCGATGTATTGTTTAGCTTATTGTGAACGAAGTCTAGGAAACGACAATCTTTCAAATACAGTTTTCCATTGCTTTCTCATAATAAGATGGAAAACTTACATTTCCTATTTGAATAACAAAATCAGTCTTTACTGTATACAACTTAAAAACCATTTTACATCTCACTACCCCATTGCTACCTTTGGACTGAATGTACAAATTGTATTCTTGAAACAATAAAACATAAATCCTTAGAAATACAGAATGAAGTATTGAGAAAAGCTTATACGGCTTTCTCTAAACTTTCCGACTTTCGTATGATGTTCCATGGTATATAGGAATAGGTATATGTATGTTTGTAAAGGCACCTACGACACAGGAGAAAATCGCTAAGATAACATAACATCACGCCTTTTGTTTCCGAAGGGGTACATTACGCATTACGGCACTTAATGCCACTGTACCTCTACAATGTAACACCCACATTCCACTATTTATGTTCCCATGAGTCCCATGTAATAGGGGGTGAGCCTATTGCCATATACCGGGCACGATTCCAGACTGAGATTTTTTTTTAAAAGCCAGAAGTACTTTGTCCGGGAATCGAACCCGAAACCCCTTGCCCAGCAATCGCACTTGCGACCACTCGGCCAACGAGGCATTCGCTAAGATGTACATAATAAACTAAAAATAACACTGCAAACATGTAATGACGTCATCGAATGAGTCTTATTCGCGTTCGAATTGCTCGTTGAAGCCCCTCTTTCCTCTCAATTATCATACATTTTCTACACGACTACCTCCCCTCTATGCGTATTGACACTTACTTGTATACTTTGTGTTACCTCTTACCTCAACAACGAATATTATGCGATCAATATTTTATATTTAGTCTCGTTAACAAAATCATTTTGATTCTCTCTTAAAAATTTTCACAACAATGTTTTTATGTAACATATTTCTTTTTACATAGGTATATCGAAAAGTCGGTATAACATAATTAAGGACATCATAATCGTTCTCAATTATCGACTGCCTCATTGTCCGAGTGGTCGCAAGTGCGACTGCCGGGCAAGGGGTCTCGGGTTTGATTCCCGGGTCGGGCAAAGTATTACTGGGTTTTTCAAAAAATTCCCAGTAGTAGCACGGAGTCTGGAATTGTGCCCGGTATATGGCAATAGGCTCACCCCCTATTACATGGGACTCATAACATAAATAGTGAAAAGTGGGTGTTACATTGTACAGTGGCATAATGTACACCTCTGCCTACCCCTTCGGGGATAAAAGGCGTGATGTTATGTTATGTGAAAGTAAGTGAAATAAGTTTGAATATTTAACAATTCTTCCATACTACTTGCACTTGCGACTGCCTCGTTAGCCGAGCGGTCACAAGTGCGACTACCGGGCAAGGGGTCTCGGGTTCGATTCCCAGGTCGGACAAAGTATTACTGGGTTTTTAAAAATCTCAGTAGTAGCACGGAGTCTGGAAATGTGTCCGGTATATGGCAATAGGCTCACCCCCTATTACATGGGACTCATAACATAAATAGTGAAAAGTGGGTGTTACTTCTGTGTGCACCTCTGCCTACCCCTTCGGGGATAAAAGGAGTGATGTTATGTTATGTTCTTCCATACTAAAAACTCAACTGTTAATTTCAGTCTACAATTATGAATTTTTGTGTTGATTGAAAAATCAGCCCACAGAGTTCTAAAACTAACTTAAAGCGCTGTTACGCAAGATTTTAACCCATTTTTGGGTCGCCGAAGGGGTTGGCAGAAGTGCGCACATTACGGCACTTAATGTCACTGTACAATGTAACACACACTCTTCACTACCTATTTATGTATTTTATAAGTCCCATGTAACAGGTGGTGAGCCTATTGCCGTATACCGGGCACAATTACTGACTCAGTGCTACTACTTTTTTTTTCCATCCTGCCACTTAGCAATCTGTTTCTACAGAAACAATAATCTAATTTGATGTCAGATTTACATCAGTGCTACTACTGGCCACTTTTTCTTAAAAAAAAATTAAATACAATCGTACTCACCTCAAATTAGCCAGCTCAGAACAGGAGTTAGCGAGCAGATAGTCTCCGCTCAGCAAAGCGATCTTGTTGCCAAACATCATGTCATCAGGCTCAGCGGCTATTGGTTGACGGGAGTTCATGTTGACCAGGCCCTTGTGCACCAGGTGAGAGGTCCGAATCATCTCCGTCACTTCTGCTAAGGCTCGTTGGCTGTTGAAGAGAATATTTGCATGAGAATTTACTTTCTGAGGGTCTGCGCAGACGTTTTTGTTCAAGAGATAATTTTCGGGACTAGAGTATATCAGTTGATATCAATGGAGATTCGTAAAAACTTTAATGAATAACTCAAAAAGAGTACCTACTAAGAAAACCCCTTGGTTAGGATGAATCGATTTCTCTGATTGAAAAAGAGTAGGTAGCCTATGGAGTTTATAGGAATCTACACCTTGGAATGAACAAATAGCTTCACTTTTAAATTATTTGTTGACGTTCAAAAGTGCCTTTCTGGTCTAATTGAAATAAATGATTTTGACTTTAAAATCTCGATCACTCGTTATCACAATTGTGAATCGATTTTTGTAATTGGCCGACCAAACTATCGAAAACGGGAATAGCCAATCCGCAATCATTCACACACTCTCACATACTCCCTTCTAATTACAAAATTACAATTTGTTTTCCTATGTGACTGGCCAGTTACATAGAAAGTTAGACTAACGGCTTTCGAGTGGACATGTGCATAGATAAACAATTTAAGCGTATCGAATACGTTATACAGCCTAGTAGCCAGTGAGGAGTCAAGCTGCGACCTTTCATTGACATAGACATGATCATCACGTAGAAAGTATTAGGTACTAAGTCATCAATGTTTTTTAATAACTGTTTACATTTTACACAATAATGTATTCTATACAAATGGGTGAAAGGAGATTTTAGATTTTGAGATGATTTGGTTTTTTTACCAAACAATACGTAAATAACAAATTTAAAATAATAACATACGAAGCAGAACCCGGCTATAGAAAACGTCCCAAACTAAATTTTATTCCATGATTATTAAGGTAGACAGACAGTTATTCAATGGAAATGACTTTAAAAACGACTGAATCCGTCTATAACAAAGCATTTTTGAGTAAGAAAAACAATGAATCAACGAATTCACACTTTATCTGACCATATGACCACAGCATAAAAATCAATTATATTTATGAACAACATAATGGTCTGTAGTATCAACAGGAAGCATTATTTATGGATCCCTGTGATGAATGAGGAAGTTTTCACTTTCAAACCTTGGGCTGGCCAATGCCCTTTTTGTAATTTGCTAGTGCAACGAGATACAATACAAATTATATTATCATATGTTTTATATACAATATGTATATTGTATAGGTACCGGTTAATAAAACTTAAGGTCATTTAAAAGACACGATCTTTTTTTATATAAATTACTCAAATTAGGTAAAAGGTCTGCTCATGACATTATTCGTTTCTGGGTTGATGTGTCCGTATACCTACTCCATTCATATTAAAGAAGAGAATTATGATTTCCGGTCGAAAGATACCTAATGAGACTGCAATGCTGAAGGTTTTAGTTCCATTCGAAAAATAAATTCAAAGATTGAAATAGTCTTAAATATCAGCATGATTTGGAGGATACATTTGTGCCCGGAATATAGGTTTGCTAAAGGTTTGCCATATTTTTAGTACCTATATGTATAGATATACCTACATGAGGCATACATAACAACATTACAACCGAAAATTCTCAATCTTGTACTTATAATTCGCTCATGCAACCTAATGATCCAGGTGATGCATTCAATTTTGGTCTCATTTCCAACAGGTTTAAGATTGAAAGTAGGTAGTGCGCTTTAAGTATTACGACAATGATGAAACATTATGAACCTCGTAACACAGAAATATACTTTTTACGGAGTAAAATTGAATCACTTCGGAATTATATAAAAAGGTATTATGTAAATCTATCTATAAATCATGTATCATTTTGAATAAATTATGGGGCATTTGGTAAAATATTGATATTAAATAAATTAATATTAATAAATGAAAACCAGTAACAAGAATAAAAGTTAGCAAATGATATCAACAAATCTGAATTGGAGCTTGAGGAGCATTGACCAACCAGAACACTTGTTTAACAAAGATGGCATGTCTATTAATTAAAAGACCTATTTATGTACAACGACAACAGAATTTGCCTCCACTCAGGTCTTAATCTCGTCTGAAGTTGTGGATAAAGAAACGGGTTAGTGGGGCTTCGGCTCAGAATAGGAGCAGAAATGGGATGGTATTTAGTCAGTAATGTAAATGTAATAATAAGTCTGCCACTCTCATCATCATCAGTCATTGGCTGATTTATAAAAAATAAAGGTCTCAATCTCACCTGTGCAACACTCCAGCAGCTTTGTCCTGCTCCATATCTGGTATCTCAGGGCTATGTCCAGCTGCCTTCGACACCAGTAGCACAATGAGACCCCAGGCTTGCATGTTGTTCTTTCCATTATAGATCAGATTCCTGGAAAAGAAGTGAGTGTCAATTTTCACTGTTAACCGGCCGATCTGGAAGTCGTTGGGGAGGACTAAGTTCAGAAGTAGACGTAATGTAGTTGATATGATGATAATGATGGTGACAATACTCCTCGAGGGTTGGATTAAGTAAGTATTCAGTTTTGAGAATAAGCTTTTTAACATCATAGGAGGACATATTTCTTTAAGCATGAGATGCTCAAGGTGCAAGATGTGTCTGCAATAGTAATTGTTTATATCGTAAGCGATTAAATGAGTGATGATGAACAAAGTATAACAATACAAGGAATGCATATCGTTCACCGATCGGTAGGAAGTTTGTATTCTCCGCACGCGATGTTACTTCATGCAAAGGTATCTTGTATGATATTTTTTAATATTGTTATACTAAATGAGAAACAAATCTTTAATATGTTTTTATACCATAACTATCGTTGGACATAGGTGTAGGCTGCGCGACATCGCCGCGACCGCACACGCTGCTCATGAGAACCCCTCTGTGGTTCGAAACTAGTAGAGCTTTTCTCTGTATATTCACGCGAGTAACCCGCGATTTTTAGTTAAATCTTGAATAGCCCTAATTCTGTATTTTTTTTTAATTTTTTGTGTGAGAGGAAATATCGATAAATCGCTAAGCCAAACATTTCTCTATTTTTCCTTTTGTTTCGCTGTCTCACACACTCAAATATAAAGTTCTAATTTTCTTAAAACATCTACTGACCAGCAGTTTATAAGATCAGCTAGTCGTGTGAAGTTCAATTCACGTAAGGACTAATTAAATTAAATACTTCCTGTGTATGAGCGTGGTTTGTATCGAAAAGCACAATTATTACACAAGAATTAGACCAAGTATTAAAAACTCGTAGTAAAAAAAAAATTGTAAAAAAAACTCGTAATTATTACGCTTATTATTTTAGAGATAAGAACTGCAATAATATCATCATACCAGCATGTTGCATGGCCATGTAAATGCACATTATCTTTTAGGTCGGTATGTACTACGTAGTAAAAAATGTTTTGTGAAAACCATTGTCTCTGAACAGAAAATAAAATTGCAATCTACATTATGTAGTATGGTATTTTATTGCAGAACTAAATAAACTTTAAATAATACTTATAAGTATAAGAATAAAACATTGAAGAACAAAATGTGGTTATAAACAATAGGGGGTATTTTTTAAGGGGGGCAAATCATCGAATGACTTCTACCGCCTGGGCGAGGCCGGAGGGAGTGTCAGACTTTTACTGACTAAAAACCACCCCATTTCTACTCCTGTATTTCGAGCCGGAGCCCCGGTAACCCGTTGAGTTCTCCGCGGCTCCGTAAACATTAGAGGGTGACGATCTCCGGCCACCGTAAGCGCGGGCCTGCGGACGGCGAGTATGGGTGGCTCCCCGTCCGACCAGAAACAGACTCGAGCGTACGGCGCGTCGCGTTCCGCGCGCGCCTCAAAGAGCCATCAGACCACCACAGATGGGGCCCAATACGGCCGGTGCCGATTCGGAGTCGCGGAGAACCTAACGGGTAACCGGGGCTCCGGCTCGACGTGCAGGAGAAGGAACGGGGTGGTTTTTAGTCAGTCTGACACTCCCTCCCGCCTCACCCAGGCGGGAGCAGTCATTCGATGATTTTCCCCCCTTAAAAAAAAAAAAACAATAGAGGGTATTGTTGCATATTATAATATGTAGCGGGTAGTTGTAATGCCTTTACTTGTCAAATACCTATCTCAGTTTAGTTCGAAATAAATGCATGTACTCGACGCATGTCTTTTATTTATCAGTGGCGACGAGGATAAAACTCGGTTCGGTGAAGAATAATTTTATTCGATCGTGTCGTAGACAATAGTCACAATAATGTCTGTGGGCAAAATCAAGGACTTTGATCTTAAAACCGGCAACTGGTCAGCGTATGTGGATCGGTTAGAAATGTATTTTATGGTTAATAAAATAACAGACGATTTAAAGTTACCTTCTTTAATCGCGCTCATCGGTGAAGAGACTTATGAATTGTTGTCTACGTTAGCGAGTCCTAAGAAGCCGTCAAACCTATCGTATGCGGTCGCGGTGGATCTACTGCGTGCACATTTGCAACCAACACCATCGATTCTTGCAGAACGGTACAGATTTCGTCAAAGACGGCAAGTAGCAGGCGAAACGATAGCGAACTACGTGGCGGACTTGAAAAAGATGGCTAGATATTGCGAGTTTAAAACTAACTTAGAGGAAAACCTACGAGATCAGTTTGTGTGCGGTCTGCGAAGTGATTTTATTCGACAGAGGTTATTTGCAGAAAATGATATTGATTATAAAAAAGCGCTACAGTTAGCAAATACTCTAGAGGCAGCCGAGCGGGATGCGGGAGCTGTGGAGGGCTCGCGAGAACAAGATCCGGACCGGGAACTTAGCGAGAAGATACATAAGCTAGGAAACAGAAATTGTTCAGCGTGCGGTGGCGACGAACATAGTTCACAAAACTGCAAGTATAAGAATTTTGAATGCAGTTACTGTGGAAAAAAGGGCCATTTGCGAAGAGTATGCATGAAGAAGGAATTCGATCGTCGTATGACATCTGATAATTCAAATCCAAACGGTGCGCGGGGAAGGTCACGCAGAGGTCGCGTGCTCGGCAACAACGCGGACAGCGGGAAGCCGCGCGGCGGGGCGGGGCCGGTGGCTGCACGCGGTATGCGGCGGATGCCTGCTCGAGCGGGCGCTAGCGCAGGCAGCCACGCTGCGGCGGGTGCGGCGTACTGGTTGAGCGGGCCGGCGACCGCGACGGATGACGTCTCCGAGGATGATCAGAACGCGTCTGATGGCGAGGAACCGATGTATCAGATGTCTTTAGCGAAATATAGACCGGTCTGTATGAACATAATTATAAATAATAAACCCTTAAAAATGGAAGTCGATACCGGTTCGGCTTTATCTTGTATAAGTTATTCAACATACATTAAATTATTTAAGGAGTTACCTTTAAAAGCGTGTAAATTAAAATTAAAATTTTACGATGGTTCAGTTATTTATCCGATAGGGTACTTGGAGACAAATGTCGTGTATAATAATAATGTAAAACAATTAGATTTATATGTAATAAATAAGGGTAGCACTAGTTTATTAGGGAGACAGTGGCTGTCTGAATTATTATAAAATATTTTAGTACGAAAGGATTAAATATTTGTATGTATAGAAATACCTAAGCTAAATAAGTGTACAGAAATACATAATATGATACAATGTAAAAATAACTCGCTTAATGATATTGTCTCCAGGCATGAGAATCTATTTGACGGCACATTGGGCAAGTATACTGTTGAAGAGGTCAAGCTGCACGTGCGCGAGGGAACACAGCCGATTTACTGCCGCGCGCGACCCGTACCGTACGCGCTGCTCCCGCGGGTGGATGCAGAGTTGGACGCAATGCTGCGCTCAGGCGTCGTCGAGCCGGTGGACCGTTCGGACTGGGCAACGCCGTTGGTTATAGCGAGGAAGGCGGACGGCGGAATACGGCTGTGCGCGGATTATAAGGTGACACTGAACAAAGCTTTGTTGGTCGATAGGTACCCGGTTCCAAAAGTAGAAGAGTTATTTAGTGGTTTGAGCGGTAATCGTTACTTCACCAAGCTAGATCTTTCACAAGCATATAATCAATTGGTTTTAAATGAAACGTCTAGAAACTACACGGTGATCAATACGCATAGAGGACTGTTTAAATACAACCGCCTAGTGTATGGTCTCGCTTCTAGTCCCGGAATTTTTCAAAAGATAATGATAAATCTCTTTAAAAATGTACCGGACGTGGTTGTGTTTTACGACGACATCCTAATAAAAAGTAAATCGTGGAATTCGCACTTAAAAAGTATAGAACAAGTATTTAGTATCTTAGAAACTAACGGATTAAAAATAAAAAAAGAAAAATGCGAGTTTATGGCTCCCCAAGTAAAGTATTTAGGATTCATAATAGATAACAAGGGTGTTCGAGTCAACCCGGAAAAGTTAAAACCCATTTTAGGTATGCCTCATCCAACTAATATATCGGAATTAAAATCGTTTTTAGGCATGGTAAATTTCTATGGAAAATTTATAAAAAATTTAAGCACTCATATTAACCCTCTTTATGACTTATTAAAAAAAGGTAAACATTGGAGATGGACAATGTCACATACAAAGTGTTTTAATAAAATTAAAAAGCTTTTGTGTGGTGCGGAAGTGTTGACACATTTTGATATGTCGTTGGAGAGCATAGTAACATGCGATGCCAGCTCGCGTGGGCTCGGCGCGGTATTAGCGCAGCGCGCGCCCTTCGGCGGCGGCGGTGAGCGGGTGGTGGCGTATGCGTCGCGCGCGCTCACTTCGGCTGAACAACACTATAGTCAGATTCATAAAGAAGCCCTCGCGATAGTATTTGCTATGGACAAATTTCATCAATATTTATTTGGTAGAAAGTTCACTTTACGTACGGATCATAAACCGTTAGTCACAATCTTTGGACCACAGGCGGGTATTCCCAACACGGCGGCTAGTCGACTACAACGCTGGGCTATTAAGTTATCCGCTTATGATTTTAATATAGAATACATTCGCACAGACAAAAATACAGCAGATGTTTTGTCTAGGTTGATTAGTGAGCATAAGGAAGGGGCTTCTAAGGAAGAATTAGACACCCCAGAGCAAACATATTTACATTTTGCTTCAGAAGCGTTACTTTTGGAATCACAGATATTAAAAAAAGAAACGGCGTCGGATATTATATTAAGCAGAGTAGTCAGATATATTAATGACGGTTGGCCGAACGACGTCGAAATGAGGGAATTAAAACCATATATTAACAGAAAACATGAGTTGTACATGGAACTAGGTTGTGTAATGTGGGGACATAGGGTCGTTATTCCAAACTCTTGCAGGGATAAAGTTATTGCGGAGCTCCATGAGGCGCATATGGGGATAGTAAAAACGAAGGCGCTGGCTCGGAGCTATGTGTGGTGGCCGGGCATAGACGAGGCTGTGGAAACAGCGTGCCGTGCCTGCAACGTGTGTGCGGCGGTAGCTGACGCCCCTCCGGCCCACGCACCGCGCGCATGGCCATGGCCAAACCGCCCATGGACTAGGATACACATAGATTTTTTAGGGCCTATAGCGGGACAAACTTTCCTTATTGTAGTTGATGCTCATTCAAAGTGGATAGAGGCAATTAAAATGAATAGCACTACAGCTACAGCTGTTATAAAGGAGTTAAGAGAAATGTGGGCAAGATTCGGTTTACCGAAACAAGTGGTTAGTGATAACGGTCCACCATTTTTCAGTAACGAATTCAGACAATTTTTAAGTAGCAATGGAATTGAACAAATTTTTTCAGCCCCATATCACCCAGCTTCGAATGGGGCGGCGGAAAATGCTGTTAAAATTTGTAAACGTAATATTAAAAAAGCAATTAAGAGTAGAAGAGACATACACACGTCTTTATGTAGATTCCTATTAGCTTATAGAAATACACCACACTACACAACCGGTGAAAGTCCTGCAAAAATGTGCATAGGGCGAAATTTACGCATGCGTTTAGATTGTTTGAAACCTGATCAGGAAAAATTAGTAAAAGCTAGGCAAAAGCAAGCAGAAACATCAGCGGAAGGAGCGATTAGACAATTTGCAGCAGGTGAGAAGGTCTGGTTTAGAGACTATCGCGGCGTTGATAAGTGGACGGCAGGGACAATAAAAGAGAGGACAGGTAGTACGGATTACAAAGTCAGATCTATCACTGGAACCGAGGAACACAGACATATCGACCAACTAAAGCGAAGAGTGTCAAACGATGTAACTAAAATAGTAAACTTAACACGTAATAATAATAATAATCGTAACAGTCACCCAGTACGCGAACCACCTCTAAAACGATTCCGCCCTTCACTAATGTTTCCAGTAAACAACGACAATCAGTCCGACGCGCCCGTCAACAGGCCGAGCGAGGCCGTAACAGAGGGCGCATCGCCAAACCTAACCGACGACACTGTATTAACGGCAATTCCTCCAACGCCTAGCGTGCCCAATGTGCAGGAAATGGATAATCATGGGTCGAACAACAATGTTACTAATGAATCGCGTGGTGTTCGCCGAGTATGTAAACCAGTCAGACGATATGGAATAGATGATTGTTACAAGTGATAGTTAAAAATTGAAACATAGAAATTGTGTATAATCTTTATTTGAGTCGTAGGTTCATTTACATTGTTTTCATTATCATTTTTAGTGTATTATATTTATTACAAATTAAGGGTGGAGGTGTTGCATATTATAATATGTAGCGGGTAGTTGTAATGCCTTTACTTGTCAAATACCTATCTCAGTTTAGTTCGAAATAAATGCATGTACTCGACGCATGTCTTTTATTTATCAGGTATGTCGGTACATTTTAAATTGTTTGTGCACGCTAATGGACGTGTTTTTAGCGAACGCCCATATCAAGGAGGCAGACACAATCTTTCTGACAGGATTCAGAAATGTTCTAATAGATACTGCATATTCATTACTGAATAATAATTATAGGTACTCTTCGGTAAACGATCGATCAATAATATGTTACGTGCATAGATATAATCATTCTTAATATTTCTGTGGATACGTGTATCGTTTTAATAGTAATTTGCACAAACCGAAGGCCCAATTTTTTTTAACATTGCATTTGAAAAGAGCATCACTAAAAAGTTTAAATGTAGGTAATACTTTCAACTACCATTTGTTTTTATTAGTATGCAATAGGTACACTTACAGATGTCTATGATTTCTTTATAGACAGTAATAAAACACGAAATTATCAATTTGCATTTAGTTTATGTTATGCGAAGACATTATCGTTCGTTAAGTGTCGTTATAAAAACTATTAGTTAGACGATTCGAATCTTCGCAAATAAGTTTGTTTGTAGAAAATATTTTACTTTCAAAATAGTCAGGTATGTTACTATACTTTCAAGCTGCAGACGACTGAAAGTGCGTACGTCAATAGATATTAAACAATTACAGACATTAGGCTCATTCAATCCTTCCCACACTCCCAAATCCCCAAAATGCTGGTAACACTAAAATATTTTTCCGTTTCGCAAAGCGGGCCATTGTCAAATGCGCCTATAGTTTTAGTGGAGAAAGATTAAGAAGCAAGGGATGTTCACCTCAGTAAAATCAGACCGTTGGCCACCATCAGCATCTACACGGAGGGGGGTACTCCAAATAAACCGGCCTCAAAGTCCTCACTGCGCACGTCTATAGAAGGAATTTCTACTATCCAATCTTTTATCCTAATTGTAGATCTACATAGGTACTTTGTTTCAAAATATTTTATGCATTTATTATTTTGCATAGTAATAATAAATCGGTGCTAAATGTAGCAAAGTTCGTAGATGTTGTGTCTCGTGACCGATTGGCTTTCAAATTTTCGGGTCGAGGTTTCGATTTCCACACGGAATCAATATTTGTATTGCAGAGAACGTACCATACTCTACCATAAGCGATTTGTAAGAACGCCCAAAACATACCTAAGTAGATAAAAAATAAAGTATTTGGGTATCCCCGGATCCCCGGTAACCGCTTCTATACTGATTACATTTTATTTCAATAATTTATTTGCGTCTAAAAATAAAGAATATTTTATAGACTTACTTAGCCGTTTTTAACAAAGGGTGGTTGCTTCCAACCAACTTGCGTAGGTGCAGCGCCACATTCGCAATCTCGTCGCTCAAAACCCATCGGAGACTCAGGAAGGAGGTTGGATATCCGACAATCTTCTCCGCCTCACTAACTGCTCTGTTCCAATCTGGCTTTGAACTATGTTGTGCAACGCTTGCTCGTTGCGTACTGCATGTGCTCACTTCCCTCGGAGCACAAGGTCCCCAAAGTTTCGAAACCAACGCACTAGATGACTGGACTTTCACTAAATCACACCTCACAACACGACACAATCGGCTAAGACTCATTTTTCCAGATAAATGTAAAACACAATAGGTACAATAAACGAGTACTCAATTCAAATTTTGAAATCCCAAAAGTTGTTGTTTAACAAACACAAAATAAATTAGGTATTAAAAAATAAGAATCGATTAATGACTAGTCAAACAATAAATTCAGTAACCAATTAATTTTGCGTAAATCTTTGCAACTTAATAATTTTAAATCAAATGTTGTTCAAATTCGATTTTATTTCGTAATTAATTTAAACTACGAAATACAAACGTGTACAACTTTCGCGCGTTATCGGTTGACTGACCGAATGGTGAATGGTGTCTACGAACTAACGTCGGATTCGCGGATTACGGGGATTGATGAATGACTTTTTAAAGTGCACAGAATCTGAATGATTATGAACTCTTGCAAAATGCCACTTCCTAAAAAGTATCTCAGTATTTTTGTGTTTCGGTTTGTGAATTTTTGTGACTATGGCTACCGACTGTACACATACAGACTAAAAATAAGCTTTTCTAAACTATGTTACATAATTATGAGAGTTATAATACCCACACCTGTGAATAAATAAAAATATTCTGTTGAAGTTTTTTGGGGTACCTTTATCAAATTAACTTAACAATTACCTTCATCTTTTTAGAATGAGTTAACATTATTTATTGAGATTGAGGAAGAGTAGGGTTACAGTTAAATGTTAAATATTCAGATTTAATTTGTAATGAAAATGATTATTAATTTATAATTTTCTAGAGTGCTACTGTTGCTAGATAAACAAATCTGGTACCTAGCTCTATTGATCTAACTAATCGATACAAGTAGGTACCTCACGTAAGTTCATAAGTTACAGTTCCAAGATTGATAGCTATAGTCTTTTAGTCAGGCGTTTAAATGAAGTACCTGTTAGGCTTTACGTTAGTAGGTAAAGAGTGCTTTGATATAAAATTCTGTAAACTTATGTAAGTAATAATAATATTTATTTTTAGCAGATACACAGGATAACTAATCTTAACCGTATTTTGAGAAACTTAGTTCACGTAAATCGCATTATCGCGATAACTCTGCGAATTGCATTATGTTGCCTACATATTTTTTAATAATCACTTTTGGTAACTCATATAAATAAATCATCATAATTATTATATGTTTATAATAGCAATGATAAAATGTAGGTACCTATTTAACATTTTAAATTTTGTCATGCAAGGAGTAAGGACTTTTATGCTGTATAATGTTGCCAATTCATACTCAGTTGAATAATTATACCTTTGCGATCAAAAGCAAACATATTTTTACACACTTTAGAATACAATCTGACGATTAATATATTTGTTCTAAAAACATATTATTAATCGCCGAAAGGTGATAACAGGTGGACCGGTATACCCAAAAACTATAATGCGATCAACGGACTCACAAAATAATATTAATTTCATATAGAAAAAGTAATACAATGCATAATAAGAAGTACGCTCAAGTAGTATACAAATTTTTAGGACAGTGAAGATTAGATACGTACACAATTAGCTACAATTGCGTAGTTGATTTGTTTACGTGTGATTATTTTGTCTTACGCATTTGAAAATGTTTCTAGATGGTTTTATTACCAACAAGCCAAGCCTAATGCTTGCGGCGCGGCGGACTTAAAAGGTTGCCGGGGCAGGAGTAGGAACAGGGTGATTTTTAGTCAGTAAGAGTCTGTCTGACACTTCCTCACGCCTCAGCTAGGCGGGTGAAGACATTCGATGATTTTACCCCTTAAAAAATGCATGGTTGGTTATAAATATATTAAGAATTCTACGAATTATAAATATTTTATAGCAACTCCGCTTTCTTCTTTGACCAATCAAGACGTTTCATAGTTGAACTATATTTCGATCATCAACCAATCCCGCCCGAGATTCGTCCGTGCTACAAACAGTAGTTCACGTTCAAATCGATCACTCCGCACGGCTCGCTGAATCGCTCACTCACTGACTCATTCGTTCAGTCTCTCGCGTTCCGCCGGTTGTCGTAGTCGTCTGTAGAGCGGTCACTACGGAATCACCGGTATTTTCAGTGCTATATTAATTGATCTAATTCACAATCCCAGCACAATTGTTGTTATTTGATAACATTTGTGTGTGAAAGTGAGAGCGTTAAGTTGTGTGTAGGCGGGACAGTTCATTAAATTTACCGAACGTACTTTGAGGTAAGGGATTTTTTGTTTCATTCTTTAGATTTTTTCACGGACTATGTCTGGCACTGCTTTCGCGATTAGTTGGTCTTCCACGTGTAATGCATACGTGTAAAAATCTGTGTTACCGGTTAAAGTCTCGGCATAATCAGCAAATAATTTATTACTAACATTCTACTGCGACGTACAAGTATTTCCCGGAATTCTTTCCTGATGTTATCCGACCGAGGATTGCGCATAATCTTCGTATATTATTAACAGCATCTGACTGCAATATAATTATGTATTTTTACCAGTACCTACATTACATCGGAAGCGTTAATCAATTATTTGTAATTGAATGAAATAGTGCCATCAAAAGCAATCATTCACTATTATATGATCAATAAAATACAATCGCAAATCTTATTGGATTTAACGCAAACAATATTCAATGTGTAGTTCCTAATTTTGGTATAGGCTGAAATTCTATTTTTAAATAAATTCTATTTGTACCAGATTCTTTTTTTTCTGTCTCGATGTCAACCGGTATTGTAGCGCCGGCATTGACCTGAGATTTGGCCGGTCAATGATCTGTCAAATTGCAAACCTCTTTTCATGAATATTAATATTTATTAACTTAGTTTGTATGGAGCCTATAAACATGTCTCTGATATTGTCAACTGTCCATTAATCACTGTATTCACAGTAACCCTTTGGCCTTTGCTGTTTTTTCCTGTTTCAATGGCTGACAATCATTATAATAAGAATTATTGTTATATAATAAGAATTATTATGCACATATGTTAATAACTTATTGTACTACCTTCTTACATATTGAAAATTAATAACAAAAAGAAAGATAATCTTACCACAGACTACAGATAATAAAACTAAATAATAACATAACTACAGCATGTTTATGTCTACCTTTCAGTGATTCAGCCTCTGAGCATTAAAAAATTACCAATTGACCTTAACCTAAAATCCTACAAAGGTTTTATGACACAAAATTAAAGTTATTACATAAGATAAAGCATAGACATACAATACTAGGTAATTAAAACCTTAATTATTATATTGAGATGTTTCATCCTTCAAACAATGAAATTAGATAAATGTTGTTTAATAATTAAATAGGTATATTATGACTAACTAGACTATCTGTCTGGGTTTCATTTGCACTTGAAATTGGGTAATTATCATAAAGTAACTATTTACTTATGTAAATATTTATCATGCCCTTGGTGTTACAATATTACCGCAGATAATAAAGGCTAGTATAATTTTGTAATCAATTATTCAATAGATTCTCCTATTGGTACTCTTTGTCACTCAATTATTGAAACGATGGAATGGTAATTATTTTTCAAAATAGATAATGACAATACTATGAATCAATATTTTTAATCTAGATGAGTTGAGACTCTCAACTAATGATCCTTTGATTATTATATGGAAAATAAAATAGGTGTATTAAGTGTATATGTATAGAAAAAGAAAACTAACAACAAATTAACTAAAAATTGTGGGTTACTCACATGAATATACTGAGAACAGTTCTACTAGTTACATAACAGGGTCTTATATAATCATACCATAGCTACCCCCTAATAGGAGCTAGAAGTATGTTTTGTAACAATGTCCCGGAGACATCCGTTTTGGTTTAATGAAACATGGTCCCCATGGCATAAAGATGGATTAGAATAATATTCTCCTAATCCAATCCTTATTATTGAATAATAAGGATTAAATTAGCTTACAAAACTCCAAGCTAATTATTTTTTTTTTACTCCAAGGTTTTTTTTTACATGGGCTTTTACAATTTGGTTTTTGGTGGAAATTTAGATTTTGAACAAAATGGCCATAACTATCAATTTACATTATTTAGATCTGTTTCAGTGATAATTCAATTAGAATACCTACACATGCTTGTCTGATGTCAATCAATTATTTAGATAGATAACCCATAAGAAGTAAAAAAAATTTTCAAATATTTTTAGCTTTGTTTTTCACTGTTTAGAGTTTTGTTTAGTTAAATCTAATTAAAAGAAATAGCTATGATGTATTAAGATGTAAAAGATCATAAAAGAGTAGACAACAAAGGTTTTTTATTACCCTTTGTCTAACTTCTAGGTAGCAGGTCACTTATTAAATATCTATTTGAGTTGTTTGTTTTTATCCTAAAAAAAGTGCACTAACAACAAAAATTACTGTTCTGTAATAAAAAAGTAATTGCATGCAATTTCACTATTAAAATGCAATCTAACATTCTTAACAAAAACTTTAAATAAAGCTAACAAGCCAAAATACATACAATCCAAAGTCCACCGTTCGCGATAAATCTATGTGACGACACGAGTTACATAATATAGTTTCTTATCTAAACTTCCCATTGGATCTCCTCACAGAAATATTTCTTATATCTTATGGGATCTCCCCTACCGGCCCTCCAGACACGTAATAGGCAAACTGCGTCTCGCGAGCGCACGCGTCCTTCGGAATGGTACACATTTTTTAGTGTTTTTTTTAACCAAGTAGGTCGTAGTAGTACATTTTTCGTTCCTTTTTGTAATGGATAAGAATCGATATTATCTAATCTATACTCTACAGGACTCCCGACTAGTCACTAATACGTTTAATTAGTAGTTTTTCTGGCTACTTAAATATTTTCTACCTTCTTCATTCTGATTCTGATCTATTTAGTTCTGAATAAGCTGGATTAGCTAGCCCTCTCGCACTCGCTGCTCCAGACGCTCAATCATTCCGGAGTCCAAACTCAATGATGCACTAACTCGTCCTTGTACCAAATAACTGCAATTTGCATGTCATTCATGGATTATGTACTAAATAGCATATTACAAAATTCATGTTTATCACTGCTATCTTTTAGATAACCAATCGCGTGCCGTACCGCGGTCAAAGTCTACATTATTTGTACCTAGTCATGTAAATAATGCAGCAGTGCCTTTAGCCAAACGCCACTTAGGCGCTTGTCTACCGAGAGAGTAGAAAACTAAATGTATAGGGATGACACTGACAAGTGTCAAAATTTACGTTAATCCCATATAATTTGGTTTTCTATTCTACATGTAGACAAGCGCTAAATGGCATTTGACTACAGCTGCTGGTGTTTCGGGTGTTCATGGGCGACGCCGATTGCTTACCATCAGCTGATCTCTCTGCTCGTTTACTGGCTTATTCCATAAAAAACTTCTATCGAGGGAAAGACAGATATAGTCTAAATGGATAACAGTGCTCTAGATACGCTTTAAATATATTATTTGCTACAGGGTACATTATCTGCTCAAAAAAGGCCTTTCTCTTGTCGAGGGTTTGCCATAATCCCCTCGAATCAGAAATTGTTTGGAGATTATAGTTAGTTAGGTAACCGAAAGTTTATGAGGCTTCTTAAAAATTATTAAACATACATATTTATAACTTAACACCGAAATTAACAGTTCTTGGAGAGCATAATAATATTTTTATGAAAGTAGATATACAATGACGAATATGATACACAGTCAACGAAGATTTAATTAAAACTCAATGCCGAGAGCGTGAATAAGGAAAGATCATTTAGAAAGAAATTATTTTCAAAGAACGAACGCAATAAAATATTTAATTAAAGCATCAAAACAATAATTAGGTATTGACGATAAATCAATAGCGGGTCGTGGGAAAAACCTACGAATTACAAATGATTAATTATCAATCTTAATCTCGGGGAAAAACTGTCTTTAAGTGTCATTCTCATTAAAGTTATCAATGCAGGTGAAAGTTTTCCATCACCTAATTTATCTAAGTACAATCATTGCATGTTATAAATATTTGATTTGCAATAACCACTCATGTTACCTCGAAATAAAATCGTTACTATGCTCTATAGAGAGTAATAGCACTATCAATCATTGTCATTGGTGTGTGCATTGTGATTTGAGTACCGCCTTGGCGATATTACGTCGTCAGTCCGTAAGATTGAATGGTCAGGCTATAAACGTAACATGCACTAAAGAAACAATAGGTAAATGCTCCCAAATGAAGTATTTTTTACGGGATAACCCGGTAAACGATCAGACGGATCACCTGAGGCCTTAGTACGAGTTTATTTTACGCTTATAGTAATCGTAACGAATACGCGTTTGGCGCTCTGATTGGTTGGTTCATTGGCGCCGGCCAATCAGATTGCCAAACGCGTACTCGTTTCGAACAATTTAAACGTAATTCAAACTCGTACTAGGGCCTCTGATCAGCACTGCAGCAATCGCCGCCGCCTATGGACAGCTAAAACACCTTAGGCGTAACAAGTCCGTCACCGGCGTTTTAGGGATGAGGAATTTGAGGATTGTTGGGAATTCGGGGAAATTGGGTAATTGTGCCTCTGGGAACCTTACATGCACGACGCGACGAAACACAACGCAAGCGTTGTTTTACGTCGGTTTCTCGGTAAGGCCGTGGCATCACTACGGTCGAGTCGGCGCGTATTCGTGCCGAAGCATGACTCTCCTATAATTATTTAGAAATGTTATTAAAGTTATCCAGCCGTTAATACAACATATAGATAATACCTTAAATTTTTAGACAGTTAAGTTCAATAACTAGTAGTATTCCTATTACATAGAACTTATAATATGACTGGTAAAAAGTAGGTACTATACTTGTAGCGAGTGTGATATCATGTATACTCCGTGCGCTGTAGCATGGTGCGGGTGACAGTTGCCTGTATGACGTTGACATCTGTCAGTACCTCATGACTAGGGAAGTGACGTTTAGCAATTCATTTTTATCGCAGACGATATGCGCTGCATATATCTAGTTCGCTTTAATATTGTTATGAAAAATCAAATAATTGTTTAACTTGGATTTAAGATGAGATTCCGTTTTCGGGGTTTTACTAATGCTTAGTTTCTAGGGATTAACTCGTCGAGTACCGTCATTATAGACACAATTATAGAACAATAGGTTGCGGTCACCGGTGACCGCTTGGTGTTTGACAGTTTAAACTGATGACAAATCTTTTTTTTTTTTTTGTAGGTAGTCTTTTCTTTTCCTCGAGGAAAAATGACCTGACAATAATTTCAATTTTCATTGCAAATGAGGCTTTAATGTTGTCACTCAGATGGAGGTCTTTTCCTTGATAAAATTAATTAGTTATATCAAGTACATAATTGAAACTAATGTTAGTCCAACACAATGTTTTCTTTTTGCTCTAGTTAGATATACATATTGTATTTTGATCGTGATGGTCTTCATAAAAACACCAAAAGTATGCTGGTATGGACACAGTCGCAGAAATATTAAAAACAGGATCAAACCTATGGTCCTTACCAAAACAGACTTCATAAAGCTTTACCCGATTCGGTCCACCTGTTCTCAACTTCAACACACGACATCCACTCTAATATGTGTAATAATGTGTATGTTTACGTTTATTATTAATTCAAAAGCAATGGTCATACATTTTCCTCTCCTTTTATATGTAAGGCACGTGTAAAATCAGTATTATTATTTAATTTAAATACTGGTTATTTATTCGTTAATTTATTAAATTGTAACTTAATTTTGCATTATACATTTGATTCCCTAAATACGTATATATAGCCTACGCCCTGTACAAATCTATACTATCTATACTAATATTATAAAGAGGAAAGATTTGTATTTTTGTATGTTTGTAATGAATAAACTCAAAAACTACTGGACCGATTGCAATAATTTTTTCACCATTAGAAAGCTGCATTATTCAGAAGTAACATAGGCTATATAATATCACGCTAGGTCCTATAGTTGTGGAGCAGTAACCAAAAATGTTTTAAAAACGGGGGAAAAGTATCGTTTCTGAGGCCTTCCGTGGCGTGCGCTGAGCATAATACGAGTAGTTAAAGTTATACAAAAATGCTCTATAGATGAATTGTTCATCTTAACATTATTTTTAAAAAAGTCCGCGAGAGCATATGTCTACCTTTTATAGTTTACCCATAACAATCGTTTTAATGAATGGTTCAATCCTTATAAAAGTTTGCTCTAGATAAAACAAACTTTTACCTCAACCAAAACAAACAACAACAAAATAGGTACGTTCCTATTTAAGAAGAAAATAATTAATTAAATAAATGAAATAAGTAAATGAAGACCGGAAAAATATTTTCAAAAGGTAAATACTTCCTAAATAAAAAAAACTGAGAATAAATATAAATAAAACGTAAAACTATGTAAAAAATCTTAAGCCCCCCCGTGCGAAGCCGGGACGGGCTGCTAGTATATAAATATTTGTGTAACTGGACTGGTGGAATACCACTAATCCAGTTTGTAAATCCAAATAGCAAATTACCCAATATAAAATTATCGACATATTTATGTGATATGGTATATATATGGTTTAAAGCTTTCAGTTCGATTGTTTCTCTGGACTTTACATGAAGAAAATCAATTCGGTATAACACATAGCTATCGACATCAACAGAAAACCTTTCATGTCTGGAGTATAGTTAACTGTCAAATCACTATAATAGAACCAGTTGCTAGATTAAAACCCCAGCGCAAATGTAAAATCTAGACCAGCGAGTTCAAAGTTATCTTTACTGAAATCTAAAGCTAATTTGAGACAGTCATGCACATTAAACTGCAATGAGAGACAGCAAGCATAAATAACCAGAACATTTTCTAATAACTTAATAGGATGAAAACTCTGATCATAAACACGCTAGTTAAACCGGATTCAGTCAACATTTATTTATATGTATTATTAAAGTCGATGAACTTCGCATTTCTAGGACGAGGCGAAATAGTTTTTTTTTAAACCTCCATGAACCCTTCGTACTTGACCATTCCAAGTGTACACGACACGCCATGCCATGTAATGAATAAAAGCTGTTAAGTATTGTTATTCAAAAACTAAATATAAATAACTAATAGAGTATTGTTTCGTTGCTATCTGCTTGAATGAAGTTCGGTACTGCAGAGTGCAACTGCAGATTCTATATGTATAGTTACGTACGATTATTTTTTTATTATACAAAGGATGACGTTAAGCCACCAACTCGCCTGCTCGAAAAGTAGCACAAATTAGTTATTATTTATGAATCTTTCCTAAATCTACTAGATTCTTTACTTTTATAATTATAAGAAAAAGAATCTAAAGGTTTTCCATAGACTCCCCTTATAATTGTGCTCGGTGTATGGACATGAGTTAGCGCCGTATGAGATCCCATAACATATGATATAACTATAATGTCTTTAAATCCATATTTTCGTTTTCCCCAGGTATGGAGTGGGAAGGGCCGCCCAAGCAAGGCTTGTACGACCCACAGAACGAGCACGAGGCTTGCGGTGTTGGTTTTGTAGTTGCTATCGACGGAAAACGTACCCATAAAGTAAGTACACTTTTTTATGTATAACCAACCTTTACGAAACTCTTTTCTATTTCTAGAATAACTCTTCTACAATACAGTCAAAGTCTTTAAATATCTTCACTCCAAAAATAATGTTCCAACTTATGCTTCTATACAAAAAACTTTTATATATTTTAAAAATAAAACGTTACTACGTTTTCTATTCACATTCTATTAAAATATTGTTTTGTTGTTTTATTTCAGTTCTTAAGAGAAACAATGTGTTGAGGCGGTTACGAGACTCGAAAACCGTTCATAAGCTTAGTTAAATCCATGTTATATTTAGAAATCAATATACCAGATAGTTATTAGGTTGGAAAACCAGCCAGACACACAAGAGGCCCTAAGCCCTAACCCAATCAATCTGTAAAGGGTATATAATATAGTAGACATACTATGCATAGCGCAGAGCCCCTATCCGTTGCCTGGTAACGTTAATTAATTTGGGCTGAGAGCCGTCTGCCCCGTCTATGAACATCGATAGATACCGTCAACCCTTTCAAGCCATACGCTTCCAATTAGTCTCTCTTTACATCCAAAATGAAACAAAAGCGAGACGTAGTTAGTTATATTCAGGGATATAGGCACTAGTATTTTGATAGAAGCACTGGAAATGAACAACGCAGCTAGTATGGAAAATACTCAGTTCAAAAGCAAAATTGCTCTAGAAAAAATAAGCAGGAATGGTTAATCTTGTTATGCATTCTTGATATTTGGTTATAATAACCGCAGTAAAATATTCGGTCAAAGTGCCAATTCTTTTCGTGTTATATGCATATTTATGGTATTTTCATTGGCAAGCAATCATGTATTTTACGGACCTTAAAATAAGCAATTTAATAGTTTTGAAGTTCACCGAAATTGGCGTGGCGCGACAATCGTTTCGCGACATCGGTTTTAAAATAAAAGGAACTTTAGACTGAATAATTGTAAAATTGTACAGAAATAATATGTGAAGAATGCGTTGTAGATATTTATATGCGTTTCCACTTCACTAGACGAGAATTATCCTTGAGATTTCTGTGCATTAGACTTAGTGACGTCAGGAGTATGCTGTCAGAAATTTGTTTACCACACACTGGTATGTGTGAGAATTCGTAATCCGTACAACAGGAGCCGCTACATAACCTTCTGCCTTTCAAAAGGATAATTCTAATTATCTTCAGACAGTATTGTATAAGAAACAATTTGCGTCATACGGCTTCGCCATTTTCGGTTAACAAATGACGTCTCGAAAATAACGACAGACAAACAAGAATTTGAACTTCGACACTGATAAATTGTACTCAAGATTTTCTTTTTTTGTTATTTATGTCCGTTAAGTAATACTTATGAGATAATTAAACTGCACACGGTGTGATTAAGAATTTAACACGATACTAAAAATAGAGGACACTGTTCCATTTTTATAAAAAAACTGAGATTGTTATTCAAATAGAAAAGAAAGTAGGAACTTAATGAGACTTTATTCAAAAATATTTCACCTTTTTTATATAGATCGTCCGAGATGCAGAGACGCTCGCAAAGCGCATGGAGCACCGTGGCGCGTGCGCATGCGACAACGACACCGGTGACGGCGCGGGAGTGCTAACTGCTATTCCGCATCAATTCTACTGTGCTCAGCTCAGGTATGAAAACGTAGATTATAAATAAAAATTGACGGGACAACGGTGCGATTAAAAATGTTTGAGCGTACTTTACCGCGAGATTAGAGAGCAAGATTATGGACCTCAGTGTGGCTCGAAACTCATCGAGCATCCTCAAAATTGTAAAAATGAGTGAACCGTATAAATATTACTTCATTTAGTTTAGGTACCTTATGTTCCGACTTCCGACGTAGACGTAAATAAAGCGCATTTTTAAGCAGGTATACATTCATGACGGTACAGGAAAAATCACTTTCGGGCTAATATCAAATACGATACCCTATTTTGCTATTCGCCGGGCAAACAGCCAATGAGGTTATTGTCGAAGCCATTTTACGCAAAGACTTCAAATCTTCGACGGGGTCAGAACAATGCATCACTAATGCACTAGGTTTAGTGGTTTTTGGTTTAATACTAAAACAAATGATCATAATTATCGATCGTTACTGAAACTAGAGTACCTAATGTCCTCATTATGTACAAATAGACAACACATTGTCTGTTTACAGAGATTGATCAAAGTAAAACTATTTTCAAATCTACTCCAATTTACCACTCCGATCTGATAATTATCCACCATGATTTCTGACATTGAATTAATTAATGTAGGTCTTATAAATAAAAGACCAAATGCACTTTTATGACTATTGAAGTCACCAACAACTGCCTCCAACGATAGAAAATCAAATTGCAAGAAATTTAATTCCATTTTCAAATGTTTTTTTGCAACCACTGACGATTTACCTACGTTATTTTCATAAAAAATCGGTCTTAAAGCGCTCGTCTCGTCACTGTCGGAAGAGCTAAACCCTAACATCAATTATAATTGATTAAAAGTCTAAACTTTGTGGGGTTGGCGAGTTGCCAATCGTTACAAGAACAATTCTACCCACAGCCTTACACTTGGCAAACAGCCAGATGGTCGGATCGGAAAATCGATACGACATGACAAACTGGAACAAAACCGTTCTCCAGCCTGGGAAATATATTGAGAAAATGGGTTGGAATAGTTGTTTATGCAACCATCAAGGAACCTGTCTTTCTTCTGGGAAAGAACATGCAAATAATAGAAAAAAATATCATGTAAATCTTCGATTGATAGCTCTAATCAAAGTCAAAGTCAAAATCATTTATTTCAATTAGGCCAGAATGGCACTTTTGAACGTCAAAATAAAATTAATATTAAAAGTGAAGCTATTTGCTCATTCCAAGGTGTAGATTCCTATGGAGAAGAACGAGCAAGAAACTCCAGAGGTTACTCTTTTTCAATCAGGTTCACAATACAATTTACTAGTTACATAGTTTTGCTGTTTGGATTGTGCGAGAACAATGTAACACCAAAATCCAGTCAAAGTGATCAAGAAAGAAAATAACCTTAAGAACAATAATACAGTCTGGAGCTGACCAGTCCCAGTTGACGGCGCCCGTTCACGAACATGACACGTACACCAGCACCGCCCAACTCAACCATATTGTAGGGAATCGAGCGATCCACTGCACGCGCCACCGCCAATGAGACCTTTGAGTGAGCATGACAACTCCAAGCTGACACAAATGACTTCTATTAATCTAATTTAATATTAAGTTAATTACAGGGCTCTCACATTTACATTGGTTATATAATTTAAAAAATATATACAATTTAGCAATATAGCTGTATTATTTACGATTTCATTAAAACAACAGTGTTTTTAGTTATCCTGTGGAGCCGGACTAGCCTGCATCCAAGCATTTTTATCCTCTATATATTCATTAAGTTTGTAATATGCTTGTCTACATAAAGTTTTCTTTATACATAATTTTAATTTGGATTCATTTAGTTGTTGTACATCGCCTGGTATCTTATTATAACATTTAACACAGAATCCCATGAACGATTTACTTACTTTCGCTAATCTCGAAATTGGCTGACTTAATCTATTCCCATGTCTAGTTTGATAGTGGTGTCTGTCAGACACTTTACCAAATAACTGTAGGTTTTTCCTAACATACATGATGTTTTCATAGATAAATTGACATGGAACGGTCATAATGTTGATCTCCTTAAACCTTTCTCTGAGAGATTCGCGACGACCTAGATTGTAGATAGCTCTGACGGCGCGCTTTTGTAAGATAAAAATAGATTCAATGTCAGCAGCGTGTCCCCACAGCAAAATGCCATACGACATAATGCTATGAAAGTAACTGAAATACACCATTCTTGCCGTGTAAATGTCAGTTAATGTGTTTGTTTCCATGTGGTCTTATTACTTATAAATGATATTTGTATAGCTACATATCTTTTTGTATAGAAGCTATACTTTTAATTTGTATCCATTATAAAAGATAACCAGATAGAATCCCTATTTCATGAAGAACTAGTCCAGGGACGCTTATAATAAATATACCAGATACACAAGGTGTTATAAGAGTAGACACTTATACCACCTAATGTTTACATAATGTAGAAAAATCCCCGAATCCTCCACAATCCTCAAATTCTCAATTCCCAAAAGGCCGGTAACGCACTTGTAACGCCTTGGTGTTTCGGGTGTCCATGGGCGGCGCCGATTGCTTACCATCAGGTGATCCGTCTGCTCGTTTACTGGCTTATGCTATAAAAAAATGTGTTCGTATTCAATTAAATGCACAGTTGATTCTAGGTTTTCCTCATGCGAGTCTAATGATAGGCAAATTAACTTACCCATCTAGAATATAGTCGCCTCAATTTTGAATAACGATTATGATTATAGTAATCAGGCTGCTAGTTGCAACGACATTAAAGTCATCTGAAGGACACTGTTTCATTCATTTATAAACGTTGATTGCTTCTTGTTCTCTTTGTACTTCTCTACTAATATAAAAACAGTACCTACTAATATAAAAACTATAAAATATAATTATTTTGAAACGATCGTAAAAGCAACAATGATTCTCGTTAAATAAACACGAGCTAAATTAAAACATTTTCTGAAATTGCACTTATATAGTAAACATTTATAGTCCAGATTTCCACGTTCTGAAGTGCTTTAAAAATAATCGTTATTTTCATTGAGCCGTTTGAATAATGCATTGCAGTTCGCTCTGTTATTTCGAGTACCGTTAGATACATAGAGGTGCTGAAAGAATAATATGTGAATAATTCAAGAGCACTGACAACGAAAACTGCGCAAATAGTATAGAAATAAAATTACTAGTTATGAGTCATAGGATGTTGAGAAAAGGCTAGGGGATAATGATCCTTTCAATGCGAGTACGTTGCTCTTTACATACGATTACATAGTATCAACACGTTGATTACGTAATTGCTGTGATATGTCCTATGTATTTGAACTGTAATATGGAAAAGCATACAAAATGTACCAACTTATGTATTAACATTCACACATCATGCGGTTTGCTTATCATGGTTTTCCTGAACCTAATATTTTTGAAACTTCCTACTCTTCGTCAACATCGTCATCATGTGAACCACAAGACCTTTACTACTGAACATAGATCTCCCCCAGCGGCCGGTTGGAAGCAACTCCTTCCTACTCATCAATCGCCATCCACTCATCGTCATCAAATGCCATTTCATATATTTCTACTATCTATAGAGTTTATTCATTATTTTCTTAGAAATACCTCTTCAATCATGAGTACCTTTGACTTTAATTAATAACTAAGGTTTCCCTCCCTAAGTCAAAGGACAATGTAATTCGAATACTTACACGCTGCATTGTGACATTACCCTTTGCGGTTTGCGGTGTAGTAGGAATGACAATATTTACTTGCCGGATGGTCTTCTGTCTACGTCATAGACCGCTACGTATACTGAAATATGCAATAAAAAGGCGATGAAGCTGGAATGATTATCTTGTTATATTTAGAAAAGGTGAAATAAGCTGTGAAGTTTACAAACCACGAGCACTTCATTACCTATTAAGGTACTTAAAAACAAGTTTCATTTGATTTGTGGATTGTAAACAAGTTTAGTGCTGCCATCATGACATTTTAATTCATTTGATCAAAACTGCTCTTTTCATCTCGTCAGAAATCCAAAACCCAAAATGACAAAATTCGCAATTGACATCTAGATCCCCACTTGCCATTGCCCCTTGCTATACCAATTACAATAATAGTGTTCTCGTAGGACCCCTCCCGATCTGGAGCTCTAATATCAACAGTCAATTTGTCTGACCCAGTCACCTATTCGCCAGCAAATAGATAATAGTCGCCACGATCCGCCAGATCCAGCTACGCAGTAGTTTGATATATCTATACTTTATTTAGTGCTGTAAGTTCATCGATAGTGTTGTGTATAATTGTGTTTCTATATCCTTATCGATACCCCTTGTGTGGGGTAATTATATCGTTATCTGTATTTTATTATTACTAGCCCGTTATTCGTTAGTTTAACTACTTTTTTATAACTTACGTAAACTTCCGAATTTGATGTGCAGAAATTACGAAACACAACCTTATTTCTTACATACTTCTTTAGCATCCATGATCTCGTCACACTGGAAATGATTGCTCCTTATTATTTGATATACGCTTATAACTATAGAATTTACACACGACACGACCTATACTTGTTCAGTATTGTTATCATAACGCTGCATAATATTTACATAACCGCTATAGCCTATAACCAAGAATACAATGTAACATTGAATATAACGTAAACAGTGTTAACGTAAGCGTAAGTCAAAAGCTGACGTATCTAGGCATATTATGGTTAAATTAGTTCAAGAATAATACAAAAGGTGTGTATCAATCAGATGAATATGGGCTTCTCCAATCACACGCTACTACTTCGATGTTAAGCTCATTGCATCCAATCCACTACCAGAAACCCTGCGGCAAATACTATGCAAGATGATACCCCTTCTAAGTGAAAAATTTCGTATAATTGTATTTCAATTAAATCGACATGTCCCTTCCCCACTCGATATTACTATTTGTGTTCTAAAATAGGACAACCTTACAACTAGACCTTGAACATTATATAGGGAAACAGTTTACAACAATTCATTATTAATAGCTTTCTCATTATTGATAAAGGCGTGGGAAATGTACTGCTGATGTTTATTTACCTTTATTTGATTGTAGAACATCTGTTTGTTTATCCTGCGCTATTGTCTTTTATTTACCACTTCTATGGACTAGATTAGTATCTTTACGCGTTCTAATTTTCGGCTGTTATGATATACATATCCCCCTGTACAAGAGCGTGCATCTATTGACGAACACCACACCCAAATCAAATCTCCGTGCTATTACATAGAATTTTAAAACAACTACATAAAAATTCTCGGCATTGCAGACCTCGTATATTCCATTCAACTTTAAACAACAACGCAAAACTATGTTCTACCTATGTACCTAATTTGGTTTTGCGCAGCATTACATAAACGTGCGATAACATACCTTGACTCGACCTTGAGTCTTCAGAAGAGGTAACAACCAGTAACAAACTATAGAAATACAGAAATACCAGATTATACAAACATCGTATTAGCATTACTGAGCTATTCAGCTCTTGTCTCTTATTACCACAGATAAGGGTACTGTCAGAAGACCAAGTTATTATAGCACAAATAGTCAACATGTTTTCGTATAAATGTTATAGATACCGCCTTTCGAAACCGGCTTTATTGATATGTAAATTAACAAAAAATCGCGGTTACTCACGTGAATATACTGAGAAAAGCTCTACTAGTTTCGAACCACAGATGGGTTCTTCCTCATGAGAGAAGACGGGAAGAACCCCTTGAGTAACCCGTCTCACGATAGTTGTTATAAAAACTAATTGATATGTAGTTTGTTCTGTAAAAGGTTCTGGTTCTGAATCGTAGCGTAATGTTTTAGTCTTTCTTTTTCCTCGTTAAATTCACTATAAAACACAAAAAGAATTATTCAAATAGGATCAGTAGTTACGGAGATTACCGTTCAAACAAACAAACACTCTTCAACTGTATATATTAAGGTTATAGATAGATTTCACGATGTGCTTCAATCAGTACTTTACCAGGCGATTCATACAGCTCTTGTCACTTAAGAACCACAGATGAAGACTTTAAGAGTACGAAGTTATGGCACAGATGTCAACGTGTTTCCGTATAACGCCTTTTTGTGTCTGCTCTTTTCATAGCTGGAAAATGAAACCCCGGCTGAAGGAAATAGAAGTAGAATCTCATTTCACGACGCGACGTGAAATGATAGGTCCTCATATGATGGCATTAATATTTCAGTTTATTGAGGGCATTGTAGACGATTATTGTTTTTATTATTAAAATTTATTGCAATGGTTGGAATTTGATTTAAGAAGGAGTGGTATCTCAAGGATTGTTTGTTTCTGATTGTAACTATTATTAATTTCATTTACTTTTCTTTTGTCACCACTCTTGGTCAATGCGAGTTGGCGATTACAAACTTATAATTAGAACTTATAAAACCCAGGTTTCCTCACGATGTTTTCCTTTACCGTTTGTCAGTAGTGTCTGAATAATCTTAGAAAGTACATATACCTAACTCGGAAAAAGTCACATTGGTACTTGCCGCTGGTAGGTTTCGAACTCGCACCCTCATGCATGAGAAGCGGGCGTCTTAAACCTCCGGGCCACCACGACATTCTTTCTTTGTGTGTAGATAATTCTCCTGTCTATTGAATTTCTAAGTATTTGTGCTATCGACTTGCGACACATTAAATCAATACTAGAAATTTAAATGCAAGTATTTTCCAGAATCTATGATGACATATGTTGATTCTACTGAATATTTACTATGTAAAAGAATACAAAATGCCTTTGAAACTGGAAAATTACCTATTCATCAATCGATCATAATCAGTAGGATAGAAAATAGAAATATAAAGATGTTCTGGATTCAGGGTTACCAAAGGCCAGGATGCAAAAAAAGAAAAAAAAGAAAACAATTCCAAAATAAAATTAAAAATAAACAATATGTATTGTTGCAAAGATAAAGAGAGATAGCAACATCGGTCACGTCTACTACCTCCTATCACAATGCTTGACGTAATTACAAATGTTCCAAGCACGCGCCGAACGCCTGATACCAAAATATTGACATAAAAAAAATATTTTCTCTAAGTAGTTATTTGAACTCCGTGTGGAAATAACTGGATATCATCATAAAAGCTATCGCATCTATTCGTGCGCAAATATTATTATTATAGTACCTATTAAATAATCATGGTCTTGAAACTCTTCACACGGCGCTCCAGCTTATCTTCAAGTGGTGAAGTGTGAAGTGGTCACTCATTTCCACTATTGTCTATTATTTGTATAATAACAATTACTATATCAATTGATCGAGATTCGAGTTCCAAATAGGAAGTAAATGAATTAACTACAAAATAATAGAATTATTCCATCTTTGCTAAACATCACATGAACAACCTAGAAGTGGCCAATGCTGACTTAAGACCTCGTCTCTCACGGAGAAGGTTTGAGCATTAATCACCACGCTTGCTCAATGTAGGTTATTGATTTTAAACTTATAATTATATATCACGACCAACCCCGGCTTCGCACGGGTGCAATATGCATGTATTATACATCTAAACCTTCCTTAAGAATCACTATATCTATTACAAAAACCGCATCAAAATCCGTTGCATAGTTTTAAACATCTAAGCATACATAGGGATAGACAGACGGCGGATAGCGACTTTGTTTTATACTATGTAAGCCCAGGTTTCTTCACGACTGCCTCGTTGGCCGAGTGGTCTCAAGTGCGACTGCCTGGCAAGGGATCTCTGGTTCGATTCCCGGGTCGGGCAAAGTATACCTGGGTTTTTTAAAAAAAACTCAGTTTTAGCACGGAGTCTGGAATTGTGGTCCGTATATGGCAATAGGCTAACCCCCTATTACATGGGACTCATAACATAAATAGTGAAAAGTGGGTGTTACATTGTACAGTGGCATAATGTGCACCTCTGCCTACCCCTTCGGGGATAAAAGGCGTGATGTTATGTTATGTTTCTTCACGATGTTTGTCAGTGGGGTCAGTACATATACTTCGGAAAAAGTTGCAAGTTGCATTGGTACCATTGGTAGGTTTCGAAGACCCAAAAATTCCAATTAAACATCAAACGAAATCCAATGGTATACTACCTCTATTTACATTTCCACAAATCAAAAGTGACCGTTCATTAGTGTAACTAGCTATTTAGATCCTGGAACGTAAGCATGCGAGTCTGCATGCTATGCTAATTTTGTTTAGGTTCGAACCAAAATGTACCGGTATTTGTCGTGCCAACAAACTGTAGCTATAAAAAGTAAAACATATCAGTAAATCGTGTTAACAACATTGATTGATTAACATTTGTGAAGGAGTTTCGAATTTCTTTTCTGTAGTATGTCAACATCTGGATAGACTATGCTTGTTGTTAGGTCACATACATTCATGGCGTGATGGGGAAGCTTTATAAAATGGAAGACATGCCTTTCCTATTTTTAACTAAGATACATTATAGAAATGTATTGGAAAAATAACTACAAAAGTACATTCCCTAATCACAATGCCATGAATGTTCCTAATCTAAAATGTTTGACATAATTTCCAACATGTTATCACCCAGATTTTATCGTGTTGACTCACAATAAATGCTCCAATGGGTTCAAAGTCATAAATGCTAACAGCATTAACTTATTCGTTTCTGAAGCGTTTCATCGACTCATCACTTAATTACGTCCAGAAGTAACTTGTCTCTGAAGGTTCTTCTAGTCAACAAGTTGTTTCTTTATTTGTTATACACAGTTCCCATTAACATATGAAAGTAGCTTGTAACATAAGATGTAGTCAAAGAATTAGTGCCTATTAGGATGGTTCATGTGCGACCACATTGCATAGTTGTAAACTGCGTAGTAGTGACAAGGTCGAACTTGTTTGTATTGTGCACTTATTGTAAAGGAGAATTTCTCACTACAGCCATGCCATCTCCATTATTTATTATGTCTGGTTTTTACACGGAAGGTTCATCTACAAGTGTGGTGATATCATTTGATTGAACTCTTATGTGAGGAAAATTCTTATGATTTATAAAACTGTCTTATTCACACTCGAAAGCATTGGCATCGTATACCTAGCTTCTTGTCGCGGAGAACCTAACGGGTAACCGGGGCTCCGACTCGACGTGCTGGAGAAGGAACGGGGTGGTTTTTAGTCAGTAAGAGTCTGACACTCCCTTCCGCCTCACCCAGGCGGGAGCAGTAATTCGATGATTTTCCCCCTTAAAAAAAAATACCTAGCTTCTTTTATTGCCATAACTTTATTAGGTATGCAATCAAAAGTATAAAATATTTATATTTAATGTCTTCTATTTTCTTATACCCACTTCACGTCTGTATATTTCTACTGCTTGCATTTTTACTGCAGATCTTTAATGAGCACTTTTTGTTAATAAATCTAAAATTAGCTCAGATACAAAGTACTACAAATATAAACTGAAGGAAACTAGTTATTGTAGCTAGTGCATAAATATTTAATGCTGTAGACGACGAGATGTTATGGCGAGGAATGCTGCATCACGACACAGTAATATAACAAACATACTTAGTTATTGTGTAAATGATAAATGAACGACGTAGTAAATCAATGTGTATGATGTAACTGCTGATAAAGAGATCATTCATTACATATTCATACATAAGACCCAACTGATAGGATTTTTCCAATGTAAGACGAAAATAGACTAAAATATCAAGACGCAACATAGATGGCAGTTCGAAGAATTAATTTGCACAATGCGCTAGATGTAAAGTTGTTTGTCGATCGTTCATTGTTCAATAGTGTACCGAGAGTTCACACAGGGGATCACATTCAACAATAGATACCTAACAGCGACAATACTCTGGCTCCTCCTTTTCTCAAGATAAAAATGTTTACGTAAATGTACTACAAACATTTGTCAAAGCAACAATTGCTAATGTCACATATAATAAAACAACTTCCTTGAGCCATCCCTGGAAAAAAACACGCGACTAAGTAATCAAATGATGAAATTGGCGTAGGTTTTATATTATTTTCTGTTTGCAGGCTCGTTTGCGTGATCTCCGGTCGTGTCGCTTTTCAAATGACACAACTTGGTTTTATTACTTTCTTCCTTTTTAATATTATTGCTACGTTTATAAAGTACTAATTAACTGTTAATATTTTCTTTATACGTGTCATGGTCATTGCTCACACTACAATTTCACACCATTAGTTACGGAATCGACAGTTTGTTTTGAAGTGCGACATGAGCACGTGAACAAATAGCCTCAATTAAGTGATCATTGTTATCTGTATTATTTTACACCTTAGCAATGTAACATGCAACTCTAATCTCCATGGCCTTGCATTCGTTGGTATCACTACGTTGTGATTATAACATACCTGATCCTGATGTAACTGCATTTACTGGTGTTTTATCATTTGTTATGGCTTTGTCATATTAGGTTTACATGTCTACTATTAGATCTGCAAATGCAGTCTTTGAGCAGTGTATAATTATAAATTCTTTTTGCTCTTTCTTTCATTATTACACCTTAGCTGTGACCTGACGAGATCTAGACAATGCCTAGGGGAATTCTTTGCAATTATGTTTGTTTCCCAGTTCGATATATATTTTTAAAATTTTCCTCCAATCTCATACGTCATAGTCTGCAATTTTGTCTGCGGTTATTACATTAGTAGTGGCTGGTGTTGTTGTTGCCTCGTCATCACTCAAACTGCAGACGTGATTGACGAGCACATTAGCGTCTCCAAATATGATCAATACAAGAGTTCAATCACGTAGTCTACATAGAAGAATAAACTTTTACTGTGTGTGTAATGATTAAATCTATGTACTTACATACCTATACCATCTTTACATACTTATTTGCTAAATTATTGTTAGGTTACATTGTTTTTGCCATAGTCAGCCATTGTTGTAATTGCGTCACAGACTCAAGGTGGTAATTTCAATACCTGAATGATGCTTTAAATTAAATCATTTTATAGTTCAATAGATGGCAATTACAAATGAATAGATGATGTCTGTTAGGTTATTAAAGAGTAAAAGTTAAAAGCATAATGAGATGAAAAGAGTAAGGATGGTTTATCTGAGTACCTGAAAAGTCTGATATTGAATTGGTTATGTTAGTTATAGTCTTTGTAATAAACAAAGATAATATAATAACTAAGCATTTTCCTAATGTTAACAAACAATTAATTAACAATCATTGACAGATATAAATTAATCTTTACATATGTAGGCTTTACGGTATTTAAAGTTCTTTCAATCTGAACAGATTGTCAAAGAAGTTGGTGCGTATAAAGATTATATTACCGGAGCCTTGATAAACGATTACCACAGCATGGCACGCCGGTGGCACGGAGCACGCGATGCCTTCGTGACTAGGGTTGCCTACCTGATTAGCACGTTGAACCGTGAAACTAGGCTTTAGATTACACCTAACTTACTAAGTACCTACAAATTTCGTTAATTGTTGATATGGAGCTGTAGCATGGCAATGTCCTGTTCCTAATTTAGTCGGTTAGATTTCTTGGATAGCTTGAAAAGACACTCTTATGTATGACAAATTAGTTTACTTAAAAATTTTCCATACATGATCGCTAATTCGTAATATTAGGTACCTACTTAGGGCTTCCCGTCTACAGCAATAATACCTATAATTTGAGGAAAACTAACAAAAGTAGGTAGGCATTAGTCATACTGCCACCATAGCCACGGTAGCTTCACGACCTTTTCCCACATGTCTGCATACCTGACAGGAGGTATTTATTACCGGTTAAATAATATCGATAAAAAAATTATTGTCCAAGATAAACAACACTACGTTGTCACTCGAGCAACACGTGATGATCGCGTGGGGGATTCCACTATCTTTATTATTTTTCTTTTCTTATTTCTTTATCTTTAGCTGCTTATACCCTCCATCAACGATTAGCCGCGATAGTTCGCTACTGTTTCTCTTTATACTGATTAAAGTTCAACGATCTTTGTGTACTTTGATAATATAAAACATCGTTTATTTTACGTTAGTTACCGGTAAGTTATAACTGTTTTCGTTGCATCCACATAAAACTAGTTTCAACTATAGTCCATCTGTTTAGGTAATTAACTAAAGGTAAACAAACAAAACCACGTGACACAGAGATACTTAACCTTCTATTACTTCAAATATTTCTCGTGTTTTAATTTAAACTAAATTCACTTTAACATCGTTCATTTGTCACACACACACATACAAGCACAAATGCCTAAATCGTACAAGAGCCTAGCCTATGGGTCTATTTCATTATCATGTTTAAATAGAAACTATTCTGAATCTGATATAGGGATTTCTTTCTTGTACGGATGTGTCTTTGGGCCAAGTTTCTTCAATATATTTGAACACATTAATTACAAACGATGAATAACCTAAACTTAAATAACGTAATAACAAAAACAAAACAAAAACAAGATTAATTTCAACAAAATAGGAACGCGAGCGCAAACGACGAGAGAGCTGTCAATGGCGCCTGATTAACCGACTAAACGTAATACACGCTACTTTCATTGTCGCGCTACATCTTAATTGGACTCTTTAATTTGACAACATTATCTAGGTAATGCTTCGTTCATAAAGAAAGGTTTTGGATACCTGGGATTTTAGGCTCTTTATGGTGTCTATTGTAATGAAATATTATGTTACTTAATAAAAAATGTTATTAAATTATTATGAATAGAATAGAATAGAATAGATCATTTATTTGCTATGGATGTAGGTACAAATTATTAGGTGTTACAAAATTTTAAGGTTCCTTGTACATTCTACCTTAATTGGCATGCAAATATACATTTTAAAATAATTTATCAAAACTTATCATCCAAGAACTATGCTCAAGCAGATATATATAATATTTACTAAGAAATAAGTGAAAAGGAACAGAAACATAACATTTAATAGAGAAAACTGTCGTAAAAATGGAAACAATTTTATTTTCTTATGAAGTATTTTGAGTCATGGAAATGTCAACTATAAAGAACTCTTTTTATGGTTTGTTTACAAATAGTTAACTACCTAAACAGACGGAGTATAGTTCTGTTGTAAATTGCATTATCTTACTAGGTAACTGTTACAATGAAAAGAAGATCGTAATTAAAAGATTAGAATCACGATTGCCGGATTATCATTATTATCAATATTGTATATTGTATTATGATGGATTTACAAGTAGTTATGTAGGAAATAAATGTACCAGTTCTTGATAACGATAAGATAAGGCATAGTTATCGTTTCGATGCTCACTGGATCGTGGACGTAACGACCGATTGCCATTCAAAACAATATGATACAAACGAGTAGGTACCTAATCGATATTGCGTTGTTATGCTATTGTCGCTTGTCATATTTATACTCGTGTTATAAACTATTTTTGGTATTCAGCCTACTTCGCGATATTTGGAAGGAGGAAGATTTTATTTAATTCCCAAAATATACAAGTATTTCAATTTGAATGCGACTACATTTTAGACGTCTAGGTAAAATGATTAATAAGATTATTAGGGATTATAATCTAAGAGAAGGATAATAATCTAATAAAATTATTAAGGAATAGCGACTCGCCCGGCTATACACGGGTGCAATATTCATATATTATACATATAAACCTTCTGTAAGAATCAGTCTATCTATTAAAAAAAACCGGATCAAAATCCTTTGCGTAGTTTTAAAGATCTAAGCATACATAGGGACAGCCAGTCGATAGCGACTTTGTTTCATACTATGTAGTGATTGTTTCAGTACTGACAACCGCATCTTTTTTCAGTGATTTTACGCATCATGTTTCTTTGGTAGAGTAAATTACTTTTTTTTATGAAAAGAGCTGCAACTGCAAGTTTGTTATCCTTTTAATCGTAATCCAAAATATCTGGATCATTGTTTGATAACTCGAAACTCCATGCAACCTATGTCCAAAATTCATTTAATCCTATAATTTTTTATTCATAGGTAGGTTCTTAATATCGGTCTAGTCCCCTAAAACGAAAATATATCTAAATAGATAATAATCTTTACAATGTTTAGCTATTCACTCAGCTGCCGAATGATATTATTGTCAAGCGTATTAATTGGTGATTCGTAAATAAACATGTTTTGCAAAAAAAGGATCACAAATCACGACCATAACAAATGTTCAGTCGTCGATAAAAATGTATATCACTACTTATTGTTGTTCCTATCTAAGTATGTAAGCTGACATCATGTTGTTCTGAAATACAGACGGACATATAAAACCTCAGACAATTCAATGATAGATAAAGAAAGTATCTAATTAACTCGTCGAGTACCGGTTTTGTAGACACAATTATAGAACAATAGGTTGCGGTCACCGGTGACCGCTTGGTGTTTGACAGTTTAAGGCGATTATTATGTTCATAAAATTACTTAAAACAATAGGTATGGTCGAAGTATCAGATTAAAAGAATATCATTTAAAGTACTCTTACATTATATTGTGAAATATTTAAATTGAAACCTAATTAATGTGTGTACGAATATATGTATAAATCAATATTGTAATATACTATGTTCAGAAGATAGAGTCCTGACTGAAAATCACGTCTTAAACACACGGATGTTCTTGGCATTCTTCTCTATTCTATTAACTCTTACATCGTCATTCAAGAACGTAACCTTCTATTGCCTTCAAGTAATTAAAAAAATCTAATATTAAAATTAAAAATAAATAACATGAAAAATAAATAAATATAAACTACACCTGTAAACTAAAACTGAATAATAATGAACCATAACATAATAAAAAATACCCTCGATTAGGCGTCAAAGAACTCGTATGCATCACTGTCACTGGGGAACATTCCCAGAAGACTGGCAGCGTTCCCACGTTATTTAACAGAATGTAACCTAAATTCTGAATGGAAATTTCAGAATTACTAACAAATTCTTGCGGACGAAAAATTCATTTAAAGTGATTCACACAGCATTACAGAGCGATTGATGGACTTACTTTATGAGAGCAAACATTATATTATTGCGGAAATTTTACGTAAAATACTTCCAAACATTAAACCATATTATTGTTACGAGATTTTATTGGAAACCTGCCATAATATTTTAAAACTGTTGTAGATATTATAAAGTTATTTTGTTAAGATCGATTCCTTACAAGCTGTGATATAAGAGCAGGTGTATGAGATGTCAAACGGAATACCAGACGAGTTGGCAAAAGCCGCCATTGTCTATGATGATAAATACATGATGATCACAATTCAAACAAAAACAACGCCCTCACAACTTTTTATTAGATCGTTGACGGTGTGTTGAATTACTGGGTGATGACTGATGACTGATTCTAAATATTATTTTAATAAAATCCTATTTATATATGAGGTCACTCACTTTATTTCTTCTCGCTTAAGGTTTTAAACAAATTCCAGAAGATACTATAGAAGTACAAGTATTTTCTTCTGCGACCTTCAATTAGCTATAAAAATTCTCCTGTATATAAATATTACTCTAAAATTTCCTGTTTATTACTCTCAGCAATAAATTTTAACATCTGTTGTTATTTGTTCTCGTGCTCTCAATAGGAAAAGGCATGCTGTTCACGTTAAAATCCATTTTCCATTCGTACGTGGGTTGCAGATCTGTGTAGTTGGGACTTGTCTGTTCTATACTTCCATCTATTATTAGACTTCGTGTCCAATTTAGAATAGTCTCCAGATGAATGCATGAGGAAATTGTCACGTTTCCAGTATTTTCCATGTCAGTCGTTTTAATCTTAATATTTTAAGTATTCTCTTCCACTATCCTCGCTGCAATTTTATTATGAGCAATAAATATTTATTGCTATAAAAGTACTGAGGCCTTAGTACGAGTTTGTTTTACGTTTAAAGTAATCGTAACGAGTACGCGTTCGGCGCTGTGATTGGTTGCTTCATTGGCGCCGGCCAATCAGAGTGCCGAACGCATACTCGTTTCGAATACTTTAAACGTAAATCAAACTCGTACTAAGGCCTCAGCTCGTATAAGTTATTAGGTAGGTAGCCTAGCATTTTTAATATTCCTCGTGCAATCTTGGCACGTTTTAATTCAACTTTGACCTTTACCATCCTGGAGCCGTACTCCTATTTTATCTGCCGTGACATTTAATAAAATGTTCTACAATTAAGTGGGCTTTGCGTCGCTGGATACAGTTTGTTTGTAATTTTACGCTTCGGTAACTTTTAATGAGGCTCTTTAGATGTCCTAGGTTGTTCATAGCAGACTTGGCAAAGGCTTTTGTCTGGGGTAAAGTGGCTACTTGATTAGGTTGAAGTTTCGCTAGGCGCCATTATTAGATTGAGAAGTTTAATGAAAGAAACCTTCACGATATGAGACTTCTTTTTAATTCAACCTTTTCTCCTTTTCCCGAGCTAATTACTGCGTGGGTAGTAAGTACACTTTTATTTTCCCTCATAATTACATGTTGTTATTAATATAAAATATTGATTACGGAGCTGGTCCAATCTGGGTCAGCTGTCGGTCGTTCAACGCTCACCGTGCTGCGATAACCTGAACATAATGTTGTATCGATTTCATTGACTCCCATGAACTTCGATTACGTCAATGAATGGCACTTTATTGCTGTTATCTATGCAAAACAGGTGGACTGATAGATGTGTCCTTTAGGACATGATTTCATCCAAGTATTGGAAGAAGACTTTCAAATTTGGTAGTGCATTTCGTCAGCACCAGTTTGATCAGCACTGAGATTTATAACTGCACATAATGGCGCCTACCGTATTTTTGGTCACAGATGACGCTAGTTAAAACCTCTCGTTCTTCGTCCAATAAAGAATTAGCTAGTGTCTCACCATTGGACGTTCAATATTTGACAGCTGCTGTGATTGGACAAAAATACCCCTTCCTACATTTACGCCTTCTAGTGAGCAAAAAACCATTTGTATTTTCTATTAAATAGTCTTTTCCTCTTATCTGATAATAATGTACTGAATTTCATATTTTGAAAAATATTCGTAAAACGATAAATTTACGATGCTTTATACTGCTTGACGTATAATTTCGTAGGCGTGCAGTTGTTCAAATAAAACATCTACGATTGTTGTTTTTCCTTCAGTTCTATTTTATAGATTCATTGTAATTTTTCACCAATATTTCATTGAATTTTATAACCTCTTAAGATGTCTAATAAATTTACCATCTTCTAATTTATTCTTTTGATTCATCTAAGTCACTATTTGACTACAATCTAACTAACATCTGCATAATCGTGATGCAATCTGCAAATTTTGGTAATTAATAACCTAATCACGAATGTAGCTAAGTTCAGCGTCCGCGGCGACACTAAGTAGTAAATAATCCCGATTTGTCCGCCATCTTGGCAGCTGTCCAAGTGTTCCTGATCTTACTGCGGACAGTGATCACGCCATGTGCGCAGTCACGTGGTTGGATTCCGTACATCATGATGTTGAATTTATGTTGTTTGTGTAAGCTGATGCAATTTGTACACGACAGAAATTCCATCTGTTTTATATGTTTCCGTTTACGCTTGATACTGTTTCATATTGAATGATTTAATGAGGTTTTTAGATTTGTAAAACCTTGAACTTTGCAATGATGGTGAACATTTTTACGATACTTCTACAAATTATCTCAAAGCTACCAATCTTCATTTTCTTTATTAGAATAAAGTATTCCTTCTAACGTGATAGTACCGAGAAAACATTATTCTACTCTTATCACTTCATCTATTCTCATTCACGAGAGCGTTATCATCAAACGGATGTTCGCGTTGTTGCCGAATACGCACCAGTAACCACTGCGCCAAGTATTGTTTCAAATATATATTAGAATACTAGACAAAGTCAATATATTACAATACTAGACATTTAGACATGTTTAATAAATTTATCTATTTGAATTAGTCTCTATTAAAGAAAAACGAGTAGTGAATTTAAATGTGATGGATGAAGGGGAAGTGGGCGACCTAGCAGAAGATGAATAAGTAGATTGGATGAAGACCACAATTTATACAGATTTCAATATTCTTATTTGGCAGGGGGATCGAAAGATTGAATAGGGATAGTATACGGGCTTATACGGGTGCACTATCATTCATATCAGTATCGTTGGTAAAACTAAAATGATTATACTAAAGAAAGAAACTATCTACGTATAATTTACGTTCAGTTGCATTGGTTTTGTCGAGCAAAGTCAACATTGGCCTTTGAAATTTGAGACCGTCCATTTGCGGTGGAGACATTTCGGCTTTTCCACTTAGAGCACTTAGGGAGACAGACAGAGCTTGAAAAACTACAGGGATCGCTATCCCTATTATGTTCTCTTTTTCTTTCTGCAGTATTCTAATTGGCAAACTGTCCAACTACACCAAGACATAGGTGCAATAAGAATGTATAGCTGAAAGTACTTGTCATGTTTTGTAAACAAACATGTTATACTTGCAGACTAGAAAAATATATAATTGATTGGTTTAATTAAACATTCAGTCATAAAGAATTATAAAGAGCAAGTTTTGTCTTGAAGTATATTAAATTATTAATACAGAATCAAGAATCTAAGAAAATATTCGTAGCAATTCAACCAACCTATAATATGTAATGGCAATTGAATTTCCATCGAATTGTTGGCAACAATGGCTATCCAATCGCTTTTTTAGAGCTTCCGAAAGAATTCGACGTATTGCATCCCAAATTCCTAATGAAGCGTAGATCATTCATTGTCGATCATCCACAGGGCATTTAGGGGAGTTATACGTTTCATTTCATTTATACCGAAGGGGAAAAGGCACAAATCTTGATCCTTCGGTAACCAAAAGATTTGTAAATCACCAAGTATAATGTGAAGGGATCCATCGAGAAATAAACCTAGCAAATTTCCTAGCTCTAGGGTAATGAGAAGACTCTCCGTTATATGAAGATAAAAATAAGTGCATAATAATAGAACTAATCTACTTAATGAAGTAGATATTCCACATACCCATGCTATAGCTCTTTGTGGGTTATTTGCCATCAGCTATTTTTATTACGCGCATACATTGGCGGGACCTGTTTATACTTCGTTTACCTACAAGTAAGTAATCATTACATGGTTACAAGTAGTGATGATTCACCGGTTCTGGCTCACGCGTTTGACAGGTCAAATCCGGGAGAATCAGTCGCACCAAACCTAAAAAAAAAAAAAAAAAAAAAAAAAAAAAAAAAGGTTTTGGCATGCTCTGATCACGTTTCTGCAGTCCTTTTTTGCGTAGGATGCGTGGTTCTGGAGTTATGCAAATCAATTGCAAATCCATTTATTGTTATCTCATTCATTTCCGGTGCTCCTGACCCTCATCAACGCTCCATTGTTCTTATCTATACTTCGAACACCCTTTTGGCGTTCTTATCTATTACTCACTGGTAACCCTCATTATCTTTCATTTCCTATGTCATCAATAAAACACAATCATTCATTTTAATTTTCTAATTAATTTATTACTTTTTTCTACAAAATATGAGTGGAACATCTCATCCACAAAAATATCATTGTACAGTGTGTTCCCTGTAAATATGTTCGTAAAACTATGCATTGAACATCCCTGAAACTTAAATAGCAAATACATTAAGCAATATTCACCACAAACTGAAGTCCAATCATTCTGAATCCTATCAACATTCCAGTCCCATCTCTTACAATTCCTTTTCAAAAACTGAAGATGATATCGCTCAGGTGTTCGTCCATATGAATCAAAATATTGACCGATGCCATTCGCATCGATATGTACAGCTATCCAGTGTGACCCTGGTTTATCATCCGCATCCAAATTGCATATTATATACGTTGGTACATGTGTATACATAGGTAGTCTATTAGCAGCATAAACATTATTTTCTAGACTGACATGAATCTTTTTCATATGCTTTTGTAATTCTAGTGTGTCCATGATATTACTGTTATTAACAAATTATTACAGTACTAATCTATTCAATGGTTGTCATACGAATGTTCAATTATAGTGATTTGTAAATATTAAATCGCATTCTTTTGGGAATCACAAAACAAGTTCATGCCTGTTGCGATGTGCGATAAGTTTGTTGACTCATAGAGTTCAGATAAGAATGGTGCTATATAAGATCGAACAGTTGCAGTCATGCAGTCAGTCTATGGTCGTTTGACCACAGTGGATTGTGTACGTCTACCAATACTACGTTTGTGTTACTTACTTCAACGCATCAATGGTCATGGAGGTAAGTGTTTATTCTATTGACAAACTTACTTGTATTTCTGTTGTTGTTTCCTAACGTGTGTGTGTCAGATTAAGTGTAAACAAATTGATATTAACGTGATAACTCTGTTGTTGCAGAGATCATTCAACTTCGCAGACGATAATGAAAATACCTATAAACAGTATTACTACTCGCCACTCTCTCCCCAACACGAAGAAGAGAGTGATGACATCGTCGTTATTAACACAGACGATGGAGGAAAAAGGAAATCGCAACCGATTGATCAATTTTTTGAAGTGACACCAAAAATAAAAAGGAAGAAGCTGCTATCGTCGACTGTGGCACGAGCTGCTAGAGATGGCGTATCATACATCTCTACAAATTCTGACGACGGAGACCAAGCGACGCATCTCATAAAAATTGAAATGTATGATATGAAGAAACTATCCAAGATTCCAATTAGTGATCACTGGAAGCACGCTACCACGAGGATTAAATATTACGTAAAGAATAATAAGGATAGCATCTACGACAACACAAACGGTCTCGTATACAATATTACAAAGACAATAGCAGAAAGTGAAAAAGTTAAAAAATACTTTTTTAACAATGACACTCATTAGTGGATTAGTGAATGTGATTCTGTTTACTTAAAGTACTTCTGTGTACTCATTAGATCCAAGGAGCTGTCGCCTTGTGATGCTGAGAGAAAAACAATAGCAGAAGGAAGAGATGAGTGCGGTATACGTGTACAGAACACTTCATGGAAAAACAAAACTACAAAATTGATTGGAGAAGAAAAAGTGAAGAATATGCAGTACCTAAGAGCTGAATATCCATTTTTCAGTTCAAAATCTAGACGATTGATGAGTTTCGAAAACTGGCCTCTCGTTATGCAGCAGAAGCCTGAAGATCTTGCAGAAGCCGGTTTCTTTTATACTGGCTATGGAGAAAGGACCAAGTGTTTCCATTGTGGTGGTGGTTTAAAAGATTGGGAAGATGACGATGATCCTTGGCAGCAGCATGTTCAGTGGTTTAGTCAATGTGCTTATGTAAAGTTTAAACTCGAACAGTGTTTTGTTTAAGATTAAATAGGGGAGGTATATAAAGAAATAAAAAATAATATATTGCATATAATTTGTTTTATTAATTTTATAATGTTACATTTAGTTACACACACACAAAAATGCATTAAGCATTACACATATATGTATCTAAAACACAACACACATTATAATCCTAACTACTATAGTCTACAGTAACATTTCGATTTTTATCTATTTCAATAATATTGTCAAACTCAGCATAAACAATACAGTTAATTGTTTGTATTAGTGAGGATTCAAATCGTACTTCTAATCTTACACTACCATGCTTTATGAGATTCCAATGGGCTGATGAGTTAGCTGATAAATCAGGAGTTAAATCAAATGCTAAAAGACAGTAACCTTTGGCATACTGTTCACGAGAGATTGCATTTCCTTCATTAAGAAAGTGAATACCAGTCCCCGAGAATAGAGTATGATATGCTGATGTAAACATATTATTATTAAAAGATGGTTGCAAAGCTTTGGAAGGTATTTGTTGACCATCAATATATAAGCTGAAAGAGTTAATACCATAGTTTTCAAAGTTAAATGGATTTTTAGTAAGTGAACCATTAAATGCGGAATTATTCACAAAACCAATAATACATCTTTTGGGTACCTGTCCTAAGAATATATTATCAAGAGTTTTCCCTTGAACACCCGATGGAATAGTTAAAACTTTAACTTCAGCACGAGTTATAGGATATTTAGCAGTGGTAGAAGCTAAAACTTTCTGATGTGCGAGTAATACACTTGGATTAATTCGTGCTCTTCGAACAATAAGAGTTGCATCCGTAATGCAAACTTTAAACTTTACATCATTTGATCCAGCAATTAAATTAAAACTCTCTCTTGACCGAACTAATTTTACACTCATTTCAACGCCATTAATTAAAAATTTATCTTGATTGAAAATATCACCATGAAGATGACCAATCATTTCTACTTCCCTGCTTTCATTAACTAATTCCTGTCTTTTAACAAATCCAATGTTTTTACCATCTGTGGAATCCATTTTTCCTGCTGTATCATCATACCAAAGACTACAAGTAAGATGAGATTGTTTAGCAGCAGGTGCATAGTTTAAAAGGGTTTCCATGTATGCTCGATAAGCATAGGTATTATTAGGTGGTGACACAAGTTTTTGGTTTAAATAGATATCGAGTTGACTAAAAAGTGAATGCAACCAATTATTTACAGGTGCTACTGCTGTAGCTGATATCAAGTTTGTTGAATCTTGATTTAATACTTTTGCCTTTATGTGGAGTAATGTATGAGACAAATCTATGTAGTCGTCGCCTGTTCCAGGAACTTGAAACTCGATAGGTCCATCATCAGCAAGAGATGAAATTGGTTTATAATGAACTTCCTGGAATTTTTTCATTATCAATTATGACTGTGCCTTCATTGTCCCAACGTATTTTACTTTTACTTATTCCAATTAAGTTTAATAATGACTCACCTTTTTTATTATAAGTTTTTGGAATTAAACTGAGTATTTGTGTTGGTGAATACAGTGGATTTGCTTCACTTTCTATACTTTTAATAGATCCTTTCTCCTCTAACAAAGATTCAGCATCAACTGAACTTTTTAGATCTCTATCTTTATTTTTAAAACCAATTTTAGATCCATTTGAATCTTCATTAGATGTATCAGAATAAATTGGTAATCTGAGTGGTTGACGATCCTCTTCGGTAAAGTGAAGATATCTTTGTAGTGTTTGTAAATATAACATCCACTTCTTTCGGTCTTCCGTCTTACTATTCATAATATTTTGCATTTCAATATCTAGTCGAGACAAATTACTAGTAACCTTATTTTCTTGTTTTAATTTTTCAATCAATCCAGGTTCAATAAGTATCATTTTCTTAGCATTTTCCATGTTAACTGGCTAGTCCACTTACTAATCCACTCAATATTGCACCTAATATTATTGGTAAGAAAGCCCCTCCTTTTTGTATAATAATATTTTTTCTTAGTTTATGTGTACACTTATGCACCAGTTTACGGAGTATATTTTTGTGTTTATTCAATTTTTGTTTATCTTGATCTTTGAGAGGTATCTTTCCTTGTAAAACGTTATGAATACATTCACAAATACAATTTATTTCTTCTTCATCACACGTTTTAAGTAACGCTCTTTGATATTTTGGTTTAAGCGTATGCAAAGCGTTTAGCAAATGTTTATGCGTGGTGAGTCGACGATGCATCATTTAGAAATGATTTGAATTGTTTGATTCTTGGTGTATTTAAACTCTTTCGTGGGGACGTAGACTGTGCAGTAACCATTAAATGGGAATACATTTGTCTTGATACGACAAAAATCATTTGTATTCTGTTTTAAATCTATCATTAAATATCCATGCGCTTCGAAAGTTGCATCCCTGTAGGCGTCTTCAATGAATTTTGGGTTATCTGGTGACACTTGACGTGCTAAATATCTTATTTGAGTTTTATCTCGAGGGTTTTTAAAATAAATTATATAACTTGAGTTTAAAGAAATGTCTCTTTGACCTTTACCTTGATGAAATAAATTTTGTGTTAAATAAAATACACTAAGATTCCTGTGATGACTACCTTTTGTAAATATATCCACAATTCTTCCATCAGACTCTCTCATTAGATCATCAATAATAATAAGGTGTGGGTTTTCACCATCAAACATATTAAGATTTGGAATTCCTTGATGATAGTTAACATTTGGTAAATTATATAAAGGCTGCATTTCATCAAAGCACCATGTGATCTGATTAAAATCACAATTACATATTTCTTTAACTGATTTTATGAAATTTGTTACAAAATTTGACTTCCCACATCCACTTGGTCCTGCCACAATAGCAGTAAACGGATGGATAAAGTGATACATTTCACACGTCTAGAGTTTTAAAGGGATGAAATAAAAATGAAAATGTCGGTGTAAAATTACTATATATTGACAAAATTATATACCTAAAACATATAATTTGCGAAAAACAGAATGTTTTGTATACTATTTCTAATACATTTAGTACTTATCAGAAATAAAAACTACAATTATTTTTTGCACTATTTACAATCAAACAATAAATTTTAAATAATATTATAGTAATATCATAATTTTGCAATCAAAACAAATTTTGTATATACACACAGAAATAAAAGTATTACACTTAACGTAATTTATAATGTCCCCAAGCCAATGTATCAATGTTGTTGTCCATAATACATCGTTTGGTATCATTATATGACAAAGATGTTTTATTTATTTTTTGTGTAAAAATAGTGTGTTTGATTGACTTAAATCGAAGCATACTACAATATAATACATTTTTATTAAACAAACACGATTTGTAATTTTCCATATTCATTTTTTTGGTAACACTTTTGTTAACTCCTTTTGCTTTTGCTATAAATTTATCTTCTATTTCTAAGGCATACATTTTTGATCGCAACCCTACAAATTCCTTCAATACTTTACCATTATTCTCATCTTTAAAAAGATCTGAACAAAACCTCTGAGATTGAAGTTCAAGAGTTTTCTACACCGAGCAGTGGAGATAAAAGATCTATAACTAAAATACGTAAAAAGATCGATTGGGAAAAATGGACCCCGTACTAGAAGAAATTAACAGGATTTATTATGATCTCTTTAACCAAGAACTCTGTTTAAATTTTAAAATTCTATGTACTTTCATTAATTTAATCCCCATTTCAACGCATTGTTTTAAATTCCTGTAATGAATGATGTATTTATTTTTATTATTATTATCAAAAGCTATGAAGGAGAAAATGGATAAAAAGCAAGTAAAGGAATGGTTACAATCACAAGAAACATATACACTACATAAACCCATTCGGAAAAAATTCCCGCGTAATAGGTACATTCTATCAAACATTAATGAGTTGTGGCAAGCTGATTTAAGTGATATGCGAACTTATGCTCAATATAATGATGGTTTCAACTACATACTTTGTGTTATTGATGTATTTAGTAAATATGCTTTTGCAAGACCAATGAAAAAGAAAAACTCAGAAACAACTAAAGAATGTTTTGAAAGTATATTTACTGAAAGTAATTCAACACCTACTCACATACAATCTGATAAAGGTACAGAATTTATTTCAAAAGATGTACAAAAATACTTTAAATCCAAAAAGATAAATTACTATACCACTAACAATCCTAATATTAAGGCTAGTATTGTTGAACGATTTCAAAGAACTCTAAAAATGAAAATGTGGCGTTATTTCACTCATAATAATACTTATAGATATGTCGATGTTTTACAAGATTTAATATACTCTTATAATCACAGCATTCACTCGAGTATTAAGATGTACCCATGTGATGTAAGTTCCAACAATATTATGACAGTTTGGACTAATCTTTATGATAGAGGATCAAACAAACTTTCTTTAGAAAATTCTAAACCAAATTTCAACGTGGGTGATTATGTTCGAATAACTAAATATAAACATGTTTTTCAAAAAGGATATGAATCCAATTGGAGTGATGAAATATTTATTATATCTTCAATAATTGATAGATCTCCATGGATTGTTTATACAATAACTGATTTACAAAATGAACCAATAGTTGGTACTTTTTATGAAAGAGAATTACAGAAGGTCACTTACAACCCCACCTCACAATATAAAATAGATAAAATAATTGGCACTCGTTATTCGGGTAACAGAAAAGAAGTATTAGTGAAGTGGAGAGGTTATCCAGATAAATTTAACAGTTGGATTTTAGCTTCTAGTTTACAAGAAATATGAATAAAGAAAGTTTTTATTTAACTTTGCTCAGCAATAGTTCAATGGAATACTTTCCTGATAACAAGACCACAAATTTTTCAACAAAATTACCAAAAGCTATGAAATTAGAAGGTGAATGGTCGGTTGGAGTTGTCGAGTTTCAATATCCATGCACCATGTTTACTGTTCAAGATCATGAAAATGTTGTATACATCACAAAAACCATGATAATGCCTAATGAAGATAAACCATCAACAGTGTACTACAAAAAACATATTCCCGCTACCAACTACGATAACGTTGAACATATTTTAAAAACATTAAATAGTATCAGAGAGAACTTGAAATTTCGTTATGATGAAATAACAAAATTTGTATCTGTTTCTGTTTTGGATAAAAATATAACTTCCATAACATTATCACCCAAATTAAGTTTACAACTAGGTTATGAACCAAATACAAATCTCCTAGACAGAAATTTTGGGAAGTGTCCTGCTAATTTACACTTAGGGTTACCATCACAACTATTTCTATATTGCGATATTATCCATCCTCAGATTGTGGGTGATGTTATGACTCCGCTATTAAGAGTCATTTCATTAGATCCTTCAAAATACATTTATGGTGCGAATAAAATGCACATTTTCTCTCCACCTCACTACTTACCTGTTATGCGAAGAGAGTTCGATACGTTAGAAATAGATATAAGATCGAGCACAGGACAAAAAATCCCATTCCAGTTTGGAACCGTGTGTATTAAACTACATTTCCACAAATTATAATAATGTATTCTCATCAGGATCATCATAAATGTCCATACGAAAATTATTATTCTCATCAAGCTGGATCAGGAGTTGGAGTAATTTATAAGGGTTCACCATACCAACGTGGTCATGGTATTGGGAGCTTCTTAGGAGGGTTATTTAGATCAGTTTTACCTTTACTTTCAAGTGGTGTTCGAGTGGTTGGTAAGGAGGCATTAAATGCTGGAGTAGGACTTTTATCAGATATGGTTCAAGCCCGTCCTATGGAAGCCTCAATAAAAAATCGTCTAAAGCAAGTTAGTACGAACTTAAAACGAAAGGCTGATGACAAAATTGATCGATTTAACATGACAGGATCTGGGTATATAACTAAAAGAAAACGATTGGTCTCGTTCATTCCACCACTAACAGCGAAAGTGAAAGCTACGAAAAAACTTGGTCGAAAACCAAAAAACATCAAAGATATATTTTCAAATTAAGTATGTCTTTCCTTCATAATCATTCTTGTGAGTGCGTTAAGTCAGAATTAGATTTGTTTGCATTACCGTCTACACAAACAAGCATTGAAAATGGATTGTGGATTCATTATAAACCAATTTCATCTCTTGCTGATGATGGACCTATCGAGTTTCAAGTTCCTGGAACAGGCGATGACTACATAGATTTGTCTCATACATTACTCCACATAAAGGCAAAAGTATTAAATCAAGATTCAACAAACTTGATATCAGCTACAGCAGTAGCACCTGTAAATAATTGGTTGCATTCACTTTTTAGTCAACTCGATATCTATTTAAACCAAAAACTTGTGTCACCACCTAATAATACCTATGCTTATCGAGCATACATGGAAACCCTTTTAAACTATGCACCTGCTGCTAAACAATCTCATCTTACTTGTAGTCTTTGGTATGATGATACAGCAGGAAAAATGGATTCCACAGATGGTAAAAACATTGGATTTGTTAAAAGACAGGAATTAGTTAATGAAAGCAGGGAAGTAGAAATGATTGGTCATCTTCATGGTGATATTTTCAATCAAGATAAATTTTTAATTAATGGCGTTGAAATGAGTGTAAAATTAGTTCGGTCAAGAGAGAGTTTTAATTTAATTGCTGGATCAAATGATGTAAAGTTTAAAGTTTGCATTACGGATGCAACTCTTATTGTTCGAAGAGCACGAATTAATCCAAGTGTATTACTCGCACATCAGAAAGTTTTAGCTTCTACCACTGCTAAATATCCTATAACTCGTGCTGAAGTTAAAGTTTTAACTATTCCATCGGGTGTTCAAGGGAAAACTCTTGATAATATATTCTTAGGACAGGTACCCAAAAGATGTATTATTGGTTTTGTGAATAATTCCGCATTTAATGGTTCACTTACTAAAAATCCATTTAACTTTGAAAACTATGGTATTAACTCTTTCAGCTTATATATTGATGGTCAACAAATACCTTCCAAAGCTTTGCAACCATCTTTTAATAATAATATGTTTACATCAGCATATCATACTCTATTCTCGGGGACTGGTATTCACTTTCTTAATGAAGGAAATGCAATCTCTCGTGAACAGTATGCCAAAGGTTACTGTCTTTTAGCATTTGATTTAACTCCTGATTTATCAGCTAACTCATCAGCCCATTGGAATCTCATAAAGCATGGTAGTGTAAGATTAGAAGTACGATTTGAATCCTCACTAATACAAACAATTAACTGTATTGTTTATGCTGAGTTTGACAATATTATTGAAATAGATAAAAATCGAAATGTTACTGTAGACTATAGTAGTTAGGATTATAATGTGTGTTGTGTTTTAGATACATATATGTGTAATGCTTAATGCATTTTTGTGTGTGTGTAACTAAATGTAACATTATAAAATTAATAAAACAAATTATATGCAATATATTATTTTTTATTTCTTTATATACCTCCCCTATTTAATCTTAAACAAAACACTGTTCGAGTTTAAACTTTACATAAGCACATTGACTAAACCACTGAACATGCTGCTGCCAAGGATCATCGTCATCTTCCCAATCTTTTAAACCACCACCACAATGGAAACACTTGGTCCTTTCTCCATAGCCAGTATAAAAGAAACCGGCTTCTGCAAGATCTTCAGGCTTCTGCTGCATAACGAGAGGCCAGTTTTCGAAACTCATCAATCGTCTAGATTTTGAACTGAAAAATGGATATTCAGCTCTTAGGTACTGCATATTCTTCACTTTTTCTTCTCCAATCAATTTTGTAGTTTTGTTTTTCCATGAAGTGTTCTGTACACGTATACCGCACTCATCTCTTCCTTCTGCTATTGTTTTTCTCTCAGCATCACAAGGCGACAGCTCCTTGGATCTAATGAGTACACAGAAGTACTTTAAGTAAACAGAATCACATTCACTAATCCACTAATGAGTGTCATTGTTAAAAAAGTATTTTTTAACTTTTTCACTTTCTGCTATTGTCTTTGTAATATTGTATACGAGACCGTTTGTGTTGTCGTAGATGCTATCCTTATTATTCTTTACGTAATATTTAATCCTCGTGGTAGCGTGCTTCCAGTGATCACTAATTGGAATCTTGGATAGTTTCTTCATATCATACATTTCAATTTTTATGAGATGCGTCGCTTGGTCTCCGTCGTCAGAATTTGTAGAGATGTATGATACGCCATCTCTAGCAGCTCGTGCCACAGTCGACGATAGCAGCTTCTTCCTTTTTATTTTTGGTGTCACTTCAAAAAATTGATCAATCGGTTGCGATTTCCTTTTTCCTCCATCGTCTGTGTTAATAACGACGATGTCATCACTCTCTTCTTCGTGTTGGGGAGAGAGTGGCGAGTAGTAATACTGTTTATAGGTATTTTCATTATCGTCTGCGAAGTTGAATGATCTCTGCAACAACAGAGTTATCACGTTAATATCAATTTGTTTACACTTAATCTGACACACACACGTTAGGAAACAACAACAGAAATACAAGTAAGTTTGTCAATAGAATAAACACTTACCTCCATGACCATTGATGCGTTGAAGTAAGTAACACAAACGTAGTATTGGTAGACGTACACAATCCACTGTGGTCAAACGACCATAGACTGACTGCATGACTGCAACTGTTCGATCTTATATAGCACCATTCTTATCTGAACTCTATGAGTCAACAAACTTATCGCACATCGCAACAGGCATGAACTTGTTTTGTGATTCCCAAAAGAATGCGATTTAATATTTACAAATCACTATAATTGAACATTCGTATGACAACCATTGAATAGATTAGTACTGTAATAATTTGTTAATAACAGTAATATCATGGACACACTAGAATTACAAAAGCATATGAAAAAGATTCATGTCAGTCTAGAAAATAATGTTTATGCTGCTAATAGACTACCTATGTATACACATGTACCAACGTATATAATATGCAATTTGGATGCGGATGATAAACCAGGGTCACACTGGATAGCTGTACATATCGATGCGAATGGCATCGGTCAATATTTTGATTCATATGGACGAACACCTGAGCGATATCATCTTCAGTTTTTGAAAAGGAATTGTAAGAGATGGGACTGGAATGTTGATAGGATTCAGAATGATTGGACTTCAGTTTGTGGTGAATATTGCTTAATGTATTTGCTATTTAAGTTTCAGGGATGTTCAATGCATAGTTTTACGAACATATTTACAGGGAACACACTGTACAATGATATTTTTGTGGATGAGATGTTCCACTCATATTTTGTAGAAAAAAGTAATAAATTAATTAGAAAATTAAAATGAATGATTGTGTTTTATTGATGACATAGGAAATGAAAGATAATGAGGGTTACCAGTGAGTAATAGATAAGAACGCCAAAAGGGTGTTCGAAGTATAGATAAGAACAATGGAGCGTTGATGAGGGTCAGGAGCACCGGAAATGAATGAGATAACAATAAATGGATTTGCAATTGATTTGCATAACTCCAGAACCACGCATCCTACGCAAAAAAGGACTGCAGAAACGTGATCAGAGCATGCCAAAACTTTTTTTTTTTTTTTTTTTTTTTTTTTTTTTTTTTAGGATTGGTGCGACTGATTCTCCCGGATTTGACCTGTCAAACGCGTGAGCCAGAACCGGTGAATCATCACTACTGTTACATTCTCGATTCGTTCAATGTTAGCCGTATTTTGAAGAACTTACTTGATATCGGGGACTTTCCGTTCCAATTCTTAGAAATATTCCTTTACAAAAATGTGATTTTTTCCCTAGAAACAAGAGTGACAACCATTTTAACTCGAATTTTTATGAATTTACCGAGTTGCGGGAAAATAACGTTACCTATAACTGGTCGAAGGGACACGCCCTAAAGGTATCGACGTGGAATTATTGCACACATGACGCAGGGTACCTAGATTTGCACTATCTATGATAGGGTACCGACAATACCGCGCAGCCGGCAGCTCAGCTTGTTGGTCAATATTGCGGTCTGGTTGTGACGTAGATGCGCGCGCATACGTCCTTGTGACCTTCACGTGATCACAGATATTACATGAAATATGATGCTGGATAGTGTACTGTAGATTGTTCTTATGAAATACATCTTGGACGTTTCCTATGCTAGTCCGATTAGACAGGATTATCAAGATTATGATTCAACAAATTCATTCATTGATTTTATCGAGTTTTGTAGACTGATAAACGTAAAACTTCCTTTTAATTATCATGTCTAGATACAAAGATAAGCACGGAATAACCTAATTAACAATGATCTATAGGTAGTATTCTCAAATTGATGTCCGATTAAGAGACATTACACCACGAATTTCATTATTTTGCAATAGATACTATCAGTGGCTACGTAATAGTATTAAAGAAGGACGCAATTCGATATGAAAACCACATAGTTAAACGATAAAATATGTATAAGTATGACCCCGGTTTTTATGTTTATGTAAACTACCACCATGAGTTATCGGAATGTCGTACGGAATACGACGCAAGTAAACTTTATGTATAAACAAAACTATAATAAAAATGTTAATAATATTGATACCTACTGTGCAATTGACTTGAGCTACTTGTAGTTATTTGATAAATAAAGATTCTATAATGCTGATGAAATATTAGGACATTTTCGTATGTACACTGACTTCTAAGATACAGGTTTTTACCTAGTTTAGAAGTCAGGGCCCTTTGCTCTGGCCACAGTCATGATCCTGGAAATGTAAAAAATGTGATCTCTTTGGTAATAATAAAGATTTTTAATATAATAATTTAAAAAAAAACCGACCTCGTTGCACGTGATCTCAAAATATGTCATCAGCTCTCGGCACGGGCTAATAAAATTCTAGTTCTATCCAATAAAACAGTAGACAATGAACGTAAATTGTATACAAATTCACTCAATTCTTTTAAATATCAAGTATGATATGATTGGCATAAATAAGCAGTAGCTTAACCATAATTAATTCGAATCACACAGCAATTAAATGTAAATTTTTCAGGACACAATACTCATAAATAAACCTCATTCTCTCAATTCCAGAGACACTCACCAGATCGACTTGCCGCCCTTCGGTAGATATGCCACCGGCATCTTCTTCCTGGACAAGCTCCACCATCAGGAAATTGAGAAGAAGTTCGGTGAACTGGCCGAGAGCCTTGGACTGACTGTACTATGCTGGCGTACCGTTCCTACCAACAACTCCACCATCGGTAAGATACCTTGGAATTTGTAACCAATTGATAGTTAGGACATTTAGGAAATTTTATGTGAAATTTGAGCTTGTTTTAACAGTTCATATGAATCATGTCTCATGGGTTCCATGCATGGAAATAGATAAAATATATAATTTTGGTTAAAGCATTTTTGATGGGGCCACATTGGATGCTTTTTTTAATCTGTGTCTGTATATTAGTAAAACATTCAATTGGATGATGCCTAATAGAGTTAGCCAAATTGTAATAAATTCTCTGGAAGTTTTACAATGAGAATCATATTAACTATTTGTTAGTTTTTTCCAACATAAAAACATATTTAAGCAATGTTGTTTCTCGTGATTGGCACCAATTTATATACAAAACCACAAAAGTACTACACTTAGTGCTACTTCTGAAAGGGGCAAACTATAAAATTAACTTTTAAAATTAAAGAACCAAGGTACTTTCAAAACGAGGCAAACGAGTAAATTAAATTGCCAAGCTATTAAAACTTTCAGCATTGACACAATTTTCTAGATATTATTTAACTTTTCAACTTGTTACCTTTATTTTTAATTTAATTTTGGTGCTAAAACAAAAATGGTGATATAGAAAATACAATTTACAAAACAACATTTGTTAAATGTGTTGTGTTCAGTTCTAAACACAATTTATTTAATAATTCAAAATTTGGATATAGTCAAGAATACAACAATTTTGAGAGATACTGTGAGCCTTTTTGATGAAGCTGATACAATGTCTAAATAGGACGCAGAAGTCAGGACCTATCTGCTAAATAACATGGCGCCAGAGTAATCACAGCCAATGGGAATAGTTGACGAGTTGAGAACAATCACTGATTTAATTTAAATCTTATTGGAACGATTGGCTGAATGGCTCCATGACTCGTAAAGTTTCCATTATGAACCGTACACTCAATAGATACGACATAATTTTCCTCGCCACAAGGATCCTGATATGTGACGCATTTATTATATCTGCTATTATTGGAAAATGATAAAAAGGCTTTCAGTAAAATTTTAGTAGGTTCGAAGGCATTATCATTTATATGTCCTGCCAATCACTGATGACTTGTTCATTTAAGTTCGTCGCTCGATATAAGGCCAGTTTCGGCGTTGCGATTTTTGTTTGCGACTATCATTCCAGGTCGTTCTCGTAGTAATGTCGGGTCGTTTAAACGCGGCTGAACGCGGTCATGCGATGCTTGACCAAACGGTTTGTTCGATTTGACATTAGATTCGGAGCTATGTGTTGTTGACTCACTAGAAGCAGTAGTGCAAATTTCTAGTGTCAATTTTTTTTAAATTACATAACAAGGCACAGACAATTTGTATTACGGCGTTGTTTAATACTTTTTATATGTCCTAAGTGATTCTACAACGCATAGTAAATTCTTATATCTAAAATTTTTCCTAAGAGTGTTCACAGTGTAACTTTTAGTATGTTTTCATTTATTCAACGATAGAAAATAGTCATACAACATTCCCAAACATGTGAATACTCTTGGATAACTGTAATAAAATATTTATGTTACGTACTGTCGCACGCATCGAAAGATACAAACAAGTAAATTATATCAATCAATGGAATAATTAACAGAGAATAATATAATTTGATGCCTGGACAGTACACATAGTGGTATAAACTAAAAAGATTCTGATTATTTCTTAGTATAACTTAAAACTTTTAACTTGAGATTCATTAGACAAACAGTAGCTATGTATTATTTATTTTAATGTTCTCCACAAATCAATTTTTGTTGAATCTTAAGTTAAACAAATCGATTAGCCATTGTCATTAATAACGCTTAAATGGTAATGTAATCATGTGTACCATCATTCAGATTGTCATAAATGTCGCCATCAGTACAGTTCAATTACACACAAGTACAATTGCATTCAACATTTATGACATTTCTACGTACAATTCAATTGGTTTGCCATTAAGTGGTGTTAGAAGATGTGCTTATGAATAAGATATAACTCTCTTAGAATAAAGTTGACACATTCCCCTGGTGAAGTTAGTAATGGGCTGTTTTGGCTCGCTTTCAGGTCAAGTGGCTCGTAATTCGGAGCCATATATGCGTCAAGTGTTTGTTACCGGAGATACCGACGACGAACAACTAGCCAGACAGGTAAGAACGAGACGGAGCTAACCGGAGCGAGAGAGAGAGGGTATGGGGAGTATGAACTTGCAACGTTGCATGTTGCAAATTCATTCTCTTGTTATAGTGTAAGCGCGGTACTAGGACGTAAGGAACTCTTATAGGTGTTTTTTCAGATCGTTGCGTGCGCACTGGCCGGCCGGACGCGACCACTTCGTGCCAAACGTAAATTTTACAAACCCTTTCATAATCCCTTCGGGATGCTTGTATACAAAAGCTGGATGTCACACTAAGTGAACCATTAATAACGAAACACAATTACCACATCAATGAAAAAAGTGTCTTAATCCAAGATATGAGGGCCATCTTTTCCATACAGGCATCCCACCGTTCGCTGTATTTTCTAGGTGTGTAGTGTAAACGCCTGCTTTCAGATATTCGTGCTCCGCAAGCGTGCGTCTCATGAGCTGGTGGTACCTGGAGCCAGGTTCTACATCTGCAGTCTTGCGCTCAAGACTGTCGTCTACAAGGGTCTTTTGACTTCGCAGCAACTATGGGTAAGCAAGTAATCGACTTAGACAACTTACGAAAATATCCCTTATTGGAATGATAATAAAATTGTAAAGAAATAAGAAAGATATGTTCGTAGAAGAACCTTTATACATATGATAGGTATTGAACATTTTCCTTTTTTTATTGCAGGAGTACTTCAAGGATTTGAACAACCCAGCGTTCACTACCTACTTGGCGCTGGTACACACCAGATTCTCCACCAATACCTTCCCAAGCTGGGAGAGGGCACATCCATTGAGGTTGGTATCCAACCATACACGTAATAAAGTTTTACAATACCCATAAGCGCAATTTATAAAAGCGTATCGAAAGAAACTGGAAACTTTATGGAACTTTTATCTGATGATTGTTTCTTTGTATTCCAGAGTCCTCGCTCACAATGGCGAGATCAATACGTTGCGAGGTAACGTCAACCTGATGAAGGCTCGCGAAGGTGTCATGAAGAGCGAGATCTTTGGCGATGGTGAGCAACACAAAATTAGTAACTAGTTAAAAACATGTTTACTGTGCAAATGCACTTATACAACACATTAACCTAATCTAAACTTTATTTCTAATATCTTCAAAGCACAATATCCATAATAATCTTTCTCAACCCACAGACCTCAAAAAGCTCTACCCAGTCGTGGAGCCAAATCTCTCCGACTCCGGTTCAGCAGACTGTGTCCTCGAGTTCCTACTCCATGCTGGCCAGCGGTCCCTGCCGGAAGCTGTGATGACGATGGTGCCTGAAGCCTGGCAGAATGACGTCACTATGCCTAAGGAAAAGAGGGACTATTACCAGTGGGCCTCGTCTTGTATGGAGCCTTGGGACGGACCTGCTCTTGTGTCTTTTACTGATGGACGGTATATCGGTAAGTTATACAACTTGCGTAAATTCTAAACTTAGCTTTAGCTATATAACTGTCGGGAAATTATGAAGTTAAGATACTCAGTGTGCGTCCAACGACTTAAAACAATTATAATATGGGCCACATTAAAAGACTTAAAACAAAACTAATTTATTTGTAAAAAATTACGTGTTGTTATTTATTTAAGTTATAAAAATGTTTTGGTTATAATAAATAATCAGTTGGTAACCTTTTTCAAACGCCTGCTGCAATGCATTACCTCATAACTTACACATTACTTAAACAAATAGTAATGTTTGTATTTTTTCCAGGCGCCATCTTGGACAGAAACGGCCTGCGTCCCTCCCGCTTCTACGTGACGAGCGAAAACGTGCTGGTCATGGCTTCCGAAGTTGGAGTCTATGATGTAGACCCTGACAAGGTCATACTCAAGGTGAGAGAAAACTTATTATGTTAGACCCAGTTAGATCGACATTACCAGTTCTGTAAGTTCCATGTAATAGATTCAAACCATCCACGAGGTACAGGCCATTCAGAAGTCGGCCTTAGGTTCACAGGGCAGTTAAAAATATTTTTATTATCTGTTCGATTCTGTAGTGGACACTATCATTCCGTTCATGCCTCTGAGCGTAGCCTCAATTATAATAATTTTAAGTCTGTCTTTGATTTTATAATAACTATCGTGAGACACTCAACTCAACTCACTAAAAATTGCGTGTTACTCACGTGAAAATACTGAGTAAAGCTCTACTAGTTTCGAACCACAGAGGGGTTCTTCCTCATGAGCAGCGTGCGCGATAGCGGCGATGTCGCGCAGCTCACTGTTTTTAAAACTTTGTATTTTGTGGTATAAATAAATAGAGAAATGAATAATTAATTTAACTTTATTGAATATTGCAGAGTCGTCTAAAACCCGGCCGTATGTTGTTGGTGGACACCGTTGAGAAGAAACTTGTACAGGATGCTGAACTCAAGATGGAGATCGCACGAAGCCGACCTCATTCCGAATGGCTTAGGGACAAGGTGAAACTAAATTTTAACTTCTATTACTGTTACCTATATTATGTTTATCTATTCTCTCATTACTACCATTATTTTCTTAATATAGTGATTGGTGACACGTTTATGTAAACTTTCTTGACGTTTTTTTACAAATATTCATTTAATTTGTGTGCTGCAAAATGAACTCTCTATGATGAATATGGTAAAGTTTATTATTGTCTGTACTGTAACTCCAAAGGCATAGAAAATAAATTGTATTTTAATAGTTATTGAGTTCATTTTGCAATAACAAAACGCGATAGAATACCACATTTATACGATCACATCAACATATCTAACTGTTGTTTCTCTTTTCTATGCATTACGGTACGTGGGGATATCATTAATACATGTAATCAGATGGTGAGTTTGGTTAGACGCATGGGGCGTGAAGGATTTTCGAAATTGCTGTTTATTTTTATTACTACTCAATGAATAAGGCAGGGTATTATATGTACTAAAATCTTGCCTTATACTATCTAGGGACAGTCTAGCCAAAAGAAACGGATATTGTTTTAGACTTGGGTATAAGTAATCACAAAAATATTCAAATAACCAAACACAGGAGGCTTACTCTTAAATCCAATTCCGATCAATCGACACTGACATTGTGAGATTTCGTACTCTTGAGTTGCAACACTAGCATTGCTTCCATATTGCGTGGATATTTAATGAATTAAATGGTATTGAGTTTGGCTCTATTTTCCGTTCTCTGTAATTGCTATTTTAACAGCTACGACAGGGGTTGTATAGTTAGACATTGAACGATTATTGAGATATTTATTTTATCGAGTTTGGTTTCAAGAGTAAGCACTCAGATCAGAGTTAAAATGTTTTCCATTAGGATTTTGTCAGAACATAGTTTGTATTTAAACCAAATCAAAACATGGTTTATAAAATTCGTAGTAATATCAATTTGTATTAACGCGTAATACTTTTGTGGTTATTTTACAACAAACAAATCGCGTACTCTACTCCGTAATGGACAATGCATGTATAACATAAAGCAAGCTTCATCTAACACTGAGTTCATGTTTTACGTAATTTTGTTAAGCAATATTCAACCTTAAACCCACGACTGAGAGGACCAATACGGGCGTCGTGTTAGCTTTATACGTTTTCAGAATTTCTAAGTGAGGCTTTTAGGTATATTTTAGTTGTTGTAGTTGTTAGCGACTAGAAATATTGTATGAAATGTTTTAAAGGGTAAAAAATAAGTTAAACTTAAGGTCATCATGACATAACATCACGCCTTTTTGTCCCCGAAGGGGTAGGCAGAGGTGCACACAACGCACTTAATGCCATTGTACAATGTAACAACCACTTTTCACTATTTATGTTCTGAGTCCCATGTAATAGGGGGTGAGCCTATTGCCATATACCAGGCACAATTCCAGACTCCGTACTGCTACTTAGAATTCTTTTAAAAACCTAGTAATTCTTTGCCCGACCCCGAAATCGAACCCGAAACCCCTTGCCCGGCAGTCGCACTTGCGACCACACGGCCAATGAGGCAGTCATCATGTGCCAAGGAATGCACCTTAGATTCTAAAACAAAAATGTTTTATAACAATTTAAATGTATGAGTTAAATGCAACGACCATACAGCCTAATCCATAAACTACTTATTGCATTTATATCCTACCTAACTACCCAGACCTCTTTAAATAGATTAAAGAAACTGTTACTTAAACATCCTTTAAAACATTTCAAACCTTATTGCCTGCAATTAAAACACACTTTACATGACCATTACAATTCTAGATAACAATGGAAGATATCCACAAATCCGTGGCATCAGACAACGGTACCGTAGTATCGAATGGTACGAACGGCCATGCCAACGGAGTGATCACAGGCCTCTCGGACAAGAGGCTCGGCTTGTTCGGGTACACTATCGAGTCTATCAACATGTTGCTACTGCCTATGATACAGAACAAGTAAGTGTTATTTCTAGATAATTAAGTGTGGCAGAGCCATGCTTCGGCACGAATGGGTCGGCTCGACCGAAGTGATACCACGGCCTCACAGAAAACCGACGTGAAGCAACGCTTGCGTTGTGTTTCGTCGTGTGAGTGAGGTTACTGGAGGCCCAATTACCTTCCCCTTCCCCAATCTCCCCAATCCCTGAATCCCCAACGATCCTCAAACTCCTAATCCCCAAAAAGCCGGTGACGCACTTGTAACGCCTCTGGTGTATCCAGGTGTCCATGGGCGACGCCGATTGCTTACCATCAGGTGATCCGTCTGCTCGTTTACCGGCTTATGCCATAAAATACCCCACTTTGTAGTACAAAACCTATAATTTTGTTTTAGACAAGCATTTTGTTTGTTTTGCGTAAAAATTCGATTCCAACGCCATCTGCCGAGCTTGAACTGAAACCTTTTGATATTCTGCAGTATTTACCATATTTTCTAAATATGGCAGACCAGATTCCACGCGAGCGAAGCCGCGGGTAAAAGCTAGTTTACCATATTTTCATAACTGGACGGGTATATTATTATGACCTGTGGTCGTCGTACTAAAGACCTCTTTTTATCCATTGGGAGGCCCATACGTTACTGTAACTAATTTTTAAAAAACACGGGCCAATAATACTACTGTTACTTCTCTTGAAAGTAGGAGTAGAAAGCTAGTTATATTGAGTGTGTGTATCAAAAATATTAAACAGTTTACTTCCCTTCCAGAAAAGAAGCTCTGGGCAGTATGGGTAATGATGCTCCACTGGCTTGCCTGTCCCAGTTCCAGCCATTGCCATATGAATACTTCAAGCAACTATTTGCTCAAGTCACCAACCCACCTATTGATCCGTTCAGGTAAGTTATTTTACAAGGTTTTTAAAAACAAAAACTGACAAATTGAATAGTAATATATCAATCAACTTATATTTAATATACAAAATATACTTTTCTTAAAACAAGCTTCGATTATATGCGGAACATACCTCTAATATTACTTCAGTGATTTAGTAATGAATGCTTGAGAGTATCTGCTCACTACAGTCACTGTAGTGAGCAGATAATACTGTAGTACAGTGAAATCATTTGACATTTATACATACAAAGTTCGAAAAATCCTAACAGAATTTTTGTCATAAAGCTATATATGGCAACGCACCTGTGACTCCTCTGGTGTTGTGGGTGTCTGGTCTGGTGTCAGATCGTTTGCCTCCTATTCCAATAAAAAAAAATATATATTCTCTATAAAAATATCGTAATAAATAGATAGATTAGTATAGTAATTCATAATCTTAACATCACGCCTATTATCCTCGAAGGGGTGTATAAGTCCCATGCAATAGGGAGTAAGCCTATTGCCATACACCGGGCACAATTCCAGACTCCGTGCTACTACTGAGATTAAAAAAAAACCCAGTAATTTTTTGCCCGACCCGGGAATCGAACCCGAGACCCGCACCCACGAGTCCCACTTGCGACCACTCGGGCAACGAGGCAGTCTAATAGTATAGTAATTGTGTTTAACAAACCTTAAATTTATTACAGGGAGAAGATAGTAATGTCCTTGCTATGCCCCATCGGGCCGGCGCCCAACATCCTGCAGCCGAGCGCAGAGTTCGTGCACCGACTGTTCCTGCCGCAGCCCATACTGTCTCTGCCTGATCTACATGCTTTGAAGCATACCACGCATCGAGGGTGGAAGGTAATGGTCGTCCCACTGCAGGGCAAAGTCCTTCCTACCCTTCTTCTATAGGCGTCAAGTTCATCCCGCCACCTGCATCTTTAAAGTTTACTGTCTTAAATGTTATGATGTCCACAGACGAAGGTAATCGACTGCACGTTCGAGTACAGCGCGGGCCCGGCGGGGCTCGAGCCGGCGCTGTCCCACATCGCGGGCACCGCGCACGCCGCCGCCGCCGCCGGGTACCAACTGCTCGTACTGACCGACCGCGCCGCCGGCCCGCGCAGGCCGCCCGTCAGCACGCTGCTAGCGCTCGGTACGGTACCTTTATAATACTACTGCTCGTACTGACCGACCGCGCCGCCGGCCCGCGCAGGCCGCCCGTCAGCACGCTGCTAGCGCTCGGTACGGTACCTTTATAATACTACTGCTCGTACTGACCGACCGCGCCGCCGGCCCGCGCAGGCCGCCCGTCAGCACGCTGCTAGCGCTCGGTACGGTACCTTTATAATACTACTGCTCGTACTGACCGACCGCGCCGCCGGCCCGCGCAGGCCGCCCGTCAGCACGCTGCTAGCGCTCGGTACGGTACCTTTATAATACTACTGCTCGTACTGACCGACCGCGCCGCCGGCCCGCGCAGGCCGCCCGTCAGCACGCTGCTAGCGCTCGGTACGGTACCTTTATAATACTACTGCTCGTACTGACCGACCGCGCCGCCGGCCCGCGCAGGCCGCCCGTCAGCACGCTGCTAGCGCTCGGTACGGTACCTTTATAATACTACTGCTCGTACTGACCGACCGCGCCGCCGGCCCGCGCAGGCCGCCCGTCAGCACGCTGCTAGCGCTCGGTACGGTACCTTTATAATACTACTGCTCGTACTGACCGACCGCGCCGCCGGCCCGCGCAGGCCGCCCGTCAGCACGCTGCTAGCGCTCGGTACGGTACCTTTATAATACTACTGCTCGTACTGACCGACCGCGCCGCCGGCCCGCGCAGGCCGCCCGTCAGCACGCTGCTAGCGCTCGGTACGGTACCTTTATAATACTACTGCTCGTACTGACCGACCGCGCCGCCGGCCCGCGCAGGCCGCCCGTCAGCACGCTGCTAGCGCTCGGTACGGTACCTTTATAATACTACTGCTCGTACTGACCGACCGCGCCGCCGGCCCGCGCAGGCCGCCCGTCAGCACGCTGCTAGCGCTCGGTACGGTACCTTTATAATACTACTGCTCGTACTGACCGACCGCGCCGCCGGCCCGCGCAGGCCGCCCGTCAGCACGCTGCTAGCGCTCGGTACGGAGTGTCGTACTTTTACATACTTTTAGATAATTGCGACATTGTAATTATGACAAAACGTTAAAGTTGGTCTAAAATATTCATCATAGGGTTTTAAATTCGATCAGTACTATTCCTAGTTATACGAAAATGATAAAGACGGTAAAATCTAAAACTTAAGATTTGCAAAACGTGAACGTAACGTCGTTCACAACATCAACTACCGGCATGGCCTTGCCAGCATTCATACTCATTCTCAAGTATCTAGAGTATTTGTTTAATACAAGAAATTAATCTATCTTATTCATTTCATTGCAGGAGCTGTCCACCACCACTTGATTGAGACTCGTCAGCGTATGAAGGTTGGCATCATACTGGAGACTGCGGAGGCGAGAGAAGTTCATCACATGTGTGTGCTACTTGGTAAGGCACATTCACTACTAATTGTCACGTTATTAATTAAATAAAATCAATGTGTTTAAAACTCTTTCATTACTGACTGACTGACTTCATATGACACTCGCAAGTTAAAATTTGCCATGTAAATTCCTTGTAGACAGAAATTATCATGTTTTATTAACTCGACGTCATCTTTAGGCTCGAACAGTCATTAGCAAAAGTTAAATACAAATAAATAAAAATACGATAAAAATATATTGACTTTAATATTAATTAAAAACCTTTTTGTCCCCAGGTTACGGTGCAGACGCGATCTGCCCATACTTAGCCTTCGAACTAGCATTCGCTCTTCGCAACGACCATATTTTGGACCCTAATCTAACTGACGAGGACATCTACAAAGCTTATCAAGGAGCCATTGAGACTGGTCTGGCCAAGGTCATGGCGAAGATGGGCATCAGTACTCTACAGTCATACAAGAGTGCTCAGATCTTTGAAGCTGTTGGGCTATGCGAGGAGGTCATTGATAAATGCTTTAGAGGCACCCAGTCTAGGATTGGTAAGTTTCTTTTTCTATGTTTTTGATTTTGATCTTTTAATAGATAGTGGTAAAGTTCAATTTCAAATGGGTGATAAAGTGGTTGTTATGTAAATTAAATCAAACACCATTAAAGGTGACGAAATAAGTTTGAAATTTAATCCATCGTGGATTTCCAACTGACCAATGTGATCATTCGAATACAAGTATTTTTGTAATGAATTTAAGATTGATATTAGTTTGTCAAATGATTTGGGGGTGATCATTAATTTTGCTTGTTTGTTCCACAGGTGGAGTCAACTTTGAGATTCTGTCAAAGGAGATATTTGATAGACATGCGTTAACTTACGGAGATGTTCAAGATGCACTGGTTCTGAGGTAAATACTAATCGTAATTAACACGAGAACTGTACAAGACAAATGTAAAACATAGCATCACGCTTTTAATCCCCGAAAGGGTAGGCCGAGCTGCACATTACGGCACTTAGTGCCACTATACAATATCCCTGAGAGTCCTTATGTAAAAATATAATTAGACTGTCTCGTTGACCGAGTGGTCGCAAGTGCGACTGCCGGTTTCGGGTTCGATTCCCGGGTAGGGCAAAGTATTACTGGGTTTTTATTTATTTTATTTATTTATTTATTCGAAGGAGTACGAATCGCAGTAGTAGCACGGAGTATGGAAATGTGCCCGGTATATGGCAATAAGCTCACCCCCTATTACATGGGACTTATAACATAAATAGTGAAAAGTGGGTGTTACATTGTACAGAGGCATAATGTGCACCTCTGCCTACCCCTTCGGGGATAAAAGTCGTGATGTTATGTAAAAATATAAAAATGTGTAATAATAATAATTGTTATGTTTCTAGGAACCCTGGTAACTACCACTGGCGCGCGGGAGGTGAGAAGCATATCAATGATCCGATGTCCATCGCTAATTTACAAGAAGCTGCACTTAACAAGAGCTCTTCTGCTTATGATAAATACAGGTAACACTACTTGTACGATACGAAAACTATTATGAACAACAAAAAGGTTCTTATGATTCGTAGAACTGTATTGACTAGAATTAATTTCAAGAAAAGACTTAACGTGCCATGTGTTTGTAGTTTTACCATATTAATATGCACCGCTGGACATAAGCATAAGTATTTTACAAGTAAATTATAGCTAGTTTTAAACTTTCTTTAATTTCCTCAGGGAGAGCGCTTTGGAGTCGATCAGAGCATGTACTCTACGTGGTCAACTGGAGCTCGTGAAACTGGATGAACCCATCCCATTGAGCGAAGTGGAACCAGCCTCTGAAATCGTCAAGCGATTCGCTACAGGTACATTTTTGTCTTAATTTATTTTCACCTCATTGCAATCAGCTCACACTTTGCTTATGTCCTGCTCTTTACTTAATACCAACGGCGTTCATTATTAAGGAGCTCAATTTGGCTCGAAAACAGTCGAGATTTTTTAACAGCATGTCAGGTAATTGAGACATGAGAATAGTTATACCAAAATTAAAATAACTTATTTGTTTCCAGGTGCGATGTCATTCGGTTCCATTTCTCTGGAAGCGCATACTACACTGGCCATAGCTATGAACCGTATCGGCGGTAAATCTAACACTGGAGAAGGTGGAGAGAATGCTGACAGGTATCTTAACCAGGTGAGTGATTTATCCTACTAATTATATTTTGTATGTATGTAATTAGTATTAGTCGTCATGACGTAAATAAACTGCATAAACACAAAGATTAATTCGAGGGGTAACGGACTATTTGGTTTAAGCGACATTTTGGGCGATATTGAGTTATATATATATTCGGAATCAGCGAATTTTTCTCCGTCGAATATATATATTTACTCAATATCGCCCAAAATGTCGCTTAAACCAAATAGTCGAATTGTTTTAAAAACTTAACTTTTCTATTTTCTTTTAAAATTACGTATTTGTCAATATCAATTATTGTCCTAGGATCCCGATTTCAACAAGCGCTCAGCCATCAAGCAAGTAGCGTCGGGTCGGTTCGGAGTGACCGCGTCGTACCTCGCTCACGCGGACGACTTGCAGATCAAGATGGCGCAGGGAGCCAAGCCTGGGGAAGGCGGCGAACTGCCTGGTACGTTGTCATACTTATATATTTTAGTAGCAGATAATAACTACAATATTCTCGAGGAATTTAGAAGATTGACTTAATGATTTACTATTAAATAATCATGTATTTCTAATCAGAACGATGTCTAAAGTGAGAATCTTACGAAAGAACTGTTTACTAATCTGTCTTTATTTCAAACGTGAACCCAGTCTATACCTTGGGTTTTTGAAACTTATTAATTTACACAATTTCCTTCCAAAATCAATTAAGTAGCAAGTAATGTCCATACTTCACATTAGTTGACATTTTTTTTATAACAGCAACAAAGTATTCACCTACCACCGTATTATTCAAATTCCAGGCTACAAAGTGACAGAAGACATAGCAAAGACCCGTTGTTCAGTACCAGGCGTAGGTCTAATCTCCCCGCCTCCTCACCACGACATCTACTCCATCGAGGACCTAGCAGAGCTCATCTACGACCTGAAGGCCGCCAACCCTCGAGCCAGGATTTCTGTCAAACTTGTCTCTGAAGTCGGCGTTGGTGTTGTCGCTTCGGGAGTGGCTAAGGTAGGTTTTGATAGCTTTGAAATGAATGGTGTATGAAACTAGTAACCCGTTACACCGAACCCACCAACCCGAAGAATTATCTGTAAGTGTTTTCATCTGATCAGTTTTTGTGTTCCAAAGGAGCAACAGCAGATCATGAATTGAAATGTTAAGTTACATGTAACGACGGCGAGCTTACTGCTACCGGCACCATACGTTATGTTTCTTCACACCTCTATATTAGAATAAAATTATGGAACAATTCATATGAATGTTATTGATAATTTAGATAATGGACCATCTATGGGCCAGCAAAAATTTCGTCTATCACACGAGAATATTGCATAACATATATTCTTTCTCCAGGGTAAAGCCGAGCACATAGTGATCTCAGGCCACGACGGCGGTACTGGCGCCAGTTCATGGACCGGCATCAAGAGCGCCGGCCTGCCCTGGGAGCTGGGCGTCGCCGAGACACATCAAGTACTCGTACTTAACGACTTGAGGTCCAGGTACGTGCACTATGTACTTATTTATGGCATATAAGATAGGTGGTTTTTTGTTTCACAACTGATTTCTGTGAGGCCGTGGTATCACTACGGTGGAGCCGACTCAACAGTGACGAAGCCAGATTTCCTCTCTGTATCTTTCTCTTTCCTCCATCTCTGTCACCCCCATCTCTCTTTTCCTTCTTCTTTTCTGTGTCTTCAGTTCTAATAATAATTTATTTTATTACAGAGTGGTAGTCCAGGCTGACGGTCAGATCAGAACAGGTTTCGACGTGATGGTCGCCGCACTGCTCGGTGCTGACGAGTTCGGATTCAGTACTGCACCACTTATTGCACTCGGTGAGTTCGATATTAGTTATTCATTGAGTAAGGGCAGAAATAAAAGTATGGTGCACATGTTAAATGTTGTAGACAAAACTCCAAACCCAGTGAATTGACTTGAATAGCCCAGTAATCAGTCAATTTTCCGTGGTGCTTGACGAGTGGGCTTCACCCAGTTGTACAGTCTCTTTTTTTGTGCCTTTAGGCTTAATTTATTCTGTCTCCTGCAGTAATTCACCGAGGGAAGTGGAAACTATCGGTTTTTTTTTCTCCTCTTATAATATCTTCTGATTCGCTTCATTGCGAGAACCAAGACGGTTATCCATGTCCCTGAGATGCGAACTTCAGTGTTCTGGTGTTTTCATGGTTGTATCTACTGTAGATCCTGGCTTACAGGAGTTGCAGCGGCTTTGGATGATTGTGGTGGGCTTGTCCCATTAAAAAAACCCAGTAATTAGTACTCTTTACCTAACTCCTTTCATAACAGTCGTTCACTTCACGAGCAATTGAACGTGTTTTGTTTCTAGTAGATAATTTAATAACCAAGGAACCACCCTCTGAAAATTGTAAAGCTAACTGTTGATCCCACCTCCCCAGGCTGCACGATGATGAGGAAGTGTCACCTGAACACATGTCCCGTCGGTATAGCGACACAGGATCCAGTACTCAGGAAGAAGTTCGCCGGGAAACCCGAACATGTCGTCAACTATTTATTCATGCTCGCTGAAGAGGTATGGTTATAACCTTAGAGATAAATAAGTATCTTATTTGTTCTTTCATTAGGGTGTTCTGCCGTGTAGTGTTAATGCAATTACAAATACAAATTACTCTGCTAATTAACCCGTGGTATGTCAGAATGTAGTTCTATGCGAGACACATTGTCTTTCCTATTGTGTCTTATATACCGGCAGTTAAGAGGTTAATCACGATGCGTTTTATGGGAGCTCAGCAACTAATCAAACATAATACTTATAAAGTTGTGACTTAGCCAAACAAACGTGGTCTAGTTACTCATGTCTAGAAACAACTCAAACGAATGTTTCAATAATCTATATAACTTTTTACTTTTACAAGCTTAAGACAGTGAGCGATTTAATACTAAACTTATTCTCCCATTTACTCAGGTTCGTCAACACATGGCAGAAGTAGGAGTCCGTCGGTTCCAAGACCTGATCGGTCGCACCGACCTACTGAAGGTCCGGGAGAACAACGAAAACCCTAAGGCCAGGATGTTGAACCTCAGCCTTATATTGAAGAACGCGCTGCATATGCGACCCGGCGTCAATATTATTGGAGGTTCCAAGTCTCAGGTTTGTTGTCTGTTTTTATTGATTCTTGATCATTTTTGTTTGCATAATGTTGGTCGATGGCAAAGCTAATGCCATCTCAATGAAACTTATGTGTACAGATGACTTTCAACCCTGACCTATAAGAAATAGAATGTATATTATTAGGAAACATCAATAGTTACTCATGGTATACTGTTCCTACGATTTAATGTAACTTTTGGTGAACTTCACCTCAACTGAACGTCACGAGTATAAACTAGAAAAAACTTAATGAAGTCTCAATTAGTGGAAATGTTTCGTCACCTACAAGTTAAATCTGGCTCGAAATTTTTGTCTAACACAACCCCGTCTACAGGACTTCCAGCTAGAGAAGCGTCTGGACAACCAGTTGATAGAGCAATGCAGCAGTCTGTTTGATGGCACTGCCGACCATGTAGACATCAACATGAAGATCACCAACGAGGACCGAGCCTTCACATCCACGCTCTCATACCATATCGCAATGTAAGAACCATTGAGTACTATACTAGCATTGAAGACTAGTTTACCAAATTCGCATGTCTTGTGTATTAAACCTTTTTATCTATCTGAATTTTATATCAAATATGTTGCTTATAAATATATCTCTAATCTCTACCTTGCAGGAAATGGGGTGACGATGGCCTCCCGGAGGGCAAGACCCTGAACATCTCCCTGACGGGCTCCGCCGGACAGAGCTTCTGTGCATTCCTGTCCAAGGGCATCACTGTCACACTCGAGGGAGATGCTAACGACTATGTCGGTAAGATAACTTTGAAATGACGTCTTCCACTCCTCTTAACTCTTGCTAAGGTCAAAAAATGAGTATTTGATTTATTTTTTTGATGCTTTTTGTTGATAATACCTGAATCAGAAATCGTTATAAGATATTTTAGTCGGCATTCGTATTAAAATAATTCATTACTTGTTCAAAATTTAATTTTGAACAAAAAAGCTGTCACTTATTAATTTATTTATTTATTTATTACTATTGTGATGTTAACACGGCTTTACACCAATTACATTAACACACATACAAAGAGAAATCAAAGAGAATCAAACAGTTACAATAACAGAAAAAGAAGAAAAAACATAAATAAACATCACATTAAAAAAAAATCAATTAAGCACTCATAGCTGACCTAACATTTCATTTGTTTTGTTTCAGGCAAGGGCCTGTCTGGTGGCACAGTTATCATCTACCCACCGAAGGCGTCGCCGTTCGAGTCCCACTTGAACGTAATTGTCGGAAATGTCTGTCTGTATGGAGCCACATGTGGACGGGCTTATTTCAGGTTGGTACTATGCATATAATAATTGTTATTTTACTCAAAGTAAAATATTTCATTGAATTGTTAAATGTCTTCTGTACTTACCAAAAATACTAGATAGATAATGGTCTAATTAAATCACTTTCTAATAGGTATTGTAAATTCGTAGTTACTCAGTATATTGTATTTTTACGCTCAAGCTATTGAATGAATTTTGATAATTGTGGAACAGAGAGACCTTAGAAAAACCATATTAATCATTAATAATCGTTTAGCATTTCTGCAATATACATTAGCAAAGTTCCAAGCGAAAAATTGGGTTATCATCTTTGGTTATATCTTACACAGAGGCATAGCGTCGGAGCGTTTCTGCGTCCGCAACAGTGGGTGCGTGGCCGTCGTGGAGGGCGTGGGCGACCACGGCTGCGAGTACATGACGGCCGGCGTCGCGCTCGTACTCGGCCTCACCGGCAGGAACTTCGCGGCTGGGATGAGCGGTAAGAAGTTACAAATCTTATAACAATTACGTCTTTTATCCCCGAAGAGCTAGACAGAGAGCACATTATGGCACTTGATGCCACTGTAAAATGTAACAACCACTTTTCACTATTTATGTTATATGTCCCATGTAATAGGGGGTGAGCCTCTTGCCATATATAAGCATTATTCTCAAATACAATAATAATAATTTGCAGGTGGTATCGCGTACGTGTACGACATCGATGGTTCATTCTCCGGCAAGTGTAACCACGAGATGGTGGAACTGTTGCCGCTGGAACTACAGGATGATCTCGACTACGTACAGCAACTGTTGAAGGAGTTCCACGAGTACACTGGGTAAGTTGCTTAAGAAATATTATTCTATGGTATGCACTGATACCTATTTTAGACATTTAAATTTTATTTATATGCATTGAAAGTTGTCCAGTGACTGTTTCAATACTTACTTAACTCCTTTAGTTCGTTCAACAACCTTCGCGTACTCAGCAGCTCTAGCCTAGCCAAATGCCATTTAGCGCTTGTCTATATGTAGATTATAAAACCAAATTATATGGGATTTACCTAAATTTTGACACGTGTCAGTGTCATCCCCATACATTTACGATCTCCGGCCACCGTAAGCGCGGGCCTGCGGACGGCGAGCATGGGTGGCTCCCCGTCCGACCAGAAACAGACCCGAGCGTACGGCGCGTCGCGTTCCGCGCGCGCCTCAAAGAGCCATCAGACCACCACAGATGGGGCCCAATACGGCCGATGCCGATTCGGAGTCGCGGAGAACCTAACGGGTAACCGGGGCTCCGGCTCGACGTGCAGGAGAAGGAACGGGGTGGTTTTTAGTCAGTAAGAGTCTGACACTCCCTCCCGCCTCACCCAGGCGGGAGAAGTCATTCGATGATTTTCCCCCCTTAAAAAAAAAAAAAAAAAAATCCCCATACATTTAGTTTTCTACTCTCTCTGTAGACAACCGCTAAAGTGGCGTTTGGCTAAAGGCACTGGTTATAATTAGAGTCGCAAGAAAGAATCAAGTTAAACTTAACTTAACTAAAACTAAACTTAACTATAAAACTAAGGTTCAAAATCTGCTAAAGATCAATACATTTAGGTTTGTTCACTGTGCCGGTTTCGTTAGTACGTTAGTGGATGTTTATAGCAATCACGATCAGTATATTACGTCATCAATTTTTAACATAATATTCTCTTCTCCCAGCTCTCTAATCGCAGAAGAATTTCTTAAGACATGGCCGGAACCTGCTAAGAAATTCATCAAGGTATTCCCGTATGAATACCAGCGCGCATTGAAGACGTTAGCCGTCAAACAGCCGAGCCAGCCTAAAGTGGAAGCCAATGGAAAGGCGGAGAATGGAGTCCTGGATATTGAGGAAACTGTCAGAGATGTGGAACTGGAGACTAAGAATCTGGAGAAGATTTTGGATAAAACTAGGTAAGTTGATGAGTTATTGTTGTATGTATAAGGAAATCTATTTGCAGTTGTAGTTGAAGTTCTTATTTATTGTACTAAATCTTTGATGATTATGTATGTTGCTATTATTGTTTCTTCATAATTTCATGCTTCTCATATACATACTTATGTAGAAAATGCAGCATGATATTATAAAATAACCTTTTTTTACTAACTTTAAAGCCCTTACCATGTTTTATTAAAATATATTTGTCTTATTACCCACAGGGGCTTCATGAAATACCCGCGCGAGACAACGATGTACCGTCCGGCAGAGAAACGTTCCCGCGACTGGGACGAGATCTACAACAGCGCGCACGTGCGGCGCGGGCTCCGGGCGCAGGCCGCGCGCTGCATGGACTGCGGCGTGCCCTTCTGTCAGTCGCAGCACGGGTGTCCGCTGGGGAACATCATTCCCAAGTGGAACGACCTCGTCTTCCGCGGGGACTGGAAGCAGGCACTCAGTCAACTGCTGCAGACTAATAACTTCCCAGGTATGTTTAAAAATACTTGATCATTTTTTATGGTATAGAGCAAATGAGTTACAAATATGTTGCAAGTTTGTAAGTGGAATATTGGGGATGGAGATGGAGAATTGGGGCTCCGAGAGCCTCACTTGTTGTTTTTTTTATGTTAAAATGTCGATAATCACTCTCGTCGAGCCGACTTATTAGTGCCGAAGCATAGCTCTCTTACATGTAAAATTCAGTTTAAAAGTTTTCTTAACTTGTAACAAACATAAGGCAAAGCACGTCTGATAACAATTTTATCTGGATATCGGAATTATTAGTGTATAATAAATATTGAATTTAATTCACCAGAGTTCACGGGTCGCGTCTGCCCGGCGCCATGCGAGGGCGCGTGTGTCCTCGGTATCTCGGAGCCCGCCGTCACCATCAAGAACATCGAGTGCGCCATCATTGACCACGCCTTCGAGAGTGGGTGGGTGCAGCCTGAGGTAAATACATACACTACTATACGTTAATTAATATTATCATCATCGACAACAAGACCCAAGAGTTTTGTACCTTATATAAACTATAGCCCAGTGGCGGATTTGCCCTAAGGCCCAGTAGGCCCGGGCCTAGGGCGGCAAGGTATTAAGGGCGGCAAATTGTGCCAAAATAAATCACTCATGATAACAAGATTAACAAGAAGTAACTCAAATGCAAAGTATCGTAATATGTTTTTACATATGGATCGCGTACCGTACCGTTAAAATTTTCCTAAATTACTATTTTTACATATCAAAGTATAAATAATTTTATACATCGTAGTTTACGCGAATCCTGGAATGAAATCCATAAAGCGCTAGTTACCATCGAAAATGACACACAACAGAAGAGGACCGTTATATGCGAAGCAAGAGGTATTCGTTTGAAACTGGAACGTTTTGAAACGGCCCTCATGGCTGTTTTTTGGGGATGTTTACTAGATCGCAATAACGCCACAAATAAAAAACTTCAGAGTGTGGAAATTGACATTACCATTGTCATAGAACTGTACGACGCTTTAATACATTTTGTTGGCGAAACAAGAGAGAATTTCGATGAATTCGAAAATAAAGCCAAAAAACTGTCCTTCGTACAGGAATATGAAAAAGATTTTCGACGCAATCGAAAGCGTAAGCTGCTTCCTGACGAGACAAATACAGGTGAAAACATGCAACAAAAAAATGGCCGTGAAAATTTTAGAATAAATACGTTTTTGGTAGTCATTGATACATTATCAGAAGAACTGAAAGGACATATTTTTTGAATGCAAATCAAATGTTTTCGGGATGCTTATAAATTACTCAACAATAAATTTTACTTTATTACCAACCTGACGAATCTAAGCATCTCAGAAGTCGAAGATAAGGCCAAGGCATTGCAAAACAATTTTACAGAAGAATGTCTTCATTTTTGTTCTCACTGCAGCATAAAAAATGAGGAGCGAAAGAGTGCAGTCAGTCTGTTGAAATGGTTACGAACCGAAGGTCTTCAAACCATTTACCCAAAAGTGGATATTGCTCTACGTATGTGTGTGTGTACACCCGCCAGTAACTGTACAGGAGAAAGATCGTTTTCTTGTTTGCGCAGAGTTAAAAACTATTTACGCACAACAATGACGGAGCAAAGGTTAAACGATCTTGCTTTGCTTAACATAGAAGCTGATTTTTTAAGCAAATTGGATTGCGAAGATTTAATTAATGATTTTGCTGCGCTTAAGTGCAGACGAGTTTTGTAACACCTTGTAAAACATGTATGTTATTAAAAACAAAGCATAAAACTGTTTTAAATGTTTTATTTAAATGTTCAATCATCCCTAAAACCTCAGAAAATATTATAAACTAACCGCCTTATTCATAAAAATATTATAACACTGTTCTGGTTAAAATACGTTTTGTTTCTTTTACTACAAAGACGTTTTCAATTGAAAAGCACATTTTAGCTATTGAGGGCTTAAACTTTTTTATGAATAAGACGGTAGCTTTATAAGGTAGCTTTTAGTTAACCAATTTTCTGAATCAATTACAAGTGGAAGTAAAGATTTTTCTTTTCATTAAAAGCGGAAGAAGAAATTCATTACTTATAGTGTATAATGTTGAGGCTGAGAAAAGGGCGGCACATGACCTGGGGCCTAGAGCGGCTAGGACTGCAAATCCGCCACTGCTATAGCCCCTTTTATAATCAATATACTAAGATGTCTCGAAAATGCATTTTATTCTGTTACACTATTAAGAGACTAATTTCGTGTGTTGTTTTGTCGTAGAGTTATTACACTGACAGTTTGATTTCTCAAACATAATGTTTAATCTAATTAAACTGTTTGTTCCCAGATCCCTACACACAGGAATGGTAAGACAGTTGCTGTAGTAGGATCTGGACCTGCGGGGTTGGCGTGCGCACACCAACTGAATAAGGTAATAATATCATCTTGTATTTTATGGGCACTGGAAAATATCAGGTCATTTCTGTAAAAAGTATAAAGTGCAAGTTGTTTACTATCGGTTGCGGTTGTGGCATAAATAGGGTCTTTTTTATATTATCCTCCCATTATCTACTCCCTACTAGGCTCAATTGGGGAAGGGGGGGTTCCCCTTCCCCAATCTCCCCAATCCCTGAATCCCCAACGATCCTCAAAGTCCTAATCCCCAAAAAGCCGGTAAAGCACTTGTAACGCCTCTGGTGTTCCAGGTGTCCATGGGCGACGCCGATTGCTTACCATCAAGTGATCCATCTGTTCGTTTACCGGCTTATGCCATATAAAAAAAAAACTTTAATTTTGTCCATGATATTCTCACCTACTTATTATCCATCATCCAGGCGGGTTACACGGTGACAGTATTCGAGCGCAACGACCGTCCAGGCGGCCTGCTGCAGTACGGTATCCCCACCATGAAGCTCAGCAAGGAAGTCGTCGCCAGGAGGGTCAAACTCATGACCGCTGAGGGAATCTCCTTCAAGTGCAACGTCGATGTAGGACGGGACATCTCGGCTAGTGACCTGGCTAATGAGTAAGTATTTATTTCTTGTATATCTAGGAAAAAATGAGAATAACCAGTTTTCGAATACAGTCTTATTTAAGAGCCGGTATGGCTTGAAACTAGTTGAAACTAGTCGGAAAATCCCTCAAATTGTTAGAAGGTAATAATTATTATTCCATTGTATAGAAAGACAAGACTTTTGGGAAATATTTTGATTGCAATATTGGTTGATCAATAGTTACGTGAGTAAGCCGAAGACATATAATTTATTTAGTATGTCTCACGAAGGTTATAATACAAAGAAAATTGTTACAAGTTTTAAGTGCCTAATTTTTGGAATATAGATCGTACAAAATGATCTGCACTTTTATCATAAATCCCCTTCTCCCTTCTTTAGATACAACGCGCTAGTCCTCTGCATGGGTGCGACGTGGCCGCGTGACTTGCCTCTAAAAGGTCGTCAGTTGAACGGCATCCACTACGCGATGGAGTTCCTGGAGAGCTGGCAGAAGAAACAAATGGGAGCCACCCACCATCATCAGGCCAAGGACCATCCTGAGTTGAATGCTAAAGACAAAGATGTACTCGTTATTGGAGGCGGTGATACTGGGTGCGTTGGTTTTTATAACGATAGTTGTTTGTTGTTTAGATAGGTAAACAATGTGTGTGTGATAAATTTTCAAGTTTATTGCACGATTACAGAGCGATAGCTTGTTGTCGGCAATTAAACGACTGAATTTAATAAGCTTTGTCTGATAAGCTCCTAAGTATTCTTGATTGATTGATTCTAGCAGCGGCCATAAAGCTTAATAAATCATACCGCATTTCTTTTATGAATATCTATGGCGTTGGCATTCTAAAACAAGATATAGTCGGAAAAATTAAACTCTTTTTTTATGAAAGTATATGTAATCTACTTTGCAATATTTTCATATTAGAATCATGTAGGTAATTATCTGTCTTCTCCATAGATGTGACTGCATAGCGACATCATTACGTCAGGGTGCCAAGAGTATCACGACGTTCGAGATCCTGCCGCAACCCAAACCCACCCGCGGACAGGACAACCCATGGCCGCAGTGGCCACGAGTCTTCAGGTTAGTTTAAAATAACACATTATTTACTAAAGACATTTTAACATTATATTAGTGACTGCCTCGTTGGCTGAGAGGCCACAAGTGTGTTTGGGCAGGGGCAGGGGTCTCGGGTCCGATTCCCGAGTCGTGCAAAGTATTACTGGATTTTTAAAAAAAATCGCAATAGTAGCATGGAGACTGGAAATGTGCCTGGTCTATGATAATAGACTCACCCTCTATTACATGGGACTTATAATAGGGAATAGTGGGTGTTACGTTGTACAGGGGCATTAAGTGTCGTTATCATGCATCTCTGCCTACCCCTTTGGGGACAAAGGTGTGATGTTATATTATTAGTGTCTGATGGTGGAGTGAATAAGATTAATTTGTTAAAACCCCGTAAAACAAGAGACTACAGAATAAACAAACTGGACAGCAATGATACACTTGAACCTTTCAAACTGCGATCTCTAGCCTGCCAGCCGCGGAGATTTGGCTAGTGTTGGCCTATAATCTGGTGGTGGATTGTCACTAGCTGTTGGCATTCCACGCTATTTCTTAGAAATAAATCCTTATGTATTATTTCGTATTTAAAGCTTGATGTTCTTGTTCACAGAGTGGACTATGGCCACGAAGAAGTGAAGCTGAAGTTCGGCAACGACCCGAGGAAGTTCTCCACACTTACCAAAGAATTCTTGGATGATGGTAAGTTTGTTATACAGTCTAAATTCCTTAATACAGCAAAATTGTGGAATGATCTGTTGTCGGCGGTATTTCCGAACCGATACGACCTTCAAGAAAAGAGCGTATTCCTTTTTAAAAGGCTTCTGGGATAAAAATACTGTTGTGATGTTGTGTTACTTAATATACTCTAAGTGTATGATTGTAATCGTACTACCTAGCCTTATTTTAAATTCAAGATTTGAAGCATATAAAAATATCTAATAGGTTTTGCGAAATGTGAATAACTATTTTTTCCATGAATTTTGTGTGAGATTGCAAAGATTGGATCTTAAAGGCAACAAAGTTGAAAAAAATTTAAATGTCATTTATTTTAAAAACGTTACGTGACTCGCTAAATTAAAGTGCGTAAGTTTTATATTTTACTAGCAAACCCGGCGAACTCCGTTTCGCCATCAGATGGCTTCGTTTTATGTAACAATCCTTCGTGGAAATCGGTTCGTGCGTTCTGGAGTTATAGCGTCAAGAAGGAAAACCCGACTTATTTTTATATAATAGAATGCAATTTTAGAATTATATACTTAATTTATTTAAACTTTAATATGCACACAAAATAAAAGTAAATGACATGCTTACGACTTTAAATATTCTAAATAGGACTAATAAATTGATAGCCTACATCAAATGTTACTTGTTTATTCTTCTCTATAGAAATCTACACATAAAATATGACTTTTTTTACATATTGTCCCACACAAAGATTTTATCCTGTGTCGTGGGTGCGTCTACAAACATACAAGTTCACATACACATGACACCCAGACACTGAACAACAACCTGTGGATCACACAAAGAGTTGCTCCGTGCGGGTATCGAACACGTTGCGCGGCAATCGTTTGTCCAGCCACCGCGCCAACCGTGCAGCCTTGATTTTCGTAATTAAAATTATTGTATTCTGTATCCTAACTATTAAATGTTATCTTCCACCAGGTGAAGGCAACGTATGCGGCGTATCAGCAGTAGAAGTAGAATGGACGCGCGGCGCGGGCGGGCGCTGGGAGATGAAGGAGATCCCCGGCACCAACAAGGTCTACAAGGCAGACCTCGTACTGCTCGCCATGGGCTTCCTCGGACCTGAACGATATGTTGCTAACCAACTTGGTAAGTTCGCAACTCTACTATTTATTTTGGTACGGAAATTCCCTAATGTAGTAGGTACTAAGATTTTGTGGATCTATTACAAAATCTTATTACTCGTGGATTTATTGTTATCTTTGTCTTGACTCTTACCTGTGGATTTTTAGAGCCAAAGAACACATTAAGTACATTCTTAATGTCTATTGCGGCCAGTACCTATCACCCTTCGCTTTTTAGGAATTTTAATATTTAAAGACCACAACAGATGCCTTCAAGTCTTGCACATGTTTAAGTTTTGTCTCTATCACATAAAAATTGAAACCTAATAATTTTATTTCTTTCTCAGACCTTCCCCTGGATGCTCGAAGCAACGTTGAAACGGAGAAATCGAACATTTACAAGACACCAGTCAGTAACGTCTTCGCTGCTGGAGGTATGTATTACTTTAATATTTTTTATTGCTAGTAGTAGGTACTCATAGAATATAATCGATAATAATAAATGATAATATAATAAACGAATCATAATATGTTATATGTCCCATACTTCCTCATCTTTACTTATCTTAGAACTAATGTTACCCATGTTATCCGGGTAGTCTTGAGTTATGCAGAGATCTGTAACAAAAACAGGCATTGATTTAAGTATTGGATACATTATGATAAAAATGAAATCTTTATCCACAGACTGTCGTCGTGGCCAATCGCTAGTTGTCTGGGCGATAGCAGAAGGCAGACAGGCGGCGAGAGCAGTGGACACATACCTGTCCGGCAAGTCCAGTCTGCCCGGACCTGGCGGCGTCATCTACGACCACTGAACGACACTATATACGCACTGGTACCGTGGATTTACTACTACTATACACAATGGACCATAGAAGAATGCAGGATCAATATATTTGGACAAAACATCATTTAAAGCCAAAGTATATCTGCTGAGCAAAGGGGGGAGAGGGATGTATCGTAATCCCCTTGTAACTATCGAAAATGTAGTCACTGTTAAGATATAATTATATTCGTTCCTGTCTCTCGGTAACTGGTCGCAGATTTAAGATGTTGAGAAAAGGGGAAAGGGGGAGGTCTCATAATTCCCACGTAATCGTTGAAAATATACTCTCAGTTTTAAGGTAAAATCCAGGTGTGAGAATATTGGTGTCTTCCATCTATTTGGTCCAGATAAACTATAGGACATTGTGTATAACAGTTGATTAGGCTAGCACAACATTTTGTGACTGAAATGTCACTTATTCGCGTCCCTTTTTGTGATGATTGGCGGCTGACGGACTCAATATAAAGAGAACAAGTTATCAACAACTACAGCGATTTTTAACTTCAACCAATATGAAGTCTTTAAAGTCCATTTTCCCGCAGTCGCCACATATCAGAACAAAAAATATCTGCGTTTGTAGCATTAGGGCGAGATTAGGCCGCTATAGACGCTTCGTTACCAGCGTTAAACAAAACTAGGTCTTATATTAACGTAGGAGATTTGATATTACAATATCAATTTAATCACATTGTATTGAAATTATTTATTTGGAAAGTACGACAGTAATGTTTAGGCTGCATTGTTATAATAATTTGGAACAATTGAGATTTATTTGCTTACCAAAAATTATACATTGTTCATAGTTAAATGCAGTTTGTTTGAACAAAGTACCCCTATGTATAAGTTGACGTACATTAAATAATTTGTCGAATACTATTGTAGATCTTAACAATATTTTAAGAAACAACATTATTATATATTATAAACTATTTGATATAATCATTTTATGTGTAATCACATTCCTTTTTTAGACTTTTTGGTCGATATTACGTTTTAGAGACAATTTTCATTAATTATTATACAAATCATGCCAAATGTTATTTGGTTACGCGTAAAATTTTCTTTAAATTGAAATTTACTTCAGGAAAATGTGATGTTTGTAAAAATTGTTTTATTTTTTGATGTCAACGTGAACGGACAGTGATCTCTAGTGTCATATGAATTCGATACATTGTTGTTTATATTATAAATATATCTGTTTTTAATGTTATTGTTTTACGACCGAAGTTATTCACTGATTTTAATCTAAAATCCCTAGTTTGATCTTGGTTTTTGAAGGTAAATCAATAGAACTATTATCAAAGAGATTTTGTAATGAAGTCGGTTATTATTTTCGGCCTTGTAGTCAGTATTTTTATGTAAAATGTATCTTTTGTAACATAGTAACTAGGGCTGGAAGTGTCTACCTGTCTTTGATTTTCTATCTAATTTCAAATGGATAAGGTTGAAAATCTTTCAACGAAGTTCTCGACTTCTGTCGATGTTAATGTTGAGTCTGCCAGTTCTGTATTTTACAGTCTAACAAAGATAAAAATGGTTTCTATTTCTTATTACTACACTTATAATAAAATAATCGTAGTTGCTCAGATACATGGAATTCTGTAACATACTTCTATATACAAATAACAGTTTAAATGTCTAATAGTACTGATTGAACTTAGAGCATTTATTTGATAACAATATTCATGTATTTTCTATTGAGATTAATTTTATAAATATGTACAGTTGACAACATAACTTATCGTTAAATAGAATCATAATTTCAGTCAAAGAAACAAACTTGGAATTATAGATGACCATTACAACACGTGACAGTCTATTGTTGGACTACGCGCCTTCTAAAAAGATTTCCACATATAAAATTTACAAGACCTTTATTAACCAGTCCTGTGTCTAAACGGGGATCCACGCGAGACACAATGTATTTTCTATTGTATCTCATATACAGTCATTCAAGCAGTTAATTATTCAATTAAAAACTAAAGTCATCATGTAAAAATTCTTTGAAACGATACTGAAGTTACGATTTTAGTTTCCAATATAATATATCTTGTGTCCAGTGTACTATCACAGATAATTATTATTATGTTACGTGTAGAAGTTCCTACATAATATTATAAGTTTTAATATGTCTACAACTAGATATTAGTTCACAAGAATCTATTAAGATAGACAGTTAATAAAAGTATATTAGATACAGTCAGTATCTAATATACTTTTAATAAAAGTATATTAGATACTGACCTCACTCAACCGACAACACAATGCAAGCGTTGTTTCACGTCGGTTTTCTGCTCGGCCGTGGTATCACTCCGGTCGAGCCGGCCCATTCATGCCGAAGCGTGACTCGCCCACACAACGAATTCGGAACAAAATCATTACTAAGGAATATACTAAGTGATAATCAAATGTCTCCGAGTATGGCAGTTGGGTACTTATATAAATTAGCCTTAAAACAACTTTATACCTAAAATTAAACTTATCTATCCGTCTGAAGAGACATTCAATTGTTTAGCTACATCTATAACTATATAAAAATGTATGTTGATTTGTATAATACACTACAATAATGTATATGTCATGTGACCAAAACAATGTAAAAAATTATAAAAAATTCTCATCAAGTCATTAAAGTTTCACAAAATTATTAATTTTAATATAATTTAACTATTTTATTATTTAATGTTCCTTTGTTATTTTGAATTATTTGGAATAAACATTTTATTTTGATTTTATCAATATTTCTTTTTATTTCATATCCTATTTCATTACATGTAGCCTAGTTCGGAATCATACCCATAGGTATATAATTTTGTTCACATAATTACGTCAGTGAGACTATCATTATATGAAAAATAGGCATTAAATACAATACAATTATCTTAGTCTACAATTTATTGTTCTTTATATCTTATTCACATAATTATGATATGACGTTATTATTTAGTTAAACCTGATATAAAATGATTTCGTCCAAAGATATAAATCCAATTAACTATGTACCTTTTTTTTTTTTTTTTTTTTTTTCTATCGCGATGGAAATCCTCATGGACTTCCCGCGCCGTGGGGACGACGAGGGGGCGTGCCGGACTCATACCGGCTAAAACCACCGCGGTGTTCCTTCACTGCCTGTGACCGTGACCCGGGTTGCCCTTACGGAATCACCACACCCGGCAGGCCTCGACCTACCGCTATGTTTGCGGCAGGTCCCGCCACCTTAGCGGCCCTAGGAGGCTGCTTTCCTTCTTCGAGTAGCGCGCGTGGAACACTACGCTAACGCCTACTCCCGCCTGTATAGCGGACGTCTGACTCCCCCGGTCAGTTGCCCGCAGGCCTCTCCTCTCATGGAGGACGCAGATCGGCTGCCGCTTCACGGCGCTGACGACCGGCGCGTCTACGGCGAGAGGGGAGAGGACTTGACGCCTCTCTCTCCCTTTCAGCCGCTTCCTTTTCCAACATGACTTGTTCACAAAAGGAAGCGACTCCGTCCCATACGCTCTCACTGTCGACCATAGCTCGTACAACAGTCGACAGTGACAGGTTACTCCGGCCGAGTACTGCAAAGAGTTCACGACGCGGCTCTGCCCATGCAGTACACTCTTCGAGCGTATGCCGCGCCGTATCCTCCAAACCACCATCACAGTGATGACACGCCGATGTTTGCTCCCGGCCTATGCGACACAAGTACTTTCCAAAGCAGCCATGTCCGGTAAGTACCTGCGTCAACCGGAAGCTTAGGACACCATGTCCTCTGTCGATCCACGCCTCCATAACGGGACTTACCGCCGCTATAATGGCGTGCCCTGCGCTAGGTTGCGCAAGTCGTGTCTTCCACTCCGCTATTACATCACGACGGAGTTCTATCCGCCGCGCCTCAAGAACTCGAGGTGGATATCGCTCGCCGCGGGCACTCAACTCCCCGCGCCACCTGTATAGTGACGCGAGAGCCTTTGCTTCCAAGTCCCAGGGTGGGGATCCCGCTAAGAGGCTGGCAGCCTCGAAAGAGATCGTGCGGTAACCCCTTATCACTCTGACGGCCATCGCGCGTTGAGGACTTCGTAGTAAGGCGACGTTAGGCGCCGTCAGTCCATCCGCCCAAACCGGTGACCCGTAAAGGGCCATAGACCGCACAATCCCCATGTATAACCGCCGACAGGATGAATTAGGGTTCCCCAAGTTGGGAAGCAAACGCGAAAGCGCCGCTGCCGCACCCCTTAGTTTGGGGACCAGTTGACGAAGGTGTGGTCCGAAATCCCATCGACTGTCAAGGACCAGACCGAGATATTTCATGGTCGAATTTACAGCAATACGAACCCCTCCAACCACAATATGCGAGCCTGCCGGTGGACCCCGCCGAGCCCTATGGAAACAAAGGGCCTCGGATTTATTAAGAGCCACCTCTAGACCCAAACGCCGGATCCTTGACACAACTTGCGCAACACCTGCTGTTGCTAGTAGCGCAGCGTCCCGGTAACTCTTCCCGCGTGCCGTCACCAGCGTATCGTCAGCATAGCAGGTCACTACAACGCCGTGGAGAAGAGCACCACGAAGTACCCAATCATACCCAATGTTCCACAGGAGCGGTCCCAGGACCGATCCCTGTGGAACACCGGACGATACCTCTCGTCGACCCCATCTCTGAGCACCCGGATAGATTATCGCTCTCTCCGATAGGTAGGCCTCGACTGTGCGGCGGAGGTAGGCAGGCACTCCGTGATACCGGAGTGCCTCCTTAATACAGCTCCAGGGCAAAGTGTTAAACGCATTGGCGATGTCTAAAGACACCGCCAAGACCACCTCACCCCGGGACACAGCTTCCTTCGCCATGGTCTTTACTCGCATAATGGCATCTACAGTCGAACGCCCCTGACGGAATCCAAACTGGTTGTCCGCCAAATCTGGACCTTCTGATGAAAGGTGTTGAATGAGGCGGTCAGTAATGATTCGCTCAAACAACTTGCCTACCTCATCCAGCAGCACGATGGGCCGATAGGCGGACGGGGAGTCAGCTGGGCGTCCTGCTTTCCTGATCAGAACCAGTTTTCCGGTTTTCCATCGCTGTGGAAATTGGCCCTGTTCTAAACATGCACTCAGAAGGTTTCGCAGTCGAGGGCCAAGAGCCTCCATGGCCAGAACCCATGCCCGACCAGGAATTCCGTCAGGCCCAGGGGCGGTATTTTTGGCCTTGAGTCTGAGCACTGCCGTTTTAAGCTCGGCCTGGGTAACCTCAGGCACTTCGTTGCCACTTTCAATGTCTCTTGCGATGTGCGCCGACGGAGGAACCATGGGTGGTGGTGTGTGATCTTCTCCCGCCGGAAATAGGACACTCACAATATTTTGCATCAACTCCGGCCGCAGACTCTGGGTTAATGGAGGCGCCCAAGGGCGAAGTTTACCCCGCACAGCGAGGTATGGGCGTCCCCATGGATCCCGATTTAATGCTTCGAGCTGCTGCTCGCGGGCCTCGGCCTTGGCCCGCACAATGGCAATTTTGAGTGCCTTTTTTGCCGCCCTATAGGCGTTATACAGTTCCGCCTCGACAATGTGCGCGTCCGGTGCACGCCGTCGTCTCCGCCGATATCTGGCATACTGACGCCTAGCGGCCATGCAGGCAGCACGAAGGTGCTCGATGTCTTGAGACCACCAATATACCTGAGAGCGCGCGGGCAGTGTACGCTGTCGAGGCATCGCCGCATCACAAATGTTTGTCATTGCCGCCTGAAACCACTGCGTTTCTGTGTTTATGTCCTCAGGCCTGTCTGCTGCAGACACCCAAGCTTGGACGATGGCGGCTTCACGGAATAGTTCTCGCTTGAGCTTCTTCAGTGCCCACCGTGGACCAACGTCAACAGGAGCTGCCGTAGCTGGGCGGACCGAGGTCTGGACAGAGACGTCAAATCGGATATAGCGATGATCTGACAGCGTTTCCACCTCCTCTAGGACTCGCCAATCCTGAACACGACGCGCTAGGGCGGGGGTAGCGAATGTTAAGTCCACTATCGAACCCCCACGCATACGTACGCACGTGTTAATGGAACCTCTGTTGAGTAGGGCTAATCCGTTCTCAATAGCCCACTCCTCGACTTCCTGACCACGAGCGTTGGTAGCTGGTGATCCCCATGCCACTGATTTGGCATTGAAATCACCAAGGACTAATATCGCACGAGGGTGATTACGACCAACGACAGAGCCCAACTCGGATAAGAAGCTCTCAAATTCAGCGAGAGGTTTGTTTGGAGAGAAATAGATACCAATAACCACTATCTCTCCAAACAACGCCGCAACGTATCCTCGTCCCTTGACGATTTCTTGAAATGTCGGGGAATCTACTGTGGTCCTCGAGATTAAGGTCACCAAACCATCGGCATCGCAAATCCAGTCGTCTCTGGCCGGTACAAACCATGGTTCAGCGACCACCGCAAGATTTATCGACCATTGCGCCATGCTTTGAAGCAGAAGATCTTGAGCTCGAGCGCAGTGGTTAATGTTACTTTGAAGGAAGCGTAGAGCCATTACTGACAATATACATTTTGTCTCTCCTCCTCAGACTGCTCACTTACGGCAGCAGCAAGCCGGGTTAGTTCTGTGGGTGCCTTAACTACCGAGGCACCGTGCCCACCCTTCTTTTCTCCCCTCTTCTTGACAGTTCTGGCGCATGTCTTACTGTCGACGCGATGGTCTGCCTGTCTGCCCATTACTTCGCACTTAGGGCAGTGTGGTGGTGCGTTGCAAGTACTGGCTTTATGCCCAGGCTTTCCACAGCGGTAGCACAGATCACTAACATTGACGCTGTGAGTGCATTTAACGCCTACGTGTCCTTCTTCCAGACATCTGTAACATCTGCCAGGCCTAGGCTCCAGGACCTTGACCTGCGCCGATACCCATCCGACTAATACCTTTTGCCCGGAGGCTAACTTCTTTGCTGCAGCAACTGGGCAAGAGATCACTACTGAACGCATTCCTCTACGACCCGGAGACATTTCTCCCAATTTAATTTGGTCAGTTGAGCACTCCCCGGCCCGTGCAACTGCAGCCCGTACTTCATCGGAGGTCACTGAATCATCTAAACCCGACAATCGCACATTTACGCTAATGCTGGGCCTAGACACTTTGATATCTTCGGATTGCAATGAAGTGCGAAGTTTTTCTGCGAGAGCATCTGCTTTAGGGCCACTAGAGGCTCCAGGAATTTGTAACAGGCGAGCACCCGTGGCTGTTTCACGGAACCGGATGCCTTCTATTCCCAGCTCCTCCAAATTTATACTACTCTTTGCCATAGTCAATACCGAGGCATAAGAAAGTCCCCTTTCCTCTGCTCCGGGCTGCAGCGTAATCATCACAGCTGTGGAGCGGGGAGGACGCAATTTTCGCTTTTTAACCTGCACAGCTTGCACTGCAGCTTTTTGTATCCTCTTATTGGCCTTTTTGGCTTTTTCTCTGGCCCCTACAGTCTTCCAACCATCATCCTTCTGCTGTAAAGTCTTTGGACCCGCAGTTGTGGCCTCAAGAGTGGAAGGTTTCTTCTTCTTCTTCTTCTTTTTCTTTTTCTTCTTCTTGACTGATTGGCTGGGCTTAGAAGACAGTGCTGCTTTCGCCGTCACCAACGCATCCTCCTCAAATCGAGCTTCTTCGAGCTCTAGTCTTGGCTCCACCACCACTGCTTTCGCTGCTTTCGCTGCGTAAGTCGGTGATGATGTTAATGTCTGTAGCATTACTCTATCTGCTGCTAGTGGTGGCCGCAGTATTTTACCCTCAATGACCGAGAATCGGGACGCGAGACTCGATATCTCCGTCCTAAGGAGTCGAATAACATTTGACTCCTCAGATGAAGATTGACGCGCTGGTGGTTGAGGTCCAGCTTCATCTTTTCTCTGGTTGAAGAGCTCATTCCGAAGCTCTCCTAGTTCTTTCAACAGTTCCGCCATTTGCGCTTCTAGACGAGCATTCGCGGCCTCCAGGCGAGTGTTCACTGCCTCAAGGCGTCTGACTTCTTCATTCGAAGTGCGTCGTGACAACTCCTGGGCAACCTCAGTTATAGAAGCAGCCGCCTCTTTAAGAGCCTTCTGTGATGTCCCCTTCAGGCCTTTAGATAGTCGTGCAACTTCTTTAATGGCGCCAACAGCATTTTGAATCCGATCGTCTAGTTGTCTTGCTTGTAGGTCGTCAACCTCTATCTCAGCAGAAAGAGAAGACTCAGAAAGCCTCGACGTCCGACCAGTGTGAGTCTTCCGGGTCCTCTCAACAACGGCTGCTTCTTCTTTTGTCAGCCGCTCCTCTTTTTCGGCAGCTTTTTTAGCAGCTGCCAACTCCTTCCTCGCCTTTGCCAAGCCAACGTATTGGCCTGTCGTCGGTGGTCGCCCTCTGCCCCTTTTTGATGCAGTATTTGATCGAACAGTCGAAACCGCTGTATCACCTTCGCCGTCACCGCTAGAACCCGTTTCTGACTCTGAGCGTGACCCACGTCTCGGCCTCTTGAGCCACCTCGAAATATCGGGACGACTCTCATCCATCTCCACTGATTCTATAGAAGCCAAAGTGTCAGCATCTGACACCATGGCAAGCTCCTCCACTCTCTCCTTCTCTACGTAATTTTTATTGTTATTATTTTTAAAATCTTCCATGCAGTTCCCACGAGTAGTAAGGAAATAAAAGTCCATCTGAGCAGAGCCTATATACTCAAATAAGCCTACATACAACCGGGTGCGGCAGGTGCCCGGAGGTTGAAGTGCTCGCGGCCTGGTTTTTTCCCCAACCGACCATTCACCCCTCACCACACTTCTGAGCTTAGGTTATAGGGATAGGGACCGGGCGGTTAAGCCAAGCCCCGACGACGGCGGCATTAGACATGCCTCCGACCCGTTATCCAGCCACCCTGGCTTAGCGAGTCCCGACGCAGTTTGTACCTCCGAGGAGACGCAAACGTCCGCCGCACCAGTGCGCCCGCACTGACACGACGTTCGGACCGAACGGTGATCTGCGTCAGATCTGCCCACGAATGCCGTAGCATAAGTAGACCCGTCGCCCCTTGAGTATGTGCCAGATCTAGATGTCCTGTACTTTAACAAGTACATACAATAGATTTGCACCACTCGGTAATTTTTATAGAGGTTTTCTTCCTCGTAACCCAGCCTACCACGACGTGGACAGAGCTGAGTCTCCGTCCCTCTCAATGAAGATTACGGATTGTCCGACGGTGACAAGAGTCACGATGACTAGCCATGAATGACTAGTCAACAACGCCGCACTGAATCGCGTCCCCGCTATGGGGAGCGATACCCCGTCTGGTTTTGGTCCGTGCCAGATTAATACCGGTACCGCGCATATCTGCGTGGCATTCCCCTATCCGCCACCTGGGGACACGCCCGATAGGAGACCAGAAACTCCCTCGGGAATTAACTATGTACCTAGTTACAGAATATTCATTATTACACGCATAGACTTGCGTCAATTACATTTTGCCAGACTTAATATAATACAAAAAGAATTATTTTTTAGACATTTCGCAGCTTCTTCGCCATTTTGATAGCAACAAAATAAAATATGAAATCATATGTAACTATTTAGATAAAGTGTTGTCAAAGATATTTAGTCGTAGTATAGTTGTTGTTGAATATAATGGACGAATATGTAATGAAATTATGATTGACAATAATACAAGTCTATTATGTATGAAGCGAAGTCTGTAACGAATATTGTATTGGGAAAATAAATATTTCAGCAAGTATTCGTGTTTTTTATTCAACATCATTTATATAATTTCTACTTTAAAGCACTTCAAACCTTTAAAAGATGCCTAGCATTGGAGAAAGAGAAAAGAATATGGCGTGTAGGAGGACCTTTGAATAGAGCTCCACGGCCCTACTTCAGGTACGCCACTATAACATCACATCCTTAGCCGAATTGTGTCTCTCTCTATAACGGCGCGTTTAAAGTAGTGTTGTAATGGAGCGGTAAACTCTCAGGGAATGATAAAAAATATAAATATCTAAATCGAACAATACTTATGGTATTACTGGCCGTGCATTTTGTTTTTAACCGACTTCAAAAAAAGGAGGAGGTTCTCAATTCGGCCGTATATATGCTTTTTTTTTTTGAGTGAGTAAAATCATCAAATCGGGAGAATTAATAACTTCTCCTGCATTGCGTGATGCGAAAGGAAGTATCGGACAAGAGTGGAGAGACGACCTGGGTGCTTACTCTTGAATCTAATTCCGATCGATTGACATTGATATTGTGAAATTTCGTACTCTTGAGTTGCAACACTAGCGCCCATTGCATCCATATTGCGTGGCTATTGAATGAACTAAATGGTATTGAATTTGGCTTTATACTCCGTACTTTCAATGCTATTACCATTGTGGTTATATAGTGTCATAGTGTGGATATTGAATAACTATTGGATTGAAATTGAGATTGGTTTCAAGAGTAAGCACCCAGATACCTTTTTTTTTGAGTGGGGAAAATCATCCAATGACTTCTCCCGCCCGGGTGAGGCGGGAGGGAGTGTCAGACTCTTACTGACTAAAAACCACCCCGTTCCTACTCCTGCACTTCGAGCCGGAGCCAACCCGTTAAGTCTTCCGCGGCTCCGTATCGGCATCAGCCCTGTTAGGCCCCATCTGTGGTGGTCTGATGGCTCCTTGAGGCGCGCGCGGAACGCGACGCGCCGTACGCTCGGGCCTGGTTCTGGTCGGGCGGCGAGTCACCCGTGCGCGCCGTCCGCAGGCCCGTGCTTACGGTGGCCGGAGATCGTCTCGCGATCCCCGACGCCCGGAGTGTCTCTCGCGACGGCCGAGTCGTGAGGAGCTTCGTTCCCTCACGCGCTCCGCCTCCTCCTTAGCTAGCATGACTACTTCGCAGAAGGAGGAGACGGCATCCCAGTCCCCCTCGCTCCATACCATGGTCTGAACCAGAGCCGGACGCGAGAGGTCGCCGTCGCCGATCACATTCCTGAGGACACGGCGGTGCTCAGTCCACGCAGGACACACCGCCACCGTATGCTTCACCGTGTCCTCCGGGCGATCCTCGCAGTGATGACACCGAGCACCCAGATACCTAAAGGGCGCAGGAAGCCGCTGGATGCAGATCACTTCCAACCGGTCTAACGGTCGATCTCGAGTTATTCAGGAATGATACATGATAAGTGACGTCTACTATGGGTCTCCTACAACCTCCCTAATTTTATATAACTTTTTTGAAGGGGAGGGGGTGGCATTCTTCCGCTTTGAGAGGCTGGAGTGAGTGTCAAACTCTTTCTGAGTAAAAACGACCCTGTTCCTGCTCCTGCTTCGAGGTGGAGCCCCGATAACCCGCTAGGCTAGGTCGTTCGCAGTTCCGGCATTTTAGACGAACCTAAATTACATGCGTAGTTTATTAATAAAATCGTGCAGGTAGTTTGACAACAATTCATATTTTTATATAGTTACTACTTACCTGACCCGGCAAACTTCGTACTGCCTAAAATTTATTATCATTTTTCTCACCTTTCAATCCTTCCCTGGACTTCCACGAACATGTCCTTTTCTTTTGTCCCTTTGTCCTTTGTAATATTGTCTGTGTGTACATGAAATGATAAATAAATAAATAAATAAATAAACATTTTTCAAGACCAAAATAAGCCAAATCGGTTCAGCTGTTCTCGAGTTTTAGCGAGACTAACGAACGGAAATTAATTTGTATTTATATACATGGTTAATTAATTAAAATGAAGATACAAAACATAGGTTACCTCCTTCCCACCTTCTGTTTACCTACCGAGTCTGATTTTGATACAATTATCATAATCGAAGCTTTCACACACGTTCACACATCGTTGAACTCCTCGAAATCCATAATTAATTTGACATAATTCGTGATAGATAAATAGAACATGTATTGGGAATATTGTTCCATAGTGTTAATATTTTATGATCGAAGAAGGTGACTTCAGTCGAGTTCTTGAGTTCATCGGAAGAACTTTCTCCGTTGTTCCCGATCGCAGTTGTTTTAATTGTGGTAAGTCTACACCTTTATTTGTTACCGTAGTATTAAACCTAGCACAAACCACTATCCTATTCTTCCCAGCATATGTAATATACCTCTACATTGTTACTGATATTATTAATCAACTATTAGATACTGAATTTGAATAACCTGACAATACCTACCTAAGTAATTTCGAACTCAAAACCTTGTTCTCAGCAGTTGCGCTCGCGAAACAAGCAGCTAGAATAATTACAAATCTTCAAGTAACATTAAACTTATGTATAAAAAAATTAAGCACCTTAACTCATTCATAAATTATGTATTTTCAATCAGAAGCGTAGCGTCAACCCTAGCAACCTGCCCAGTCCCCAAAGCGGTCACCGGTGACCGCTCTCCAGTAATTCCAATATAGACCTTATTTCCGAGGTTTTTTTTATTTTTTTTTCCGAGGTTATTTTTTTCCGAGATTTTATTTATTTCTGAGGTTTAGACACTACTTTTTGTATGAACAAATGTTGTGGATTTCTCATAATCGGGGTTTAAGTAGATAAATAACAGATTCATTCTCGTAATAGGTAGGTACACTTATTCTCAGAACGGTCAATAATCTTTGCTTAAAATAAAATTAACTATACATTAAACATTACCCCCACGTATTAGGTAGTGTACCTACTAACAAAATTATGACGCAGTGTGAACTTTAACACGGAAATAAAGTTTTAAGAACATCGATAAATAATAAAATCATTTCAACAGTTTAGCATTTAAGTGCTAAATTAAACAAACAATCTACTTACGCCACTAATGCGTCATAGCTATCATATATGCGAAAACATGCATATCAATATCATGAAAATATTTTGTCAAGTAAAACAATAAGTAGCTGCTAATACATTGTCCGAAGCTATGGCTCGAAGCAGGAGCAGAAACGTAAACGTAGTTTTAAGTCTGTAGAGTCTGACACGCTCTCACCCAAGGCGAGAGAGGTCATTGGATGAATCCCCCAAAAAAATTGTCAATCTTACACTATTATTTACTATCTTATATCGGAAACTATTATACCTCTATAAAGCGATAGAGTTTGTTTTTTTGTTTGAACGCGCTAATCTCCGTAACTACAAGTCCGATTTGAATAATTCTTTTTGTGTTGGATAGCGTATTTATCGAGGATGGCTATAGGCTACGACCGATGACGACTACGACGACGATAAAACATCACGCTACGACCAATGGGACCTGAGCAGAGCGTGTGAAACCGCGCGGAAGTAGCTAGTTTCTAGATATATAGTAATGCACTTTATTTAGGTGAATGAACTGTAGTTATAAAGATTTAACATTCTTTTACAAATCACAAAATAAATATGTAATTGGTAGTTGTGTCCAGTTACATAGATACTGTTAACAAATTGAATTATTAGCATTTAAAGTAGAGTCAGTAGATCAGTCAGTAGTCATTATCATGGAAGGTCTAGACAAGAAATAGCTAATTCATTGGTCTAAAGACCACAAGAACAGCTGTTGAGTCCTAAACTCTTAATTCCTGGGGTCCCGATCTCTAAACTTCGCCCCGTGAAGAGCCAGTAACCATTCCCTGTTATCGTTACATAATTGCCACAAAGTTAGAGAAAGCTCAATACAAGTTTGTTTTCCATTTAAAATAATCGCACTGAGACCGCGTTCACCGCTCTGATTGGCCGACTCCAATGAACTAACCAATCAGAGCACCCAACGCAGTTTCGTTTCATTAATTTAATCATAATACATATACATAAATGCCTGACTGCCTCGTTACGCGAGTGGTCGCAAGTGCGATGCCGGGCAAGGGGTCTCGAGTTCGATTCCCGGGTCGGGCAAAGTATTACTGGCCCTTTTCAAAAAATCTCAGTAGTAGCACTGAATCTGGAATTGTGCCCGGTATATGGCAATAGGCTCTCCCCTATTACATAGGACTGATAACATAAATAGTGAAAAGTCGGTGTTACATTGTACAATGGCATTAAGTGCCGTAATGTACACCTCTGCCTACCCCTTCGGAGATAAAAGGCGTGATGTTATGTTATGCTATGATATGTTATAACTAAATAAGTACATTTGCTTATGTAAGTAGTTTCTGTCGCTCAAAAAAAATCTTATAATTTTATTATGCTTTAAATCTTGCCGAAAATACAAATTGGTTTCATCATTACAGCACAACTAAACATGAAGGCTAAAGAGAAACTATCAGCGCTGTATCAGAAGATGGACAATAAGTTTGCTCAGCAGTTTGGGTTCAAAATAAAAGAGGTCACATTCAACCGAGTACTTGACTATATGTATGCTCCCAAGGATTCTTCCAGCTTAGCAGTCACCAGAATTTTGTTTGGTAAGTGTAGAACAACGATTAATTCTGAAACTAGAGGTTCAGATGTCAAAATGTCATAACTAGTTTGTAGTAACTTGAGTCGAGACGAAGAAAAGTTAAATAAAAATTTTCCAACTAGATACGTAGTTGACTTGTATATTGAAGGACAACGATATTTAAACGAAAATGGTGAAGTTTCTGTAAAATATGTATGGGTAGACCTCATTCCCTTTAAACCGCAGCAATGAGCAATTACAACTCTTTCGAGTATCCATGGGTAACGCAGATTTTTAAGCACCCAGGTGATCCATCTCTACCTATTAAAAATAATCAATTAAAACGAGTAACCAAATGTATACTATCAAGATTTGAGGAATCCTTCCTGCTGGTCCAGGTTTGGCGATGTTGTTTGACATCCCGGACGAGCGCGGCGGTGCCTCGATGGTGAAACGCTGGGGTGACCCCAACACCTGCCATTTCCCACTACTACCGTTTGTAACTTCAGTCGGCATGCCTTACATGGCACTTATTTACGCTGCACTTTGGATTGGTAAGGCTTCTGTGACGCTGCAATCTGTATAATAGTCATAGTCATAGTCGCGGTGACTCGGAGGTTTAAGACGCCCACATTTCATGCATGAGAGTGCGGGTTCGAAACCTACCAACGGCAAGTACCAATGTGACTTTTTCCGAGTTGTATGTACTTTCTAAGATTATCTAGACACCACTGACAAACGGTGAAGGAAAACATCGTGAGGATAACCTGGGCTTATAATTTCTAACTATAAAATTGTAATCGCCAACACGCATTGAGCAAGCGTGGTGATTAATGCTCAAGCCTTCTCCGTGTGAGGAGAGGCTTACTCAGCATATCTTAGGCTGTTGATGATGACGTTGCAATCTAAAATGTTGTCATTCAAATATTGCGATAGGTACTTATGCATAATTGCATATCATTACTATAGGCAATTCTTGAGATAAAAACAATTTGAAATAGAATTTGAATTATGAATAGGTAAAGGAAGAATTTATTTTAATTACCCAGGTAATTAATTTTCAGAATAAATAAGTAGTGATTATTTAAGATTATTTATCAACTTCATCATTAAAATTAAAAATAGAGTCGTAAGGAAAATCGCATGGGCCCGTAACCCGTAATACAACTGAGGTATGGCTGAGTTGTAAAGTCAAACTCAAAGTCAAAATCATTGATTTGAATTAGAAACAGGAAGGCACTTTTGAACGTCAATAAAAAACTTTCGTGGACATGCTAATTAATTATTATGGTTTCGGCTTAATTTTTATGTTCGCGGCGACTGTCGCGCTGCTATTGGCTGCTTGAGTCAGCTGTCGTGCGGGCGTCGTGGGTCGCGGAATGCTACTCGTGAATATGAGCCTCGTCAAAGAGTGAAACTAGTCGAGTTCCTCGTCAAAGAGTTACGTGAGCCGAAAACATAATAAAAACGAAGCTTTTAGGATTAAGGTGTAGATTCTAATGGAGAACAATACAATTCTCTAGTTAGGTACATAGTCTTGTTGGTTCGATTGTCAATGAAAAGAATTTCGGATACCAAAAGCGTGACCTGATATGGTTATGAGCAGTTAGTAGGTAGTTCATTTGAGCTTATATTGATGACGTGATAAATAATATTCGTTCGACGTCAATCACTAGTACAAACAAAACCGAATTAAAAATTAAAATTGTTTTTAGTAATAAAACGCTGCAGAGGCATTAAGAGCCCAATACATTAAGCACTTTACTATTCACTTCAAATCTCATTAAACTTAAATCAGAGTGTTTGCGAAGTAACATAAAGTTATCGATTAGAATTTAATTTTAATTTTTTAGTTATATCTAGAAATCTAGCTTAATCTAGTAGTTTTTTTAAGTACTACTCACTTTCGCGTTCGAAACAGTCGATTAAAATGGAAATCAATACTACCAAATTTGTTTAGAAGGGTCCAGCAATACCAATAAAGATTTATTGTTGCCATAAACTCGATCGGGATTTGTTTTCCTCATGAAAAACATTTTCTGAATTCCTTACTTAATAAAATCAAGTGGATTATCAAGGGTCTACTTACTCACATTAGCAAAATCTATGATCTCTTCCCCAGGAGCGTTGTGCATCATGCTAGGCTACAGGTTCCGTATAGCAGCGCCAGTGTTCACTGCGTGCTACTGGTACCTGTTCCTCATTGAGAAAAGCTTCTGGAACAACCACAGCTACCTCTTCGGGCTGGTCGCCTTGCTGCTCAGCTGCACGGAAGCTAATTGCTCCTGGTATGAAACAAGTTTTAAGTTTTTCATCTTTGTGACAATTCTGTTTGCGTTAAACTTAAAAACTACTCCAATTTTTGCAGTTACAGTTCACAAGTAAGTGCGTTTGGGACTCAGATATGCACCAACTACCCTATCATTTTTGATGACCTAAATGGGATCTCCAAATTGCCAAGCGTGGGGATTATAGCAAACCCTATTTTTCAGCAGAGATCTTCTTCATCGATGGTCTACTGTCTTTCTTACACTTATTTATTATTTGCAGGTCCCTAGACACTTATTTAGACCCTACAATAAAAAAGTCAACAGTGCCGTACTGGAACTATTTTATACTGAAGTACCAGTTTTTCATCCTGTATTTCATGGCTGGGATGAAGAAGGGCACGGCGGAGTGGCTTACTGGATACTCCGTGCAGAACCTTAGCGAGCATTGGGTGTTTGATCCTTTCAAGTAAGTAATGGAACTTAAAGTTAATAAGCTCAAAAATGTGACTAAAGAGCTCTAGTTGACTTGGCAGAGTTAGTGACACACTTGGTTACGAGTTGGTAGATTAAAAATATCACAATGGTAGATGCCTAATTGAAGATTTAGATATTCAGGTCAATATATTATATTACATTTGCAAACAATCAATTGACCTAATATCTATTGTTTGCAAATTAATTAATTTTTAATAACTACATATTTGCTTTGTACGAATTTGAAAAACGATTACGAATAGTTTCATTTTTGGAAAAATAATTTAATTACTTCAACAAGCAAGGTCGAGTTGAGTGTTTGTCCATTGTCGACAGTTACTTTATTAATTTGATATTTCTTTGGATTCGGAAATTTAATTATTTGTCTACTTTTTAACCAGAGCCTTCCAATAATAGTTTCAATTTAAAAAATGATAATGGTTCTTTTTACTTGCAGATATTTCTTGACAGTCCCTCAGACGGACTACCTGGTGGTACACTGGTTTGTGTTTATGTTTGACCTGACTGTGGCCATCTGGATGATGTACTCCAACACCAGACACGTGGCCATGATATTCTGTGCTTTGTTCCATTTGATGAACAGTCGACTGTTTCGCATTGGTAAGATCCTTTGCCTAGTGCAAGGGTACTTTTTTGATAGCTCTATTTAATCAAATCAGCCTGTCTTGAAGAACGGAACTGACTAGAAAATCTTTACTCGTACATTATGACTTAAACCATAAGAGGTATCCAAAGTTTGAGAAGATAGGGAAACAATTTTAATAGCCTAAAATAAATATCCTTTTCAGGCATGTTCCCATGGGTGTGTTTAGCAACCATGCCATTATTTTACCCATTTGATTGGCCAAAAACAGTAGCATCGTACTCAAAATACATCTATTGGAAGGCAAAGCTGACTGTCTGTTCGAAAATTAAAGACTTTCGAAAGGAATCAAATTGTGAGTGTCTTACAAAAGATTCAATGGATCAATTTAATTCTGAAGACAAGAATATGGAATTAAAAGAAGATCATGAAGCAGTTATTAATAAATACAACAGTAATGGAACAGACGAAACAGTTAAAAACGAAACCAAACCTAATATTTGTAAGGAATTAGCAAAAGTCGAAGATGATATCGACAAGGATAAAAGTAAAGTGGTTGATAAAGGAGAAAACCCATCAAATGAAGTAGCAAATAGAGACAATGATTTGCACAAAGATAACAAAAGAAGGAAAATAACAATGTATTTGATTATGGTATACGTTTTCGTTCAAGCCTTTCTACCTTATTCACACTTTATAACAAAGGTAAATTGAATAACAATAGCACTCTTGCGATATAAATTATCTTAACGTGCGTAGTAACGATTGTGATATTGTTTTGAACGGTCAAAAGTTAGAATTTGTCGACGAGACAGTATTTTTAGGCATTACGTTAGACAATAGGCTACAATGGGGTCCGCATATAAAGGCGCTTTCGGGGAGATTGAGCTCAGCTGCTTTTGCAGTTAGACAGATTAGACAGCTCACGGACGTAGATACAGCTAGGCTTGTCTATTTTAGTAATTTCCACAGCATTATGTCGTACGGCATTTTGTTGTGGGGTCGAGCTGCAGAAATAGAATCAATATTTATTCTGCAAAAGCGGGCTATCCGAGCAATATATAACTTACGCCGTTGCGAATCGTTGAGAGAATTGTTTAAAACGATAAATATTTTAACGGTGCCCTGTCAATAGAGGTATATATATGAAAATATGTATGTAAGGAAAAATAGGCAATTGTTTGAAAAAAGAAGCGATAGACACAATTTTAATACTAGAGGCAAAAATAAGTTAGCTATACCGCAATTCAGACTGTCCAAAGTACAGAAATCCTTTATGGGGTTAGGTATTAAATGCTATAATAAAATACCAAATAGCATACTAGATCTCAATGAAAGTAAATTTAAAACATATATTAAGCGCGAATTATGTAATCAAGCTTACTACACACTGACAGATTATCTTGAAGATAAGAATGCTTGGCAGCATGTTGGTTCGGCTCCACTGGACAATACTCAAATGTAGTCAGTAGTTAAATTCCAATAGTAGGTAATTTAATACATAATTTAATACTTTAATTCTAATGTAGACAATCTAGTTTCCTTATGGCATTGAGCATTTCTTTCTTTATTGAAACAAAGAGTTTCCTTTTTCTTGTATAGAAGCACTATTTCTATGGATTGTCAGTATGCATATGTGAGCACCATGTTAGACTTCAGATTTTTATTTTTTTATTTTAGTAAGTTATTAGTATAATGCGTCAAGCGTGTCTTTGCATTGTTCTTACATATGCGTACAGTATTGAAATATGTATAAGAGACATTGTAGAACATACTTTTTTAAAAGAGTAACGAATGGAGTTTCTTGCTCGTTCTTCTCCATTCGAATCTACGTTTTGGAATGAGCACCTATAATGAGCTTCACCTAGCTTCACTGACGGACTGACTGACAGACTATTATTTATTTTGTATTTGTTGACGTTTCAAAAGTACCAAACTATGGTTTAATTGAAATAAATGATTTGACTTTGACTTAATTTAGTTACATTTTTGGAATATTTAGTTACATAACGCATACCTATATGATTTAACTGTAATTACATTTATTACGTACGTAATTTTGGTATAACTTGATTAATTAAAAGTTGATTCATTTGTGGTCTCTAATATGGAATGTCATCTATCAATAGACATGATATAACATACCATCACGCCTTTTATCCCCGAAGGGGTAGTCAGAGGTGCACATTACGGCACTTTTATGCTACTGTACAATGTAACAGGGGGTGAGCCTATTACCATATACCGGGCACAATTCCAGATTCCGTAGTACTATTGAGATTTTTATTAAAAACCTAGGAATACTTTGCCCTTTACTTTACTTATTTCGTAGTAATTGGTGTTCCCTAGTCTCTGCCTACCCCCATGGGAGACAGGCGTGAAGTTATGTATGTATGTATGTACTTTGCCCAACCCGGGAATCGAACCCTTGCCCGGCAGTCGCAGTTACGAACACTCGGCCGACGAGGCAGTAATAATATCAATAATCTATCAATAGAATATTATATTATTTATATTTATATTTTAAGTTGTATATATTTTCATTTAGTTATAGTTAATATTAATTGTATATATTATTTCAAAAGATTTTGTATTACAATAATAAATGTCTACTGACTAATATAAAAAAAAAAAATAGAATCTCAGTTATACTCGATTGGCGTCTATATTCAGTTCGTAATTCTCAAGTAAATGCATTTTAGGTAGGTTAGGAAAGTCAGGAAAAATTTAATAGACTTACGCAGTTTTAACTACCCACGTAATCCTTATTTAAACCCACATTTTTTCCTTGAACTAGTTCATTGAATACTTCCACTAATGGAAACGTCGAGGCATGAATTTTAAATTAAATTCTCACAAACTTTTCTTAAGCTTGAAGAGTCATCAGCTTTGCAGCTGCAGAGTGGGCGGCGACGGGCGCACGTGGGCGTTTGCACTCTGCGATGCTCTCTAGAAAAATTAAACAGACTTTTGCGGCTTGACCTAGAATCGCTATTCGCGTGATTATTAACATTCTTATTCTGTGAACTATCGTCAATTACACTATAATATGTATTATAAATTTGAAAGTTTCTTTCCTTGAATGGTTGTCTGTCAATTACGCTGAAACTACTGAACGGATTTTTGATGAAATTTGGTATACAGGCAGGGTATGGGGCTGGCTTAGGCGATCGACTTTTACCCCGATTAAATGCTGCCATGGGATAAAACAAACAAACAAACCGCGGATACAAGCTAGTTAGAAATGGTAATTTATTCTTTTTCATAGGTAACGTTTTTATTTTGGGGTTTAAGGAATTTACATTTTTAAACTAATCTTTTTTAATCGCATCATCAACATCATAATCACCTTTCCTTTGCTTTGAGCGATGTAACCTGGTTTCGCATTACACTTGGTTCCAGGGGTACAACAACTGGACAAACGGCCTCTACGGCTACTCCTGGGACATGATGGTCCACACATGGGACGTTAGCACTGTCATCGTCAAAGTTGTAGACGACGACAGCAACGAGATGATGTACATCGACCCGCAAATGTACACACTGAACGACAGATGGTCTAGACATGGAGACATGGTATACCAATACGCACATTGCTTAAAGAACAATCTAAAAAAAGTGAGAGAAGTTAATTGGCATTATCCATCGAAGATTTTGTCTAGAAACATTTCTATATACGTCGATATCTGGTGTTCAATGAACGGCAGGTTCGTCCAAAGAATGTTTGATTCGAAGGTGGATTTGTTGAAGACGTCGTGGTCCCCGTTTTGTAAAGTTCCATACTTGATGCCTTTGTTAGATGAGGCGATACATTGGAGGAAGGATATGGACGACATTCGGAGCGACGTCCATTCCTGGAGTGAACATAGTGATGTGGTTTTCTTCGCTGATTTTCCAGGTTGGTATAAGAAGTTACTGTTTGTAAATCTAGTTCTTTAATGAACCTTCAACCTTAGCAATAAGATTGAAAACCTATCGAAATAAATCAGGGTAGGGTTTGACGTTTTGGCACCCGTATATTAATCGCGAGGATTGAAACAATAAAACAGAGAATTTTACACGTCAACATTTAAAAAAATATATAGATGATGCCGGAATTGATTTCAATATTAATATCTCGAGATACTCCCTTAGGTCCTTTTTGCGTTTGAGAACACGGAAGTAGGTAATGTTTTTTTATGGGATAATCCGGGAGGCGAGCAGACGGATCACCTGATGATAAACGTTCGGCGTCGCCCATGAACACCCGAAATACCAGAGGCGTTACAAGAGCTTTATCGACCTTATGGGAATTAGAAATTTGAGGATTGTTGGAAATTCAGAATTTAGGGATTGGGGAGCTGATTGGGAAGAGCCCTCTTCCCAATCTCCCGATATTTGGGCCTCCGGTAACCGCACTCACTCGACGAAACACAACGCAAGCGTTGTTTCACGTCGGTTTTCTGTGAGGCCGTGGTATAACTCCGGTCGAACCGGCCCAGCTGTGCCGAAGCATGGCTCTCCCACACTTAAAAATGTAGACTTAGACCTCGGTTAGGATTAGTTACTAAAAATATAAATCTTTTAGTAAACATGACTCTCCAAGACGACTATAATATGTCATAATAAAAACTTCCGTCAATTGGTAAATTTAATTTGTATAACACGTGACTCACACGTGACTTGCACGTGACACACCCCAATGTGTTGTATGCTATGACTGCTACTTAACTTGTAGGTAGCTGAAGGTAACCTAAACTGCTGGGAAAATATAACAATAAGATTACCTACTTATGAAAATTTTTGTATAAGAAAGACACGTGAAATATATCTCTTCATTTTTAAGGACATCTCACATTGTCATATTAAAATGTCAAAAGGAAGGTCTTTCTTTGTTTTGTAGTTGATAGAGTTTGAACTCTTGATAGGATTACCCGAGTCATAATCGGATTATTAAATTCTCAAAACAAAAAAAATATTGAAAATATCTGTAGGTACCTACGTAACGTACTTATGTAGGTATCTGTCCGACTGGTACCTAGACTAGTACCAAGCCACGCTGGGGGCTCATGGTTATCAGCAGCATTACATAGCCCGAAGAGCATAAATAATTCGGTGTATATTATAATTATGGTGGACATTCCACCCATTCGCACGAAACGTTTCGCGTCAAACTTCCTCATGCGAACCGCTAAGGAATGGAATTCCTTGCCGGAATCTGTGTTTTCCGTCAAATATGACTAGGTGTCTTCAAGTCCCGAGTGAACAGGTTGCTCGTAGGTAGGCGTGCTCCATCGTCAGCTAAATTATTGCTTACCCCCCAGGCTAGATGTTGGCCAAATGTCTATTAGAGGCCTTAGTACGAGTTTCATTTACGTTTAAAGTATTCGTAACGAGTACGCGTTCGGCACTCTGATTGGCCGGCACCAATGAAGCAACCAATCACAGCACACGTAAGACAAGCTCGTGCTAAGGCTTCTGGTATAAAAAAATGTGCTACAAATAATCTTAATAACTTCCAAATGTTTACTATAGGTATTCATTTATTTTCTACAGGTTACGACCAAGAAAAATACATTCCAGAAGATTTGCAAAACGTCTCTCTAACTATTCTAGAAGGTGACGTCGTCTTCGAACCCGAAGTGACCCAACAACGCATAGGACAGTCCTTCAAATTGGCTAAAGGACACCGAATCCAGATCATACCGGGAACGTTCCATAAAGTCCTGAATATCGGGGAAGAGCCTGCTTTTTACATGTATACCTTCTTCAACCACACCCAAGGGGATTTAAAAGAATTGGCAGCTAATGTAAAATTACCTATTTTCAAAGAATTGTACCGAAGAATGTATAACATGTACATTTTCGGCGAATTAGTTGTCAAGAATATATTTCAATTGTTTAAATTTTCTCAATGTAGTTCATAAATTGGTACGAAGAACGGCACGAACCATGGCCACAATTTTCATGGTGTATTTTTAAATTTGAAAAATGAAGGCTATTTCTCGCATTATTTCTCACTAGACAAACCTTTCTACGTTAACTTAAGTAGTTAGTTCCTAATAGACGTTATTAAAACTTAATGATGCCTTTAATTGAATAACCAAAAAATAACGACAAAATACACTCACGAATCCCCCCACGAAATATATGGCCATGGTTCTTGCCGGGGTCTACAAAATAGACATAAATAAAACTACAGTGTACCTATAATTTGTATTTCCATAAAAACTCTATTAGCATTGCGAAAATGAGTACCCACCTATTAACACTAAGCTAAAATAATTGTTTATACCTCTACATTTTATGTACCTATATTTTTAATGTATGTACCTGAAATGTCCATTTAAATATCAAATGATATTTAAATGGAAAATATTTATATTTTTAATTGTAATTCATATTAATTTAAATGCAATATTTTAAATGCAAATTCCTCAAGAAAACATTTTCAATTTTGCATTTTATTAAAGGTGTTATTCTAGGTGTTAAATATTACCTGTTTGCTACCTACCTACCTACTTACCTATTATAGGTATATCTATATAATAGGTTAATTTAAAGTTTTTTTCTTGAAATTACGTATTACATATTACAACAAGAGTTCTAATAAATATTTTCAAATTTCAGTAGCTCATCAGGCTATCAACAAACCGGTTTATTTTTATTTTTAATCGGTTTAATTAAACAGTAGTGTTTTCTCATTATTTGTCTACTTTATTCACGTCTTTATTTTATCAAATTTATTTATCCTACTTTACAAATTTTATCAATAATAATATGCTTATTGTATATTGTATAGTTGCTACCATATTGTATTTTATATGGTGTAAATATTTTAGTTCATAGTTATTTGTATTACTTAGTTCCATGGAATTATTATTTAGTTAAAAATAAATTGTTAATATAGAGGTACAATATTATTTATCACAAACGAAATTGTCTAAAAATAAATAATTATACACTACACAACAAATACTGACTTTTCTTTAATCTTTCCTTACCTTGTTTAGTTTTTTTTTTATTATCTAACGCATCCATTTCTCCTGTCTCCAATATAGTGATTAGTGAATGAAGATTACTTTGCATAGAACATTAAACAAAATTAAATACTTTCTGAGCTCACAGTAATGCAATTGTTTTACATATTATTTAAAGTAGAATGAAATCCCGTCTGGCGCTCTTGATTGGTTGGTTCATTGGAGCCGGCCAATCAAAGCGCCGAACGCGGTATCGTAACGATTATTAAACGATTATTAAACGTAGAACAAACATGTAGTAAGCAAACTGTTTGTACACGCACGTAGGTAGCGAACTATTCAGCTTTTCACGATAAAAATTAAAATGTAGGGTTCGTGTACTTGTTATTGTTAGTGAATTGATCATTCAAATACAAATAGGACCTTAGAGCGTTTTGCTTTGTGTTGTGTCAAAACTTTAAAAAAGCCGGGTCGAAAAAGCCCGTGTTGCCATCTTGCCAATGTCATGTCATGTTGAAATTAGATACATATTCACAAAAACTTTGTTCTAAGCGCGACTTCTTTAAAATAAATTTAAACACAATTTCTACATTATTGATCTCTAATTTCATTATTTTTTACTTCTAAATTCAGATCAAATGAACGCAGCAGAAAACAATGTTACCAATTCATCAAAAACATATAAAATGTACTTTATTCTTTTAAAAATGTGGAACTCGATTAAAGAAAGTTAATAGTGTGAAATGAAGTGTGTTCATTATTAAACTGTCAAATACCAAGCGGTCACCGGTGACCGCAACCTATTGTTCTATAATTGTGTCTACAAAACCGGTACTCGACGAGTTAAGTGCTACGACCCCTATCATTATGAAATAATTATTATGAAACAAAAAGTACTTGTTACATTTAGTATGTACATATATTAGCTATACTTACCTCTTTGAACATTATAACCATTTTAAGAAATTTCTTTAAATGGTTATTAATAAACTAATTAGTTTATTTAATAATTAATATTAAGTAAGATTTGAGTCGTGAATAAAGAACTACAAAACTTTTTTTTGTTCATTTGATCTTCTGAAGAAAAACATAATTATCGTACCAGAAAACTAGTCGAATATTGCCATAAAAACATTTAAATTATATTTCAAAAAGTAAAAATAACCAATTGATACATTTTAAATATTAAAACTTGGCAACACTGTGTGGCGCGACGGGCGGGTTCGTCTGTCAAATAGAAAATGAAGGCGACAGCGACACACGGCGTGGCGTGAAACGAGTTCATTCATCTTTTCCTCTTGCCGCTGTGACGAGTCTAATAAGTTCGGGCTCGAGCCGACGCCTCGTCACTGCGAATAAATAGTAAAACCGAGGACTTTCCGTGATCACTATCGAAATTAGTATCAGAAAGGCAGCACGCCTTACCGCCCCTTCGAAATATTGACATTTTTAGTCATCTGTGATATAACGTTACAGCGGTATCCTGTTATTCAATTTTAGGTTAAAAGTCTCATGTGATGATCAGTGCAACATTTTAAAAGTTTAAGTATTGTGCGCGCCCGTGTCTCGTGACCGGTATTGGGACTAAACTGTTAGAAACATGGAGTCTCCGGTGATGGCTTATGCTTACGATATAACGCCGAATTACTCTTACATTTTCGAATTCGAGAACGAATTTATTCATACCGACTATCGGAAATGGATGACGGAAAATTGGACTGTAGCGTTTTACTACGTGGGGGTTTACATGGCGTTCATTTTCGGCGGCCAATACTACATGCAGAACAGACCCAGGTATGTAACGATATGTTTCCGTACCAAGTTCAGTGTGCCAGTGGCCCACTCACGCTAATTAACTGACATAATACAGGAAATAATGTAATCTCTTACACGAACTCAACTTGTTCTAATTGCATGCTAAATGCTTGCTGTTTCGTATCAGTAGTTAGTCATTTTTATATTTAGAATATTAGGCATCCTGTGTAATACTTGTATGAGCCACATGTAAATTTTAATGAGCTAGAATATCTCGGTTGAATCAAAAATTCCATTCAAATTAGGTAGTCCAATTAATTTAATTTAGTTTTTGCTAAGTAAATACTGGAAATTTTATCTAATCAGCTAATTATTTACTTACACAAAGTTCAAATATTTAATAACTGTAATGTACCAACTGTTTAAATATAACTTTTTCTTTAATTTACTGACATAAAAGACTACAATTTTATTGTATTCATGAAGTAACTAACACCTTTGTGTCAGTAGATCACAATTTAGCAATAATTAATTGATTAAATTGTCAAACACCAAGCGGTCACCGGTGACCGCAACCTATTGTTCTATAATTGTGTCTACAAAACCGGTACTCGACGAGTTAAAAAAATCATTATTCAGAAATTCATATATCTTTGCATAGTAACAAGTATGAAATACCAGCATTTTTTACATGTAATCTTACATATTAATATGACATTAGAATAAAAAAATATTTGAAACATATTGCAAAATTATTACATGATTTAAAATTTAAATATGCTGACCATGTAGGAATAGTTTATTTGCCAAAAGTATATTAAAAATCAAAATAAGTATAAGCATTATGTTCTTTTGATATTGAACTTGTAATAAGTTGTTGACAAAATAACTCATAGTTAAGTAGGTACCTAGTCAAAATTTAAATGTAAAATTAACATTTTAACCTCCACAGAATACAAAGACACTTAACTGACAATTTTATTGTGTTTACACGTGAATTTTAAGTAATTTAAATTATTATATCAGTTAAACTTACTAATTTTTAATATAATACCTATGTAATTTAACAATAATTTTGTTAATACCAGAATAAAGGTCAAGGTTATTTATATTTAGTACATCTAGGAAATAAAAAATATCAGGTATAAAATGAAAAAAAAACATAAAATACTTAAATTATTTGTTGTAATAAACCACTTGATATGTAACATTAATTTCGTTGTGTTTAATTTTTTTTATATAAATTGATTTAACTCGTCGAGTACCGGTTTTGTCGACACAATTATAGAACAATAGGTTGCGGTCACCGGTGACCGCTTGGTGTTTGACAGTTTAAAAGGCTTTTAGTTGACACATCACCTTTTCATTATTATTTTGTTTGTTTACCTATCTATCCGAACACAACTCAGGAAAAGCTAAACAGATTGTAATATGATCAACTCAGTCAGGGCTAAAAGTAACTGTTTTCTAATAAAATAGAAATGTGTAAATGTATTCAAAGAACAAGTTGCTAGTCATGAAGACATTGACATTGAATTATTTTCATATGAATCATTACTTCAGTCATAATACATGCTTCAAGTTCATAAATAAGCCATGAGGTGTTTTGTCAACAAAAAATTATAAAGGGGTTTAATCTGGTTGGTTATATGGAGAAATTTCAGAGTATTGTAATGTTATTAAATGTTTGAAACGTTTGAAAATGCGGATTTACAGTATATAATGTAAAAAAAATCGATTGCTTACCATCAGGTGATCCGTAGTCTCGTTTACTGGCTTATGGTCCAAAAAAAACATGGTAAATGCTAGACTGCACTGTTGGTGCGGTGGCTGGGCATCTGGCTGCCGTGCAACGTGTCGCGGGTTCGATTCCCGCACGGGACAACACTTTGTGTGATTCACAAATTGTTGTTTCGGGTCTGGGTGTCTTTGTGTATGTGCACTTGTATGTTTGTAAACGCACTCACTGACAGACAGACGGACAGATTATTAAATTTTTGATGTTTCTAAAGTGCCTATCTAAACATTAAATAAGTGCTTTGACATTCACATTGACCATATTAATTGTAGGTATATCCGCAAAACAAGAGGAAATACTTGCGTTTTTTGTGTTACAAGTGCAATTCTAGACTTCGTTGTTATACTAACAAGAACATCCACTACTGAACTTAGGCCTACCTAAATCTATTCTAAACCTGCATTAATAAAAAATATCGAAATGAATGTGTCTTGTTCGTCTTAAAGATATCTTGAAACCTAAATATATCTGAAATTTTACTCAAGAAAAATGATAGTTTAGAAATTAGTATAATAGATTAATGATATCTGTGAAATGCATTTAAATATATCTATGTTCTGGCATACCATGAGTTAGTGTTCTATTATACAAAATAATTAACAAATCTCTTTTTCTTTACCTAGTCTCAGAAGTCTCACTTTTATAAAAAAATCTCCAAGTTTCTCAATACTAGAAAATATGAATACAATACAGTATAAATTAGTCACCTAGATGAGCAATTATCCTATCAACATCATTCATCTTAACAATACAATTTTACATTAATAACTGTGATTTTGAAATGCTACAGGAAATCTAATATAGGTACAAATAAAACCTTCTTGAATATTATTACAACTTCAGTACTGCTGTATTGTTTATTATAAAATAAAAAAATACAGCTCTGTTCATAGCTACTGTCAGACTCTGATCTCATATCCAATTTCTGATTATCTAATTCTTCTATCGACGGTCGGACTCTGATTTTACGCCTAGTGTATCGGAATAGATTCCTTACTAGCGAAAAATAGTTTGTAACAACAATTGTTCACCTCTTCTATGCACCAGTGCAGATAATAAAATGGTTTTTGTGGCATTGCAAAACTAGTGACTGAATATCTCATCATCATGAAAGTCGTCATCACACCAACAGCCTATGAGCAGCAACTGCTAACCAAAGGCCTCTTCTGGCCCTGGAGAAGGTTTGAGCGTTAATCACTACGCTTGCTCAATAAGGATTGGCGATTTCAAACTTATAATTAAAAATTATAAGTTGTATAAAACCAGGTTTCCTCACGATGTTTTTCTTAACCGTTTGTCAGTAGTGTCTAAATAATCTTAGAAAGTACTTATAACTCGGAAAAACTCACATGGTTACTTGCTGTTGTTAGGTTTCGAACGGCCGCACCCTCGTACATGAGAAGCGGTCGTCTTAAAAATCTGGGCTACCACGACATATGACTGAATAGTTAACATTATTGTTACAAAATTTCCACTGAAACAAGAATATAATTTTGAACAAAGCTATAAAATAAAATCACTAAATGACCAAGGTATAAAAGCTAAAAGACACGTGCCATGTTATCAGTTAAGAGTCGCGCACGTGATTTTTATACCAAACAAGAACATCTGACGAAAATCTTGCGTCTGATATCTGGCAGTGATATTGCAGATATGTACTTTAGTGGCGTAATATTGTTGCATTCTTAAGTTATCGTTCAGAAAGTAAGAAAATATCATCTTGTTTATAATGACCCTCTGCTGGCCCCAGCTTCTTTTCGCCAAGAGAAGGAATGAACATTGATCGCCAATCGCCATGGTTATTCAAGACAATTTTAAACTACATTTTATTGTCTCCTGACGATGTTATCCAAAGATTTTTTTTTTTAAAGAAACGTTGCCCCACACTAGGATTTTCTCCTGTGTCGTGGGTGCGTTTACAAACATACAAGTTCACATACACATGACACCCAGACCCGGAACAACAATCTGTGGATCACACAAAGAGTTGTTCCGTGCGGGAATCGAACCCGCGACACGTTGCGCGGCAGCCAGTTGCCCAGCCACCGCGCCAACCGTGCAGTCAAATTATCTGGATAATATTGTATTTCTAAAATATACCCTATTAACATGATGTTACACTTTAAAAATAAAAAAGGCATATACTACTGCACTTTAATATTAATGTAAAAATAAAAAACAACGTCTTTTTGCAAGTAAAATTGTCTAAATAAGTACGATCACATGTTAAGAAAATGTTATAGCATTCGTTTTTTAATCTATGCAGTGAACATACTCGCATACAAACAGGCGTGTTTATTTTCCATCACGCGATCACTATCAGGTAAATTTACCGGCCAAGTAATTAGCTAAAATAATAATAATTATCTACAGGTTAACTAACCTGTATGACCTGTCTTATCCGCTACTGTTGTATACCACAACGGATAATACCTATCCAACATATTATCACGCTATTTATTATTATTGTTGACCTGCTGACATTGTGTCATGTCAGATAAGGAAGAAAAAAATTAGGAAGATAACGTGGTTGGATAATGGTATCTATCTTTTTTTTTTTCAATGTCTTTCCGGCAATAGTAATGAAGGTTTTGTTTCTACCTCCGATGAACAGTTACCAGTATTTGTTATTTTGATATTTCTTCCGTGTCGATCTGAATATCAGCAGATCATATCAATATTGGATCAGATATGTATCAGAGACATTGTAGACATTGTAGAACATACTTTTTTTAAAAGAGTAACGAATGGAGTTTCTTGCTCGTTCTTCTCCATTCGAATCTACGTTTTGGAATGAGCACCTAGCTTCACCTAATTTCACTGACGGACTGACTGACAGACTATTATTTATTTTGAATTTTTGTTGACGTTTCAAAAGTACCAAACTATGGTTTAATTGAAATAAATGCTTTGACTTTGATCTTTTGGGGATCGAAAAAACCGCATCTCGTTTATGTTAGTTTCATTACGCTGACGAATGGCAGGAAATAGTCTAAGCTCCCCCTCAAGAATCTTTAATTACAGTCATGCAAATTAAATTAGTTACTGGTACTACAAAATAATTATCTCGGGCTACTGCCCGTGCCCAGGAACTTCTAGTTGTCTTCTCGGAGACTTGCGTCAATAGACGGCAACAAGGGGTCTAACCTTTGTTCCAAGTCGGCTTGGACAACTTAATTGGCACGTTTGCTAACCTTCGTAATTAATAAGACAAAGTCATGGGCCTTACTAGTGAGTAAATAAGAATTAATTATGTTCAGCAAATATTACATAATTTTTATGTTCAGGATTCAAAGTTTTGTTTGCACAGGAGACGCGCATCACGTCACACGCCAATCTATCGGTTGTTTGTATTTAATGTTAAGTAGCCAATAGTTAAATACGTCATTAGTTTGTGAATTGATTGACGTGCGAATATGTTCGACGTGTATCGTACTTACATATTTTAACTTTCACCGAAAAACTATTGCCCAATGTTAGCGTTGCGTATCGTTCGAATGCTGCGTATGAATTTTGATTGCCCAAATTCCACGCACCTTAAATGATAGTACTTAGGTCTATGTTCCATAATCTAGCCTCTAATATTGACACTGGCCAATGACCATATACCGTGATCAAATCATATTAGTGAGACTACCGCATGTTGTCTACTACGTAATAACATAAAAATAACCACTCGTACTGGGACGATTAGGCGAGTAATGGCGATACCAGTATCCTTATAACAGAGTGATTACCAACCGGTCTGCCGAGCCTCATAATTATGGGGGAAATCCATATTTAGTAGTGGAAAACTACGAACGGACGTATAAAACCTGCTGCTATGTATACGTATAAAAATGACTGCACGGTTGGTGCGGTGGCTGGGCGACCGGCTGCCGTGCAACGTGTCGCGGGTTCGATTCCCGCACGGAACAACACTTTGTGTGATCCACAAATTGTTGTTTCGGGTCTGGGTGTCATGTATATGTGAACTTGTATGTTTGTAAACGCACCCACGATACAGGAAAAAATCCTAGTGTGGGGCAACGTTAAAAAAAAAAACCATAATGCGCAAATGGAACTTGCTCCTTTTTAAATTTAAAAGCATTTAAATATAGAAACTCCATTATATCTGCGGTTGCAATCACAAATACCAGATTGATTAGATTAAAACCGTACCCGAAATATATTTTTATAATAAAGCTAGTAGATTGGTTTCAATTGGATTTTGAACCGCGCTTCGGGGATTACGTAAAACAAAAATTGTTTTCGTAATAAGTAAATTTGATTATCTAATTCCATATATGTTTACAAACGCGATATTATGCTGAGAGTGGGTGACTGGGACGCGCTCGTTCAGCTGGAGGGTGGGGTGCCCCGGCGGGGGCGAATCTCATGAATGAAACTCCGCATCTGATCTGCAACGTTACGTAACTCAGTTTGGCACGCTTTCATGAATAAAGTTCGTTTTCACAGCCACATTGCATTTTCCACTCATTCATATTGCCCATTTTCATGATTTTCCACAACACTGTATTCATTTCAATTCTCCCTTTTTCGAGCATCGCTTTCGCTTGTTTTATTTATCTCAGTGGCGGTTCAGTGAAAGTTTAGCGCGGCAGGTACTGGTCCCCGTTACGGTGTTTTTTCTTTTTTCTTTTTTTTTCTTTGGCAACCGAGTCAGGTGTTGTGTATGACATTACATGTGGTCCGAGCCTGACAGATGCCAATAATTAATAACATTACCCTCAAGAAACATTTCGTTACTGTACTCATTTTCCTAGACTCAGCAATCTTTTAAATCGATGAAGCGAAACAGATGAAAGTTATAGAATGCTGTATTTAGATTGAAATAACAAAAACAGCTGCACTTGCAATAGCTTATTCAGTATGATTACATCGATTACAGATGGTATTAATACAATTGAACAATGTTACATGTCGGTCAAGGTGTAAGTCGTCTATTTTCAGTATAATCCGTAGGCTTCGGTGGCATAACTCGGTGCGTTCAATGTTGAATTACGCCGATTACTCTTTACGAGATACTCTTGGCTTGATGGTGGTGATGTAATTTAATGAAAGTGAGCCCCATTAGGTCTAAATTGGATAATTTGCTCAAGTTAAGATAATTGCTTCATCATGATATCTTTGAAACTATGAGTTTAATGTTATGTTGGCATTGACACCGGTTTTCCTGCACTGCACATTAGCGGCAGTTTACCCGCCACCCACTCGATCATAAACACTAAACAGTTGTTTACATTTTACAACTACTTTTATTACTTGGAACGCCAGTACACGTTTAAACCCTGGTTAAATATCGCTTGGAATACTCTTACAAGAGCACTTCTCACGTTCTTTGTTTATAATATGCTGAAGAATGGAATTTAGAAGTAAACAATGATAATAGATTCTTGTGCTCGAGTGTACAGCTGAGTCGAGTGGGTCAGCCATATTGCTCGTTAGGCAGCACAAAAAAGGCGCGTTTTTCGCTGTCAAATACGTCATTACGTTTTTTTTTAATTTGGTGGAGTAGACGGCCTTTGATCAGTTCTACACGTATTTTTGTAAAGTAAAGTTAATACGAATTGTATAATTACTGCTGAATTTATGAATGATCAAGTTTGTTGTTTCGTGTGCAGTTGAGACGAGCTTGCACGTGATGCTAAACCATTCATGTCGGTTTCAGTGGAACTAGTAAACTTTGTATTTATTACCAGGCTATTTCGTGTTTGTTGTTAGAATTGTAGTTTTGAATGGATTTTGATACGTCTATTGTCTAATATTTGATTTTGCTTTTGTACGTTCGTTACTACGTTATTTGCTCCTTACATGATTCTCTACATGTTCCTTTTTGATGGAAAAGCACAGAATTTACTTAAACACGTTTCCATTCTTTATTTTATTAAATAAAAATATATTTTATATAAAAGACACTAATTGAGTAAAATAAAAACTTGAAACTGACATTTAAGTGATTTTTAACAACTCAACATGTTTTATTCATGTCGTTAACGGCGATTTGGAAAACTGCCCATTATTGTAATAGACAGAATTTCAGCAGTCATTTGCATTTTACATAATTTGGTTAGGTTTTCAGTACTTGTTTTGAAAAACCTAAAATTAACTATGTTTAAAGTAGGTATCATTAGGTAACCTTTGACGGCCGACTGAAAATTGTTGAAGGATAAATCCTCTGCTGACGTAGGTGACCTGAGTCGCGGTTAAAGTGTTTAATAAAGAAAATTGTGTAAATTATATAATTATATCCAAGTTCCATGTAAATGGTTGTTATTACGCTTATCTTCCTATTTGAGTTCACCGTAATTTTAATTTCTTTTCTGATTATTTCAAGGCCCACGTCTGTAATTCCACGTGTAATGTCTTGGTTTAAAAATAGATGGGTACCTTTTCTCTCGATAAGTCTCCCATTTGACATTTCGCAGTAATACATCATTTATTATTCAAATAAGGAAATAAACCTATTTGTTCTAATAATAGAGCTGCTTTTCCGCTAGTATTAACTGCCTACAGCCCTAAAGCGAAAACAGAAGTCTTATTGAATTTTACCTAAGCAAAACACTTGATCTATCAATCGGCTTAGAATTTAATACCCGGCTTACTGACTGCCTGAGTTCAGTGACCCCTCCAAGGTAACTTTGCTCAAACGATATTGACATTGCCAACGTTTCTGTTAACTATCACTCCATTAATTATTCCTAATAAAGCATTAAAGCGCCAATATCTAATGTCGTCCTGCTTTATCCTAAACATTAGAACGAGTAGCAAGATTAATGAATCTGGATGCTTCTTGACCCATATTTGTTCTTCATATAGGGACACGAATAAATATGGTAATGAGTTAATAAACATAGTCAATATTGGAACAATGTTTGTAAACCATCGTGTTCTAGAGAATACCTCATATTTACTATTTGTATTCATCTATTTAAATATAAGGGAAAACTGAACAATGTCAGCTCCATTCTTTAGACTTTACATATTTGAATACGAAAATGTTTCATATCTTTATTTTATATTATTCTTTTAGATAAAATATTTTATCTCGTTCCACTGGTTACATAAAATTTTGTATTTGCTTTGCTTAAAATTCTTACGTAAGATCTTCATGTGAAGTATCACGTCTTAATTCTGATGTAAAAGGGCTTTGTCAGATTTTGTCTTAAATCCGGTTTTGGGACGATTTTATCTGATATCTGAAATATTTTTTTATGTGTAAACAAGCTTTCTGTGTTGGAATATACTCCAAAAGCTGGCAACATGGAAATAAACCTCGGCAAGGTCGAGGGTAGAACCGCAACGGTTTTCTAACAAGTTTCTGTGGTATTTACAAATGGAGGATCGTTGAACAGCATCCAAAACTTTATTGTTGAGCTGAAACCGCGAATAACGCTTACTTGGAAGTGTTTCGCTTTTGTTCTCATATTGATTTTCCTTGTTTAAAATGCGGTATAATGCCGTTGGCAAGCTGCTTTTACTCGTTTGATGACGGGGATTTTTCTTTTTCCTGAAAATACTTTGTCTGAGATCCTTTTAGCTTCTCATTTGTCGAGAATCAGTCATGGTGTAAAAGTAAACGCCATTATAAATGCAAATTAATACAATTGCTTTCTAAAGGCTTTTACTGTTCGTGTAAAAAGTGCGTTGCTACCAAGTTGTAGCCATAGCGTGTCAGACTTGAACAATCCTTTTTAAACGGTCATCTTGAAGCCTTGGTCATGGCATTACTGCTTGTACGCCTTGGTACTTTTTTCGAGAACTTCAACTTCGGCCAATGACCTTTCGCCTCGAAGGCAAGAGTCCGTTAAACCAAGGCGAGTAGGTAATGTAATTTGCGTACCTATTATAAGAGAAATGTAGACGGCAATTCATTGCATTTTCATTGGCCGACGTGTTTTCAAATGTTCTAAATCGGTTTCGCTGTTTTTACAGGCTTTTTTTGGGTAATCGCTCGCTAGGGGTACATGTGAAATATTTGATAAAGGTAAGATGATCTCCTTAGGGAGCGAACCCTGTAACATGAGTGATTTATGTGATGCAGGTTAACGTTTATGAAATGGTTTGTTTCTACACGATTACTGAGTTAGACACATTGATATTTTATTTATACTGTTGCTATCTTAACTGTACGTTGGAGAATTATCGCAATGTGTATAATATAATAATACGAATCCAGGATATATAATGATGATATAATGTACAGTTAGTTCAATGCCGTTAAAATAATAATGCCTACGCAGATAACAGTGCGCATGTACACGTTTTTCGAGAGTTATAAAAACAAATAGATTTTTTTTCTTGATTTTACAGAACGTCTGTTTAGACGCAGTAGGTCAAGATACTCTAATATTTCTCTAACGCAATTTCATCTTTATTGTTTTGTAATAAAGAGGAAAATGTTTTGTCGAGTTTGAGTGGCTTGATGTGCAGCGTTACCTCTACTCCTAATATGGCAGTGAGTGACCACAAGATGAACTAATAGGGAATACCCAAAGACTATAGAGGTAGTAGTAATCTAGCTCGGCATCGGAAGTAAATGCTTGTATTGAAGCCAATTTGTTTATAATAATATAAGTGTAAGATGATTATATTATTCTTGATTACACGGTTGGCGCGGTGGCTAGGCAACGGGCTGCCGCGCAACGTGTTACGGGTTCGATTCCCGCACGAAACAACTCTTTATGTGATTCACAGATAGTGTTGTTGCGGGTCTGAGTGTCATGTGTATGTGAAGTTGTATGTTTGTAAACACACGCACGACACAGGAGAAAAACCTAGTGTGGGGCAACGTTTTAAAAATAATATTGCCGTAATCCTTATTTATATTAGATATAAATCGGAAAATGAGTTTGTTTGTTTGTTTGCTTGTTTCGCTTTCACGCCGTAACTACTAAACCGATTGCTTTGAAATTTTGCAGACGTAAAGTTAAAAGTCTGGATTAAATAATAGGGTATTTTTTATTCCTGAAAAAATTGATATTCCCGAGGGAAAACAAAAATATTGGTATAGATGGCGCTGTGTGTATTAATATAGATGGCGCTGTGTATATTAATATAGATGGCGCTGTATGTCATGTAAAACCAGTCAACGAATTACCTACTCATTGGAAAAATCTAAATAGCGCGATGTAACCGAATTCCACGCGAGCGATAAGCTATTTGTTTGTTTGCCTGTCTTAAACGGCAAAACAGAGGTTAACGTGATTTTTTAACTGAAGGTCACATAGGCTACTTTTTATCCTTTTGTGACGCGAGCGAAGCCGCGGGTAAAAGCTAGTTAATATATACATAGTATTACAGTGTATCGATGTGTACCAGTTTCTATGTCAAGTTTATGGTCATACTTGAGCAGTTATTACCTCGTTTAGTTTTTCAACTTCTGAACACGAGTTCCTAGCGACCGGAATTTGTACCGCAATTTTTGACATGAGACGGACGGCGCGAAATATTCCTTTATCAAACAATTAGTTTATAGAAATCCAGTAAAATGGCTAATATTTACAGTTCATATCTACAAAATAAACACGTCACCTTATGCAACCCCTTAGAAATAAACATTGTATTACTAATGCTACAAGTTTATCTATTTGCAATGACCTAATGACTATGTGCTTAAGAACATGCCACATCGTGTGATGCTGTTTGTAAACAAATGTAAACCCTATCGTTATCATAATACATTACATATTCAGTCACGTCAATGACACATACAGGGAAGTGAAAGTAGAGAGTGATCTAGACTTTTTAATTCTGTAAAGAAAAAGTTTTGTGTAATGAGTTTGGATGTACTTAATTTTTTTTACTATGTCTATGTCTATCTTAGTAAGTTATGATTACGTTTTAGAATTAGAACGACTTTTTCTTGAAAGTTTTTTTTAGTCTTGCAACATTGCAACATGCACACGTTAAAGGGTGATTTATTTTGAATCTGACATTATACAGAATGTTTCAAAACATTTTTAACTTGATATTTTATTTTATGGTTTTTCTTAACCAAATGACGATTCTTAGAATGTTATTTCTGAATCATACATAGTTCGTGTGAGTCAATGCACATTATCGATGTTATGACCGTTAAGTTTAGGTATAACAATATGAAATGTATTTGCTATCTAAGTCAACGGTACTTCCAATGATGAAGTTCAAATAATATTTGACTTTTTGCAGTAAATATTGGATATTTGATCTTGTGCAGTGTGGAAAGAACTATAAAACTTAGCTTGGAGGGAAACAATTATTAAGTATAAGCCAATATTGAGTTTGGGACGATAAACATTTTTTATTTAAACTCCCATTTATGAAGTTAAAAGTTAATGCATTTATACATAACATCACGCCTTTTTATCCCCGAAGGGGTAGGCAGAGGTGAACATTACGGCGCTTAATACCACTGTTACAATGTAACACCCATTTTTCACTATTTATGTTATGAGTCCCATGTAATAATTGGGGGTGGTGAGCCTATTGCCATATACCAGACACAATTCCAGACTCCGTGCTACTACTGAGATATAAAAAAACCCAGTAATACATATGTATTTATATCAATTCATCTTCAATTAGGGACCTTTGAAACGTTAAAAATTTAATTGTCTGTCAGTGAAGCTAGGCGCTCGTTCTAAAGTGTTGAAAAAGAAGTTGTAATACATGTTCTCTCCTTTCATCTCCATGAAGTCAAACTATTTATTTGGTTCGCCCTTTGCTTATCAGACGCTTTCTGATAAGATAGTATGTGATAGAATGCAATTGTATGCTTTATAGTTGTGATTGGTAACCTCTAAATGTCTATGTAGCTATAAATTATAAAATAATCAATCGCGAAATCTGTTGGTATGCGCAAAACTCGGAAACAGCTGGACCAATTTTGTTAAATTTCCTTTTATTGTTGTTTACTGTTAGGAGAATTTTATTATGTAATAAAATAGACATGGCAACGATTTGAACAATAATCCACAGCACAAGCGGATCTCACTATCACAATAATTCCGGTATTAAATACTTATAATTAATAAATCAATAAAAATGAATTAAGAATTAGATAAAGGTTTTATTGCAATACGTCTGGTTTATAAGGCACGTTTATCAATATCATACGTTTTCACATCGTACGTTGATAGCGTTGATAAGGCGTACCTAAATGATAAGAGAGGTCGTGTTCATATGTGTGATGTAATGTAACTGATGTAGGTAACGGTCTGGTTAGAAGACCACGTTATGACTGTAGAATATTAAGTTTTTTTTATGTTGCTGTTTTTGTTATTTAGATGACTAATTAAAATATGGTCTAACTAGCTTCACCCGTGTTCCTATCTGATAAAGTAGCCTATGTCTTATCCTTCAAACCATAATCTACCCCGGTCTCAAATTTCATCCCGATCCCTTCAGCCGTTTTGAGTAAAGAAGTCGGTTAGTAAAAACGTACACAAAACTCACAATAATAAGTAAGATTAAATAATAATTAGAACCTCCGTTTTGTTTGAAGCCCCTTAAAACTAGAAAAAGTCTTTTATATAGTCATATGTAACAAGTGAAACAAGTGAATTTATTCCTGCAAATAGGCGCTACAATACAGCACTTTTACACGTCAATTTTTCCTTCGAACGATGGAGCCGACATTTGCTAACTGACTACTCCGCAAAGAAATGCAGATACAGTGTAAAAAAAAAATACGTTTTTCGAGACAAAACCAAAAACGTCCCGTGCAAGTCCTATGGATCATTAGGAAGCTCAAGAACCCTTACACCTAGCAATTTCACCTTTAATTAATGACTCAGTATTCTTATTTAATGAATACTCTTAAATACCAAAAAAAAATCTTCATTCCATAGACCAAAATCTCACAACACACACACCACCAGCTTATAAGCCCGTCTGCTGAATAGAGGCTTATTCTCGCACGGAAAAGACCAAGATCTAGAGGTCGTTAATAATACCTATGTATGGGCCACGTTTAAAAAAATATAAACGCATGCGTAGTGTATGATGAGTAGATGTGAATATGTGTACGTGTGAATATAGAGCTACTGTAGTCTATCAAACCAGTCTAAAGTTTGCGTCAATTCCAATCGTTTATCATGTTCCTAATTGTATGAGTCAATTCAAGATAGAAATCTAATCGAAGATATCTTTGTTACAGGTGTCTTGTAAGCGGTTTTTCACGTGTTTTTATTTAACATTTTTTTCTTCACAATATGCTTTTATTTTTAAGTTTTATATTCGCAAAACTGCCTACTTATTTACAGTGTCTAAGGTTCTATTTACCATTTATATCTGTACTAAATTGCATCAAAAATCTATTCAGCTATTTAGGCGCAACGGCGAAACAGATAAATCGGTTTCTAATTTTTTTTTACTTAAAATAAAATATTATCATATTGTCGCTTGTTTATAATTACTACAAAGTAACAATAAAAGTATAAACACCTCTTTACTCAAGGTTTCTAGGTACTTCAAATATGTTAAACAGGTTCAAATAATCAACATTTACCTATGTAAACACAGTTTATTAATGTTATTATTTCAAAATATATATGCATAATAAACATGCATGACTTGCTTTACGATCTCATAATAATAATATAGCAGGAATTACATTTGGACTAGAGTTTTCCTTAACTTACATGTACACGTAAGGTTTTAAACAAGTTTTTCTTTAAGATAACCTTGTTGTAAAGGAGATCAGGAAGTAGGGATGACCTGGAACTTCTCTTACCATTGAACTTCATCCTTGAGTTTATATTGCCATAAAGATGTCATCACGTGTCAATGACCCATCTCAAAATTAATTAAGTTTTTGCAATATGTTTTGGTTCGATGCCTCCTGTTCGTGTGCATAACTATTTGTACAGCTTCAAATAAATATATTTTATGTTAGTGACGTGCATTGTTAACTATGCATTTGCATAGACATTAAATTATACAGTATGAAGTTAATATTTTAATTTTAATTTATTGTTACATTTTACAACAACATAACATCACGCCTTTCTTCCCCGAAGGGGTAGGTACGTGCACGTTATGTCACTTAATCCTACTGTACCATGTACCTATTGCCATATACCGGACACAATTCCAGACACCGTGCCACCACTGAGAATTTTGAAAAACCTGGGAATAGAACCCGGTACACCTTGCCCGGCAGTCGCACTTGCGACCACTCTGCTAACGAGGCAGAGCAGTGTTATAAGTATTTTAATTATCATTAGATTAATATTTTTGTGTAGGTAGGTAAGTGTGTTTTATAACAATTTTCAATTTTTGCTCATAGATTATAAGATTTGCGTATAATATCGATTGGTGACACCTGCCATACCATACCATGTGTCATACTGTCATCATTTATTATTTATCGCAGTAGGACACTCTTTATCTTTAACGACGACGCTTTGTCCTTGATCGTTGTAATGTGTTTCAAGTTCATGAATTATAGTGTTGATGACTTATTCTCTCATCGCTAGTTATTAATTAGCTAACGATGACATAATTATATGATCCATTTTACTACATAGTACATATATGTATTAACATAGTATCGAATAGTAGTATGGTAGTTTTTAATTTGTTCGGTTTTTTTAAGGGGGGAAAATCATCGAATGACTGTTCCCGCCTGGGTGAGGCGGGAGGGAGTGTCAGACTTACTGACTTTCTATTCTAAAAACCACCCTGTTCCTTCTCCTGCACGTCGAGCCGGAGCCCCCCGGTAACCCGTTAGGTTCTCCGCGACGATTTCTTCGGTGATAATATCTGCTATTTCTTAGAATGCTATAAAAATAGGTCGATTTTTCGTCTCATGTCTTATCATGACTATTCGTTTGATCTTTTATCGTAAAAATCACGATTTGTTTTGAGTCCAGGGTGCTTACTCTTGAATCCAATTCCGATCGATCGACATTGACATTGTGAAATTTCGTACTCTTGAGTTGTAACACTAGCGCCGTTTGCATCCGTATTGCGTGGATATTTCATGAACTAAATGGTATTAGGTTTGGTTTTATATTCCGTACTCTAAATGCTACTTTAGCAGTTACGATAGGGGTTGTATAGTTTTGACATTAGATAATTATTGAGATTTTATTGGATTGAAATTGCATTGACATTGAGATTGGTTTCAAGAGTAAGCACCCTGGACATAAACCGGTCCCGTCTACGAAAATAATAATTGAAAATCAATCGATTTTTTTTAAATTAAAAACGACACAACTATTTTAGTACCTACCTACCTGCGTTTTATGTAACTAAAAAGTCCAGATAATTCTTTATAGGTACTTTTGTAACTGTCGAAAGTTCATGGCTGAGTGATACGTTAAAAAAGCAAAGAGCATGGACATTGGACTTAATTAAATTCATAAAAAAGTAATATTTACATTACATGTGTATTTAAGCAAATACATAATGTTTGGAATAAAAATACGACACAATCATGTTGACATAACGTCGTCAATTCTACGCAGTGATTTTTTACTACCATGTAATGTATGAGAATGAATGAATTATAGTTTTTATTTTTATCATATGGCATTGGCACTTCCCTAAGGTTTCATTCGGTACTCAGTCACTCTTTTACTATTTTTTTTTTATTAATCGACTATTTTAAGTTCTAACCTTTTTTTTTATGTTTTCTTTAATATTTTGTTTTGATTTGACTTTCAAAAGTGCCTTCTTAGTCTAATTGAAACAAATGATTTTGATTTTGACTACCAAAAATATTTTTTTCGATTTGGATCGTTTAGGTTCTAAGTACACAAATTCTCTGACTTTATGATGCTTGATAGATTACGATGAGAAAAGTGCTAAATTATAATTGAAATATACACAGACTTTTTTCACATTTTCAAATGACACCACAATTCTGTAACATAAATGTGAAAGTCTTGTCTTTGCTATTTCTTTCGTCTTAACTTTTTGCCAATTTCGTTGCGAGTGATCGTGTGAATTTAACGAAAGTAGAATGACGTTTTAAAAATAGAACGCTTTCAACTGGTCGAAAACAGTTAGAGGCGCTACATTATTGAAAAAAAAATCGTTTTAAAAAAGGAATACACTGACAGGCCAGAAAAAAATGGTTGATTTTTTTTACTTTGTTGCACAGAGTAATAAAGTTTCATAATGGAGTATTATAAAGCAAATAATATTATTTAAATATAAGTGAACCATGTACAAATCGTGGGTCAACATATTCATTGTTTGTCTATTGTTCTGCAATACATATAACCTCAGTAGGTATAAAAATTATTCGCAGTAACACTTTATACAAAGTACAATAAAATTGCTCATTTCCATATTACTAAAAAATATGTACTAAAAATCTTTATGTACACAGAATCAAATTGACATTTGCTCATGTAATGACACCTACGTAAGATGATTTTATGACTAATTTTGTATCTAAATACAAGTAGAATGAAAAATTTAAGAAGTGCCAAATCTGAAAGGGATCATAAACTTTCATTAAAACTCCGACCTACTTATCTTATTATCAACTAGCTGTGCCCGCGACTTCGTTCGCGTAGAATAGTGACTATGAGCAGCGTTTTTTTTTAAATATATACTTATTTTTATTTTAGATTTGGATCATAATCACACTCATTTTGGGTAGCTAAAAAAACCTACTTTACTGTAATGCTTCTCTATATACAATATTAGACGTATGGCCATCGGGGGTGAAAGCATACAGGCTGCTGGGATTGCTAACACGGGACAGAGCCACATACAATTGACCGTGCGAAAAACAGCTGATACTTAGATCTACACCCACAACTTTTAGAGTCTGACCTTGAGCTTTATTAATTGTCATGGCGAAACATAGGCTCACTGGAAACTGAATTCGTTTAAAATTAAACGGAAAATTTTTTGGAATGAGAGGAATCTGAGGAATAAAATCACTATCACCTTTTCCGCACCCTGTTAAATATATATATATTTATATATAATAGATATAGATAGATGTATGTATAAGCATAGAATAGTGTTCGACGTGATTCTTTAATTTGACATAACTTTTTTATTTATGAACCGATTGACATGAAACATACACTAAAGCATAACTGAAGCATACCACAATATATTCGTGAAAACCGCATCCAACTCGGATCAGCCGTTTCTGAGATTAGCGTGAACAGACAAACAGACAAAAAAAAAGTTAGTTACATTTTTGGGTTCGACATCGACATAACAATAGCCCCTGCTATTTTTTTTATTTTTATGTTCAATGTACAGACAGTACTTTTCTACAATTTTATTATATGTATAGATAATTTGGTCGGTCCATTGCTGGTCTATGAGCCTCATCTACATAAGAGGGTTTTCCGTAGTCTTCATGCTTGGTAGACGGCGAACACAAGTCCATAGGTTCAGGTCCATCAGAGAGCATTGCTGCTTTGTCTCTGTCAAATGTGTAGTTCCATACGTGTAAGTTTCCGAGCGTAGGGCGCGTCAAAGAGCCATCAGACCACCACGGATGGAGCCCAATAGGGCTGATGCCGGAGCCGCGGAGCACTTAAAGGGTTGCCGGGGATTTTGCCCCCTTAAAAAAAAACATGCGTGTAAGTTAGATTCATCGTCGTTACGATTGCGATACCTGCGGGAAGACTAGGCTTATGACAATGCAATCTACTCTGCCCATACCATATTATGACTTCTTATCTACGTTACAAACAATATTAATGCAATAAAGGTTGTTAAATGCCATCAAAATAAAATTTGTTTCAAAAAGTTTTAATTAAAAATTCCGACGTAAATAGCTGCAGAATTAATATTCTCAAAAGTACGCACACAACACAATTGTTTGTTACTCGAATGAAAACGAATATATCAAGTTTGCGCATATCAAAACTCTGATTGGACGACGTCTTTAATCGATACGACATTCAAAATAAAATTGTCGGGATTGAAAATCTTAAAATAGATAATTAAAATACTCTAACATTTTTTTTTCGTAATTTCAGTGTCAATGTCTGCTAGTCAAAGTCAAAGATCAAAAACCTTGTACATCCATACTAATTCTATTTAGTTGACACCTTAATTTCCTTCACTTAAAATCTATTTTCGTCTAGTATTTCCACGTTATATTCATCATCATAAATCGATGACCCTACTTCGTCATCGAGTTTTATCAATCATTGTACGGTGGCCAGTACTAATCATTGTACTGTATCGTTAAATAATTAATTGTAATTATATGTACTTGATAAACAAACAAGGGAATTAGACGCTATCGTGGCTGATACAAGTCAATATGTCAAATAGATTTTGACATATTGACTTTAGATTGTATTAGTTACTAGTAGCAGCTAGTTTGCACCGGTTTTCATAGATTTTGTTGAGATTAGATTGTGGTTAATAGGTACTTAGGTAGATACTAGATACCTACATACTATATTTACAAATACATCACGCTTTTATCCCCGAAGGGGTAGGCAGAGGTGCACATTATACGACAATTAATGCTACTGTACAATGTAACACCCACTTTTCACCATTTATGTTATGAATACCATATAATAGGGGGTGAGCCTATTGTCATATACCGGGCACAATTCCTGACTACTTGCTACCACTGAGATTTTTTTTAAGAACTTAGTAATACTTTGTCCGACCCGGGAATCGAATCCGAGACCGAGTCGCACTTGCGACCACTCGGCCAAAGAGGCAGTTGTATTTAATATAAGAAAATATTATGTTTTCTCTCACGTACATAATTACTAATTTAATTTTCTTCTTGCTATTATACTAAGCTACTTGGGGTCAGCAATATGTTTTCCTTTTCATTTTCGCCTATTAAAAATACTTTCTGTTTCATAACATAATTCTTCTTTATAAGCAATCTACTATAAAAGTGACCGCGGTCAAAAAGTTGTTGTTTAATAGCATATTATCGCCATAGAATAAATTAAACGTGTTTTATAATGGCCAAAAAACGATAAAGCTAGCATTATTTTTATCAACACAATTTATTCATTTACGTAAGTCCACACTGACAAAAAATGTTGTATTTCGAGAAGAGCTTATGACAACTTTTCGATATTTATTTTTTGTATTCACGCATTTTAGAAATAATTAATTCTCTACCTATACTTCTTTTGACAAATTATTCTAGTCATCTTTAACTCAATCGTTAATATTAATCACGTCTTCACGAAAAAACTTTATTATGGAAAATCAATTTAACATTTCGGTCGCTAATGTACTTTTTATGACGACAATAATGTTGCTTGGGGTCCCAAAGACCCAACACAAATCGATTGCACATCAACTCTGTCAAATCGATACTCGGCTTTATAGCAAAAGAATAAAGTTTAAAATCTATTGTTTAATGGTGTAAGATGTACACACATTTAAAAAAATACGAAATACATCACAGCGTATTATATCTTCGCTGTAGAGGTAGTATAACATAATCATTTTACTGGTTATCGTAATTAACACGTTACGTTCCGTGAAATTCATGTCCTAACACGTGTTTGTACGACAATATTATTCAACAATATTAGCTTAATTACCGGTGTTGTAATTAGTATTTCATACATAGGTACATTTTTTTGACCCCGAGTTGGGAAATCCTTATGGAGCCCCCCTCGCCTGGGGAGAACGAAAGGGACTGTCAGACTCTTACTGACTAAAACCCATCCCGGTGTGGGTACGAGGATAACTTCATATAGGTTATATATTTCAATATTCATGCATGCCAAAAGTAAAATTGCACTTATAGCTGACCCGGCAAACGTTGTTTTGCCATATTGTGTGAAAATTGAGGATTGTATGTATTTTTGTATGTTGTATCATAAAAAAATAGAAATTAAAAATTTTTGTCTAAAAATAAAAAAAAAAGTTGCGGTGGACTACCCCTAACATTTAGGGGGATGAAAAATAGATTTTGGCTGATTCTCATAGATACCGGATAAGCACAAAAAATTCATCAAAATCGGTCAAGCCATTTCGGAGGAGTATGGCAACGAAAACTGTGACACGAGAATTTTATATATTAAATTAATATATACTAAATATTAATGCAATTTTGATTCTTTGACCTTGACTTGCTGCCCACTGTACTAAAAAGTTAATTCCATTGTGTCTACATCAGTTTCGTTAGGGATTTCGCTATTTACCTTATAACTCGTAGTTCCCGAAAACCCGCATAGTGATCGATCTATAGCAGATACACTATCAAGCCTTATCAGCCGACACATTTATGGTACCACTGCGTTTAATCTTAGACCGCTTTGTTATAATTTATCACCCTAATGGTCTCTTAAAGCCATATTTATCGATATTGTTTTACTAAATATAGGTCTGACGACGATATAATATACAAATGTAGTAAAAAATTTATGTTTCTATGTGGTTCTAAATGTTTTTTGTTGGAAAACAAAATTAAATCCTATAAATATTTTCTACTTCTTCAATACTTACTTACTCGTCTGATGGTAAATTATAATGAAAATCTGTAACAAAGTTTTGTTGTTGTCTCCGCAATGAAAGAATTGTATCCGACAGACATTTTAATAACCCGGTTTAATAACAAAATTTTGTTGAAATCCACAACAGACTGACTGACAGACTGACAGATTTATTAATTTTTATCTCATCTTCAGATCAGTTGGTTCAAAGGACCCAATTATTAAAGTTGTAATTATAATAATTTGTTCGTGAAACATAAAAAATATTATAATTACATAGATTAATATTATGTCGTAATTCTAGCTACTTCTTGTTTGCCTCAACCTTTGATTAACGTCCATTTAAAAAACCTGCCCTTGCTCAAGGCCTCTAACAAGATTTCCCTGAGATGAATCAAACAAGATAACTAATAAATTATTATTTTATCTATGTAATTGTTTTGTGTGAAAAAATTTACAATTAATTACGAAAATAACATTGAATTATGGTTTGAGTCAGCTAGGGTTGTCTCATTCACTTAGATTTGTTTAGTACTATGTCCGTTTTGTACCCCAGTGTTTCTTGAGGGTTACTTTTTCACGACTTGTATGTTATGTAGGGTACGTTCGTGATGTGAATATAAAATAGGGTGTTTTAGAAGATTAAGTTACAAAAGTATGGCTCTTATTAAAACGTCTGCACTTAAAAATATTTACCTATTTGCTGATAAATGTATGTGGCTGAGCTAATTTTTATGTAGTCACACTGAGAAATTTACTTTAGTTTTCTGTTCGTGTATATATTGTCTTAACAACTATTTAATGTATTATGTTTTCGGCTTACTCACATAACTGTTTGATGAGGAACTCGACTAGTTTCAAGCCATGCTAGAGGCTTATATTCATGAGCAGCAATTCCGCGACCCGCGACACGGCGACTCTCGCGCTACTACTAGCATCCGAAAACACAGTAATTAATTTAGTATGTCTCACGAAAATGTTTAATATACACTATTTAATGTATTCTTTCTATTGTCCACAGATTCGAATTACGGCGGACGTTAATGATATGGAATTGTTCACTAGCAGCATTTAGCATCATGGGCGCCTGTCGGACGCTGCCAGAATTTATTCACGTGTTACGGAACTATGGGATATATCACTCTATTTGTGTGCCAAGGTAAGTCTTAGAGCTTATTTCTTTTGTGTACTGGAAAAGATTTCTTCGATGACCAAGGTTCAATAAACTATACTTCTGTTAGATGTTTACAAAAGGAACTGAGTCAATGGTAGGACCCTTGACGAAGTAAATGGGTCCCTGTAGTGATGATATAAATTTGCTTTCTTAGAAAAGAAGAAAGAAGGTCGAGAGGTGTCAGAGATGACACCTGTAAAACAAGTCCAATTATGACTATTTTGTAACAACTTTGTTGAACATGTTACTCGTCATTGACATCTTGATATTTTCTTGTCATATATTTTTCTTTGAATGGCAACTGAGCATCTCTATTCATACTTCGTACAGGCTGTCTTTACTCTGGCACTGTTGATGAGTTGATGACTTGACGGACACACAACCTGCTTCAGTCATATTTCAGTGTCACTTTGCCTACCATGACGATAGTGTAGTTGGCAACTTTTTCATACTATGTCAGTACTACTATGATGAAAATAAGACTGTTGAATTGGTTGCTTATGGGCAAGCGTGCTCCATAATAGGCCGCATCGTGTCGCTTACCACCAGGCGAGACAGCGGGCAAGAGTCTACGTATCACCAATAAAAAAAAATAATACGAGTTTAGCATTTAAGGCCCCATATCAAACCATGTAGGCTAGGTAATTGAGTTCCCTAAGATAAAATTATAATTTTATTACTATTTGTATGAATATGCGGCAATTTAAATACAGACTATATTATTATCAATACCTGATATGATAATATACAACATGCATAGTAAATAAGTTATGTTTTATACATAGAGAATAAATGGGACTGGAAATAGACATACGTTTCTTGAAAGTCGTATGGTATCAAACTTCGTAATTTGGTAACAGTTGATCATAGTAAAAATGATGATAACAATCGCTAAATCTGGAACATAACTCTTTAAACATTTTTACCGCCACGTAGGCGCCGGTGACCTAAGTTAACGAAGGATTTGCGTTCGACAGTTTTCTGTCGACTTTCTTTTAATGCTATCCACAAAGTTCCAAACAAAAGAGTTTCTAATTGTATTTACTTAGTTTATATTTATCCTGCTTATACTTAACTACAGTAATGTTGTTTATTCTCTATTCGCACGAAGTGAAAAGGTCGTGGGACCTGCCACAGTAACAAAGCCGACCATAAAGTTTTTACGTCATCCTAACATTTTACGAATAAGGTCCTACGTCTAGACAGCCTGTCTGACTAGCCAATAGCGTGTTAGTTCCTAAAAACTAGACTAGACACTTTGATGACCGAACAAAATGTCAGCATTCTACGTGCTAGTTTGGGCTCCTAATATGACAGTGACAGTCGACTAGACGTGAAACATTGACATTTGACATTCAGCTGAGTCTACTGACAGTGACTGGTCTGACCTCGACCGAGTTAGGAAAAGGTTGAGAGAAAAAATAAAGAGAATGTGCTTGAATCATAACAGTTATAAACTGGACTGGAGATCACTTGATTTGGTCGTACATATTATGTTGAACATTAACTTTGTCTTAAGCAGCTTTGTTAACGTGGGTAATGGGAGATTTCTCTCGAGTAGGCATAATCCTGTAGGAATATTGAGATGAAAGTTAAAGCCAAGCCTATGGTAATCTCTGAAAAGTATCTTTATAACCGTGAAGGAGTTTTTAAAATCGGTTCAGTAGTTTACAAAGCTGTTCCATCCAAAGTATCAAATCTCTTTCTTTATAACTTTCCAAACTATATTTATTTAATAAAATACCATACCTAATGTATACCAGTTTGCAAACTATTACTTTTACAAAATATATTTTTATTTTATGTGATATTTTAGTGTTGCCAAACCGATAACAAGAATAATATTGTTGAAACGTGTAACGACACACCAAACTTATACTACTTCATCATAGCCAGCTCGTGGCAACATATAAGTAGTTGATTACTGATCCGTCTTTACCATAAGGGCACGCGGGGCCCGTGCCCACGGCCCCCATACTCAGGAGGCCCCGAAGGACTGACAATTTTGACGACGGACACACACCCACTACCTACACGTTGCGCGGTAACCGGCTACCATGCATCGTGTATCTTTGTGTGATACACCAATTGTGGTTGCGGGTCTGGGCGTCATATGTTTATAAACACACTCACGAGACAGGAGTAAAACCTAGTGTGGGGTTACATAAAAAATCATTGGTACATACAGGGCCCCGAATCTTTGTGTGCCCAGACGGCCCTGCTGTAGCAGAAGTGTAGCTACATTTATATCTTAAACGTAAAAATAATACACAATATGAGACTTAAAGACATTCTTAAATTCTAGTATTATTTATTCTATCAATAGTGCGCAAAATACTCACAAAATTATATCTACCATATGTCCCAAAAAGTAAATCACAAGTTAGCAAAGTTTATAAGCGAAGGGACTTAATACTAAGTTACGAGTAAGTAAAACACCGACATCGAATAACTTTGTAATGTCCCAACTTTACCGTCGAATTACAACTTAGTGTACCATCCGTTTTATGTAGGTAAATGTAAGTAAAAAAAGGGTTTTGTTGCGTAAGTTAGTTTCTGCCTTTATTTATGCTACGGGACTACGGGCTACGCGGCTACGAAAGTGCGTAGCGCTTAATATTAGTGCCTACACGAACTTTTTATTTAATTTTATTTGTCTACAAGAACTTATGAAATACAATCGTAGAAGTTAGGAAATTTTATTTTCGTCATAAAGTACTTCCCTATTTTCTATTGTATATTGCATTGTCGATAAAACTAAAGCGTGTTGTTGATAACGACATCGAATGCTCATAGCAAAAGTATCGATCGATTTACATATGACTATGACATTGTTTACATAACTCTTAATACGTTCACATAAGCGTTATCTTTTCGATCTGTCGATACGCTACGTCTGCGAAAACCGTCACGTTCGATAACAGTACGTTTTAACTAAGAATCACGTAGGTATAGGTATTCTAATCGCGTACTTACGCATGTCTAATATTATTCTGCTGTTGTCCGAAGCGAAAGTCCACGCGTTCGCCACCCAGTTTCGTCAATAGTCGAACGATTGTGCCAATGATTATATTAAAATGTCGAGAGTGCGTTAATTATTTAAAAAATATCGATTGTGAAAGAGAGAAAGCATCATTTTTATGTTTGTCTTTGTTCTAATTTATTTTTGTATTAGTTATTCAGACACTGAAACCCGACATTAGACTTTTAAGAATTAATAAAGGTGCTTAAATAATTCTTGGAATAATAACGTGCGCCAGAAAATCAAGTCTTAATACATACATAATAAATTATAAAATTCTTGAAACCAGTCTAGATTATATACTATATGTAAGTATGTACAAATCTAGACAAAGTCACGTATTTCATTTTATACACAAAATTATTATTAGTTCGCGGTTGCAATCTAGTCACTCAGAAGGTCAAAGATATTGTTTGTAAATAAAAATACATAGTACGTTATCTAAGTGTTATGTCAGTCTATTTAACGCAATCGTTTTAATATTACATTTGACCTACCGCGCTATTACTTATGAAATCAATGTAACATGTAAGTTTATCTTCCGTTAAACTATGATGTATGAAACTAGTTTATATACAAGTTCATATAAAGATAACATAGATATTACTGTTTTGCTACATAGAAAGCTAATCTATTACTTAATTCCGAGCACCCTTTCAAACTGTACTTTCATCATTCATTACGAAATCTAACCCTGGTAATGATATGCCCAACTTTAACTAGGCTTTCTAGATGAGCCACGGAAGGCCTAACGGGTTGTCGGGACTCCGGCTCGACGAGCAGGAGTAGGAACAGGGTGGATTTTAGTCAGTATTTCAGTAAGAGCCTGACACTCCCTCTTACCTACCCCAAGACGGGAAAAGTAAGTCAAAAGGCTTTCTATTTCTAGATCATGTGTTCATAAAATATAATGTATGTACGTACGTATCTCTTAAATGACAGCACCAAATCAGATTATATTATGTCATTACAGTCGGAACAAGGTTTTTGTGATGTAATGCATGTTACTAAGTTTTTAATTAATATTCGTAAATCCTTACACCAATAGTAATTAAATAAGAACAAGTTACCTCCGACCTTCACACTAGATAACTAGAAGAGACGTTCAAGTTCGAAGTTTAACATTGATTTTATTAACATAACTTTGAATTTTATTACAAGGTCTAAACTTACCTAAACTAGACTAATATGTTTTATGGATTGGCTCGTAAATTAAGTATGTCATAATGTTGCTTAAAAGACGTTTCCAGTAAGTTATTAATAGGTACCTTCTAGAGGTCGCTCGTCGCTCGCTTTTCATCTCGCATACACTCTTCATTGAGAAATTATATTTTTTTTATGACTGTCTGACAATTTTCCTGTGTAGAATGTAATGTTTCGTTTATTAATATCTAAAGCATAACATAAATAATATAAGGTTTCTGTGCTCTTGCTTTCTATATGGAGTTTAAGCTATGCAAAAATTCGATTCTCCTCAGTCGGCGTTTTCCAAAAATTAAGAACAAAATTTTCCCTTGACATTCATATTGTTATACAGATTCAATGGCACCGTTTAATATATAACTCATCATGTAGAGTAAATATTATGGTAATATTGCAAATTGGTATCAATATTATTAACACCAACACGTGCTGGTTACATGTGGATAAGCATGCAACGATAAAAGCAAATGCACTCCGGTTGTTATTAACATAATATGCACTATATTTGCATTTCGATGTAAAATTGCATCATTAATTCATCTACAAGACATTGTATTCGAATTACATAATACTACACGTTTCTTACCTCTGCCTCGTTGGCCGAGTGGTCGCAAGTGCGACTGCCGGGCAAGGGGTCTCGGGTTCGATTCCCGGGTCGGGCAAAGTATTACTGGGTTTTTAAAAAAAATTCTCAGTAGTAGCACGGAGTCTGGAAATGTGCCCGGTATATGGCAATAGGCTCACCCCCTATTACATGGGACTCGTAACATAAATAGTGAAAAGTGGGTGTTACATTGTACAGTGGCATTAAGTGCCGTAATGTGCACCTCTGCCTACCCCTTCGGGGATAAAAAGGCGTGATGTTATGTTGTACACGTTTCTTAAAAGGTTTTTAGAAAAACCTTGAATTAAATAAGAAAATTTTAAATGGAAACTGATAATGGATCCGGTTAAGTGGTCTATTAGATTCAAACAAGTTTTCTGTACTAGAGATAACAATACGGTAACACTGAAGTTGGATATAATACAGCAGGAAATTAAATGAAATTGTCTTCAATTCCAACTAATTTTCTCAAAACTGTAGCAAATGAATGTAGTCATTACAATTTCCAGGCATAACAGTCTAAGTCTAGTCGAAATTATTAAATCTATTAAGTATTTACATTTCTAAATATTGAATAAGCAAGCTCCCAAAAGAATGAAGACTTCAAAACCACACTCAATGTCTGTTACTTGGTTATTGCTCTACAAATGAGTAAATTGACATCAAGGTTCTTACTAAGGCTTTTGAAAATGTCCACAACTTTCTGTTGAGTCTTATTTCGTCTAGATATGTATGTGGGCCTCAAAGGTGCCTCCGACGATTCAAGGGTGCTTGAGTGCGCTTTGCAGAAAGCGAACACAGAATCACATTCTATTGTTATATAAAGTCTTTTCCAAGCCTTTCTCGGCTCCGTTGCCAGATTCTGTTTTTCAACTATTTTCTTACCCTGAAGCCTCTATTTTGCTGCCCCAGCATTTATTTTTGGCTTCCTTCCAATACTTTGTCAGGCCTTCAATGTGATCTTGCTTGTCGATATCACTTTCAACATCTACGATATTAAATTTTAGACCATAAAATGGAATTTATCTGTAAAAATTGTCTTCTGAGCTATCGGTCTTCGAAGATATTGCTCACTGATAACCCTGACAGAGATTAAACAAGTTTGTGTTGTTAATATATCAATTACCATTTAATTACACAATGGATTCTTCATTGATAATGTTACCGCTTACATAATGAGCCCTCATCCAAGGAACGTTTCGGTCGTCTGGTAAATACAAACAAGCAGTTAATCCTTATCGTATAGAATTGTTGCCATCCTCTATTTCAAAGGCCGGTACAAATTTCATATTGATTTTAATGATACTATTGATGACATAATTTCTTTGAGATCAAAGGATCTCGAGTGTTACGGTTCGATGGATATCATAATCCTTCAGTGGGCTTGACAAACATTGAACAAATTGATATTTATTCCACAGATGTTGATCTTACCAATATTTGTGACGTAAGGGGCTGCGACCCTCTCGGAGTGAACTCGGTCATTTGAACAGTAACCACACTCCATAAACACTATCTGCTTTCATCACTAAATTTGGTACTTTATATCCTAAGCGAAGAGTGATTTACGTATTTTCCTTCAGTTGTTTACCTTACCACTACAAGTTTCCTTGACAAATTGTGTTTTTAAGTAGATTGGAACTTTATAGTGAATAATTTATGTTTGTGACGCATTAGTTGATTGGATTTGTTTGTAGTAGAAAAACAAGTATTCAGATGAATGATCTCGAATATTTTTTCTCATCTATATTGGCTAACACGAAACTTATTAAAGCGATTGGATTGGACGGCTAAAACTTCGCTCAGCCCGTAATAATAGCAATTGATTCCGATCTAAATTGCAATGTAATTGTATAAAACAATTTGCCTTATTATTATGAAACGTATCCCCTTTGAATTAATACTTTGTAAATATCTGCAACAACAACATACATGATATCATTATTTGGTGATTAATTTCACAGAACGATGCAAATGTGATCGTAAACTATAAACGTTATGGTTCATTATTGTTTGTATGTGAATCGTTTCCGAATTTAGCTCGTAAACATATTCTAATTGGTGGAGAATTCTGTACAAATTGATCGATTAGAAACCTTATTCAGGCCTATCACTCAATCGTTCAATTACTTGTACATTTGACCTTTTCTCTCTCTTCAATAATTTATTTTTAAATTATACATTCAGTATGTATGTCTCCACTTGTATTGGCATTTTAAATCCGCATCGATAATTTAGAATTGAATAAAATTGGAATAATATATTTATAATGGTTTGGTTAATTGCCTTTAGTCACATTTAAACTTATAGTTAGTGTGTTGTACCTTATATTTTATTTTTGTAAAAATAACGTTATGTAATTATTATTTGTCAATATTTAATTAATTGTTGCTGTTAAATATAATCTGTTACGAACATCAAGTGGTAAAGCCGGTCGAGTAACAGGCCAAATACTTTTTTATAATTGCGGTCATAGTGTGTTGGTATTTATTATTTTTATGCTGTATTATATTACAGTATGCCTTTCCTAGAACTCGGTTCAATGTTAAGATGTTGACATTCATCATTAGTTAATATTTGAAGTTCTTAATGTCTTGCTGAGCTGTTTACTACATTGTATATTTTCTATGAATTTTGACTTTTAGTATTTCAATGATGATATCCGCAAGGTGGCTGGCAGTGGTTGGATGCGTAGAGCTGAAGATCGAGCTCAGTGGTGTCACATTGGAGAGGCCTATGTCCAGCAGTGGACGAACACGGGCTGATGGTGATGATAATGACATTAATATTATGTTACGGACATTTTATTAAAATTGTTTTTGACGAATTCGTTGATACTATTGTTATATATACCTAGATTTTATATCTACGCATCCGTCTAATGACAACCACACAAAAATGTGTTTTTTTCACATTTGACTCTAGAAATATACAAAAAATATTCTAAAGATAGAGATGTAGGATTCCCATGAAAGATACAATGAAAACAAATAGTTTTTCTTGTAAGTATAGTTCTTTTTTCTTTTATATTCTGTTTTTGTTGCGTAACATTTTTACTTTGGTCAGGTCTATGGGTGACGTACATTATGTGTTGCGATAGTAATGTCTAGACAAAGCCTTGACTGTGCCTCTAAAAATAATATAGTTCAAGGTCGTTTAAAATGTCATACTAGAGGTAGACAAAAAAAAATAAAAAATATGTTTGTACGTTAAGGGCTTATAAAAAACATAATATAACATCACGCCTTTTATCCCCGAAGGGGTGAGCTAAGGGAGGGTACATTATGCCACTGTACAATGTAACACCCACTTTTAATTATTTATGTTCCATGTGAGTCCCATGTAATAGGGGGTAAGCCTATTGCCATATACCGGGCTCAATTCAAAAAAAAAAACGCAGTAATACTTTGCCCGACCCGGGAATCGAACCCGAAACCCCTTGCCCGGCAGTCGCACTTGCGACCACTCGGCCAATGAGGCAGTCTAGTCTCTAATAAAACTAACATAAAATATTACTAATAATATGAATGCGAAAGTCTGTGTGTTTGTGTGTCTAAGTGTATGTTTGTTAAAACGGCTAAAGGGATGGGGATGACATTAGGAACAGTGGTAGACTATATTGGTCTAGAATAGTAGTTAGTATTAATTAAATTAACAGCTAAAGTTGACAGTAGCACTATATAGTCTAGTCTCGTGTAGTGCCTAACTAGATAACTAACTTTTTTATGTACTACCTAATTAATCCTAGATCATCTACAGAGCCTATTACCATATACTCAGTCTAACACGTATTTATGCCATCCCAAGTAATCCTAACTTGGATTTTTCCACTGAATAATTTCAAGTTCATACGTAAGTCAAGTATCTACAATTAAGTTGCAAAACTTGTTTCGATCAGTGTTCCACGTGTTTGTATTAATCGATTTATTTAAATTTCAATAATTGTATAATACGACCGACTACGTATAATGCGAGAGTCATTGTCAATGAACTAATTTAATGTAAGGATTATGGAAATGTAATATATTTTCTTGTTAACTAAAATCGCGGGTGAATACACTGAGAAAAAAAGAGAATAACCTATGGAGTTTCTTGCTCGTTCTTCTCCATAGGAATCTACACCTTGGAATGAGCAAATAGCTTCACTTTTAATTTTTTTTTGTTGACGTTCAATAGTGCCATTCTGGCCTAATTTGAAATAAATTATTTTGACTTTGACTTTGAAAAGCTCTACTAGTTTCGAACCACAGAGGGGTTCTTCCTCATGAGCAGCGTGCGCGACGTCGCCGCTGCATTGAAACTAGTAGAATATTAGTAATTTAGTATGTCTCACGATAGTTATTATAAAAACATATTTTCTTTTACTTTGTAAAGGTTTTCAATAACATTTAGGTCATTTGTTTTAAGCACAACACTGGCCGTTTGTAGTTTGTAGTCATCTACAGATTACAGTAGTGTAGAGAAGTAAAGAACAACGTCAGTGACTTTAAAAACACCCAAAGCCTATATCGCGTAGTCCATAGGCGTATATTACAGTCCTGAGGCGGTGCTGATAGCTCTGGTGATCCGTCTGCTCTGCTCGTATGCATTCTATTCTATAAAATATCTGCATTTCTGATAGGTTTTGAAATTTTATAAAAAATGAGGTTTGTAACATGGATAAAACCTCCTCCGAAGAATGAAATGTTTTAGTTTTGATACGATAAAACAACAAAATAAAAGGAAAGCTTAAACAAAACATACTTATAGTTGATCAGCACTATTAACCTTATCCATCCTAAAACTTAATGCTTTTCAAAAACATTTAGGAAACTGGAAAACCCACGAACAAGGCTGACTAATAAACACCTAAATAATTCCTCTAAAATGGATCTGACTTGTACAGGTTTACCTCTAAGCGGTCCTTGGGACTAAACTACAAGATATTTGCAATAACTACGAGTTTGTTGCGCTTGACCGCGATCGCTTAAAAGGACACTCGGTCCCGCGGCCATTTAACGTCAACATTTATGGTCAATATAGGAAATTACTGGCTATTTTATTAGTCGATTATCTCATTGATTCTCTGTAGATAGAATTTTGTAATAGGGTAGTTTCCTAAATTTTATTTTAATGTCCGTCTGGTACATTAATTTAAAACATTAGACACGTATTTTTTCTGTTCTTACAAAATTAAATACTTTCGACGATATATTAATTCAAAATGTATAACGTCACAGCGTGTCATTTTTTTGTCGCACGTTATGACGTAACGACCTCCCACTCCTAAACTTAGCGCCATTTTATCTAAATATTGCAATTTAATACGAGAATATAAAAAAATATGTGTCTAATATTTTTTCATTATCTAACCGACGGACTAATTAGATTATTAATTTTGATACCCTGGAAACTACCCACAATTGTATATGGAATGTGAAATATTAGTTTGTAATCTTACACTCATATACTTATTATATGAAGCTGAAGAGTTTGTTTGAACACTCTAATCTCCGTAACTATTGGCCTGATTCGAATAATTTTTCTATTTAATAGTGGATTTATCAAGGAAACGTAACGGAAGACAGTGAAGATTTTTTTAAGAATGACTTATCATTTCCCAATTGATGCCCGTCTAACATCCTTTAATATCAGGTAAGGTAATTCGAATAGAGTATCCACTTTAAGGTACTGTTTGTGTTTGTCATCTAAAATTCCATAATGAATAATATCAAGTGGAATGAGGATAGACAGCGTTATATATTTTCATTATTTTCTTTTCCTTTAAATATAATACAAGTTGCCTCAGTGTTTGACCATTCATTTTACTTAAACTAAGTCATCTGAATATTGCTTTTTTTATTACTTTGACCCACACTAGGATTTTCTCCTGTGTCGTGGGCGCGTTTACAAACATACAAGTTCACATACACATGATACGCAGACCCAAAACAACAATTTGTGGATCATACAAAGAGCTGCTCCGTGCGGAAATCAAACCTGCTACACATTGCGGGGTAGCCAGTAACCCAGCCACCGCGCCAACCGAGCAATCCGAGTTAGTAATTCGATATAGATAACTGTCCGATGATCATCAAACTGGTAGAATATTTGTCTACATTTATGTGTTAAATTAACCGAGTCTATGATAATTTCATCTATTATAAGCTTTTTAGGAATATTTATTTCACATAAACTGTTTATTTCTACTGCAAACACGGAACTATAGCCATGGCGAATTTTCAATCGATGCCGATGAGATTGACTGGTGACGTAGTTGTCTTATTACAAAATACCATGATAATTAACTTAACGGTTTTTTCTTATGGGTGTTGGGTAAACGACAACACCATTGAATAGTCTATCTATATATAGAAGGGAGATTCTAGAAGCTTTTTGCTATTATTAGGAATCTTAATGCGTGTACCATTTTACGTGTTTTTTTATGGAATTTGCGGGTAAACGAGCAGACGACCTGATGGTAAGCAATCGGCGCCGCACATGGACACTCGAAACTTCAGAGGTGTTACAAGAGCGTTACGATTGTTTGGGATTTAGGGATGAGGAGATTGGGAAACGAAACACAACAAGTTTTGTTTCACGTCGGTTTCAAACTGATCACATAAATAACTGATTTAAAAAAAATTAAAGAGTTTTCTCAGTTAGACCTACAAGTCAGGTCATACATACATGTAATGAACGTCTTATGTTTGATTTGCTGAACCGATTTGAATCGGTTTTCAGAAAAGTATTTGTTAAACTTAGAAGCAAGTTATGCTTAGTATTAGACTTTATTATTAACCGACTTCAAAAAAAAAGGTAGAAGAAGGTTTTATTTAAACGCAGTTTATGGAAAAACCTTCCGTTTTGTGATCAAAAATAAATTGATGCTTTAGCAGTTTGATCTCTAATGTTGTCATACTTAAAAGTGGGTCTGGACTGGTCTTCGGTGGGACTGGTCTTAAAATTCTGACGTCAATTGATATACATTGACGTCATCCAACCTGGGCAGTGCAACAATTTAAATTGATACAACTGATATGCAATTAATTTTCTTGTAAATAAAGAGCAAATAGAAAGCTTTGGGCCATTGTCTGAAATGCAAGACAATAATAAAATTGGTATAAATAGATTCAGTAAAAAAATTTACAAATAAAATTAATTACTATGTTATGTATACGAAATTATATAGCTAATAGGTTTTTGTACTTTAAAATGACAAATGACTTAAAGGGTTGTCCTTCATGAAAATGAGAGGTGAAACCCATAAACAGGTCTCATGGTTAATTGTCTTATTTATATGAAAGAAATATAATTTATCTTGATTACAATACTGAAGGGTATTTGAAGAAATGGTTTCGAATTTACATACATAACTATGTTACTTAAAATAAAATTCTGTCATTTTATTATTCTCGTGTTCTCTTACTCATATAGAAATTCGTAGTAACTCTGGATCTGAACGAAGGAAGATACCACAAAACGAACATTAATATTGCAAATTGTTTTCTAACTAATACCCTGACAAACAACTTGCCATTACGCGATATTTTCCACTTATTTTGATTGGGAAACTTCCTATCGATATCCGAAATTAAATTAACACAACCTCTGGGAATTTCCCTACAAATTCGATAAAACTGGATCCTAGTACAAAATCTTAATTCATAAAATGTTTCCGAAATGTATTTTTAACTAAAATCGTTGATTTTAATTTTCTCTCGCAAACCTGCACATATTGGTCTTAAGACTTGTATGTTTTAAATTTTTGTTTCAGTAAGCCTGATCTAAATTCATTTCTTGCTTAGACGTTTTATTAACCTGATTCCCAGGCTCTAGTAATAAGCAATATCGATCTATCCGATCACAGTTCGGTACTAACTTTAATATTCTCCATCAAAAATAACGAAGTCGACCTATTGTATTGTATCTCCTGGGAGTTTAGAGCTTTCTACATTCTATCTAGATCTAGGTTAGGTATTGTTATAGCATTCACTTTTGACATTATGAGATCTGTGTCAGATAGCTCCAATCTAATAAACTGTTTCAACTCAGACTTAGTTGTAAGTGGAACCTTCATCTAAAACGTTAATGATTGATGAGCTTAAAAGTTAGTCCCTTTTTGCGTTTGTTACTGGAATTTGTGCTAAACTACTATATTTTTAAAGTGTAATATCAAAAGTTTGAATTGGTGTTTTTGGTGGAACAGCCCGAGGTCTCTTGGTGATATTTTAACTAAAAGGGACAACTGTTTTAAATTAAGTTATTAAAACTCATGTTGCTGACACGTTTGCGTTGTCAATATAACTTCTAGAACGTTCCATAGAAGTCATGAATGGAGTAAATGGCATTTAGTCGTCTGTAGTCTTTAGACACGTTTTTTGTATGGATCAATTTGGAAGCCTGATTAATGAATTGTTAATGGTCTAGATAGAACAGTGATCGAACGCCAATTTCAACGTTACATGATTGATACATCTATTATAGGCCAAAAACAGTGTCTAGACGCAAAAACAGTGATTTGGTTCAAAAATAAGGTCGGAAAATACAAAGTTTTCAATGTAAATCGTAAGGGTCTATTGTAAACAGCAATAAAAAGTTATTGGCTATTCATGGACAAATAGCAGCCGTCCTTTTCGTTTAATATACAGTCGATAGCAATACAGATAAGTACTGGAATGAGTCTTTCAATATCCATCTGACTTTGTATCGTTTTAATAATAAAATGGATAACCATAAAATATTTATAAAGCATTGAAAATTGGAAATCGTATCGACGGACGGAAAATATATTCGTTGAGATGATTGTTTGGCTTTTTAAGCCTGGATTTTATGGTTTGGAGCCTTCTTAAATTGATGGCCATTATTTTCTTGGCAATCTATCACATCAAGTTACCCTAAATTGTCGAATTTCGTTAGTAGATTTTCAACTATATCATTTTGTTACGAAGGCTGAAAAACAATTTAGACAGTTCATAATAGCATCTGTATGTTATTTTACAATTTAGGTACTTTCATAAGACGTAGTTTATTTTATAGCTGAGTCTTACAAAATTCAATGTTGCTTTGCTACAAAAAATACTATTGTATCGCACATTCCATTATTGATATACATACGGCTTTGCACGGCTGGGTACACCTGGTCAGCACTTTTTGGGATTACAGGTTTCAGACTAGACAGTTGATGGATGACTGGGCTTACTTTTTTTTTTACAAAATATTTATCTAGTGATTTGTTTTTATTGATTTTTGTGAAGGTTTCATTTTCCAAATAAATAATAGATGTGTAAAGGACACCTGCGCGTTGTTCTATAGTGGAAAGTTACAATCTATATTTTGCAGCAACTAATTCATTGTCAATTGATTTTTCTTCAAGAATACCATTGATAGTTACAACGGCGCAATAAGTAAACACTAACATAAGGATGTTCCCACCCTAATCGATTTCAGATATTACTAACAAACCGTCTCTCGACCTATCCAGTTGACATATTTGGCACGATGCCATTCATATATGCCCCAAGTTCCATAAATAGTCTTTAATGTATATAGACAACCTTAAAATTAAGCAGCGAACGTCATTGGGGATTGGATCATAAATATTATTATAACATTGACATTGCGCATACGACGCTAACGTGATGGAAATGAAAACGTAGTATATAAGTAGTAAATACAGTCTCGTGTTCACTGGAAATATATTATTACGTATGTAAGCACATAAGAGCATGAGTAAATAGAGTTAGTTAGACTTTTAGTTTAGTGTAGTGATTAGCAAATATTTGGAAAGGTATAGTGATGTTATGAAAGGTCACGTGCGTCATTATCCTGTTTGGTCTAAGGCGGATACATTTGTTTATACGCTGCCCACTCTCCAAAAGATATTATGCAAGTGTATTCGATGAATTTATATGATAATTTGTGGTCACTATAGAGAAGTAATGTAGGTAACGCAGATTGGGAAGGAATACAATTACTCTGGTTAAACAAAATGGTTCGGCGCCCTAATTTATAGCTGGAGTCCCTAAATTCACAAACGAGTTATCTCAAACTCGATATCGGCCAAATAAACTTAATACCTCTAAATAAAGATGTCCGAAAAAGTGGACCCATCCAATTTAACTTCGCTAAACTCGAAAGGATGTTGACTTGGATCAGAGTCTGGGATAACAAGCACTTTTTATTCTCATTCCGCACAACTGAAGGAGTTTATGAGTTCCAGAAGTTTCCATATTGAATTCGGATTCTGTATGCGAACACTGAATCAGTTGGAGCATCATGTTTCTAGAGTTATGGCGTCTAAAAAACTGTTATTGTTGTTCATCAGACCGTAACAAAAAATGCGACTGCGAATGGATTTATTCCAATTATAGCGTATAAACTTCATAGAATAGTTTTGGACTGACGGCAATTCTGCCTTGTGTTTGTATCATAAAATATATAAAAATGTAAAAAAAATATAACTAAAACTAAACTAGGTATTTTTCTTTTACCTGTATTGCGCCATAAACGTCTTAAAGAAATTGATGTCCTATTTGATCGACATCACGTTTTTTCTATCATTCACATTTCCCGTTTTTATGAGAGTAAAAGCCTAAGTTTTAAGGATTAAAGAGGTATTACTTTTTCACCTCGAACAAATTTGGTTTAGAAAAAAGAAAATGTAGCTAATTCGAAACGTGCATTACATAAAGTGCTGGGGTAAATGGTAAATAGCATTGGCGTCTGAACGTGTAAAGGTACATCAAGGCAGTGCCTGGAACTTAATCAGTAGTAGTTACAGTGATTGCAATTAAACGTTAATTTTATTGTTATTTTAATATTTAACTGCGATTTCAGTATTAAATGGAAGCATGAAGCGTGAATCTTTACACGTGCATGCTTCTTTTTACAAAATATACTGAAGTTTTTCGTAAAAAAAGCATTCAGACTTTAGCGTACTTTGCTCAAAGTAACAATTCAATTTATTAGAATGAACCGTGCTAGCTAAAACATTTTTATTGAAGGCATAAAGTATGCCGCATGTCGGAGCTTAGTCTTCTCTTTTTAGTTCGACCAGTAAAATAGGGTTGTCAGGAAAATAAGTAAATTTATTAACTTCTTTTTAAACTTCTCGTTTAATTTTAGAACCGCGAATACACATTTGCGTTTATCGTAGGTGTTATGTTGGCAATGTACTGATCTTTAGTCTACAACACTGTAGCTGTACATTCGTCGATGCGTCTGGCATTGACGCGAGTTTGCGAGAAACGTGAGCAAAGTGAACATGATTCCTATCTCATGTGCGCAATTTACTAACCAATTGGCACATGTTTGTCATCGTTTTATCCATTTCCAAGTACTTACAAATACAATAAATGTTTTAGACGCGTCATATATTAAATGACCGGCTATAATATAAAAATACATACTCGTAATAATGATCAATAGATAAATGATAAAATATCATTAGGTGCTATCTCACTACACAATGCGAAATTCAACCAAAACATCCCACCCAATATAACCTTTATTTAATTTTACTTGATTTACTGACTGACCGTTTACCAAAACACCGCAATGTTTGACAACCCTATCCAAATATCGATTTAGGCCGTTTGCAGAGGTGTCATGGTCAATGTCGGATCCCGACTGTGCCCGGTCGTATCGCAAGGGCGGACCATTAACGAAAATTTTAATTTAATCATATTTGTGTAATAGGTAGAAGTACAGTAAATATCAAATAGCAGATCCTCACGTAAGGCTCAAGGACAGAGCAAAAAAATGTTTATTTGTTCTGTGAAATGTTATATTTTGTGCCCATTTAAGTACGTAGGTATATGAAAAATAACGACGCGACGTAACAGATGGAGCTTACAAATTTAGTTCTCGAGAGGTTTCATGTCGAGTTGTGGATAGAAACAGACTGATGATGAATTGGAAAATTCTTTGGCATAACACAATCGACTGAAAATTATATCTGTTTGATCCTACATCAATTATTATTTGCTGCAATTGCCTAGTTGGTATTGCCAGCCCGGTTCCGTTCATCACTGGACTGGCTTCTCCAAAAGCACGTCACACAGCTTAATGTATGCAATTTTGAGAATTCGTGCAAATTATATCAAAGGGTTATTAAAATGGACGTAATAGTTTTTTTTTGCGTTGTTAACCATTCCGCCCTTGCATAGTTCCCTCAAATACTTTCATGTACAATAAACGAAGAATACATTCCTAAAATGGTTTCGGCACACGCATTGAATTTAAAGTTGAATATTTTTGCCTGAGTACGAATTGTGTGGACCTGCCAACAATTATATCGGCTGATATTCTTTTTCGTTTTAATTACTTTGCTTTTGTTGTTAGTTGTTGACTTCAATATTTAAAATATTTTCTAATGTTTCCTCTCTATTATAGTTGTATACTTATCCTTATTGATGGGTTTTCCTAATTCTGTTATTTTATGTAGAATCAGAATCAGAATATTTTTATTTGTAAACATAGGTTTGTGAGGTGTTACAGGTAGGTAGAATAGATATTAATCTATCAATGGGGAATTACTTTGATTAATATTGCTTTCAAACAGTATAGACTAGTGAATGGTACTGAAAAAATTAAATAACATATTTTTTGTGTCTTATGTCCTGTGAGGTGTTTCCAGTGATACAACAATATTTAAGATCATCATGGGTTAGACGGAACTTTTTAACTTCAATCCCAGTAACAAACAAAATACCTAAGAAAACAATTTGCGCCATTTTATGTGGCTAAAACCAATATATTTCTAGTTGGAACTGATATTGCTCGGATTTGATCGACGGACGTTTCAAATTGATTGATGGCGCTCAACCTATATCACTTGGATGATAGATAGCGTTCCCTCTGTTCTCTATACTCTTTGATGCCCCTTCTTTGTTTGTTTTATAACTAGCGACGAGGTTTCGTATCGTTTTTGTTCAATTATCTTTCTATGACAAGGATTTGTGTACATTAATTAAAGTTCTATGTTTTACTGTGATGAAATAATCTGTTTATGGTAAATGTGGTAGGTCTCCCGGTGGTTTTCATTTTTTAATGATGGTTTCAAATGTATTATCATTTAATAATGCAATGTCAAGTTCAGAAACAAAACTTCTTTAACTCAGTAAATGAAGAAATGTGCTGTTTAATATCACTCAACTTATATAAAAATAAGTGTATAACTATCTATAGCTGTTTCCATTCCACACAGCACTGGAAACATAAAATACTAAAGCTCTGTCAAGGTCGACCGTACTTTCAGAACGCCACGTGTAGAATCAAACGCCTATCTTCTAACTAACCTAATTAGTTTATACATTACCTTTATTTTAGCAACCGGTATTACTAGTCTAGCCAGGATACATGTACCACATGTAACTGTTATGTTTCTCAAGCAAATATCATTTGTATAATTGACATTTAACAAGCTTGTATTTCTTTGAAATTAAATTATGTGTGTTTTTCCTTGCTTTACGATGTGCACATGTTTACCCTCTCTATTGCCCGAATACTGAAATCTTTGTTAAATATAGCCCTCAGTTAATCGCTACTCAAATTTAAGCACGCCTCAAATATAACTGGTATACTGAAACGTCCATCAATTTGTATTAAGGTGTACTTAGGTAAGCAGCCGTTAAATGTTTGCTCTATGGCAACATTCTGTACAAAAAGCATGTTCTCGATTACAAAATATTTTTTTTACATTACGTATTCGTTTAACGCAGCATGATTTGATCAAATAGCTAAATCCGATGATATAATTTATGTACTAAAATTTTATGAATTCACAGTCTTGTTCATTTTTTTTAATGTATATCATAACAAAAATATTTTTAAGTACCTACCTACACACAATTATAATATGAAAATGGAACATTATACGACTAGATTGTCGTGTAGTGAAACGTTTAAGTCAATTGACATTATTGACAACAATGAATCAAAGCGCGATATTTCAATTATACGCGTTACTAAAATTTAATTTTATTAGATAACTATGGAAGAAAAAAATGAAATGTGGATTCAATTATACGACCGCCGAAAAATATATTTATTCTTTTAGAGCTGATCATGAAGTAAGTATACAATGAAACTTAATACTTATATAATATAACGGTAATCTGATCTATTGCTGATGGCTTATTGCTATATTTGCAGATATTATTGAAAACAAAACGACCAGCGCCCATATAATACGAAAAAACAGAGATGCTTGGGATGCTGTGTGCCAGCAATATAATGCTGTAGCAGTAAGCAGCATTAGAACACAGCAGCATGAAAATCTTATAAAAGGATTCGGAAGAATATTGCTTAAGCCTTTGACTACCAATAAAAACTGTTTTCAAGGACTAATAATAGTATTTAGCTGCATCTGAATCAAGAATTTTAAGGAAAAAGTAAATTGAATTAACTTTAGTTAATTCATTTTATTTATGGACTAGCTTCTGCCCGTGGTTTCGCTTGCGCTCTTTTAAAGTATTGAGAGCAGGATTATAAAAGATAAAATATATTTGGTGCCCGATGTTTTACTGGTCACAAATGTACCTAATACCATTTTAGGTTTCTTGAAAATTATGAAATTCTCCACACAAACCTCGACCCCCTGTTATCTACACTCAATAAAAAAATCACGCCAATTTCTAACAAACAAACAGACACAAATTTATAATAATGTATGTACACATTTCTATATTACCTATCTGACATATTTTTGACAAGTATGTTTCATGCCAATGGATGATTGACAATTTATTTTTTTTATTTTTTTATTACCACGATATAACATTAAGGTATGCAAAGAGGCTGAATACTAATATTATTAACCTATTTGATTGTAATTCGGTTTAAAGAGAGTGAGACATTGGCTCTGGAAATAACGTATGCTTGTTCTATCCCGGAAATCCCACAGGACAGGAACTGCGTTAATCTTCTGGGTCACTCTATTTTTTAAACCATTGAAATTATTTGAGTGGAATTCGGTACAACGACGCAACGATAGTTTGAGACTCGGAAAATGACTCCTGAGAGATTTCAACCGCTGTAACTATTCGATTGGAATTCCAATGGAGTTTTAATCACTGAAACCTCACGGGTATGGATACTATACGGGTGAAATACCAGTGAGATTGATTATTTTTTGAAATCACCAAAATGAACAATATTTCACAATAAATAGAGGTATAACTGAATCGATGCTGATGAGATTTGGTCCATACCATTGGAATTAACCTTGGAAAAGACTTATTAAAAAAATCAAAATTTGCCAAAAGTCATTATTATACGCGGACGAAGTCGCGAGGAACAGCTAGTTTAAAAAATAATGACCGACTTCATTTTAAACTGACTTCCCTAAAAGGAGAAGGTTATCAATTCGGTTGTATATTTTTTTTGTGTGCTTTTGTGGACAGATTATGATGATCCTTTTTTTGTAGTAAGGTCATACTCTCAGGTTAGTCTTATTTCTACCAGGTCAGGATCTGATGATGGAATCCCATGGAAACCGAGGGGAACCTTTCAAACACTTTTTGTGGGTCTGGGTGTCATGTGTATGTGTAATTGTATGTTTGTAAACGCACCCACGACACGGTAAAAAGTCCTAGTGTGGAGCAACGTTGTATATAAAAAGAGTTGTAATAATAAAACTATTTTATTATGATTTGTTTTTCAATTCTTTATTTTTACAATTTATTCATTTTTAATAGCTTACATAAGTCACAAATATCTATAGAAACTAAACTAGAAATAAAATAAAAAATAAAAAGAGACCTTCAAATAAATTAAAACTAACTCCTAATCCTCCTCCTAAAAATGTGTAAATACAAAAACAAATTCCCAAAATTTATAATTTTCTTTGACAATGTTATCGAAACCCTTCAAAATTACTTCTACTCTCTACTGGATTCCTTGTTGCTATTTGGCTTTTAATTAATATGGGTGCAATAGGTCTGGTCTAGTCAACAGCCTCACTTACTGTGGGAAATCCTGCAATTGCATAATACCCGTTTGCAATGTCTACAAATTCTTCAGAAGTTGGCATATTAATGAATAAAGATTTCATGCTCGCAATTATGGCCGTTACATTGTGCACAACCCGGTGAACAGTTGGCTGTTCTACATGAAAAATGTCTCCTGTTACGCGTTGGTAACTGCTTGTCGCCTAAAATCTTTAGTTATCAGGATTTGGTCTATTGGCTGCAGCGCTCGGTTTCACATGTGAAAGGCTTGATGCTGCTTCCAAATGCTGAATTCAAACTGTCTTTTTGGAAACACGAAAGCGTGCACGGAATTCCACACCATCATATAGTTCGAATGCATTTAATTTTACTCCATTGGGTCGGTATTGGACGACTTTCATTATCGGAAAGAGAGGATAACGACGATAAAGACATTTCCCACTAATTTATAATTTTTCAAAGATATTATATGCACGAGATACTTCTAAGCGTTTGACACTCGAACGTCTGTCACGTCTGTCAAATACAGCTCTCAATTAATCGCAACTTAAATTTGAGCACGCCTCAAATATAACTGGTATACTGAAACGTCCATCAATTTATTTCTGGTCTACTCAGGTAAGCAGCCGTTAAATGTTTGCTTTATGGCAACATTCTATAATATGCATTTCCTAAGCATATTCTCGATTACAAAATAAATTGTGTTTTTTTACGTATTCGTTTCATGCAGCATGATTTGATTAAATAGCTAATTCGATGATAATTTATGTACTAAAATATACTACAATTTTATAAATTTCACTGTAATGAATTTTATAATATTCTATTACTAATTTTATTAACATATAATATCATAATAAAAATAACAATTTAAGTACCTACACAGAATTATAATATTAAAATGAAAAATAAATAATTGACATGACTAGATTGTCGTGTAGTGAAATGTTGTAAGTCAATTGACATACAGACGTTATTGGCATTTAATGAAACACGAATTTTCTCCGGCTTCAGATAGCATACTACAATTTTAATGTTATTATGGAAGAAAAAAAGAATCGCGGGTCCAATTATATACGACTACCGAAAAGGATATCCTTTTAGGGCTGATCAAGAAGTAAGTATGTAATGAAACTTAATACGTATAGGTACATAGAACTGATCTGATCTATTGTTAATTTATATGCTTCTTGCTATTTTTGCAGGCATAATGATATTACAGAGAACAAAGAGACCAACGCCCATATGAAAAAAAAAGAAAGATGCTTGGGATTCTATGTGTCAGCACTATAATCATGATGTAGCTGTCCAGAACATGGCAGCATACCCCGTCGCCGCCTATACTGTTATAGTTATAATAATAAAACTATTTTACTATGATTGAACATGTCCATTTATTAGCATAGTCCTAATACAAATAGGTATACAAAGTTTTGATTGCTATCCAGACCTATGGGTTGTGCAATCTTCATCATCAGTCTGTTCTCGTCCACTGCTGGATATCCTCTCTAATGGCACGCCACTAAGGTCAATTTTTAACTCTAGGCATCCAATCGCAGCATTATTATCATTTATTTATTTCAGGCAGGCAGTTGAAACAACTGATACTGTATTTTTCTATTAGTAGTTAAATTCTCTCCACCGCCCCACACTATGTACGTCTGTCTAGACGCGTTCTCCACTTCAGTACACGTCTACCCCAAATGATCATTACTGCCATTTCAGCTTGATAATCATTTGTGCTACGATGATAACTTCAGTTTTCTATCGGATTACCTCGTTACGGATCCCATACTTCAGAGAGGCTCTAAACATCGTCCTCTAATACCGAGTTCAAGCACTAAACTCTTTCTTTGGAAACACAGAAGTTTACACGAAATTCCACATCATTATAATTATTGTTCAAATAATGGCATGTATGATGCATGTAGAGGTAGTGTGCAACACCGACCTTCCGCCCGTAGATATGCGCTCATGCAGCAGAGATGCGACACAAAACACACACGATACGCAATAAACCACTCTAACCAAACTCGATATATTTATCGCTCGACCGCGGCCGCGGGAGCCGCCGAGTCAACAACTCCTGAGGATACTCCGTGCTTCGTTCATTCAGTTCTTCAGCGGAATAAAATATATATAAATATTCCCATTTGCTAGTTGTTCAAATGCGTTCAATTTCAGTTCATTGTGTCGTGTTGGACGACTTTTATCAGCCAAAAGAGAAGATAGCGTTGATAGAGACATTTTAAACACACAACTTTATACGTAAATTATAATTTCTACAACGCTCAAAGCATTTAGGAGGCCTTCAGACCACTCTTATATTTGAGTGGACTTTTGACAATATATTGACACATACTTAAAATAAGTATCGTTTCAGTATACGGTTTTTTCGTTTAACTGGACCATTGAGCACGACTTAAATATAACAGGCCTTCAAAAGAATAACTGACAATTCATGATACAAAACTAGAATTTGAGGGCTGCTCAATGATTTAAGCAGCCGTTACATATTTAACAAACGTCAGTATTCCGGTACATTTGAGGTGACTTTTGACAATAGATTGACACATACTTAAAATAAGTATCGTTTCAGTATACGGTTTTTTCATTTAAGTGGACTTTTGAGCACGACTTAAATTTAACAGACCTTTAAAAAGATAACAGACGTTTGAGTATACCAAACTAGAATTTGAGAGCTGCTCAATGATTTAAGCAGCCGTTAAATATTTAACAAACGTTTCAGTATTCGGGCATATGATGTGGTTAGTTTTTCGATAGTTATCTAACTGTACTAGGACTTTTTAATTCGCCTATGCACACAGCTTTCGCCTCTGAAATCGGGTAGTTACTAAAGAGACTTTGAAAATTTTCTTCCTCGGGTCCCATTTTAGAAATGAACTCTGTTACGTAATTGTCATTCATTTGTTCATTTCGTTTGTCCTTCATCCACATAATATGATCTTCAGTTACACAAGAATTTAATTACGGTTCAAGCTGAACAAGTCGAAAGCTTAATAGGATCCTCAAGGGTCCAACAGAGAATATCGCACGACCTTTTGGACCTTCGACTTGATAATACACCAAAAACCTTCGTGATTCTCATTGATCGCGATCAAATATGTCCATAACTCGCACGGTTTTCTCAGATCTTAATTTCTCTGTGGAGTAGACAATACATTTTTTCCCTTTTATTGCGAGATGTTCATTTTAGATAGGTACCTTAGAGATGGCGCGGCGTGATAGCCACTTCTTTTTGGTTTCCGTTTCGTAGTTACTTTCTTTTGGGATCGTTTACGTTACCTGTTATTTGATATGCTATAGAATTTCAGTTCGTTAGAAATTATTGGCCTTGGGGAGCACGAACTTGGTCTGGTAATCGTTAATGAGGAGCCCGAAAATGTGTGAAAATACGTCACTCTCATTGTTTTGCTTTCGTAATATAATTATAATTACACATGTTAAGTTGACCCTTGTAAAATATCCACCTCACCTGTTTACGTAAGCAGACGAAAACTTCTTAGCTAGTACACAGTGTAATTTACTTGACGTATAATCACACTTAATTAGCCGTTTACAAACGTACAAGAGTATAATCATAACTATGCTGTAACTGTTATTTATCCCCCGAGATCTGTTGAAGTGTAATTTTATGTTTATTACTCCATGTATAATATTACTCTTGTTTCATGCCATACAAAAAATAGAGCGGCAACGTTTCTCATTGGTTTATATAAATGCTGTCAAGATGTCCGCGGTTGCGATTGGTTAAATCGTACGTGGTATGACGTTTATTAGCCAATAGTTTCATTTATTTCGGAGACCGCGACATTGAGTGTAAACGCAATTTTGCAATGGTTAATAAAATCGTAATCGAATTTTATGTAATGGTTTTACAATTTCAATGTCCAAATAAAATAGCGATATTTTAAATGTTTATTCATAGCAAAGGAAAGCCTTTGTATATTATTTTTCCATCCATAGTGGAAATATTGACGGTTCTACAAAATCATTTTAAATCATTGCTTTGCAGAAATAGATACATATGAATCTTTCGAAAAATGTTTTATTCTAAAACTACCCACGCCTAAAACCATTGCATACATCAATCATAATTCGACGGCAACGGATAAATAACATACTTTAGTGCCGTTAAAAATATTTCTAAGCTCGAAGATTCTATTCAAACGCATTGTAATCTCTAAGATTCTGAAGACGCGTGGATCCAAAGAGATTGTGTGTCCTAATCCATTCTATATGAAGGATAGAATGTTCTTAGAAAAGGGAACGGCATTCATATTGGGATTCACAAACAAAATGGGTCGCAAGGGAACTTGATACTGTAAGCCTAGCCTGTCTATTTTTGTGTAAACCTTCTATATTTTCGATGTTCTGGATTTTTATATCAAACAAGATCTGTTTTTTTAACTAGTAGGTTTCTTTATGTGGGAATTGTTCGAATTGTTTAGAAAGTATGGATGGTTTTTTATTGCATAAGTCGGTAAACGAGCAGACGGATCACCTGATGGTAAGCAATCGGCGTCGCCCATGGACACCTGGATGGAACACCAGAGGCGTTACAAGTGCGTTACCGGCCTTTTGGGGATTAGGAGTTTGAGGATCGTTGGGGATTCAGGGATTAGGGAGATTGGGGAAGGGGAGGGTAATTGGGCCTCCGGTACTCACACGACGAAACACAACGCAATCGTTGCTTCACGTCGGTTTTCTGTGAGGCCGTGGTATCACTCCGGTCGAGCCGGCCCATTCGTGCCGAAGCATGGCTCTCCCTTAAATTTTCACACTTAAATTTACTTGGTTCTTTCTTCTCTCTCCAGGATCTGATGAACGCATTGACTTGGTCTTCGAAACTGATAAATTAGCATTAAATCTACGATTTTAGAAAAGATATAGTCATTGCGATTATTCTTACGTTTCATATAAAAATAATGTCACCACAATTCCTAGCACAAACCAGTCCTGTTTCGATTACGTGAATACACGATTTGTCTAGATTAAAAATACAGGTTGTTGTAAAAATCTGTGTCAGAACAGAACACAGAAAGCGGTGTAAACATTCTGCGGCAAAAATTACATCAGCGTCCATAGCTCAAATACTGGCCAATGGAAATAGAAAGTGGTGTGCCGTTGTTACGTCACTGAGAAAATCATGCGCTTGCGTCGAATGCCATGAGTATGCGTAGAATACCAGTTTGATTAACCTACTAGTCTTGTTTTGTGGTCATCTCGATATTTTATCATTAATTATAAGATGTTTATGGTAATACTTGTCAAATAATATTTTATTTCATGTCGTTATTGAGTAATACTTTTTTGGTGTTTCTGTTCCACTAGAAGTAGGTCATTCTGACCCCGGTAAAGAGTTTTTAGAAGTTTATAGAAGGTCCTAATACGGTGTTATGTTATGTCATATTTAGGGATGAGCTTAAATCCAATAGCACCGATTTCGTCAGTCTTGAATTCCGATAATTTGACCTTGTTAGTAATCGGGCGAGATGCTTAATTTATAAGGTTTATTTATAGATACCGAGCTTTAAATAAATCGTTAAATTAATTAAGGTTACAAGCTGGCATACTGAATATCGAAGAATTCTATCTCGTTTTACATAACACAACATATCATCACGCTCTTTATCTCCGAAGGGGTAGGCAGACGTGCCGCTAAACAATGTTACACACAATTTTTCACTATTTGTGTTATGAGGCCCATGTAATAAGGGGTGAGCCTATAGCCATATACCGGGCACAATTCCAGACCCCGTGCTAATACTGAGATTTTTTCTTAAAACCCAGTATTTCTTTGCCCGGCCCGAGAATCGAACCTGAGACCCCTTGCCCGGCAGTCGCACTTGCAGTCTTTCTCGTTTTCTGAGTGTAAACAACGAAATTACAACAAAGCGATATTATGTAACATAGTCCTACTACCTCTATATACTAACAAACTTAAGTAATCTGATCAACGAAACTCCCAAATATAAACTTTACCTACATTATTACACGAAATTTAATTTAAAAGCGATTGTGAACCAGTACAATGGGATTATATTGTTGTTCCATATACAATTTATTTCATTGTATCACAATGTAGGCTTTCATATTGTTATTGTAATAAGTTTTGTGTTATTAGGCATTTGAATGAATGAATGAATGGAATGGAATGGAATTAGTATTATGACGTCATTTTGAGACAGGTCTACTGTAGTTGTCAGGAGGTTATCTAGATTTGGTATGAATGCTGGCTGACTTTGGAAAGTCATAAATTGTAATCATATTTTTAAACTATTGATACAGCTATTTATGTTGTTTTTTTTAAACTTTGTTGGTTGCGTTCGATTCAAAGACCAGACAAAAATTTTTGATGTCTTTTTCCTTTTCGAAACTTCTCAGTAATAGCTTCTTCTAACAATATTCTAAGTTAACTAAAAATCGCGGGTTACTCACGTGAATATACTGAGAAAAGCTCTATTAGTTTCGAACCACAGAGGGGTTGTTCCTCATGAGCAGCGAGCGCGGTCGAAGCGATGTCGCGCAACTTACTGAGTAGGCTAGTTACGATAGTTATTATAAAAAATAGCACGGAGTCTAGAGGTAGAATTATGTGTTATTATATGACACAGACCCTATGAAGTTTTCTTTAAAAAGACCCAAATATTAATTCGTTATATTTATCAGCTATAATAATTATTTGCATTTATTACCGGTAGTGCCCTCTACATTCAGTCGCAGTAAGCTACACACATTAGCGGAAACCCTTAACATCGATTAAAGTCTATTCATTATTTTGAATCGAATCCTGAATAGCACACATTCACAAACTCACAGAAGCAACCTTCCGTAGCTTGACAAAGCTGGGTTTTCATGCAAAGTCACGTTGATTGGCTAATTTTTACCCCTTGATGATGAAGCAAAATGTACCCAGTTTGTGGTTGCTGAAAGATCAAGTTTCAATGTTTCTCATCCCTCCTAATCTCTCTGGTGTCTTTTTATTTTAATCGTCCCATGGCTTTTCATTTTAAGAAGATACATATTGCATACTAGTGAAGGTCACACGTCGATACAAAATATATATGTATACCTATCCAGAGGTTATCGTTAAACGAAATCCTGTTTGGGAACATACAAATTTATGAAAGATAAATATAGGAAACCAATAGTAAGTAATATTTTGGAAGTAACTGCATTCTGTTATTGGCTAATATTAGAAATTCTAACAGACTGTTGGAATGTTTATTAATTTGATGATGTTCGAATGATTAATGAACAATGATGTCTTATGGGGGAGATTGGAAAAAGACATATTGCGCCGATATCAAGTGGCTACGGATAAGGATAGGAAGACACGCTGACCCGTTTCCAATATAAAAAAGAAGATGAGCCGTCGATAATTGGTCATTTTAAAATAAAGCAATTAGCTATAATTCCGACAATGCAAAGCCAATGTTTTCCAATTGATTGTCTATCTTATATTCATAAAGATGCTACATAGTAGTATTTAAGTCAAAGAACACAAACATGGGCACAAAAATGAGTCATTACCACAACAAGTCTACAAAATTATGACTAGCCCAAACATTTTCGAATATGATATCATTCTCATTATGTAAACAGAGTATCTTTTAACAACATTGTATTTACTTTGCTGCTCTGCATACATTTCGTAAGCGTTTTCTTACATTTGTTGTGTCTTACTGTCTAAGATCGTTTCTTGCAACATCGATAGTATTAGCAGAAACTTATTTTGCATCTTTTTTATTATTCAATTTAATGAATGATGAATTTTCACGTGGGAAAGCCATGCTTCGGCACGATTGGGTCGGCTCGACCGTAGTGATACTAAAGCCTTACAGAAAACCAACGAGACGCGATGCTTGCGTTTTGTTTGGCCGTTTGAGTGAGGTTGGCAGCGTTCTTGTAACTTGTAACTTTTCTGTGTTACGGAGTCCGAGTCTAAGTTTAAGCAGGTGACGTTCTTCAGTGAACCATATGTGATCCGTCTAAGCAGACGGCAAATAAGCATTTGCCTTTTATTCCATAAAAATACCCTAAATTGCAACCAGATCATAAGATTCTACATTAATTAGATTACTCATTATTATGACCACTCTTTTTTTCTATCACAACTGACATAAAATACCCAACCCAGACTAGACTAGACTGTTCTTTTACCAGTGGTTGCGTGTCAAATTATACACAATGCACACGCGATGTTTTGTTATCAGTAGTGTAAAAACAGCGCCATGTTAACCACCTAATGCATTAATAGTCGTATATTTGTACATTTGTAATAGTAATCGAAACATGATCGAGTTGATTAGACATCGTCCAATAATCTAGTTAGTTGGTCACACCGGCAATGGCCACTATGGGGGACCTTAATGACCTCTTTCGAGAGATTCTCGAAGATTTGGACTAGATACTCTTAACTGTCGCGCTTGTGTTACCTGACATACATGAATGTGATAAAAGCTCAAGTATGTGGGGATCAGGATTCTTTATATGGAACTACGTTTTGCAATGATCACTTACCGACTGGCAGACAATTTTATTTTGACTCTATATTTTGGAACAAGCACTGATGGCGAAACCGAAACGGACGACTCCTGAGGTTTCAAAAGTGCCTCAACTACCTCTCTATATGAATCAATTGAATAGTATTTTGACTTTTGATCTTATCGTTGACTTTGAAAAAACCGATAAAGATTCTTCGTCACGCGTATCTATTTCTGAAGCCTGAATCCAGTTCAGATTCGTCTGAAATCGTGCCTGGGCGTGGTAAATGATCTGGCGTTTTTTTATACGTCTAGTTCATTGTTTCCTTTTTATTAATAGGTCTGTAGACCGCCCAGACCTACAATCTGTTTTAATTTTTTAATGTCATTCTAATGTTAGATAAATTAAAAATTCTGTCTATACTTGTCGAGTGAATTTTTAATTTGGTATTTTGTTCCTTTTCTGTGTCTATCGTTTTAATTTGCATACATTATTTATTTGATTTCATTTTATAGTCTGGTTAATAATAAATAGCTTTTCAAGTACGACTCTAAGGAGGCTTTAAATAAGATTCTCGAACTGGGAGAAGTACTTATTATTAACATTTCAATATTCTAAATCCTTAGTAATTGCACAGAAACTGGAACTAGTCCTAGTGTTACAAGAGGATGTAATACGTAACAATGTATCATGTGTAAGTTCATTGCGAGCTAACAATTTAATTTCTCATTTCCAGTTTCATCGAACAAGACAAAGTGTCCGGCTTTTGGACATGGATGTTCGTGTTATCGAAGTTGCCGGAGTTAGGCGACACCGTATTCATAGTTCTACGTAAGAAGCCCCTAATCTTCTTGCACTGGTACCACCACATCACCGTCCTGCTATACACCTGGTACTCCTTCACGGAATACACGTCCTCGGCGCGTTGGTTCGTGGTGATGAACTACTGCGTCCATAGGTGAGTGACTACTTTATTCTCTTTAACTTTTTTGTGTGATTGTAATGCACACCAATGTTTATGTGGGAGGAATGTATTATAAAAAACAAAGCTGCTAAGACGTCTGTCTGTTATTGATGAACTCGTTATAATTCTGAACAGATTATATACGATTTGGTTAATTGATAAACTGATTGTTCAGGAAGATTTGAGTAGCACAAGTGAAATTGCAAAGCAACGTTAATGTACAAATCTGATGTCATCGCTCTTTATATCTTTGTAAACCACGGAAATCTTTAGTTCTTGTCCCATTTGAGACACTACACTTACTGGAATTAGATCAATTTGTAGCAGTAGAACAATAGTTTGGACAGTTTCAATTCATTGCCACCACAAAGACCGAAGCCACTTAGATAATTATTGTCTCGTATTACAAACCAATCAATTAAATAAATGTCAAACATATTGTAAATCTATACTGCCTAGTTGATGATTAATTACTTCTTTGATGGACCTTTTGTTTACCCAATTGAGTAATGAACGTTAGGGCGTGTCCAAACACCGGCTTCATTGTATAGAATGGCCGTAATGGCTGGGAATTGACATCTATGGCTTTATATCGGAACTGTGGCAATCTAAATTGATTGAACACTATTGTAGCTTCTTGGCACTGAAGTAGCATTCTCGTTTAACGGTGTTTCTATAAAAAAACAAACATAACATCACGCCTTTTATTCCCGAAGGGGTAGTCAGAGGTGCACATTATGCCACTGTACAATGTAATACCCACTTTTCACTATTTGTGTTATGAGTCCCATGTAATAGGGGGTGAGCCTATTGCCATATACCGGGCACAATTCCAGACTCCGTGCTACTACTGAGATTATTTTTTAAGCCCAGTAATACTTTGCCCGACCTGGGAATCGAACCCGAGGCCCCTTGACCGGTAGTCGCACTTGCGACCATTCGGCCAACGAGGCCGTCTATTAAAAAAGGGACCTATAAATCGTTGATATGGATACTAAATTTCATAGAAATCCGTTGAGTAGTTTTCGCATGATTGAGTAACAAATAGGTACCTAAAATTTACATCTAATATCAGTGGGATGGAACCATAGTTTTCTGTATTCGCAAATCCATACAATAAAAAACTTCTGATCGGCACTACCAGTCGCCATTTGCAATTTGGTATCGTCCCACACGAGCATCGGTATTAAACGAAGTGATATGGATGGCCTGTATTTCTATAGAGCCGATAACATCTAAATTGGACGAATTAGTTCTAAAGGAAGTCTATAAATTGGTCTAAACCTTGAAGCGTTGGGCTAGATTCACAGGTCACTTATGATTCACAGAATTTACACTATCTATAGTAAAATATGTAATTTTGTCTTGTCTTATCTAGTTACTATTATGTTTTATGTTAAACTTGGTTAGTAAAATAATATGTTTGCTTCAATAAACTTCGAAACAATGTTTGGTAAAAGCCAATTCATGTTTACTTACAGCAAATACATCGATATTAGGTAAATAGAACCTTATAAATTATTATGTTTTCAGCTTACTCACGTAATAATTTGACTAGGAACTCGACTAGTTTCAAGCCGTGCTAGAGGCTCATATTCGCGATTTCGCGACCCGCGACGCTGCAACTCGCCAGTCGCGAAACTAGTCGAATTCCTCGTCAAATTATTACGTGAGTAAGCCGAAAACATAATAATTTTTTAGTATGTCTCACGAAAGTTACAATACATAAATAAAACCTTCATCATTTTTAATTCTAGTATGTAAGTACAATACTAGACAAGGAAAAAGTCACAATAATACCTTAGAATTACATGATAGACTCAATAGTCTATGATTTCATTCATTGATTACTGAGAAATTATCCGTACCTATATCAGGGGTCGAAATTTTACATAACATAACATCAACACGCCTTTTATCACCGAAGGGGTAGAGGTGTATTATAGGTACGGCACTTAATGCCACTGTACAATGTAACACCCACTTTTCACAATTTGTGTTGTGATTGTGAGTCCCAAATAATAGGGGGTGAACCTATCGCCATATACCGGACACAATTCCAGACTCCGTGCTAATACTGAGATTTTTTTAAACCCCAATCGAACCGGAAATCGTTCCGAAGACCCCTTGCCCGACGGCCGCACTTGCGACCACTCGGCCAAACTTAGACAAAAACAACGTCCTTGGCTATGTCATTGATTAAACTGTCAAACACCAAGCGGTCACCGGTGACCGCAACCTATTGTTCTATAATTGTGTCTACAAAACAGGTACTCGACTAGTTAAGAAGTAACACTTCACTGAACATTAATCTAAATAATCCAGGTGTACTATCCACCTGTCCATTACTCGGCACTTTAATGTAACTGAATGACGACGCCTTTTCGTCACCATTCATCCCAAACCCTTCTTCGAGTTCTTAAAAAAGGTATTAGTTACAACCAGATTAATGAATCGAAAATGATTGATTGATTTGCAAAAACAAATGGATTAAAACTAAATGTTCGTGTAATAAATCAAAATGCGATAGTTAATCGTAAATCTTAGGCGTGGTTGCCTATCTTTAGGTACCTTTCGCAAATAATATATTTTTAGGAAAATTGCAATTCATTGAATTGCAGCAAGATAAAAATTGTTATCTATATTTCTGTTTCAATTTAGGCTTACTACTTATGTAATTGGGGTCGGATTTGGAAATTTTTGGTGTTCATTTTGTTTTTTTTTTTACAATTCTCAGTAACATAGAAAATGTAGTCTACATTTGGTAATAATTAAAAAGCTAAACTATAGATTTTAGACTGCTTTTTTAGCTATAACATTCAATCATATTACATTGTATGATATTAATTTGTATGATCCAGTTATGTGAATATCAAACCATCTTTAGTTCACACGCAACTATCTCAAATTATTACCTTTAACAAAAACTGCAGTAAGGTTAACACACGTTCCCAAGTATTGAATGCTTCCTTTGAAGTATCAGCTCGTTGAAGCGACGCGTTTCGCAGAAGGCTGGCATTTGATCCAAGCAAATTGCTCTATTCATAGCCCGACCTGCAATTGTCGACGCACACTACCACTAACGAATGTACTATTATCATTTATGTACACACATTTACCTGATACAGCGTTTACGTCAGGTTTAATGTAGGTATTATGTGTTCTAGTCTTTGAGTCTACGTTTATAGAGACTAGACTAGAAATAACTCCCATATCGTCGCTTCACAATCAAAAGATTTTTAGAATTTTGCAAATAAACAATTGCTCATTATTACTATATTTTATATAGTTTTAAGATAGATTCTCATAATCATAAAACAGCAGTATAAACTTTAATATGTATTCTTATACTATTCTTAACGAGTTTCCAACTATAATGGCTTCTACGTTCGTCCGTAATTTTACGGAGAAACAATGGACTATTAAATTATTAGAGTAATAAATACAAAAGTACAAAAAATATATTTGCGGTAGTTATTACAGCAAAAACACATATTAGATGACTTTAAATATTATTATCTACACAATTAAGAATAAAGTAACAAGGTGTGACTTAATTAACGATGATCTCTGTTGTTTCCAGTGTAATGTACTCGTACTACGCGCTGGTGAGCATGGGCAAGTACCCGCCGAAGATGCTGGCAATGACCATCACGGTGCTGCAGCTGACGCAGATGATCGTGGGCTGCGCCATCAACGTGTGGGCGCACAACTACATGGCCACCACCGCCACGCCGACCAGCTGCCACATCAGCCAGATCAACATCAAGCTCTCCATGGCCATGTACTTCTCGTACTTCGTCCTCTTCGCACAGTTCTTCTACAAAGCCTACCTCTCCCCCAAAACTGGCAAGAAGGCCAAGACCGAACCAATCCCCGACGTCCCCGTCAGCAAGAAAATCAACTACAACAACGTAAACAATGGTTACCCGCGACAGAGGAACGGCGTTGTCGCGCACTAGTCGGCGTCACCTTGTGATATGTGCTAGTTATATTGTACAGGTTATGGCTGTTATTTATTTGGTCACGATTGGCCGCGACTACCGGACACCTGTAGCCTCCCATTCCACGCAATGGAAGGCGAAACTGTTGCCAATACTTCATCCAGTGTCCGATATCCTCGCATATACTTAGTTGTCATCGAATCCTACTTAACACTTGCATAATCCGTGATAGTACCGGCAGTGGTGTCCAGTCGTGGCCAGCCGACGCTAGAGAGGTCGCCTCGTGTTACATTCCACGCTAGATCGACTGTTTGCTTCCGGCCGATGCATGGCTCTTGTTATAACTGACGGTAGCTGGCGACTGACCGAATCAAACCACACGACGTAACGTAGGTTAACTAATGAGTTATATTTGAAAATCTCGATGTTGGATTTTCAAATAAAACTGTTTTAAAAATTAATATTTTAAGCGTGAGTATCGTGAGCTCATAGTTAAGCAACAGCCTAGTACGGGCTATGTACAAAATAGATGTAACTTAAATAAAATACTCAATCTCTTTGAAATGTTTCAACCTTAACTAATTGCATTATTAAATTGTAGTACAAAGCGAATTAGTGATTTCGGTTTGATTCGAGCAGTCGTAGCGTCAGTAGTCCATTAATGAATTAATGATGGCGACCCTCGTTGTGTCACAAGTTGCTTTTATATAGGCTCTGTGTACCGATGATTTAGGATACGTGCTATTGTGGTAAAGGCTGCATCGAATTGACAGAATGTCCATTAATTAATATTATACCGTAAGTACTCAGTTTTAGAGTCGTTTGTAGAATACTGACTTCAATGTTGTAAATAATGTTTAGTGTAGCGAGATATAACTAAATATGTCACACGGGCCATTTTATTGTGTTGTATTTTTTCTAAAATTATACGGATTTTTCTAGTTGATTTGAGTACATTTGGTTTTTGTGAACTAATTTGTTTAAGTAATAAAACATTGATGCAATTTCGATGCAGTTTGGGCATGACTATGCTTAATGCAATTCGCAAATATAATTTTAGTAATACTAGTTAACTAAATATGGATAATGTTCCATTACGTAAATATTATAAATTGTTAATAATTACAATCGTAGGACATATGGTATGTTTGACAAATTCATTTATAACGGGTCTCGTATTATTTTGTTCAAGATTTTATGTTTGACATAGCTTGAAATATTCGAATTTGTATTAATCTATTGATTGAAAATTGGTTTTAGGGGACCCTGAATTATTTTAAGATTATTTGAATTATTCGAATCATGTAATATGTTTGGAATAATACATTCCCAGTAACGAAATGTTTGACAACTATTGTTTTAGGAATCCATACAAATGTTTTGTTGTTTCATTAAATTTTGTACACCTTCCTAAATTATTGTTTCACCCAGACCTGTATAAAAGCTCTACTTTGTTGTTATTGTGTCGTATTTATTACTTAATGAAGAAAAGAACTTAGTGATTTTTTTAAATAATTTATTTGTAAAGGGATAGTTTTACCTACACTTTGTAAATGTTAAACGATGTTTTGCGCTTCATGTTGACCGTTGGAGTGCGGTGCGTAGGTAATACTTTGATATGCTTGTCAAACAAGTGCACAAAGTGTAATAATGTAATACCCGCTAGAGGAATAAGCAATATTAACGAAGAGTTCCGGCTAAATTTACAGTTTAGGCGCGTTTTAGTGTACATTTCGAGGTAAATACTTTTATACGAACACACATTCTTCTCTAAATGTAGCTCTTTCACTCGTAGACTAGATTTAGCAAAGAATGTGCGCATCCTACTACGCGCCACGGATATACGGGCGAAACAAAGTTCAAATGGACACTTCCACGCACTTACGTTAACTTGTGCGTTAACGTTATCGCGTGAAAGCTTTACAACCGACGGCATTTATCTAACGTAAACGCGGTCGTTGTGAATATATAGACTTAATTAGATTTAGTCCGCGGCGCTGATATTGGACTCATACAAATTATTATATAAGGCGTCTCTTCATGTCCAATCGCGGTGACGTTCTGATGTCAGCCTTGTGATGTGCGTTAACATAATGTCGTTTTGTCCGTTCATTAAGTACACGAAAGCTTTGGATAAATGATGGAGCGCTAAATAGCGATATTCTAAATTACTAAATTAGTATAGATAATGCCCTGTAACAGTCCGCTAATTGACCTGTTTACGGTAAAAGGGCTCGCGTTTTTTTATATCGGTCGGGTCATAGTTGATACTAGTTGCTAGTTTAATTTTTAGTTACTAACCCGTTAGTGGCGGTTTGTTGTTGAATCAAGACTATCTTCGAAACATTTGTTAAGATGGTTAAAGACTTATTTAGTCGTTCGCTGTGTGACTAGTAATTCTAGATCGATTAAAAATTAAGCTGATATTAGTATCGAGCGCGATCGTTCGCGGTACCTCCTAAGGGCCTTACAGAGTCAGTGTGCAAATTAGCATAGTTTTAGCGAAGGTCAATTTCGTCTAGTACCGATATAGAAGTCACAATTTTAATATAGGCTATTTCAAATAGGCTGTTATTTTTGTCCAGTTCATTGCTTTGTCTTAACGATGGTGAGTTCTAGGAATACTTGTAGTATTAACAGTCACTCATAAGGTGGGGAATGATTTAGATATAATCGGGTTCGGGAATTAGGGCGAACTAAACACTACGGTTGAGCTATCTAGCCTTTAATTTCGCCACCGAAACAAAGTACATTGCGAAGAGTTTATTTTGTAATATTTTTTATCACCATTTTTTTATTTATTTTCGTTGCATGATCATGTTTCTTTTACAGAAATTCAATGAAGGAGATTAATTATTATAATGCGAACTTCAACGCAGTTGGAGTACGTTATTTCAATTGTAAACGAAAAGCTATTTCGCTTGATGTCGCCCTGGTACGCTTTGTGTTATTCGACGTTCTAATATTATCATCACAAGCAATGCAATAAAACTATTATTATTATTATAATAATATCGTCAACGAATTTACACGAAACGTAGCCAGGGTAAAATTGCAATTAATGCATTAAATTTTTTATTATTATTTGTCTTTAAAGCACTTTTGTATTCAGAATATTATTGATATATTTCTAAAACTCTTATTTCGTTATGTACCCTAGTTAAATGATTATGATGTAACCCTGTCCACAACTGAGTTGTTTCTGAGAAATGATTCAGTCTATAAATAGTTGATAAAATTGTAATCACTAACGCATTTATTATTTAATATATTGTATAATATTTTCGCATTTACGAACAGTGTTGTAACTTCGATACTAGCGGTGTACAGCAATAAGGAAGAAATAAGAACAATAACTTTTTAAAATGTAAGTTCTTTTTTCTGCTGTAGTAACACTAAACATA